>CAJGYO010000019.1:14839941-16039941 GCA_904845875.1 Miscanthus lutarioriparius
ATGCTTACTTGATGACCTATACCTTGATGCAACCTTACCCACCTTACCCTCGCTATTAGGCTAGACACACGCTTATTTGCTATATTTCATTGCTTAATACTTCTACTACGCTTGTACTACATTGATGCGTGGTGGGCCGGTGTTATTATGGGGAGAGTCTTTGCGTGTGTGACTTGGGTGCGTGGAGGGTGAGGGTTGTGTCGACCAAGTTGGAATATACAATGAGCACAGGGCAAGTCTTGCATGCTGGGTGTTACAGGCACCCCTAGAAATGGATACACATGGTGGGTAAATGGTATATGAGGTGGCCACAGGTGTGAACCTATGATGGGAGGAGCAGGGGTGGAGAGTCTTTGTGGTGGCACGGTAAATGGAAACCACGATGAAGACATTCTTGCTTGGTCATCCCTAAGGACTTACTAGTACTCAGTTTACAAGAGAAGCCTTACGTACCACTGTCGCCCTATATGGTGCGAGGCAGTGGACTACTTGGTAGGATATTGCCACTCTTGCTAGGTTGATAGCCAGACGGTCACGAGGAGAGTCACAGAGGCACGGAGGATTCCCCACACCCCTTCCGAGACTTCATGGAGACCTTGTGGACCTAGCTCGTGACTCACGGTTTGACCACCCTAGACTAGACTTGGGGTGTACCGAGGCTGAATGGTAGGGTGGCATTATCCTAGGCTAGTGGCGGCCGGAATCAGCCCAGATGATGGCGGGTCGGCGAGGAAGGTGGATCTTGTGGTTATGTAAAACCTCTGCAGAGTGTATGGTTGATCGATCGATACATATGCCGACTTGCCTTGGCTATGGACCTTCCCTGGGTTTCGCTTAAACTAGATAGTGAGATGAGTCCTTCTCTTCTTCCCCTGTGAGAGAGAGTCGGTCGTAGCCAGGGGCTACGGGCCATGAGACAGTGCCGAGAGGGAGTTGGCCTGTCGACTGAGCGATGGTGTGGTGATGATATGGAGATGGTGGTATATCAATCCCAGGATTGAAACCTGGCTCTAGACGGAAATGGGGTGGAATGTGCGTGGGAATGGTGTTAAAACTTGACTATACTATTATATACTTGATATGCTAATACATAAGAAACTCCAGCCTTATAGGTTCCTTCTGATTATATAAAACTTGCATCCAATTTCCACAAAGCATAGCTCATAGGGTGGGAGTGGCCAGTACAAATCGTACTGATAAATTTTGGCACACAGGTTCTACTGAGGAGTATAGCTCTGAGGAGTTTGACGGTTGAGGGGTTCGTTCCTACGCTCGAGTTTGGCGATCTTATCTTCAAGTTGTTCTAAATGAATGCTACTTTTGATTCCGTCAATGCGGCGATGTAATAATTTATGTAATTCCGCACTATTTGTACTCTGATATTATCGTTGTATGGATGTGGTATTCGACTGGAATTTGGGTAATATGATCTACAACGGTCATAATACACTTCGACTCTATGGATTTCCCTTCGCGGAAATCAGGTCGTTTCAGCATGAATCAAAGAAAATGGACTCAAATTGAGTCTGTACGAATGTATTTGATTACCAGGAGGTTCATGCCAAACTATACGATATGGACTATGCATGGCGAGGTTGGTGTGAATGTTCAGCAGGAAAACGATGCTGATATGGCCATGCCTGATGTAGCCATCCACGATGCTGATGGGGAACCCGGTGTCAACACGGAACCTATGGCCACAGTTAATGATGTGTTTAGGAACACGCTAGCTGACGACACTGAGGATGACGATGGCATTTCTCAGCTGCTACGTAACGTAGAGACCAGATGTCTTAGTGAAAGATAGCTGAGAAAGCTAGAGAAAATGAGACAAGATGACAAAACAGAATTGTATAAGAATTGTGCAATGAGCAAATTAGAAGCCGACATCATGCTAGAGTTCAAATCGACAAACGGATTGAGCGATAAAGGCTTCGATCAGTTGTTAGGTATAATAAGGAAAATGCTCCTAGAAAAAAATGAGTTGCTAGAAAATACATACCTAGCCAAGCAAATGATCTACCCCATTGGCCTCGAGGTTGAAGAAATCCATGCGTGTTTCAATGATTGCATATTGTATAGTGGAGACAAATGCAAAGACTTAGATGCGTACCCCAAGTGTGAAGCTCCACGATACAAGGAAGAGCCGTCAGATGAGGGTACCAAGACCAGAGGAGGTCCCATGAAGGTCGTTTGGTATTTACATATAGCTCTCTGGGTGCATAGGTTGTTTGCATGTGCAAAGGCAGCCAAGCTGTTTCGCTGGAATGGCGAAGAGTGTAACAAAGATACAATGATGAGGCACCCTGCCAATGGGAAGGACTAGAGGACAGTCAATATTGTGTTCTATAAGAACATCATGGAGAGGTAAGGCACCTTTGGTTTGGTTTGATCATAGATGAGATGAATCCTTTCGACCAGATTAGAAGCAATCATAGCACCTGGCCAGTGATGCTCTGTATATACAACCTTCCACCTTGGCTCTGTATGAAGCGGTCGTACATCCAGATGCCACTACTGATCCAAGGGCCAAGACAACCTAAGAATGACATCGATGTGTTTATAGAACCAGTGATCGATGAACTAGTGGAGATGTTTGAAAAGGGTGTGGAGGATGTTTAGGATGAGTACAAAAAGGAATATGTCACGATCAAGGTAGTGCTTATCACTACAATCACCGACCTGCTAGGTCGAGGTTGCATATCCGGAGAGAAGACAAAAGGCTATATTGGATGTGTCGAGTGCTTGGACAACACCGATGCGGTACATCTACCAAAGGACTCAAAGATAGTTTATATGGGACACCGTAGGTTCCTACCTAAGGATCACCCTTACCGTAGGAACAGAAAAGATTTTGATGGAACTATTGAGAAACGCTTACCTCTAAAATATCGAGACGGGCATGCGATACTTTGAGAAGTCAACAAACTGGAGGTTGTGCTTGGGAAGGGGAACAATGCAGTAGCAGCGCCTGATGGGAGCATTTGGAAGAAAAATCGGTTTTCTAGAAACTACCTTACTGGCCAGTGCTGAGTGTACGTCACTGTCTTGATCCCAAGCACATAACTAAAAATGTGTGCGATAACACGCTTAACACCTTGATAGACACCAGGGGGACACGAAGGATTCACTAGCCACACGCCTAGACATGCAACACTTGGGAATCAGGAAGGAGCTGCATTTCATGGCACTAGAGGATGGCCAGTTCAAACTTCCGGTTATGTCGTGGACCTTGAAGAAGGAAAAAAAAGAGTGCGCTTATTTCTTTCTTCAATGAACTCAAAGTCCCGACGGGCTACTGTGCGAACCCGAAGAGGCTAGTGAACTTGAGAGAACTCAAGTTCAACTATGGTTGTATGAAGGCCTATGACTGTCATGACATTATGACTCAGCTGCTCCCTGTTGTCCTACATGGTATCCTCCCCCCAAAGGTCAGCACCCCAATCATAAAGTTATGCTCGTTCTTCAATGCGATCTCAAAAAAGGTCATTGATGTGTCCACGCTGGACCAGCTGCAGCGAGACATAACCGAAACTGTTGTTAGGCTTGAAATGCATTTCTCGCTGACTTACTTTGATATCTCAGTGCATCTGTTCATTCATCTTGTTGACCACATTAGAGCCCTTGACCTAATGTACCTGCATCAAATGTTCCCTTTTGAAAGGTTGATGAAAGTTTTCAGGAGGTATGTTAGGAACAGATTCAGGCCAAAAGGGGGCATGGTTGAAGGATGGTAAACGAAGGAGGCCATTGAGTTCTGCACATATTATCTGGACATCAATAGGGTCGGAGTTCCAGAATCTCGTCACGAGGAAAGACTAAGTGGCAAAGGAATGATCGGGGAGAAATATATCACAGTAGACGACCCTGTTTCTTTCAGAAAGGCATAGTTCGCTGTTCTCCAACAAGCAGAGGATGTGATGCCATACATTGATGAGCATAGGCAATCGCTTCAAACTTTGTATCCGAGCATGTCGTAGGCTTGGCTTGATAAAAAACATAAGGAGAAATTTGTCAGCTGGTTGCGATGCCGCTTGATTGGAACAACGTTGGGTAATCAGCTGGATATCTTCGCCAAGGGACCTTTGAGTACATTGCTTAAGTACCAAGGGTATGAGATCAATGGATTTACATTTTATAAAAAAAGCAAGATGGAAAGAGTATATACCAAAACAGTGGTGTTCGTTTCGATGCTCACAATGAAAACGATAATGTGCAGGCGACGTACTATGGTTTCATAGAGGAGATATGGGAGTTAGACTATGGTCGGTTGAAGGTAGCTCTTTTTTGCTGCCAGTGGGTTTGGCTCGAGAAAATCACCACCGACAGAGAAGGGTTCACTATCGTTGATCTCACCAAAACCGCATACAAAGACGACCCATTCATCCTTTCAAAAGACGTTATGCAAATCTTTTATGCTGGGGACAATAAAGACAAAAGCAAAGCTAAAAGTAGTACTGGAAGAAAAAAGAAAGATTGTCGGTGTTGATGGAGTGACGGTCGAAGAAGACTACAGGGGCTATCAGGAAATGCCAGCATTCGGGGCGAACATACCCCTATGTATCCTTAAAGAGGATGACGAACCTGCTTACGTCCGGCATGATCATGATGAGGCCCTCATTGTTGGACCCAATAAAGATAGATTATTATTAACTATGTAATCATTATTCAGACTATGTATCAGTAATTCGCACTGATTATCTAATTTATATTTTGTGCCAATCTTTATAATTTAATTATTGACTATGTAATCAAATATTAAGATGATATTCACAAACACTGTTATTTGATAATTATAGACCATTAATTAATTATCATAGAATTAAATAATCAAGACACAATTTTTGTGTTATTTTAGAATATAAACTAACTGCATTATTTATATTAATAAATAAAAAAAGAAAAGCAAAACTAACTGAACCCCCTATCCTAACTCAGTAGTTAAGGTCGCGCACTCTGTACTCCGAGACCCACGCTCGAATCCCAGCTGGGCCAAACTTTTTTGATTTTGCATTTATTATTTAGTAGTGCGTTATGATGGGATAAAAGAAAAAATAAAACCAATCTATCCGAACTCCCTATCCTAGCTCAGCGGTTAAGGCCGCGTACTCTTGACCCCATGACCCGCACTCGAATCCCAGGCGGACCAAACTTTTTTGATTTTTTATTTATTAAATAGTAGTAGTACGTTACGATAGGATAAAAGAAAACGTACAACTAATTCTAACATAATCCCTATTCTAACGCAGTGGTTAAGGCTCCAAACTAAGAACTCCGAAACCTAGGTTCGAATCCTAGGCTCGAAATTTTTTTTTATATTTTTTATAAAAAGGCTACGACGGTAGGTAGCCCAGCTGCTAGGTGTTAGCATGGCAGGGTCCACCACTGTTGGTTTTGGTTTAAAAACCGACAGTGATAGAAGTTATCACTGTCGGTTTTTAAACTAAAACCGGCAGTGATGTCAGTGCTCCCGCTGACCACCATAGCAGGAGCACTGCTCCCACCTACCCCAACAGCTTTAGTTTAAAAATAAAAACATACCACGATTGCTAGCCCCTATAAAATAGCCCTCGGCCGGGAGCTAGCCTCTCAACAGCTAAGTCTTGCCACCCTCTTGCTGCTTATTTCTCACATCGTTCTCTCTAACTAGTATACACATCTATGGTCTCTCTGTGGGAGAAAGCTCTCCACATACAAATTTTAATAAGCGTGGTCATCCGTAAGGATAGTAGACACAAAAGTTACTAGAAGAATGTTTATGAAGTAGAGCAACGTCGAAGCTTGGGGATGCCATGAGGTTGACATAGTCATTCTATTCGGTGTGCTCTAGACTGTCGGACTAGAGTGGCATGGATTCATCGCTGCTCAGCAACCGTCCCATGTGCTCTGGACTGTTAGTCCAAAGAGACATGGCTTCAACAGTGCCTGGCACCTCTCCGCTTGTCTCCCGAAGGCATAGCTCGTCAGCCATCTCTGGCATTCTCTGGCGACTATTTGACCCTACCTGGGTATTAGAAGAATGCTTCTAAGGTGGTTATCTTATAATGTATTTGTACACTTCGATTGTAACATTGACCTAGATGAAAATATGTTTTATTATCATATATTTAATTTTAGCGGCATGTCTTTGTTATCGTATATGTAATTTTATTTCAAGGTTTCTGTTATTTTATGTTGTATTTCCATGACCGAAATATATATATATATATTGATGTTTGTCTCTTGAAATGACAATGCATGTATTGATATTTTACATATATATGGTGTCCTAATAATTAATTATCTAGCGTTTTTTGGGTGAGCGACGGTGTTTTTACACATATATGAAATTATGCAATTGATATGAATTTTTTGGATATTATTTAAGCATTAAATAAAGATCACAAGAATACTATTTTTTTAAGTAATGACCTTTATTGCGGCATGCATTGAAGTACGTGCTGTCAGCCACATCACTATCAGTTTTTATACAAACCGACAGTGATAGGGCTGCATCACTGTCAGTTTCATTACACAACCAGTAGAGATGGACACCATCAGTGTCGGTTTTGTTTTAAAACCGGCGGTGATGTGTCTGCCACCCTATAAAAAGGAACCAGGAGCATACACACGCACGCATCCTCACTTCACTCTTATTTCTCAGTTTCACGTACTCTCACTTCTCACTCTTTTCACTCTATGTGGTCATGACTCCTGGATATTTCATTGCACGTATATATATGTTCTTCTCACTCACATTGTAGCTATGTATATATGCATCATCGATCTATATTTATTTAGTTTGCCACATTTTACTTGGCATATTTTATATAATGCAATATATATTTTTCTATTCATATTTCTTGAACTTTATTAGGTACAATGCAATATATATATTCTCCTCTTCGTATTCTAGCTATGTATATATATGCATGGATCTATATTTATTTACTTTGTTACATTTTACTTGGCACATTTTATTTAATGAAATATATATTTATAGTCATATTTCTTGAATTTTATTAGGTGGGATGAACGGACCTCCCCCACCACAACAACCAGGTTTCCACCCTGGCGATGATCCATTTGATCCTGATGTGGCCATTCCAAACCACCCTATTCTAGCTATCGTATGAAATATTTTCTAACATCTTATTTTTGGATGCTAATTAATTAATAATTGTAGTTTAAATTCGGTGATAAGCGTTGTTTTGTAATATGTACGTACTCATTCAAATAATATCTTTGTTGCATATGTCATAGACGATAGCCCAGGAACGCCCGCTTGGTAAGGGCCAGGAAACGGACGGAGCAAGTAAAACAGGACACTCAAGTCAACCGCAATACCAAGGACCGTACCGTGTACACCAGTAGGACAGTACCAACATGACATGTTGAAAGAGTGCCCTGCAACTTTCCAGGCATGTCAGAACACAAGCAGTGTTGTGGGCAACGACATTTGCCCTACAGTGTTGTGGGCGCCTGCAAACTCTCATACTAGACGAACACGATAAAACCCCTTACATGCCTCTAGGCATGAATAGTGTGGTAGGCACCGACATCTGCCACACCAGAAGAAGACGACGCAACCTTCCACATGCATCTGACATTAACAGTGTTATGGGCGCCTACAATCATCTTGTACCCAACGGCGTGGGCAACAAGACTTAGCATACGTACACGCTTTCTCTTTCACTCACTTGTAAGGCCATCCCCTTCGTCTATAAAAGGGGTTGCGCTCTCTCCCAAAGGCGATGATCAGTCCACAACAACTCGAACAACACACATGATCCAAACGACCAAGGATCCCAACGAACAACAAACGTTTGAACACTTAGCACATAGCGGAGCTCCCGTCACTCTCGGCCCTTCAGACCAGAGTCCGATCGGACCTTTTGTACCCCCGCATCTTTCTCCCTTCCGTTTGTAACCCCACAGCAAACTTTGAGCACCTAGGCTCAGGAATAAAGTCACCGACCGACTCAAACTAGACGTAGGGCATGTTGCCTGAACTAGTATAAACCCTGTGTCATTGAGTGCTAGGCCACATCCGATCACAACGTACAGCAAAACTATAAGTATTTACGTGTTGGTCATTTTATGCACCGACAGTTGGCGCCGTCCATGGCGAAGACGTTGTACGTTCACCCTTTTGGTCGTCAGATGGCCCACTTTTCCGCCATCTTCGTCATGGCGGGCTCAAGCGATACAACTTGCTTTGGCTCACTGGAATTTCCCGCACTCCCACCTATTGGGACGTGGGTTCCACCCGTCTTTGAGCCATCCTAGGCGTTCCTCTTTGGAAGCTTGGACTTCATCGCCGACCGGCTCGGCGTGCTGCACCTCCGCGAGAGGCACCCGTTCCGGCGCCCGTCGAAGGGGCACCCTCCGTTGGCTCTGGGACACCCGATGACTTCAACGGCGAGGTGATTTACTCAAACCCCGCTGTGAGTAACATATGCTTCGTTATTTACTCGCTATTTACTATCTTTTGCCTATTCTCCGGAGGGACCCCGTTGTCCGCATCGTGACCGACATGCGACCGGTTCCCCTATGGCCTCGCGTCCCCCATGGACGCGTACGCTCAGGGGCTCCGAAGGATGCTGGGGCCGCCCCCTCTCACATCCGAATTCATGGGAATGGCAAGCTATGCTCCCACCGCTTTCCACGAACTCCTGGATGATAGGATTGAGAGCGACGACTCCAGCACCGACAACTTAGCACCTAGGCACCATCCGTCCCAAGAGTGCGCTATAGCGGATGCTCCGAGACAGCCACCGGTGGTAGTGGAGTCCTTGCAAACTCACACCCCTCCAGACCCTCATGAGGGGGCCCTCGTGCTTGCACAAGAGCACGGCGAGGAGCTACGACAATGGCAGCAGAACCAGCCGCCACCTGCGCTGGCGCGCTCGGCGCACCATGCTACGCCCCGTGCACGTAACCCGGCGAGCGGCGCCCGGGGTCACGCTCGCCAGGTCCAGCGCAACATCATGGACGGGGGGGAACGATCCCCGACAATTCGCTTGGGCTGGCCAGAACATTGCCGTCGCGGCAATGCTTCTGCGCGGCCTTCCCGAGCCGAACGACCCCTAGGAGTAGGCGATCCACCAAAACCTCTGGGCACTAGTGGAAACCGTCGCCGTTGAACAGGAGGAGAGCTCCGCATCGCAACACCGAATCATGGCCTCTCCCCACCAGGGGAGTGGGGACGCACTAGACGAATCGCTCCATCCGCTCATCGCTACAGCCACCGAGCGCGGCACAGGAGGCCGCAGCTGTGCCTCGGCCTGACCTGGTGCCCGCTCCGCACCGGTCGCCTATGCGTGAGCGGCTCGGGCTGAACCAAGATGCTCACAGCATCATCAGCAATCGGCGTCGGGCCCGGCATGATGATGACGTCCATCGGGCAGCCATGAGGGTAGACGACACATACCCCGATCAGACCATCGTGGGGAGCGGTGAAACGCACCCTAGGCATGGTCGCCGGCCGAACAACCAGAGTCCTAGCCCGGATGGCCCGGGGCCATAGGCCTTTGGCCGACGCATCCAGAGAGCGGCGTTCCCATAGTGCTTCCGACCGCCTACCAACAACGCCAAGTATACCGGGGAGATGAACCCCGGTATATGGCTTGAAGATTACCGGCTTGCCTGCAGAGCCAGTGGAGTAGATGATGACCACTTCATCATTCAGCACCTCCCTATCTACATGGGGGAACATGTTCGAGCATGGCTTGAATTCCTCCCGCACGACAGCATCCGCGACTGGGCGAACCTCAAGAGGGTTTTCATTGGGAACTTCCAGGGGACGTATGTCTGCCCTGGGAACTCCTGTGACCTCAAGAGCTGCCAGTAGGAGCCCAGCGAGACCCTGCGGGATTACATCTATAGGTTCTCCAAAAGATGCAACTCCCTCCCTGATGTCGTCGACGTAGACGTCATCAGCGCATTCCTCTCCAGGACAACCTGTGAGTCCCTGATCCACAAGCTTGGCTGCCTAAAGCCCCGAACCACCCGCGACCTGCTCGACATTGCCACGAACCACGCCTCCAGCGAGGAGGCGGTTGGAGTGGTCTTCAATGGAGGCCAGGACAAAGGCAAGGCCAAGCGTGAGGATCAGGACAAGGGCCCCTCCACGTAGAGGGGCAAAAAGAACAAGAAGGATCGGCGCCGACCAGCCAATCCCATGTTGGTCGCGCGGCTGATCACACGGGCAAGCAGCCCTAGCAGGGCCTGCCTGACCACTTCAACGAGCTCATGGAGAGCCCATGCACCAACCACGCCTACCCCGTCAAACACCTCTACAAGGACTGCGAACTCCTCAAGCGCTTTCTACGACAGGCCGGCGGGCCAAATGAAGGAAAGGGCAAGGAAGTAGCAGCCAAGAAAGGGGGCGTGGCGGGCAATGATGCGGACGACTGAAAGTCCCTATTCGGTGACCAAAGTAATCCGACCGGGCGCCCACTGACTAAAGGATGACAACGACAGATGTTCTCAACAACACTTGGAACAGCGAACAGCTACGTCGTTTCTTCCCCTAAAATTCGGTCTTACCAATTTTTACTTAATGTTTGCTCCTATAAAGCACCATAGCCCGAACACTTTCATCCTAGGACGCTTGGGGGCTCCACGGGGGTGCGATACCACCTCCCCTTTTTTTACTATCATATGGTAAATACCTTTTTTACCCAAACGAAAGGGTAGTCCGTTCCTTTAATTACCTTACGTAACTTTGCTTTACATATTCCGACCGATCACACCCCGCCCCTACCTATGGTTACGAGCAGCTGAGCCTCATAGGCCACGCCTGGGCTCTTAAGGTTGCAACCTACGGGATGAACAGGCAGGTGCGAAAAAGAAAGAATAAAAAACAAAATTATGCTAAGGTAAAAAATAAGGAACGGACAGGACAAGCTCCCCCGAACGAAGTAATTCCATCACAAAAACAAAGTTGTTGTATTCATGAATACACAAAAACACCTTGCACAAGGGGGCTCCCCCATGACATTATCTTTTACATTTACTAATGTATTTCTACTCTAAACTTCTAGTGCGGCTCCCTGGCGGCATCGGCCTCCGGCTGGGCAACATTTGGCTAGGTCGGAGGTGGGGCGACGTTCACCTTCGACCCCGGCTCCATTCCATCTATGGGCTGGGCAATGTCCTCCTGGTGTGCACTTTTGGCCGCATTCTCACGGCGACCATCCATCACCCACTGCGCGGGGACTTGCTCGGCCACCAACTTTGCGTGTGGTAGCAAGCTCTCCCCAAGGGAGTGGATGTCCTCTGCGCTCCAGCTGTTGGCATACCCGCTGCAGATCACGGCGAAGTCCAGGTCTGGATGGTGTGTCGCCACCGAGGTCAGTACCCCCGACGTCCCGTAGAACATCTCGTCGGTGATGAGGGCCTGAACCTCATCCAAAACCTCTGCTAGCCGGATGGCGAGCGCGCTGGTGCTTGGAGCTGACCCAAAGACCTCGGAGACAACGAGTTGGACAACATTGCGTATCTGGTCAAGTTCCCCCTCGAGAGCACGTTGCTCTTCAAGGGACTTGGCCAGCGCCTCCGCATTCTGGCCAATCGTCGCCTTGACCGTCTCTAGGTCCCACTCCAACGACTCCACTTTTCCACCCAGCTCTGGAAGAATGACGACAAGCTCAGAAGCAAGCTAAAGGAAAAAACCCAGACACCAAAAGCAGAAAGGATATGTACCAAGGCGGGTGTTCTCGAGGATGAAGAGTCCCTCCTCCTACCGAGTCACCTGCTCACGCAACCAGGAGTTCAACTCCTCAGTCCCAAGCACCCGGCACCGGAGCGCGAGCACTTCCTGGTCGGCCTCCGACTAGGCCTTCCGCTCAAACTCTAGGGCCTTCCGCTCCATCTCCGGGGTCTCCAGGGTACTTAGGAGCGCCACCTCGGTCTCCGCTAGGGACTTATATAGCGCCACCTTGGTCTCCGCCTGGTGGACCTTCGCCGCCTCAAGCCCCCACTCGGCGGTGGTCGACAGATCCACCACGAGCAGCTCCGCCGCTCGTGCCCCGGTCACCTCCGCCGCCCAGTCTTGAGACTCATGACGGGCAGACTCTGGCTCGCGCTCGAGCTCGGCAACCCGGGCATGCTCCATCTGGAGGAAACGAGACTTGCGGCTCGACATCTCCTCTAGGCCATGCAGAATAAGAAGCAAGCATACTGAGGCAACCAATGAAAGACCAAGGAGTCAAGGACAAATGCAAAAAACTCACCTCTATGACACGAGGCAGGTCGACTGATATTGCCTGCTGGACGGACTTGACCCGCTCTAGGGCCTCTTCTAGCTTCACCCTATTTTGGGCAAGATCGGACTCCATCACAAGTCCTCTCCCCCCAAGCACATCCCAAAGCTGACACTCCTGCTCATCCCGAAGGATGAACTGAACCTTCCTCAGGCCCTCAGGGTAGGGCCACACCAGGTCAATGGCTCCTCGCCCGCTAGAAGACCTAGCCGACAACCGGACCACCGCCAGCTCCTGCAACGGCGCTGGTGGCTCCACCAAATCATTTGCTTTGCCATTGGAGGGGATCTCCACCACCTTGATTTCACAGGCCACCGACAGACGTTCCGGCTCTGGCCCAGCCACATCTCCCCCCGTCACCTCCAGCTTCGACCGGGAGGGTGAGCCGTGCGGCCCTCCGCCCGGCGTGGCAGGGAGCCCGATCTCCCTCTCCTCTTCTGCCGCAGCCGATGGTGGAGATGCCGCAAGGGTCACCTCCGACGCAGCCACCGCCACCACCGGGATCGCCACCATCACCATCGTCGCTGCTGCCGTACTAGCGACTGGCTGAGAAGGCACCGCCCCCAGAGGGGAAGGACGCGCCGCCACCACCCTGCTCTCCCCGCCGCTCACCACGGCACGCTACAGGGTGGGCCTCCAATCCTCCCATATGGAAGATGGGATGACGCTCAGTCTCGTCAGCATATGGTCGCTATCGAAAAGAATAGGTCAGTCACACTCCAAAAACTCAACTATGAGACCAGAAAGGAACAAAGTATACATACCGGGACGCAAGCGGCAGGGCTCTAAAGCCCCAACCCACGGGATTCGACCCGCGCCCCCTCACTTCGGCCGAGAGGGGAGTCCATTCAGCCAGCTCTCGATTGGCCCATGAATCACCGCAACCTTTGGCTAGGGGCATGCCGACCGAAGCAGCTGGTGGGGCATCCTCCCATTGTGGGTCACGTGCTGGCACCGGCCCTGATGACGTGCGGGTGTGAGCCCACTCCTCCGACCGCCTGGCCTGTCCCATCGCGCCCATAGTAGGCGGGTACGAGGCCGGCGACGCCTCCGAAGGGCGCGGTGACCGCGTTCGCTTCGCCTCCTGTTCACCAATGGCGTCCGAGCTCATGGCGCGCTTCCTCGACACGGGAACGTCATCGTGCCTCTCCACCTCCCTCTCACCACCAACGGACGTGGCCGTAGGCTCGCGATGCTCCGCTGAGGTCATAACGACCTCCCGGCCTTCCTCCACCTCGAAGAAGATCACGTCATCACCCACCTCTATGGGGTCCTCCGACTCAGGCTCTGACTTGACGTCACTCATATTTTCCCCGGCCCACACACGTCGGGCGATCTCCATCTCCTTCTCATGCTTCCGCCGAGCCTCCTCGGCTTTCTTCTTCTTCCTCTCAATCACTGCCTCCTTTAGGGCAGCCTACCAAGCCGCGCCCTCTGGCCCCTTCGGAAGGTGCGGCCAGGACTTGTAAACTCCAAGTCCCTACGAAACAGATGACTCAAAATCAAGGTACGGGAGAGCAAAAGGGAAAAAGAACATAGAGTAAAAGAGAGGGAGCATACCAGATTGGACTGCTTTGCGGTGTTAAGAGCTTCGTGCTTTCCATCAAGGGTCTCTCTATGCCTCAACTGCAGCACCCGGTCAAGATGACTCCAGACCTCGTCATTCGCTAGCTCCTCTGGCAATGCACGGTCAGGGTCCATCAGGCCGCTAGACATCCACATCGGCCACGTCCTCTCCGACAGCGGAGTGACCCGACGGCAGAAGAAGGTGTAGAACACCCGCACCCTGTCAAGGCTGCGCCGCACCAACTTCTGGAGCTCCGCCTCGATAATCTCTAGCTTCTTCTTCACTGGCTGGTGGGGCCCCACAACCAGCTCTCCTACCTCTTAGGCCTCCTGTGAGTAAAAGGAGGGAATGGCGCCCCCACTGGGTTCCTGATGTAGAACCATTCCCCGTGCCACCCCCGATTGGAATCGTAGGGGGTGTACGTGGGGTACGAGCCCAACGTGCTCAGTTTCTTCTGTAGCATGAAGCCCCCCATCGGCGTGACCCTGAGTGGCTTGCCCTCCGACAATTGTCGCCCAGAGAACATCCACTAGAAGAAATCCATGTGTGGCTCCATCCCGAGGAAGGCCTTGCACACGATGTCAAATCCGGTGATGTGTAGCACCCTAGTCGGATTGAGGTGCTGCAGCTCTAGGCCCCACTCATTGAGGAGCCCGCACAGGAACCAGTGCGTGGGGTATCCTAACCTGCGCTCATGGAATGCGAGGAAGGAGACAACCTCGGCGTCCTAAGGTCGCGAGAAATCCTCCCCCATAGGAGCCCTCCAGTGCTCCACCTCCTTCGGCGACAGAACCCCCTTCTTAGCAAAGGCGGCCAGCACCGACTCCCTCACGACGGATGACCTCCAGCTCAACATTGCGCTCCGGATTCGCAAATGGATCTGTGAGTTTTCTCCTCTCCCTCGTTGTCCCCTTTTCTCTCCTAGGAACCGCCATGGCACTCAAACGCTCTTAGCGAGAAGGAAGAAGGAGAAGAGGTGGCAGATGAGGAATAGGCGAAGGAACAGAATGGAAGCCCTCTCCCTTCCCCTACTTAAAGAAGGAGGCACAGCAATTGGGAAAGGCACAGCGATTAGTGAAAGGCGAAACGATGGGGGCAAAAAACCCTCTCCCTTCTTCCATTCAATGCGGATGGGATACGATGGGACGCGCCCCGACCGATGGGACGCACCATGCCCGACGGAGTGGCGCCTGGTCAGATGGGACGTGGCCTGGGTATGACCCACCATTACCGCACGCCGGGAGCAAGAAAACAAGGCGCAACTACGCGTAGGCGGCCCTCCGCCTTCCCAGGCAGGACTTCGAAAGGCCCAAACTACAGGATCTCCGCCCAGGAGAGACCAACGGGCTTCCTAAGTCGATTGGATGGCTCAGGCGAACGACGAGAGATAGGTAAGGAGCTGAGGGATGCACCATGTGGGCCATACCGACTCCGTCATGAACAACGAGCGCGGATCCCGGTCGGACATTTCCGATTGGAGCTCCTCAAACCCCATCACTCAAGTCATCAAGGTAACATTACCGGCCCCCACTATTTATGTATATGATCATTTATTTATCTGTTGTCATTCATACATTCATAGAACGCATTCATTCATTCCATACATCCAGAGCATTGCATATGCAGTTAAATGCATCACAACGCTCCGTGTTGCGTAACAAAGCGGTAGTTGCCTCATTCAACATGAGCAATGACCAACTGGGGTTTGATGGCCGACCCACGAAGGGCCCGAGGCCACCTCGTGTCAAAAAAGAGCCAGGGGAGAAAAGGTAGATGAGCCCCAAGCGGCCCTCGTCCAGTCTACCCCGAAGCAGACAGGGTCATCTCAACCTTCTCATTCGATCCTAACCTCTAGCCGTGCCCACAGAATCTCTATCGAGGGGAGGCCAACAGGCCACCCGGGTCGGTCTCTGGAATGACCCAGGCATCTACCAGGTTGTGGGTTAAGGAGCAGTGGAGTGCCATATGAGGGCTATGCCGACCCCATCATGAACGATGGACCCGGACTTCACTCGAATGTGCCCGTTAGCGAGCTCACTGAGCGTGTCACTCGAGCCATCGAGGCAAGCGACGTTAGCTCAGCCCCTCCTGTTGCGAAAACCCATGGACGGGCTAACGCATGAAAACTCCAACCCAACCAGACCCCTACCAAGCCCAACGGGGCTCAGGGGCTCAAGGCGCCCGACGCTAGGATCTGCGACTCCATCTTGCCCAATCCCTTAACTACCTCGGCTACGCCTGACGCCAGGATCCTTGACTCTATCCCGCCCGATCTCTAAGCTGCCTCGGCTATGCCCAACGCTAGGATCCCCGACTCCATCTCGCTCGATCCCTAAACTGCCTCGGTAGCGCCCGATGCTAGGATCTGTGACTCCATCTCATCTGATCCCTAAACTGGCTCGGCTACGCCCGATGCCAGGATCCATGACTCTGTCTCACCCGATCCCTAAACTGCCTCGGCTACGCCTGACGCCAGGATCCCCGACTCTGTCTTGCCCGATCCCTAAATTGCCTCGGCTACGCCCGATGCCTGGATCCGCGACTCTGTCTCACCCGATCCCTAAACTACCTCAGTTGCGCCCGACGCCAGGATCCACGACTCTGTCTCACCAGATCCCTAAACTACCTTGGCTGTGCCCGACTCTAGGATCCACAACTCCATCTCGCCCAATCCTTAAACAGACTCAGCTGCACCCGATGCTAGGATCCGTGACTCCATCTCGCCCGATCCCTAAACTGCCTCATCTATGCTCGATGCCAGGATCCACGACTCCATCTCGCCCTTTCCCTATACTGCCTCGGCTGCGCCCGACGCCAGGATCCATGACTCCATCTCGCCCGATCCCTAAAACTGCCTCAGCTGCGCCCATCGCCAGGATCCGTAACTCCATCTCGCTTGATCCCTAAACTGCCTGCTGACAAAACCCCCTAGGCAATTCTGCCCGAATCGCCCGGGGGCTCGGGGGCTACACCCGCGGGTGCGCGTGAGTGCACCTACTGACGAAACAAAACTTCCCCCACTGGCAACACAAAGAACCCCCCAGATGATTCTACCCGAATCACCTGGGGGCTTGGGGGCTACACCCGCGGGTGCGCTCGCGCTCACCCGCCATCATGACAAAAATCCCCTAGACGATTCTACCCGAATCGCCTGGGGGCTCAGGGGCTCCTGTCGGGTTTATAAACCCAGGGTCCCTCATGGACCGGCTTTCCAACAATGGCTCAGCCCAGCAGACGATGTTGCGAACAACGTGCAACTCCTGGGCCGACCCAAATACCTAAATGATAGGCCAGAAGGGTGATCCAATCTTCGATCGGAAGGCCTCACTAAGGAGGAACAACACTCGCTTTTGACTCCAGCCCGCCTCTCCGACCGAAAGGCCTGGCCAAAGAGGAACAACGCTCCCTTCTGACTCCAGCCCACCTCTCCAACCGGAAGACCTGGCCAAACACCGCTTCTGACTCTGACCCGCATCTCCGACCAGGGATGCACCGAACCCCTGCTTATAGCTCTTCTCCGATGGCGTAGTCGGAGCCGACTGGGACCAACCGACCGGGGATGCCCGCTCGGTAAGGCCCAAGAAACAGACAGAGCAAGTAAAATAGGACACTCAAGTCAACCGCAATACCAAGGACCGTACCCTGTACACCTGCAGGATAGTACCAACAGGACATGTTGGAAGAGTGCCCTACAACCTTCCAGGCATGTCAGAACCCAAGCAGTGTTGTGGGCGCCGACCTTTGCCCTATAGTGTTGTGGGCGCTCGCAAACTCCCATACCAGACGAACACGGTAAAACCCCTTACATGGCTCTGGGCATGAACAGTGTGGCAGGTACCGACATCTGCCATACCAGAAGAAGACGACGCAACCTCCCACATGCATCTGACATTAACAGTGTTTTGGACGCCTACAATAATCTTGTACCCGACGACGTGGGCAACAAGACTTAGCATACATACACACTCTCTCTCTCACTCACTTGTAAGGCCATCCCCTTCATCTATAAAAGGGGGTGCGCTCTCTCCCAAAGGGGAGGATCAGTCCACAACAACTCGAACAACACACACGATCCGAACGACCAAGTATCCCAACGAACAACAAACGTTCGAACACTTAGCACATAGCAGAGCTCCCGTCGCTCTTGACCCTTCAGACCAGAGTCCAACCAGAACTCTTGTACCCCCTATCTTTTTCTCTTCCATTTGTAACCCCACAGCAAACTTTGAGCACCTAGGCTTATGAATAAAGTCATCGACCAACTCAAACTAGACATAGGGCACGTTGCCTGAACCAGTATAAACCCTGTGTCATTAAGTGTTAGGCCACATCCGATCACAATGTATGGCAAAACTACAAGTATTTACGTGTTGGTCATTTTCTGCACCGACAATCTATGTATGACCATGTCATCGGACTTTTGAGCCATGAGAGAGTGCAATCGTACAGGCATTGGCCTTCATCGATAGTTGTGGTTACAGAATCCGTGACATCAATTACCATGATTGGATGCAAATATATAGTGCTACGCATCCACCCCCGAATTAGTGTTTGTTTAGGTTTAATTTGCAAGGTTTAAGTTTAATTCGGCTTGTATTTGTCATGTAATTCATGTGCTGTGGAACAAGAACTCTAAATTCTAGTGTTGTATTGGTCTCAAACTTTTTCCTAGGCTTGCATGTGCCACGGGTGAATGAAACACTAAGTTTGGGATTTTTTTAAGATGGTTTGGTACTTTCTCCGATTTAATTGAATTTCCGCGCGACGTCACAAATTAATTAGAGGTTGAACTAAGCCTACCCCAAAATGATCCGGAATGGTGCTAAACTTTTCCATAGGGTCTTATGTGTCCTAGGGACCAATTTTTGGTCAAGGTGGATGCAAAATTCTAGTGTGCCCAACATGTAATTGGGCCTCTTTTGTCCCTTTTAGCACAAAGAAAAACATAATAATAAAGAAAATGATCAAAAAACCTAAAATCTTGTGTGCCGCCATAATTTGGGTGTACATGCTTGCAAAAAAATTTGAAGCCATTTGGACATAGGCGGTACATACCTGCTTCACAAACCTATAGAAGCTGTCTCATGTTATAATGACTAAACACCTAGGTTCACAAGGTTTTTGTGGTTCATATGCATTCCAGTGTCGTATTGGTCTCAAGCTTTTTCTCAGGCTTGCATGTGCCACAGGTGAAGGAAGCACCAAGTTTTGGATTTTTCTAAGATGGTTTGGTACTTAATGCTATTTAATTAAATTTATGCGCGACGTCACCGATTAATTAGAGGTTGAACTGAGCCTAAAACGGTGCCAAACTTTTTTACAGGGTCTTATGTGCCCTAGAAACCAATTTTGGGTCGAGGTGGATGCAAAATTCTAGTGTGCCCAACATGTAATTGGGCCTCTTTTGTCTCTTTTAGCACACAAAAATATAATAATAAACAAAATAATCAAAAAAAATTAAGATCTTGTGTGGGACCATAATTTGGATGTACATGCTTGCAAAAAAAAATTGAAGCCATTTGAACATAGGCGGTACATACGTGCTTCACAAACCTATAGAAGCCATCTCATGTTACAATGACTAAACACTTAAGTTTCCAAGGTTTCTGTGGTTCATATATATTTTGGTGTTGTATTGGTCTCAAACTTTTTCTCAGGCTTGCACGTGCCACGGGTGAAGGAACCACCAAGTTTGAGATTTTTCTGAGATGGTTTGGTACTTTCTGCTGTTTAATTAAATTTCCACGCGACATCACCGATTAATTAGAGGTTGAACTGAGCCTACCCCAAAACGATTCAGAATGGTGCCAAACTTTTCCACGGGGTCTTATGTGCCCTAAGGACCAATTTTTGGTCGAGGTGAATGCAAAATTCTAGTGTGCCCAACATGTAATTGGGCCTCTTTTGTCCCGTTTAGCACAAAGAAAAATATAATAATAATAAAAATAATCAAAAAAACCTAAGATCTTGTGTGGGTCATAATTTGGGTGTACATGCTTGCAAAAAAAATTTCAAGCCATTTGGACATAGGTGCAATAGGAACATAAATGCGTGAATTTATTCTGTTTTAAAAAGGAAAAATATATAAAACTAACAGTAATGGGCAAAAACTGACAGTGATGACAACTACCACTGTCGGTTTCATTTTGAAAACCGACAATGATAGGTATATTTTAAAAAAATTGTGCCTACCCTCGAGTTCGAGCATGGGTCTCGAGGTCTAGAGTAGTGTGCCTTAACCACTACACTATGATAGTACTTGCATTACCTTAGTTTTTTATTTTCTTTTATTTTGTTATAGTGTAGTTAGTTTAGATTCAAAAATAAAACAAAATTCAAAAAATTTGGCCTGCCCGAGGTTCAAACCCGGGTCTTGAGCGACAGAGTGTAGTGCCTTAACCACTGCGCTAAGATAGTAATTGTGTTGTGTTTAGTCTTTTATTTTTCTTTATTTAGTTATAGTGTAGTTAGTTTATATTCATAAATAAAACAAAATTAAAAGAATTTGACCCACCCAAGGACAGTGTTATCCTAAACGCTAAACGGTAAACAGTCGGTCACCTACCGTTTAGCCCATTATTCGGGCAAAACGGGTGTTTAAATGGGAAAACGGCCGTTTAAACGGTCAAAACAACCGATTAAACAGAAACGGTGTACCACTATGTAGCGTTTAAACGGTGTATAAGCAGGCTAAACGGTCGTTTAAGTGAACAGTGCCCAAGGATCGAACCTAAGTTTTGGGCTCTAGAGTGTAGTGTCTTAATCGCTGCGCTAGGATAGTAATTGTGTTAGGTTTAGTTTTCTATTTTCTTTTATTTAGTTATAATGTAGTTAGGTTATTAAAAATTAAAACAAAAAAATTTGGCCCGACTGGACTATTCAGGGTTTGAACGCGGGTCTTAGGATCAAGAGTGCGGTGCCTTAACCGCTGTGCTAGTTGTACGAGTTCAAAAGGAACTCAAAACTAAATCTACATAACGGGTAGGCTAGCACCGGTAGTGATGAGCCCTCATCACTGTCGGTTTGGCTTGACCACCAGCAGTGATGCACCATCACTATATAAACCGAGCACATGATGGCAAATTATTTGACCTCTTTCGAACGCCTGCGCCGCTCTCTTCCTCCACGCCGGTGAAGCACTGCCTCCACCCGTGCGCCCCCATCCGCTACCCTCGAGCCCTCCTCTTCCTCTACATCGGCGGTCGTACTTCACGGTGTGCCCCGCCCTATCGAGGAAGACGCCTGGCACCGTCCCCCGCCCCGCGGTCCACCACATCGCGATGCTCAACGCCGCGAGCCTCAACACCGGTGGTCCTCCATGCCACCGTCCCCCATCCCACGGTCATCCACGCCGGAAACAAGGAGCACCCTAGTTGCACTAGAGGAGCCGGTCTTGTTCCTTGGAAAATAGCATTCAAGAAAGAATCTTCCACTTATCGGAGCCGCTCGAGGGGTAGAGTGGCACAAGAGGCAGAGTATATGAGGGTTCTAAAAGAGATGGAAGATAAATTCAAAAAACAGATTGATGAGAGCGTTCAAGAAAAGTCAATGTACTTATGACGTCCATGGGATCGGGAGTAGTACCACAAGAACCTCTTCCGACTAGCTTTAGCCCACAGTTCAGGGGTCGCAGCAGCTGCGGATCGAGCTCGCTCGATGATGAAGAGGCGAATGCACCTCATCCGATGGACAGCATCACCAAACCCGTTAATGTCAGGCTGTACATCCATCAGCAATGGACAACTAACAAGGTGGTGGTCTGCCAGGCCTGGCCTGCGGGAGACGGGACCATTAATGGCCGCCCAATTCCAATGGAGTATGCCCACGTCAGCATTGATACTATACTTGATAAGATGTATAACAAGATGCACATTGATTACCCTGCATAGGAAGATAGGCAACGCCTTGTTCAGAACAAGGGCACTCATGTGGCCTAGCGCAAGCGCTTTATTAAGCTTGATCACCTGTTGTCTTCGGATGATGATAAGGACGACGGCGAATCTTTGCCGCCCAGAGATGATCACTTACCATCTCCCAACAGAGGAGATCACACTACCTTCCCTAGTTCCTTGCCATCACCCTGAGAAGACAGAAGTCTTCTCTTCCTCCTCGTCCTCCATCTTCATCGGCCCTAAGAAAAGAGAAGACTCCTCCTCCACCTCCTCCCTCTTATCACCCTCGAGAAAACATAATTCTTATCCTCCTCCTCCACAACAACCCAAAACAAGATCTAAGGCATCATCGCAGTCGCAGAAAAGGTCCTCGGATTCGGTCACTAATGCTCCCAAAGTGGACTAACAAAAAAAGAAAAGAACGATGAATGGCAGCGTTACAAACTTGATGAACCAACAAAAGCCAGAAGTAGCCTCCAAGGAAGACAAAGTTAGATTCTAGAATCTGTTTGCCTCATTGCCTAAGTGGAGGGTGCAGTCCGAATTCAATAGGCAAACAGAGAGTAAGCACAATCAATTATGAGTCGAAGAAATACACCATGAAGATTAAAGGAAGATAAACAAGATTTTCGAAGACAACCTCGGATTAAGTAGGGATGATGTCGTGAACATCTATTATGATTCACTAGCATATGAGACGGCAAGACCGGTAATGCAGTTTCAAAGAGGCAATTTCTTGGTGGACGAGGAGGAGTATAAAAATTTGACAACATATATGCGGGACTTGCATGATTATTACGTGGCCCAAGCACTTGAGACGGGATAGGCGGGTTTCGAATATATTATCCGTCTGTCGCATGTTTTCCATTATCGTAATGAAGAGAAGCACTTTGTCGGTTGTGATCACTTGTTTTAGCTATTCCAGAGATGCGATCTCAATACACAAATGTTGACGCTGTGGACTATGTAAGTACCCTACTCGCACGATATTATAATTAACTACTCTCTCGATACATAAATAGTTAACGACTGCACATTCCCCATGAATTATACATGTGTGTAGCAAAATATTGCTTCAAAACAAAGTACGCTCATATGTCTTTCTTGGACCCCGAGCTAGTCAACAAGAGAACATGCGAAGGAATACATGGAAATAAAGTGGAATATCTGACGGAGACACTGACTGCCATTTTCAAAAATTTCAAGATGAGTAATAAAACCAAAATACTTCTAGCCTACAACTGCAAGTATGTGTTCTCTGCTCTTATTTTTATGCTTGTTTTTTTGTAGTTATGATTATTCGTTAACTAGGGTTTTATGATTGCAGCAACCATTTCATCTTTATTGTTGTCGATATTGGCCCCGTTCGCTTCGCTGGAAAAATAAGCCGAAACACTGTTCCGGCAGATTTGCTGTGAGAGAAAAACATTGTTCCGGCTGAAAAAACAAGCTGAAAAAGACGGATTATAAAAGAAGCGAACATGACCATTAAAAGAAATCGTATAAGGTGTGGGACTCAAAGAAAAAGCCACTTTCTTTGCTCGACCCATTAGTCGAAGTGTTTAATGCATAAGCGAATCTAATAACATATTATTTTCTAATTGCACATAGTATATTCTAATGTTGCCCCTTTTTCACACTTATAATGTGGCACAGTGTTCAGACAAGAATGGTTGGTGAAACGAAGGTCCCATTCCAGGTTGCACCAATGCAACTGAAGATCCTAGATCAGCCAGCGGGAAACAATAAACATGGATTCCACGTAATGTGGGCAATCGGAGGCGGCAGATGATTTGATTCGCGTGGTGGGTGATCCGGGGGGTTCACGCAGGAACGGACCCACAGGGTATGCAGGGTGGGCCACCGCATACCCTGGGGTCCGTCAGTCATAGAGATAGGTAGAATTTTTCAATGTAAATTTTTTTTTGTTGGGGTTTATCAGATTGCATAAGAAATTTTTTTCTGCGCATACCAGAGATAAAAACCTATGTCCGTCACTGGGTTCACGTGCACTCACCTCAGGTCGGACGTCGGAGATCGCGGAACTGGGCGGGGAGACCGGGGCCGTACGGTGGTGGGATCCGGCAGCCGTCCCAGCGGAGCGGAGCGGAGCGGAGCGGAGGCGGGCCAGTAACTGAGGTGTCCCCGGGCCGGAGCATTGATGGAGCCTTCCATTTACTACGGCCTCGTCCCCACTGGCCCAGGATGTCCTGCAGGCTGCGGCCCAGTGGCCCCGCCCGGCCCGCCGGCGGCTTGATGCACTTTGATGATCCCACGTGGCTGGGATTCGGGACGGGTTTAGCGAAGCCCCCGCGTCACGTGCTCGGTCGGATTTTTACTTTTTATTTTTACCTTTTATATTACTTTCATTCATTCATCATGATCGTCACCGTGCTCCGTCCGCCGGGGGAACCGCCTCGCTCGCTCCGGCCAGAACTCAGAACGGCCTGATCTCGATCAGACGGCTCGGAACCAGGACGAGTCATGTCGTGTCTCTGTGTGTCGTGTCGCTTCTGAGTTCTGATCGTTGCTGTACAATTTTTATGTGTGCGCGCGCGCGTCGTTGTCGACTGGTCGGTCGTTTAATCCGGAAAGCATGGGCGAGGACGACGGCAGTGGCTCGGGCCGTCGATCGGGCGCGTACGTGAGTGGCGCAACGTGTTGGGTGCACTCGTCACGTGCGGTGGGGGCATGCGTGCATCAGTGCATGCAGCTGGCTGGCTGGTACGGCTGCACGGGTACTGAGATTTATCATTTATGGACGGCGTCACTCTCTAAGAATCGTGGTCGTGGTACACTGGTACTGCACCGAATCATGCAAATGTCAACCGGCGCCGGCAGCAAAATCGCGCAGGGGAGACGAGGGAGAGACATCGTCCACGGCAGGCGCTGCCGGCTGCCTTTTTGTTCCGTGGCTCGTTAAGTCGTTATCACATTCATTTGTGGGTTTCTCGTTGGTGGTATTGGCAGCCTTGACGCAACCGTACGTGCATGCCGATGCCAACGGCACACTAATCACTGATAGTAATAGAGACGTGAGACGAGACGACGACAAACCTTGAGCAACGCCAGCACCGTTGCATTCTCGAGCGTCTGGTCGTCCGGATGATGCTACATTCCCCGTTCATTCCACCGTGCCCCGGTGCAGATACAAAAAATCCTCCTCCTCCCAAACTGGAGCCGGCCAGGCTGTACCCGGAGCAGGCCACGACGCCGCGGCTACCAGCAGCAGGTCAAGATATCATCATCTGCCTGTGTTTGTGCAGGCGCACGGTAATTCCGCTCGCAGAGGCGAGTTAAGGGCATGGGAACCCGTGTGCGCTGATCCCGAGCGGGAGCGGTGCTGCTCGGTGGCCACCGCCGTAAATAGAGGGCCGGACCACCCGTCAGTGTGTACATAGTACATTACTCCTATACTGGTCATCACGGGAGTTTTTGTTAAGCAAATCGGCAGGTGTTTTATCTTTCAATAGACCAGATACAAACGGTATGGTCGCTGGTTGGTTTCTGGGCTGATAAGTCCGACTGGTGCTGGTTTGTTGTGAGAGGAAAACACTGTTGACTGACTGATAAGCCCTGGCTGAAACCAACAAGCGAACAGGTTGAAAGAGAATTTAAAAATATACAGAGCGTAGCCTACAAACAAGAGCAAACATGCCCGGAGTCAATGGATCCGTCCGGGATTGAGCGGCGGCGGGCGACCGGGCGGGTTGTGCCTCCCTGGTGGCGCGCGACGCGAGAAGACCGGTGGCGCGGGTCGCGGCCTCCCCTGCGCCGCTCGATGCGGAACCGACCGGGATCCACCCAGAGATCTCTGACAGCGCCCTCCTCTTCTCTCCCACCGGTGAGGGCGAGCACGAGGGGCAGGCACGAGTGGTTGCCGGAGATGTCGCCAGTCACCGTCGGCGCCTCGAGAACCCCGGTCGGCGCCTCCACTCTGGATGAGAACAGAGGAACGGAGAGAGAAGAACATGCTAGGGGCATTCTGGTCATTTCCCTTCGGTCTTGGTAGGCGCGTCGAGCGCTCCAACGACATTTTTATTGGGACAGAGGGAGTAGCTCTTGAGCTCTCATCTCTCTTAAATTTAGTCAACCTCACAAAACGACATTAGTTGATTAGATTGCTAAGAGACCAATGGATCTAAACGAAGCCAAAAAATTTTTGACGTGCCAGACGAGAGAGCCTCCATGTGTGATGTATTGCGTTGAATGCGCGTGGACTTAGGTATCTCCGGGTGAGTGCCGCAGCAGTCGGCAGATACACGTACGTACCGGATGCTAACAGTCTAAACACGATGCGATCGATGTGGGGCGGGAGTAGTGAAATTTGAGGTAGCCCACGTATCGCGGTCAATGCGGATCTCTGACAGGCGATCTTTTTCGAACAGAAGTAACACGGCCCAGACTGACGAACCGTCAGGCCGTGACGCACCATACATTCATATTCATGCACTGCTAGCTACACGCCCACTGCACAAGTCAAGGCGCAGATGAACGTACTGGCAGTGGTAGCAAGGCCTACGGGCTAACAGCACACCTGGTCTAGTTACCTCCGGTACGATGGGCGCTGGACGTTGTGCAATCTCTTGGCAGAGACGATCAGGTCAGGTCACCCCGGACATATGGGATGTCATCAAGTACTAGCGTGCAGTGGTAAGTAGTACTCCGCGGAAGCACGTGGGAATTTTATTGGGCGCCATCCGTAGCCATCCATCGACTGCCTGCCCGGTGCATGCTTCAACTTTGAAACGGGAGTTTACTCCAGCACTCAAGTTCTGCCGTGGAGTTGTTGCCCCGGCACCCGCCGATCCATCGCATCGCCTCGCGCCACGCCTTGACACGCCTCACCGCACCAGAGGGATGAGCAGGTACTCCGCGTAGAACAGCTGCGGAGCCACGTGGGAGTAAATGGTCAGTAACTGATCAACGCGGTTTAACGGTTTCGGGATTTCATTCAAGGGGGGTGCAGACAGATCGTGAGGGTGATTAAGCTGGGCAGCAGGACAGTAGGCACCACACCACACGGCAAGGAGTTTCAATTTTAAAAGAGGAAGAGGTAACTGGGCCAACGATCGGGAATGGAGGCGAGGCTTACCTTCCAGATGAACATGTAGAAGGATGTTATTGCCGCCTTGCTCGTCAGGTCCACCGATCGCGCGCAGCTCCATAAGATCGCAGCAAGTATGGAATGGCCAGCAATCTGCAAAATGTGCCATGGAAGTTTTGTAACAAAATGGAAAACAAAGATTCATAACGATCGAGCTAAAGCAGGCGAATTCTTTTCAATTATTGGCATCGAATATAATATAATATTGGAAACGGTGAAGCTAAAGTAATCTAATTATGTTGATGCAGAACGAGTAGTATTGCAGAAACCACATGTGCTTGCAGTCTTGCTCACACAGAAGCTCAGACCCATTCATTATTAGCCAATCATAAAACCGTTCATTGGAATTGCTGTGGAATACTAGGAGAAAAACCAGTGGCACATACAGTTGCTGTTTTGCTCCACAAAGACGAAGAAGTAGCTCCCATCAGTATTGCAATGCTGTAAGCCATCTCGAGCAGGCCAACACATATCCAGAAGACCTGTATGCAGGTTCGTATCAGTATTTCCAGGACTCCAGTGTGTTAGCTCTCTTAACATTTATTTTACCCTACTAACCTTCTTTTGACCTAACCGGACACTGAAAGATCGAATCCCGAATATGCGGTCCCCTTCGATATCAGGTATATCCTACAAGACATGGCAAACTTCATTCAGTCTTTGCAGATGAATATACAGCATTAAGATAGTGCACAGAGTGATCAAGATTTAGAGTGGATATCAGAGCAGACAAAACTTTTGCTAGATATCATAAGGAGTTATATTCCATACGACTCGCTATTACCTTAAATAGTGCTATTACAACTGAGAAGAACGTCATAAATCCAGTTGCAAATATTAATGGCCTAGAAAACACCGCCGGTCTTCTGAAAACAAAAGTCTGGTAGATTATGGACAGACTGTTAGGATAGGACTCAGGAAATAGACAACCCAAACCATTCGCTGCAGTTATCATTTGAGTTTCAAAGAAAAGTCCACATGAGAATTTCAAAGACACCACAGGAAGACTTGCCTGAATGTGGAGGAAAAAAGCCAGCTGAACAATCACTGCACGAACTGCTAATATGCAGAGTGCTGCAACAACAGCAAATCTCTTCCATCTAAGGTATGGCAGCTGTAAAGACCAAAGACAAATTACAGTTTCTTTGGGTAATTCAAGTAGTGACAACTGCTGCACACAAAAATTGGTACTATCTTAAATGATAAAAATAATGCCAGAAAAGGCATGATAAGTTACAGAATTTGTTCATGTACTTTTAAAGAAGTTGCCCATGTTCTTCCAATGAAGAAAAAAAAATGTCCCTTAACACATATGTCCAAGGTGTAGAACATTTAAGAAAAATCAGGACTATCTAAAACTACCACATGTTCTTTGAAGTGAATAGTACCATACTGCCACCTTTGATTTGGGCTATGGTTCATTTTCAAACCTTATTTTCTCTCCATGGTCCATTCTGGCCCATCTACGTTGAGACATGTGGGTCACATGCTTCAGCAGTTAAATTTGTAAAGCCCATGTAAGTCTTCGGATCCAATTACAGATGCCTCTCAGTTTGCATCACCTTTCAAGATATGTGAAAGTTAAAGCAGGATGGATTGTGTAAGCATTTAATTACTTGGTGCTTCTATAATTGAAAAATGAGTTTTCCCTAGACATGAAGCAGTTAGTTCGGAGTGTAATGTTTCTCCTGTAGTCAAGCTGTTTAACTGTGTTATTGCTGGAGTCGGCAAACTTGCCTGTTTGCGTTCGAGTCATTCAACACTGTCGTTGAAACAAAACCAAACTTTACTCTTACTTAGAAGTGGAAAATAAGTTCTTACAGAAGGCAAATGAAATATTCATTAAAAATTTATATTGCAGTTTACATAAAAAAAATCCTTTGCAATGCACAAGAGAACCAATGAACCATCAATAACATTAATAAATCCCATAAACGAGCAAGGAATCATTACTTATACCTAGTTTGATAACTAGCACTACTGGGCCCAAAGACACGAGCTCTTACATTGATTGAATATGCAGTTCCAAGGACAAAGCTTATGAAAAGAGCCCAAAACAGAGGTTGTGATCCAACAGCCCATCCAAGGCCAAAGCTCTGCAATACACATGGCACATTCTGTTGAATCAGTCTGATAGACTATCAGTGAAGAATTTCAGGATAGCTTTTGAAGGTCCTGATCAGGATTAGCGCAAATCTACACAACCATTGACATAAGTGACTAAATCTAATTGTTTCACATAACCTAGTAAATGGAGATCCTAGAACTACAATTTTACAATACAAACTCATAATTCATTAGAAATTTAGAAGTCGAAAAATCGACGAAGACTTCCAATTGCTTAATCAAGTATTGTCATTTTGCACCAATTATTTCAGAGTCCTTAATACTGAAACTTTTTCCCTTGAAATATGTCTGAGATTGAGAGCACCATTATTTACAAAGATTAATACTCGATTCTTCTGTTAGAGATAGAGTTTGACTATGGCTTGTATAGTCGTATTGTACGTTTGTTATAACAGAAGCTGTATCCCAGATATATAATTAAAGGTCACCCAAACCTAGGGGTGCGTGGTGTTTTCCCTATTGCTTTCTACCTTTCTACAACTTTAATAGGAATACTCCAAAGAGCATACCATTTAATTTTACATACTACTTTAGGCGTCTCAGTATCAATATATCCAGAAAAGTGAGGTCAAAATACAACATGAAGCACAATGCCAATTTCTTCCATACGGAGAGCATAGTTACCATAGCAGCAAAGACCGAAACTATTGCAACCCCAGTTGCAGGGGTGTATTCCCCAGATGCCAATGGAAGAGTTGGCTTGTTAACCTGGAGAAGTACAAACATTAGCTCCTAGCAGTTATTAATATGGTAGTAAAAGGTACTTACTTAATGGAGATTACAGTGAATTCAAAATACCTTGTCTATCTCAATGTCGAATAACTGGTTCAGTCCAACAATATAGATATTCATGAAAAGGGCAGCTACCACTGCCTACATAAGTGTACAAAGAAGCACCATGAAACAATAAGTCTTGCTGGTAATGAAAGGATAGAGATGCTCAAAGTTTCACTACCTCCAGCAAACCAGTGAGGAACAAAGGTGATATATCAGACAAGTTCTGGACAGCTAGAAGGGAAACTGAGACTATGCTTAATGCCTGCTTACACCAGCGAAATCTCTTGATCAATGAAGAGGAAACAAAAGAACATACTTATTGGAGGTTCATCTAAATGAAATAGTACAGCAACATGACTTAACTGTTCCTATGACAGTATGTGGCCGGAAAAATCTGTAAAATGCATCTAGAGAAGATGATATTGCCCTCCAGATGGTTGTAGAATCATGTGCTTCAGGTTCAGACTGCAGCTGTTGCCCCAAAGCATTAACAGAAGTATTTAATGACTGACGTGATATCCTACAATAGGAGGATTTCCAATCGAAGAATTTCTGATGGTGATACAAGGCAGGACCTTGGGTCCTTTGGCTAGAAAAAGCAAATTCGCCCTTCACCATTTTGTTGGATGGAACAACATGGTGGTAGAAAATGATCTGGAAATTCAAACATTTCAATACTAGGCCAAGCACTACAGAAGGTAACAAGGAAAAAAATTCACCCAGAATGAAATGAAATAATGAGTGACCAATAAGTTCGACATCAGCATACTAATTAGTCTGACAAACCATGCACGTTGCACCTTTTACTACTACAGTATACGTGGGAGTGTGGAATTAGTCAAAGAAGAAAAGGAAACTTCAAGTGCTTCCCCTAGACCTCTACTACAGTCTACATGGGAGTCTGGAATTAGACAAAGAAGAAAAGGAAATTTGAAGCGCTTCCCTTACTACAGTCTACATGGGAGTCTGGAATTTTGGGGTAACACTGCTTTTGATTATTTCAGCAATTTTTTTTTTTTGTATTTTACAGTCAGTAAAATTATGAGCAGAAAACTGGAGGCACTTTTAGGCATCGAGAAACTGTTAACAAATGTCTCTTTCTATGAACTAGCCAACAAGGTCACAAGTAAAACATTTACTTGAAGCTTACACATGCCCTTAGTTTACAAATAATCATCATTTTCGTTTCCACCACGTACAAATAACCTTCATTCCACCCAAAACAAGGAAGATCTTAATTTGAGAGAACTAACAAAAGGGAATTTCAAAACTATAGTTATTGTAACTCCCCCTTGTACATGTAATCATCTTGATAAAATCAGAATCAGCAGAAACCAAAATCCCTGTAAGGTTTTGACATTTTAATTCTCATCCCCTACCTTTAAAACGTGAAATTGGACTACACCACCATAGCCCGGCTTGATTCCCCAGAAGTAACACATCATTTTTAAGACTGAGCTGTCTATAACAGTATCAAATCCCAAATCTAACCATTTTTCCTACCGAAATCGGCTTTGACATTAATACCAGACACTCCTATCTCTCAAAAAAAAGAGGACATTAATATCAGACACTACAACTGCTCCTGCATCATTTTCCCACTAATTCCAGACCCCACAGCCCACAGGACAGAACGAGCCCTGTCATCTCTCTCGATTGGAAAAGAGCAAAGGAATACTCGCACACCAAAGCGCATCATAAGCATCCCGGCTGCGGTCTTTATGGCTACGAGAGTATACACGACTAATCTGCCGAACTAAATATCCAGCTCAATAGTACTAAGCCTGTAGCCCTGTAACCCAGGTTCTGAACGGCGCTCTCCCATCACGCGCAGTCACAGTCTGTGCCCGTGGAGACTGGAGAAGGAAGGAACTCACTCACCTCATGGGCGGCGGCGCGCCGGGACGCGCGTGGAGAGGAGGGACGGCCGTGGCGGAGCGCATCCATCCCTTGGCGTCGCGGCGTAGCCGGCGGGGGGAAGCAGGACGCGAGTGAGAAAGTGGAGTGGAGAGGCAGGGGCGGCGGACGCGGTGCGGCAGTGGTGGACGCACGCAGGCACGCGGCAGCAAAGCAGGTGGCGCTTGTCGCGTTGCGGCGGTTGCCAAGTCAGAAGACTTACAGCCACCTTTCTTCTCTCCGCTCTTCTCTTTCCTATAATTTCAGCATGAAGCTTACTTGCAGGCTGTTATTCTACTTCCTTCTGCCATAAGACGATCGCCGGCCACCGATCGTCTTCAAGTCCGTGCAGTGTTCTGTTCACTGAGAAAGATCGACCACCTACCTACGCATTCAGCATCAAGTGTCACTTCCCTTGCTTGGAATAACGTAATAGTACAGTGTGTATATACAGTAAACAAGGACAAGAGAAAGCGGCCAAACTGTACCAGGACAACAGAAAACAGCTAAACTGGCCGAATGCAATGCTTTGGACTTATCTGCCGAATTTACCATTTACGACAGCTTATTTGCAGGCGCTTTTGCTTTGTGCGGATGGTAATTTTAGGGGTGTTCAGTGTTCACCAAACGTCCAAACCAAACAAGTCCACTTCCTGCTAATCTTCTGTCGCCTAATAATATAGCTTCTTGCTTGTTATATAGACCTTTGCAACATATCTCTCAGCCGACTTATATAGTAGTTAGCTTTTCATTATTAATACATGACTCTTTTTCTTATCTCAGAAAATTTGTTAAAGTTTGTGCATATGCTAGCTGAAAACTTACAGCCACCTTTCTTCTCTCCGCTCTTCTCTTTCCTATAATTTCAGCATGAAGCTTACTTGCAGTCTGTTATTCTACTTCCTCTGCCATAAGACGATCGCCGGCCACCGATCGTCTCCAAGTCCGTGCAGTGTTCTGTTCACTGAGAAAGATCGACCACCTACCTACGCATTCAGCATCAAGTGTCACTTCCCTTGCTTGGAATAACGTAATAGTACAGTGTGTATATACAGTAAACAAGGACAAGAGAAAGCGGCCAAACTGTACCAGGACAACAGAAAACAGCTAAACTGGCCGAATGCAATGCTTTGGACTTATCTGCCGAATTTACCATTTACGACAGCTTATTTGCAGGCGCTTTTGCTTTGTGCGGATGGTAATTTTAGGGGTGTTCAGTGTTCACCAAACGTCCAAACCAAACAAGTCCATTTCCTGCTAATCTTCTGTCGCCTAATAATATAGCTTCTTGCTTGTTATATAGACCTTTGCAACATATCTCTCAGCCGACTTATATAGTAGTTAGCTTTTCATTATTAATACATGACTCATTTTCTTATCTCAGAAAATTTGTTAAAGTTTGTGCATATGCTAGCTGAAAACTTACAGCCACCTTTCTTCTCTCCGCTCTTCTCTTTCCTATAATTTCAGCATGAAGCTTACTTGCAGTCTGTTATTCTACTTCCTCTGCCATAAGACGATCGCCGGCCACCGATCGTCTCCAAGTCCGTGCAGTGTTCTGTTCACTGAGAAAGATCGACCACCTACCTACGCATTCAGCATCAAGTGTCACTTCCCTTGCTTGGAATAACGTAATAGTACAGTGTGTATATACAGTAAACAAGGACAAGAGAAAGCGGCCAAACTGTACCAGGACAACAGAAACAGCTAAACTGGCCGAATGCAATGCTTTGGACTTATCTGCCGAATTTACCATTTACGACAGCTTGTTTGCAGGCGCTTTTGCTTTGTGCGGATGGTACTTTTACGGGTGTTCAGTGTTCACCAAACGTCCAAACCAAACAAGTCCATTTCCTGCTAATCTTCTGTCGCCTCAACGCCATGCCGTTCAGCCGTTGCCGTGCCAGACATCCGGAGCAGGCGAGCAAGCAGCGTGCACGGCAGGCCGAAAGCGACGTGGACACTGCTTCGTGCTCACGGCTCCACCCCACGTGACGGTCCCCGATCATCCCGTCCGACACGAGATATTTTCACCATGCGAGTTGAGAGCGGACAGCCGAGGAACGACAGCAGTAGGAATGGATAGAGTACTCAGGATGCTGCTAACTGATGAGGTTGCCCATTTGAGATCACCTGAATGGTGCAATTTATATTTAGAAGAAATCGAATGATACATCATACATCAGCTGCCCTTCAGGCTTCAGGTTGTTGCAGTCTAAAGTATGCACAACAGAATGTGGTTATAGGTACACTATACACCGGTTGAAGAATGAGACTATTTTGACATCATACAGCACCATTTGCAAGGTGCAATATTATCGCCGTCTCTGACAAGCGCGGGCTCTTCAAGATTATTAGTAATCTTGCCTATCAAAACTTGAGCATATACGTACCATGCAAATTGCAAACTGCCAGTTGCCTGTAACCAAAGAAACCTTCCAAACTGTACCTAGTCCACCTTTTAGCACAGGCAGCCTACCTTCCAAACTGTGCACCCTCTATATAGGCTGCGAGCGTATGCAGCACTTTCTTATCAAAATTATGGTCAGTTTCTGAAACCTCAGACAAGAAACTGCGAGCCTCCTCGAATCGCTTCGCTTTGCAGTAACTGTCGACTACTCTTCTGTAGGTCAGCTCCATAGGCTTCAGGTTGTGCTGAATCATGTAGTTGATAACCTCTCTAGCTTCGCTGAACATCTCCAGGCTGGCGTATCCCCCAACCAGTGTGTGATAGGTTACGACACAGGGAGCCATGCCGTCAGCAAACATCTCAGAGAGGATCCTCTGAGCTTCTCCAATCAGCCCTTGCTTGCAGAATCCGTTTATGACCGTGTTATAGGACACAACGTCAGGCTTCACCTGAGAGCTTTTGAGCTGATTCAGTAACTTCTCAGCCTCCCACGATTCGCTACACTTTGCGTACATGTCCATCAAGCTATTGTAAGTGATGAGGTCGGGGCTCAGGCCGCTCTCCTTGATTGAATCGAAGATCTCGGTGGCCTTACTGTACATCCCGTTTTTTGCATACATTGACAGCATGGAGTTGAATATGACGAGGTCAGGATTGTAACCTCTGGCCTTTACCTCTTGAAACGCCTTCTCAATGCCACCCAATCGTCGGCACTTGAAATTGGCAATGACAAGGGTCCTCAAGATAACCCAACTTGGGAAAACAGTACCTCCGTAAACTTCTTTTTCAATTGCGTCTATCCCTGCAATGTTGCCCCCCTTTGCATAACATTGGAGCAGTAGTGAATATGACTGATCATTTGGCTTAAACCCCTTGGTCCTCATTTTGCTTACGATTGACTGAGCAGTGGACCAATCACCTTGTCGCGATAGCACATTCAACAATGCGTTGTATGTGGTCAGGCAGCGGGTGAATCCAGCACTGGTCATTTCATTGTACATCTTGAAAGCATTAGTCCTTGAGCCACACCGACCATATGCAGCTATCAGGGTGTTGTAGGTGTCTCGGCTCAGTTCAACTCCACAAGACTTCATCCCCTCCAGAACCCGGGTGACATAGTCCTCCATGCCACGCTTCCCACAGACTGCAAGCATTGTGTTCCATGTGACCCGATTTGGTGTGAATCCACTCCTTGACATCTCTCCAAGCATCTCTAGCATCACAGTGAACCATGATTTCTTGCCAAGCATGCCAAGGATAAGATTGTATGTGTTCACATTCGGCACACACCCGCTCTTCTTCATCTGGTCAAACAGAGCAAGCGCCTCATCCACCTTCCCAACATTCCCATAAGCTGTCATCACGGTGTTATATGTGAATGCGTTTGGCAATAAACCCTTGGATGTCATTGTGTCCAGGCACTTGGCAGCCTCCTCGTAGAACCCAGCCCGGGCATATGTTCCAGCGAGCTCATTGTACGTCACAGCATCTGGCTGACAGCCGTTCTGCTCCATCTCCTTGAGCACGCGCAGTGCCTCGGTGTAGTCTCCGGCCTTGCCAAACACCTGGAGCAGCGCATTGTACGTGACCACGCACGGGGCGTGGCCCCGGGCTTTGAGGTCCTCGAAGAATGTCACCGCCTCATCAACAAGCCCATCACGGCAGCACGCGGCGATCACCGTGCTGGCGGTGAAGTCGTCGGGCACGACCCCGGCGCCCCGCATCTCATCTAGGAGGGCGACAATCCGCGGCCACGAGCGACCCATCCGGCCGTACACGTCGAGCACGACGTTGTAGGTGACGAGCGTGGGCGCCACCCCCTGCCTCCGGAGCTCGGCGAAGAGCTCGACCGCGCGCTCGTACCGACCTGCCCGGGAGAGCGCGTGCAGCACGGTGGTGTAGGCGCGGACGTCGAGGCGGGACCCGGGCGGGAGCGGCATTTCGTCGAGCAGCGAGCAGACGGCGTCGTGCTGGCCCTCGCGCCCCAGCGCGCGGACGACCATTTCGAGCGCGGACGCGTCGGCGGCGCCCTCGGCGCCGGCCCATCGGAGGAGCGCGAGCGCCCACTCCCAGTGCCCCGAGAGCTCGAGCGCCTTGAGCAGGGACGGGATGTCAGCACGGAGGAGCTCGTCGCGGCGGGAGGCGAGGAAGGCCGGGAGTGTGGGGAGCGGGTGCGAGGAGATGGCGAGCACGAGCGCCTGCGCGGCGGGGGAGAGGAAGGAGTGCGGCGGCGTCGGTGTCGGGTGCGACCGCCGCGGCGCGGGTGCCGGGGCCGGCGCCGCCGCCGCGGTGAGGTGGAGCAGGAGCGAGTCGAGCGGGAGCGAGGAGGGCGACGGCGGCGGGGGAGCGGCCGGGATGAGCGGGCCCCGCTTCCTCGGCCCCGCCGGGAGGGTGGGCTTGTTCGGGAACAGCCCCGGCCGGTGGCCTCCATCGGCGGCGGCGGAGCGGGTTGGCCGCTCGGTGCAGGAGCGGCAGGCGACGACTACGAGCTCGTGAGCGTGGAGGGAGGCGGAGGCCCGCGCGCAGCATGTCCCCCTAGGGAAAGGGGATTGGGTTTACGGATACGGTGGCGGGAGCGGGTGGACCGTGGACGGGAAGTTGGCTGGCGGGAAGAGTGCGGCGACTGGCGAGGCGACCCGCTCTGCAGTTCGGTTTGGCAGATGGAGATCTGAACCTGATCGGATCAGTCAGTGGCATACTGGCACCGATCCCTGATCGAGTGGCGCAAATGTGCTGCCGGCACATCTGATCTCCCGACTCCTTCCGGCGAATTCTGACCACCCGCCGTCGATTCCCGCTTTAGGGCTTGACCCTTTTGGACTTTTTTTCACCCTAACGGCTTCAATTAAAATAGAGGAAAGAGAGTTTTACGTGCAAGGGAAATAGCTCTCGAGGGCAAACAAAACATGCGGTTAAGACACCATATTCAACAAATGGGTTTTATCCCTTCTCTAGGGGCCTGTTTGGAACCCAGAAATGCAAAACAGAGGAAAGAAAAAAAAAATACATGAATGGGGTGTAGGTGTCGTGGGAAAACAGAGGAATGTGAAAACACAGGAAAGACGTAGATAGAGGTGTTCGGATCGTAGGAATTATAACACAGGATTTTACAAATCAATTACGACAACTTGAGTGCGAGCGGCGTGGACGACCGAGCGTGCGAGCACCGTGGACGACCCAGCGCGCGAGCTGCAGCGATGCGGGCGCAAACTGTGGCGGCGCGACTGACCGAACAACCGAGTGAGTGCGAGCGACCACGGCAGGCACCGGCGTCGGCGTCGGCGCGAGCTGCAGGGCTCGTGAGAATGCGTGGTGGGCGGCAAGACCTGACTGCCAGGCCATGATTAGCAAGCGTCACGAGCAACAGAGCGAGCGACGAAGATTTCTCTTGGTTCTGTGTGGATTCTTTCTTTTCCTACCTTTTGTGCAACCAATGAATCCTTTCCAAAGGAACAGTCTGTCCGTTTCCTCCATTCCATACATATCCTTCTAAATCTTTTCACAGGAATGCATTCCTTTAAAATCCCTTTTGAATTCCCTCAATCCAAACAGGCCCTAAGCTGGCTCTCTTTCTTTGCACAATATCTTCCCTAACTCTGGAGGTCAACTGCATTGGTGACTCTGAAGTGTTGTTGAATATTCGTCGATTTCTTTTCTTTCAAATGTTCCATATTACGTAGATCGCTCACTCCGTTGAACTTCCTTTTCATCGGCTTGGGCACCTTTTGCACGGCTTTGTCCCACCAATCATGTATATACATCGGTTCTGGTCGTGTATTGGCGAGTTGGGTGTCGAAATCTTCCCATGCCAGCACCTGGTTCCACACCGCCTTGGCGAAAAGGCATTAGAGGGCTAGGTGTAAACTAGTTTCCAAAGGTCCGTCGCACCGAACGCAGTGTTCCTGGTGCGGCCATCCCCTTTTTTTTGTAAATTATCCGCCGTTAGTATTTTTTCTTGAACCAGAATCCAAGCAAAAACTTTGCATTTGTTTTCTACCGCGCTTTCTAGATTTGGTTATCTGGAATCTTTTATAGGAGGCTGAATCGATTCGATATCTTGATCGAGTGGAGTAGCGATGCTTGGTCGTCCATTTCTAAGCTATGGTGTCTCGAGCATGGAGTTAGCTGGACAATTGAATTCTGATCCAAAGGGAGACGAACTCCTCAATGTGAATAGGAGTGGTGATCTTATCCATAAGAGTGTATCCATGTCCCGTTGAAAGGTCGTAATGGCTAGAGGGGGGTGAATAGCCTATAAAAATTTCTACAACAACACTTAAGCTAAGTGGTTAGGCAAATAAGAGGCGAAGCAAGTTTTACGCTAGCCTACTAAAAATGCAAGCCACCTACCAGTCACTACCACTAAATTAGTGAGCTCTCAAAGACTAACTAAAAAGCCTAATTAACCGAACTACACAAGCAAAAAGCTAGCTCTCAAAACTAACTACACTGAAGAGCTTAGCTACATTAAGAAAGTAAATGCAAGATAGAGTAGTGGAGATATATCGTCGAGGCAAGTGATCAAATAATGAATGCCAATAAATACCAAAGAGACAATGATGACATAATCAATTTTTTCACCGAGGTTCACTTACTTGCCGGCAAGCTAGTGACCGTTGTGGCGATTCACTAACTTGGAGGTTCACGCGCTAATAGGCATCACACGCCTAACCCGCAACCGGGTGCCGCACAACCAACACAAGATGAGGATCTACAAGCCACGTGCAATTCACTAGAGTTGCCTTTGGCGCTCCGCCGGGGAAGACACAAGAACCCCTCACAATCACAATGATCGAAGCTGGAGACAATCACCTTCCTCCGCTCGACGATCCACCAATCACCGAGCCGTCTAGGTGTCAGTAAACACCAAGAGTAATAAGTTCTCCACCAGCGCAAATCGCCCAACTAGTGCCATAAGATGCTAGACCACTAAGCAATGCACTAGAGGCTCTCCAATCTCACTCAAGATAATAAAATCAAGTGTGCAAGTGAGTGGAGTGGTGTGCTCAGCTCCCAAGGGTGTATGTAAGTGTAAGAGGTGCACACCCTCTATTTATAAGCCCACAAGCAAATAGAGCCGTTACCCCTTTGAAGCACTTTCTGCGAGCTCACCGGACATGTCGGTGCGATCACTGGACATTAGGGTGGCGGTGCCCCTCCAACGGTCATCACTAGTCGTTGGGGTACCGGACAGGCGACGGTGGCACCGCCCCTGGAGTGGCGATGACCACCTAGCCAGCTGCCCAAAAACACCAGTCTCTGGAAAATTATGGCGGTGCACCGCCCTAGGGGTGGTGGTGCCCACGGCGGTGCCCAGCCCCATTTCCCTCGCTCTCAGCTGAAAAGCAGTGGTGGCACCGCCCCACTAGTGGCGATGACCAGGCGGTGCACCGCCCTCACCGTGACGGTGTACACCGAACGCACCGGTGTCCGTGCTCACTCTGCTGCTGTTCGGGCGGGGTTAGGTGGGCACCGCCCTAGGGGTGGCGGTGCCACCAGACAGGGTGACGGTGCCCCACCAGAACACCTCCCTCTTGGCCTCCTCAGCTAGGGTGGCAGTGCACCGGACAGGGCATGGCGGTGCCCTCGGGACAGCACTTCAAGCCCGGTTACGTCTCCTTTTCTTCACCTTTTTCACCACCTTTGCAAATGTGCTAACACTCCAAGTGTCTCACAATCATGTGCAAGTGTGTTAGAATTTTCACAATCATTTTTCAAAGGTTAATCACTTTCTCACCGAATGTGCACTAGGCCTAGAATGCATATGCAAGTTTTTCAACACCTAGTGGCACTAGATGATCGAGTTGTCCGATAAGAGCTTCCCTCTTAATAGTACGACCATCTATCCTAAATGTGATCACACTCTATATAGTGTCTCGATCACCGAAAACAAAATGGTCCTATTCATTATACCTTTGCCTTGAGCCCATTTTGTTTCTCTTTCTTCTTTTCCAAAGTCCGGAGCTTGATCATCACATGAGTCCACCAACATCATCCATGAGTGCCACCTAGCTCCATCACTTTGGGTTGGACCATCCTATCTAGTCACACACTTAGATGCAAGAATTAGTCCAAATAGGTTTAATCGATTATCAAAACCAAACTAGGGCTTTTCACCTGTTGTGTAGCTTTTGTTGGACCGTCCTGTTTTTCCTCCTTACCAGTTGGAAGAGGTGGGGTGCTAAATTTCTGGGCGCTTCCCCTTCCAGCCAACTGTTGTGCAAAAAACGGGGTTTTTGGCCATCTCCAACCGTGACTATGGTTGATGTATTGAAGAGTAGCCTGTCAGCCTTATTGCAAGAAAGGTCGGACCCCCTCCATGGTTTGGACTCGTGCACCCATTCCTGCCAAAGCCACTGAGGCGAAGAGCTCTTCCAAATTTCTCCAGGTCTGGCAGCCCTAGGCCTCCAATGTCTTTTGGTCTAGTGACCGTGGGCTAGTTAACTAGATAGTGGCCTCCATTTGTGTTTTCATCACCTTTCCTGAAGAATGATCGTCTGGTTTTGTTTAGTTTCTTTTTTGCCCAAGCTGTTAGAGGGAACACTATTCGGTGGTAGATTGGCATGGAGGAAAGGATGGAGGAGACAAGGATGAGGCGGCCGGCTTTGTTTAGCCACCTCCCCTTCCATGCATGTAGCCTCTGACCAATGCGCTCGATGAGGGGGTTGGACATGAATTTTTTGCAGTGCTCTAATGTGTAACTGCAGTTCCAAGTAACGGCAAGGGAAAGTCCCTCTGATCCCGGCGAAGGAGGATAGGACTAGGACGTGGTCGAGGTTTATGTTTTCACACCTGACCCTTTTGGACTTTTGTCTAACCAGTGTGGCCAATCTGTTTCACTGTTGGATATACTCTGTCCAGAGAAGCAGTACGCGAGCTGAAGCTACGACTGGCGATAAAACGACATATGATTTGTGTAACATAAGACAGGCTAGAAATTTAACAATCTGCTGCTGACAATACTATTTATGAAACAGGACAACATGGAGTTGATTTGGTAATAATGATGCCAATTGTCAATACATCCTCTCTTTCCCCTTGTCCAGTTGTCCGGACTCTCGGAGTCCCCTTCTCTGAAACATTTACGCACACATAAAAACTTCAGTTCTCTAGTCCTGCTGTCTGCTGTGGCTTTCCAAGTTCTTCAAAAACTCGATAAGTTAAGATTGGCATTAAGATGGCTCACACTTTACAGAAGTTACAGGAAACTGAAAAAGGCACCCAAATTCAAGCCAAACGGAACTCAAGCCTAAGAAGCAGGGTGCTCGGATCATCTGAGCTAGGTCCAGTCCTAGTTTACAAGTAGACCATGATTACAACCAAGGGCATGTAAGGTTAACCATGCCTTGCCTTCCTATATAAAATGAGAAATACCGGAAGTTACCTCGCCTTCCTGGGCCTCCCAACAGGTCTCTTCACCGGAACGTCTCCCAACTCTGGTTGTTGTTCCATCAGTACCAGTTTACTTTGCTCAAGCAAGTCCATCTCAGATTTGACTATGCCATCGTTGTTCTTTCGATGTGGGCCTTTTGCAGGTGACCTTGTTGGAGTTGGTGTGGTCTTTTGTAAGTTGGGTTGCCTCCTTCTGCGGTTCTTGGAGCCATTTTGTACTTGAATGCCCATCGGCAGGCTGAAAATAAACATCTAACAGGTTACTTCATTGGCACATTACTTCTTTTATTAACTTTAGAAGACATTTAACCTGACAGCTACAGAAAAACAAACAAACAAAAACTTGGGCATAGTATGGTACCCGACGACTCTTCACTACAACTTGAAAGATGGAATTCAAGTGGTCCATATTAAGTGATCAATGATGACAGCTCATCGTAAAAGAGGCACATGTGCTCTAGAAATGTGTAATTTTGAATCCTAAATACAAAGTTAAAGTTAACAGTGACAGTGGTCTCCTATATAGCAACCACAATAGTAAGCCATGACAGTCTATAGCGTTGGTTACACTCTTGCACAGAATAATAGTCTAGGAAGAGTGGTATGACATACTACCTGGGTGCAGCCTCAATATCCTCCTTCAACATTAATTTTGAGAGAGAGCATGAATCGTCACAGGCAGCATCTGCTCAATAATTGCAAGCAACAATAATAGTAATTCAGAGGATGTTGAGGCATCAATCTCATATGACCAGCAAGAAAACATATTCAATGACGATAACATACGCTCTTGCTTCTTGTGTGATAAGTCCATCATCTGCTGCTCGAAAGGAATAAATGCATTCAAAGGCTCCACCTTCAAAGCAAAGCCTTTCTTCAGGTCCTATGGTAAAAGTCATCTTAATGTCACGACAAATAGCATGTTCTCACGAGAAAGAAAGGCATCCAACAAATATTGGGTACAGTGGGATATCACTACCTCAGTAGAACACTGATTAAGTGTTGTGGCACCAAAACCTTTTTGTTCCTTACCAGCTTGCTGAGAACTGGAATCAAATAGCTGTGGAGTTACAGCTGAAGGTTTATTGGGGACATCTAATATTTCATCAGCAGTTTCAACTTTTGAAATAAAGTTAGGGTATGTTAAATTGTTGGCTCCCATAATATCGTTTAATAGTTTCTTTCCATCTCTGGAAGCATTTGGATCCCTGGCAGTGAGCTCTTCACGTGAATTTGCAGCTGATAAGAAAAATAGGTATAAGTTGTAGATGTACACAAATTGGTAATCTTTCGGAGGCTTAGTGGTCTTTCTCAAATAATTGCTAAAATGATTGATCTCAACCTGGATGATTTCGAATAATATCAACTTGCTTGAATTTTGAAATGTCCCACGAATTTCCATTGATCTTTGGCCTGACTCTTCGAATCTCCCCATATGCATCCTCTCTAACAGAATAATTTCGTTTGAGAACCTGCAGTCAATTATACAGCAATAAATTTCTTTCATTCCAGAGTTGAAGAAATAAAAAACCAAAACAAATCCCTAATTTTGTGATTGTAAGATTCAAAAGAATACTCATCAAACTAAATTCGTTTATATAGTGAAAAGAAAGTTACTTCAGTCAGTTTCGAATAGATATATATAGCAACACACTAATTGTGCATTGGACGCATAAAGATACAAAATATTTTGCATACTGACAACAACAACAGTTCTGAATACATCAGTGCTTGAGACTAGATTAAGGTCACACAGTTAGGAATTTATGTATGTGTAACCAAAAACTTTAAACATGAAACTAATAATGTATGTCCATGAAGAAAACCATAATAAGCTAGGTCAGTGTGAGCTTACAGAACAGCAACCGAACTAAAAATTGGCAAGTACTCCCTCTGCCCCTAAAAGAAAGTCATTCTAATTTTGTGTTAAATAAAAAATATCAAGGTTGACCAATTTTATATATAAAAGTACTAATATGTATTGTACTAAATAAGTATCATTAGATTCATCAAGAAATATATGTACGTCTATTTAATGTCATAAATGCTGACTCTTCTCCATATTGGTCAAATTTAAGAAAGTTTGACTTCAGGACAAAACTATAATGATTTTCTTTTAGGGGTGGAGGTAGTAACATCACTTTAAGGTGCATGTATGATTAACTGAATATCAGAAGACCGCCTCAAACACCATTTGCTGGATAAGACCTATGAGAAAAATCTCCTGAAGATTTAATACTTCCAGGGTATTTTTCAGCGCATGAACCAATCAACAAAACATATTGCAGTAGTATGCATTGTGCAGCAATATATCATGAAGTCATGATTAATATACACTGAAACAAACTAAATTTTTACAAGCAAAAGCACTCACTGGGTTTATGTTCTTAGCATCGTTGATGAAAGGGCTTTGGTTGGTATGAGTAAATTTTGGAATTGTGCCCACAGCAGCACTATTATCACAGCCATGCATTTGAAGACTAGAAGTTGCAGGTGAGGATTCATGTGGATTAAATGAAGAGTATCCATCTACGGCTAGTCTGCCAGCCTTCTGAGCACTTGTAAGAGCAAACCCACCAGCATCTATATCACCTGAATCCGAGTCTAAAACCCGATCTTGAATTATCTTTATAAACTTGCTGCACTCAGACCTAATAGAAAAAAGAAGAAATTATGTCCTATTGAATAGTGATTACATAGTTTCTAGATTTTCAACCACTGCCAATCTGCCACCATCAAGTATTAAATTATCCAGGATTATAAAAGGTGTTAATGGAATACAAAGAGTCAAGGGCAGCACTTCACAACGTTTGTTGCTTTATCACAGATTCACAGCAGGAGACAATTCATGGCTATCATATAATAATGAATAGTTCAAATACACGAAAGAGAAGCATGTAAAGTGATTGTTTGGTTGAGTTTGAATTTTGAAACATATTTATAGAATGTCACATTCAAATACATGATAAAAAATATGCTTAAATGAAAAGGCAAAACGCAAATCAAACAGGACAGTTTAGAAGGAAATTGGAAGTCAATACAAAATATACAATACAATGCAATACCTTGAATAGGTCTCCTGCATAAGCAATTGCATTATGGCATCCTTTGGTTCAATCTCAGAGATAATTGCTAGGGACCCAGGGTAGTCTTTTAGAACAGTCTCCTTTTCACCCTAAAATCACAAACAGTTCTACATGACTTCAACGCATGAACTGTAACGTGCTCAGGTAACTGATCCCTTACTCCTAGTCTTGTAATCCAGAGAGAGGAGCATGTTTACTAACAGGGAGATAATATGTTAGGTAATAAATAGAATGACTGGGAATACCTGATTTGACTGATTATTACTCAGGGGAAAGATTGGAGAATCACCGTTATCTGTAATTTCAAAAACTCATCGGACTGAATTTTAAAATAACACTCCATTTAAAATAACACAATAAGTAAAAATGTACAGTCCATTTACAGGAAAGAATAAGTAAACAAGCACAGAACACTGATGATTCCTAAGACATTAGGAGTTACAGGTTGTAATGAAATATATGTCAGAAAGATATATTGGTAAAAACCAAGCAAATGAAAAGCACAAAAAAAAGGTTTAGATGATTATACTCCAAAAGCTAGGAAATAAGAGGAAAAAATGAATTTTAAAATAGCATGTGCAAATGATTTGAGGTAAGTTCACAAACTAAAACACATTTAAAGGTATCCCTTCCGTTTGGGGTTGTTCAGAACCCAAATGGTTTTTATCTAAGAAAAGGACCAACCATGACATGGAATGACTAGCAGCTCGAACAACAATATAACTATATAATACTCCCTCCATCCCATAAAAAGAGTCATTCTTGCTTCCCAAGAAGTCAATTATCTTTCACTTTGACCAAATATATAACAAAATATTAATATTTATGGTACATCATTAGTATCATTGGATAGATCTTTGAATATATTTTCATAATAAACTTATTTGAAGATACAAATGTTGCTAATATTTTCTACAAATCTAGTCAAACTTAAGAAAATTTGACCAACACAAGTCCCATAGCAACTATTTTTATGGGACAGAGGGAGTAGATGTAAATTGGTGGTAGGACCCACTATTTCCATGAGAAGGATTGAGACTGCCAATAAACTACAAGGTTTAATCAATCCCTGACTTAAAAACAGATTACAGTCTGGCTGGCCTATTCACTAGCCTTGCTGATGCTGTGCATCAGGTAAATCATGTTGCTGAGTTAGTGGTCATGAAGAATTGACGATTCATGTGCCACTGTTAACGGAGGAAATAAATCATTGAAAAATCTCATATCTGAGCTCATGCGTGTCTTATCTCCCACTCAGTTCAGAAATTTAAAATTTGAATTACAGGGGGGCGGGGGCATAAGGCTTCAATGGTCAGTACAGTGAAATATATGTTGGGCCCATATCATGAATGCTCATATGACCATCCAGGACCACCTAGTTGTTGGAAACAAATGGTTGTACATTCCACTAGCTTGCAGCTCAGACATATGCCCAGTACATGAATTCTATTGGTAAGGAAATAAGCAGACGCTTAAGAAGCCCTGATAGTGGCTTAGTGCCAATGTAGTCATGTCCACGATCCAACAACACTTTTTTGTATTCATCACTTCATGAGCGCGGATTGACTTTTATAGGTCAGTTGCATGCCAGCATGGCCTAATATAACTATATCAGTAACTAACTGCAATAAAGAAACAACCATCATCCCCCATGCAGATGCAGATGGAGGAAACATGAAACTGCCAAGTATTGAAGCATCCAATGTACTATTTCGTTAAAAAAAAACTATTCCGAAGTCGAAACGCCAAATTTCGAAAACTTTTCAGTGAATTTTGGTCATTCGAACCGCAGTCGCTACCCCTATACGCAGCATGCAAATAATGCAACACAGCACGAACATTTAGACACAGCTGCAAATGCGGCACCCAGAGGCAGAGTGGCAGGGCCTGAAAGGCGCTAACTTTCCAAGCATAGTTGGGGGAGTCTCGTACCGGTGGCGTCATTGCAACCCTCGCCGTGAGGGCCAGGAGGCGGGTACGATACCGGCGAGCACGAGGCCGACGGCGAGTCCCCGTCCGACGCCGCGGCTGATGAAATGGAGCCGGAGCCGGAAGCCGAGGGCTCGGGCCCGAGCACGGCGGCGAGGATCCGGCCGGCGCCGGAGACGAGACCCGCGAGCCACCCCCTCGGCGGCGGGGGTGGGGGAGGAGGAGCCGGAGGCGAGGCCCCGGCGGACGCCGACGGCCGGGGAGGGGTGTCGCCCCCCGCGGCGGATGACTCCATGGGAGAAGGCGCGTGGCCGCGTGCGGTCGCGGAGGAGACGAAGTGGAGGGAAGAAATAGAAGGAAGCCAAAATTAAACCATGCCGAGATTGGGGTTGCCCGTTTGGTTTGGTTGGTGGTGTAGATTTGGGTCCATCCGGTGCGGTTTAAACATGCTCCGAATTTTTTATACACGAAAAAAAATGCTCCGAATTTGAGGCGGCCCGCTACTTCCCGCCGTGGATGCGCAGTGCAGGGATAGCTGGCCTCCGCCGCCTCCGGTGGCTGCGTGCTCGATCGGTCGGTCTGGTCTGTCCACGGCTCCACCTCCACGCTACGTCCCCAACGTTTCTCTCGTCTCGTGGGACCATGTCGGCAGTGTCTCAGTGAGTTTGTTTCGTGATGAGCGTGACACAGCAGTATCATGTATCCATGCCCCATGTGCCGCTGCCGTCGATGAGTTGGACAGGGCAATCGGTTTAAACAGACGGTTGGATTCAGTTTACTCGGTTTGCAAAAACTTCAGTTTCTAGAAACTATAAGAGCCGATCGGTTACTTATAGGTGTTAGATTTAACGTGGGTATATAATTCTAAGACCCGTATTAAATATTATGCGCTATATGATTTAGTCGTATACAAGATTTTTGATTGAATGTTGACTCGACTTATATGTGTGGACCATATCTGTCTATGTCGAGAAGTTGAGAAAAGAATGAGCCACATGAGCATGCAGTGCATGAATTAGTTTTGTCATTCAAGCTAATTATGGGCAGGAGTTTCTATTCCTAAATGAGGGAGTTACATGAGTTTCTGCTCCGAATGGCATGGCAAGAGTTATGGAAGTTTGTACTCCTAATGGTGATGACAGGAGTTTCTTCTGTGAGCGTCTCTTTTGTTTTCTGACTCTTGATCTCCTGTGGATAGCTGTGCCCGCTCCGCTCCTCAGCTACAAGATAAAAGCAAGACAACATTTAGTCGCTTGTCTCTCTTACGTGCGCTAGACATCCACGCTTCTGCTGCAGCCAAGTCTTTCCGTCCCGGTCCCTACGAGCACGGGAATAGGAAGAGCAGGCCTCCGAAACTGGCATCGTTCGTGAGTTCATCTGCTTAGGTGAAGACTGGCAATCAAGTTTTTGGGAAGCAACTACGTGACTGCTCGATCGTACAACAACCTCATCTTCTTCCCGGTGTTTGTGGCGGCAGCGGAAGATCGGCGCTGCAACTCGCTGCATCGAGTGGGACTACTTCAACAGGCGCTATGTTGACTAGCGTAACCGGCTCTGGTGTCGCGGGGTATGTTCTAGTTTATCCCCTATTTTCAGCGATTAAAATCATGATAATTAGTATCGTCTACATGTTCTTGACACTTAGATCGCACGTGCACATGTCTGATATCACCAACATTTTGATAATATTTTTCTGGATTAAACTGGTACTGAAATTGCCTAAATTTCAAACAATCCAAAAACCTGATAGGCATTTTTTGGTAGTCGGCTTTGCGAGTATGCTGAAATCAAATGTTTTTTAGGGCACACATTACAAGAGGTGGCATCAGAGATGCATACTATGGTTGACTGCTATGCATTGCTACTTTGTTGCCAAACCTAGATCAGTTGGACCACATACTAGGAGAAGCGTGTATTCCAAGACGCTGATGCTACGTTCAAGAGGACAATATTAAGTGTGCTAGGAGACTCCATAGTAGATGCATATGTGACTCTGTAAACGGGTAAAGAGATGTGGGATGCACTTGAGGTCAAATATGGAGTGTCTGATGCTGGTAGTGAGTTGTATGTCATGGAGCAGTTTTATAACTACAGGATGGTTGATGACCGTTCTGTGGTTGAACAAGCTCATGAGATACAAACACTAACAAAAGAACTCGAGAATTTTGGTACAGTGCTGCCGGACAAGTTTGTGACGGGCTGCATTATTACTAAGCTACCACAGGCTTGGACAGACTTTGCTACTTCTTCGAAACATAAGAGACAATAGTTTGACATTGCCGAACTTATTGGCTCTTTAAATGTTGAAGAGAAGGTGAAAGCTAAGGATGTCCATGGCAAGAAAATTGTTGAGGGAAGTTCTAGTGCCCATGTGGTGCAGAAAAATCCTCAAAATCCCTACAAAAAGAAATTCAAGCAAGAGCTCAAACAAAAGAACACTACACCTTTTAATAATAATAAGAAGAAGAACAAGAAAAAGAGAAATTGCTTCTCTTGTGGCAACCCCGGGCATTATGCTAGGGATTGCGAGGAGAGCAAATGGAAGCTTAAAAAGAAATCTGCAAACATGGTTGAGGCTGATGGAGAAACATCGAGGTTTATAATATATTACCTACAGTTCTTCCAGTTTGTCATTTACCTGATTGCTGGGTTGACACAGGAGCCAATATTCATGTGTGTGCTGATATTTCTTTATTTTCTTATTATCAGGTCAGGAGAATTTCCTCCTTGTTGATGGGGAATGGAGCGCATGCGGCTGTTCGGGGTGTTGGTACGGTCGATCTGAAGCATCGGGGAAGACCGTGCAACTGAAGAACATGCAGCATATCCCCTCAAAAGGAAGAATTTAATTAGTGGTTCTATATTATGTGCTATAAACTTGTGTTCGAATCTAATAAATGCATACTATCTAAGTATGGAACCTTTGTGGGTAAAGGCTATGAGAGCGGAGGCTTGTTCCGCTTGTCCTATGATGCATGTGTTAAGTCTATGAACAATGTGAGCTGTGATGTTGATTCTAATGTTTGACATTCATGTCTATGTCCTTAAATGATGCATGTGTTAAGTGCCATGTATGCGTGCATTGAAGCAACCTCGTAAGCCTCACAAGGCTGCTGAGGCGAGGAACTTGGCACCATTAGAACTAATCCATTCCGATTTGTGTGAAATGAATGGCGAGTTGACTAAATGTGGCAAAAGATATTTCATGACATTTATAGATGATTGCACTAGATTTTGCTATGTGTATCTGTTAAAATCAAATGATGAAGCATTGAATTATTTTAAGATCTATAAAGCTGAGGTAGAAAACCAATTTGAGAAGAAAATTAAACGGTTGCTGTCTGGTCGAAGGAGAGAATATTTCTCAAATGAGTTTTTTGAGTTTTGCACGGAGTATGGTAGTATTCATGAGAGGACATCGCCATACTCACCACAATCAAATGGGATTACCGAGAGAAAGAACCGCACTCTAACTGAGTTGGTTAACGCCATGTTAGAGACTGCGGGACTATCTAAGGAATGGTGGGGTGATGCAATATTGATAGCATGTCATGTCTTGGATAGAGTGCCCACAAAGAACAAAGAAATTACACCATTCAAGGAATAGGAGAGGAAGAGATTAAATCTTTATTATCTGCGAACCTAGGATTGTTTGGCAAAGGTGAATATGCCAATTAACAAGAAGAGAAAGCTTGGACAAAAACCGTTGATTGTGTCTTTCTCGGTTATGCTATTCACAGCTTGGGCAAAGGTGTATTTTTAATAATAAACTCTGGAGTGTCTGATGTGAATGTTGGTACTATTATAGAATCTAGATATGCTATATTTTTTGAGATTGAATTTCCTATAAAAAATACGCCTGGCACTTCTAGTCATGATTCTATAACACTTCTATAGTTGCTTGAATCGATAGAACACGCTGATGTTGAAACCCATGTGGAAAGTCCAGAGGAGGATAATAATATAGTCACTCGAAAGAGTAAGAGACGGAGGACTGCAAAGTCCTTTGGTGAAAACTATATTATATACCTCATGGATGACACTCCTAAAACTATAGAAGAGGCATATTTATCTCTTGACGCTGACTTATGGAAGGAAGTTGTTTAGAGTGAGATGGACTCTATTATGTCTAATGGAACTTGAGAGGTTGTTGATCGTCCATATGGGTGTAAGCCTGTGGGATGTAAATAGGTGTTCAAGAAAAAGTTTAGGCCTGATGGTACTATTGAGAAGTACAAGGCGAGACTTGTAGCTAAGGATTATACCTAGAAAAAAGACAGATTATTTCGATACTTATTCACCAGTTACCCGTCTTACGACTATACGAGTATTACTTTCCTTGGTTGCCTCACATGGTCTTCTCGTTCATCAGATGGACGTTAAGACAACTTTCTTGAATGGAGAGCTTGAGGAAGAGCTCTATATGGATCAGCCGGATAGATTTGTAGCAAATGGTCAAGAGGGAAAAGTGTGTAAATTATTGAAATCTTTGTATGGCCTAAAGCAAGCACCTAAGTAGTGGCATGAGAAGTTCGACAGAACTTTGACATCAGCCGGCTTTGTTGTGAATGAAACTAATAAATGTGTTTTTATTATCGATATGGTGGGGGGAGGGTGTGATCTTATGTTTATATGCGGATGATATACTAATCTTTGGAAATAATATTAATGTGATTAAGGAAGTGAAAGACTTTTTGTTTAATATTTTTGAAATGAAAGACTTCGGCGGAGAGGCTGATGTTATTCTTAACATAAAGCTATTGAGAGAAAGAAATGGTGGGGTAACGCTTTTGCAATCCTATTATGTGGAAAAGGTGCTGAGTCGCTTTAGGTATAGTGACTGCACACCTATTTCAACTCCTTATGATCCAAGTGTGATATTGAGGAAGAATCGTAGAATAGCACGGTATCAATTGAGTTACTCTCAAATTATTTGTTCACTTATGTATTTAGCAAGTGCAACGAGGCCTGACATCTCATTTGTTGTGAGCAAACTCAGTCAGCTTGTTTCAAATCCAGGAGATGATCATTGGCGTGCTCTTGAGAGGGTATTGCGCTATCTAAAAGGAACTGTGAGCTATGGCATTCACTATACCGGGTACCCAAGGGTACTAAAGGGGTATTGTGATGCAAACTTGATATCTGATGCTGATGAGATTTACACCATGAGTGGATATGTGTTCTCACTTGGAGGTGGCGCTGTTTCATAGAAGTCTTGCAAGCAAGCCATCTTAATGAAGTCAACAATGGAAGTAGAACTCACAGCATTAGATACCGCCACTATAGAGGCCGAGTGGCTTCATGAACTCCTTATGGATCTACCGGTAGCTCAAAACCCAATACTGGCTATTTTCATGAACTGTGATAATCAGACAGTGATAATCAAAGTGAACAGTTCTAGAGATAGTATGAAGTCTACAAGGCATGTGAAGAGACAGTTAAAATCTATCAAAAAACTGAGAAACTATGGAGTAATAGTGTTGGACTATGTCCATACATCTAAGAATCTAGCAGATCAGTTTACAAAGGGACTATCACATAATGTGATAGATGGTGCATCGAGGGAGATGGGCTTGAGACCCACATGAAGTCATTCCGTAGTGGTAACCTGTCCTATATGATCGGAGATCCCATGAAGTAGGATGGCGAAACAAGCTAATGGTTGACTGTGATGGAGAGACCCCTATAATAAGGTCCAGATCGTTGGAGATGCACGTTTCTTCTATGCTGTAAGGCAGGTTGGTTTATACCTTAATGTGATCCGAGTGACTTATTTAAGTAGGGATGTTGTCCTACAGAACATCCTAGAAGAAACACACATATACGAGTTTGACTGCTAGTCACAGTCTATGAGATGTGGGTAGTCTCTAGATACTCATGAGAGGCCTCAAAGTGTGACATATATGCTTCAACCAGAGGGATGCTTGTAGCAGCCTAGTACCAGAAAAGAACTTGGGTGAAATTCACTTCATACAAAACTGTCAATTCAAGGCATAGTCCATTGTTCAGTTGTGACTGAGTGTAACCTCTGTTCTAGACGGATGTTCAACTTAACAGTCTCCGTTGAAACTCTAGTATATCAAAGAACTGTGGATTGAAGATTATTTAACACGTGTCTAAGAATTTGGTGAGGATTGTTAGATTTAATGTGGGCCAACCCCAATATTTTATCTAATTAAATTGAATAATTCTAAGGCTCGTATTAAATATTGTGCGCTATATGATTTAGTCATATACAAGATTTTTGATTGAATGTTGACTCGACTTATATGTGTGGACCATGTCTGTCTACATTGAGAAGTTGAGAAAAGAATGAGCCATAAAAGAATCTAGGCCCCTAGTTGGGTTTCGGTGATTAATGACGACACGAGATTACTATGACTAACGTGTGTTTTGCAGAGGCAATTTGAGTTAGGTCATGGTAATGGCAATTGATTGGGCAATCATGATTGTCATGCCCCTATTGATGGAAATCATTTTGGTTTTCAAAGGATGGATGACAAGATTAAGGACGGACTAGTTCTAAGTGTCGTTTGGTGATAGAGAGACACTTAGAGTAGTTTAGGATCTTGTTTTTTCTTTAGCCGTACTATTAAGGGGGATATGGACTAGTAGCTTGACCTAGGTAAGTCTAGTGGGTTAGGTGTAGTGCACACTTGCCAAACCTAGCACAAGGTAGCTCAGGAATAGCCCTAAGATCAATTGGAGTAAACTTTATTCACAAAGGATTTTGAGTTGGAAGTGAATGGAGGGTCAAATGATTGATCGGACGCTAGTCTGGTTGTGATCGGACGCTAGAGAGTGAGTCCGGTCAGTTTATTTGATCAATTGCAATCATCTAGTACTGACCGGACACTGAGTGAAAGTGGACCGGATGCTGGGTACCTGCATCCGGTCAACTCCAGAGAGGTTCTGGAGAGGTGTTTTTGTGACCGAACGCTAGTCAGAATCCGGTAACTGATTGGACGCTGAACAGTGAAGTGACCGGACTCTAGGTGCGAGCGTCCGGTCAACATCAGTAAGGTTCCAGAGTATATTTTTCTTGACCGAACGCATCCGGTCAGTGCTGACCGGACGCTGGTTAGAGTCCAGTCAGAACTTAATGGCTCTTTCTAACAAAGTGGCGGGTATAATTGACTGGAGCGTCTGGTCACACTGACCGGAGCGTCCGGTCGCCCCACAGAACGCTGAATCAGCCTCCAAACGTTATGTTTTGAATGAGGGGGTATAAATACTTACTCCACTCATCCAAGGGAGGTCTCTTGCCCATTTGTTCAGCTGAGAAACACTTTGAGAGTGCAAGGGAGAGCAAGAGCCTAGTGAGGTGATTGAGATTTGAGAATCCAAGATTAAGGTCCTCATTAGTGCAAGGAGAGTAGCAAGTGTGCATCCACCCTTCTCATTAGGCTTGTCATGGTCAAGTGAGAGTTTGTGCTTGTTACTCTTGGTGATCGCCATCACCTAGATGACTCGGTGGTGATTGAGAGTTTGGTGATCATCCAGCGGAGCTTATGGATGACCCAACTCAAGTTGTGAGCAGTTGTGGGCGATTCACCATGATGGAGTGTCAAAGAATCAGCCCATAGAGAGCACTTGATCCGTGCACGGATCAAGGGGGAGCTACACCCTTGCACGGGTGCTCCAACGAGGACTAGTGGGGAGTGGCGACTCTCCGATACCTCGGGAAAATATCACCGCGTTCCTTTCCCTCTCTTTACTTTGAGCATTTATATTTGTGCAATTCATTTCATGTCTTTACATTCCTAGAATTGCCATGCTAGAGTAGGAGTGGAACCTAGGGTGCAAAACTTTTGTGCGGTAGAACAATAGAAACACATTCTAGGCACAAGGGGTGAAGTGGGCTAAGTATAGGACTTAATTATTATAAAGAATTTAGAATTAGCCCAATTCATCCCCCTCTTGGGCATCTTGATCCTTTCAATTGGTATCAGAGCCTCGTGCTCGCTAATTTTGGCTTAACCGTCTAGAGCAAGATGTCCCACGGGGATAGACCTCCTCCTATCTTTGAAGAAGATGATTTTCCTTGTTGGAAAATTCGCATGGAGGCTTATCTAGAAGCTTTAGATGTTGGAGTTCTTAGAGCCGCCTCACAAGGCTTCCCAAAACCTAAGGATCCCACAAACCTTCGAGGCGATAAAGTTAATTATGAGAAGTGGGATGCAAAGGCTAGAAACACCCTCTTTAGAGGGCTTTGCAAAGATGTTTTTAACCGTGTACGGAACCACAAAGATACCCATGCACTATGATCGGACATTTGTGCGCTCCATGAGGGAACCAAGAGTGAGCGTGAGGAATGCTACCACCTTGTAATGAAAAGGCTTAATTCATTTGATATGCCTCCTAGAGAAAGTGCTAATGAGATGTATTCACGCTTGAACGTTCTTGTAGAGGAAGTCAATGGGCTTGGACTCACACAAATGCAACCCTCTAATGTTGTAAGAAAGATCTTGAGTGTCCTCCCCATTGACAAATATGGGCATATTATGACGGTGCTTCATCAAGGTGATCTTTCCGCCGCTACACCAACTCAAATATTGGGGAAGATCAATACGCATGAGATATACATGCACATCACACCACAAGATGGATCTTCTTCCACCAAGAAGAAAGATTTGGCATTCAAGGCTAGCCAAGAGAAGAAGGGCAAAGCAAGAGTTGATCATGATAGCTCAAGTGATGATGAAATTGATGAGGCATGTCTTGCTCTCATGGTGAAAAGAACCGTCAAGATGTTCAAGAAGCTCAACAAGAATGGTGTCAAGTTTGATGGCAAGAAGAAGAAATTCTTCACTAGCAATAGAAGGAAGCCCATCTCCGAATTGGATTGCTATAATTGTGGAGAACTTGGTCATCTAGCTCATCAATGCCCCAAACCCAAGAAATACAAGTGCAAGAAGAAGTACAAGGGCAAAAAAGATGACTCAAGTGATGAAGATTGTAACAGAACCGACCAAATCATAAGAACGTAAGTACAAAAACAATCACCGAAGCGATCAAATTCCTGTACTTAAGCTCCCATAATCCCGGTAGTCCAGAAATCACGAAGGATTTCAACCAACTCTCGACATACAAACCAAGATCGTACTGATTCAACACAACACATCATTCGTTACAACATTTCACAAGTAGCATTCGGATTACATACATCAGAGTTCAAATAAAATATTACAAACCAAGTTTGAGTGTGCGGAAGCAACATAGTTTAGTACATAACTTCATAGTTTCAATTACATTGCCAGATCAGAGTCATGTCCCACAAAAGCATTATCAGGTACGAGAACTAGTAGAGACCGCGCCCAACGGTCTAGTCTTCATCCCCAGCAGGGAGAAGGCAGTACTTGCAGCAACCAAAGAAGAACTGGTCATAAAACAACTTTTGTTCCTTGATAAATTAGCTACAACTTTTGTAAAGAGTGCACAGCCATGCAAAGCTTCTAAGTTGGACTTTTGAATCAGTCAAACGATGACACTCCATGGGTCAATTTAAGTCAAACTTGCACTTGAGGGCATTTTGGTCATTTTGGTCTACATGAACAATGTTCCAACAAGTAAACTAAGTATAGTTAAGGTGTATTAGACCATGATCACCCATTTTACAAAGTTGTTATACCACTTCTACTGATCACATGTGATAAAGAAAGTAAAACAAGCAATTCATACATATGTTTCAATACAATGTTTCACATGTTGCATGACCTTGTTGTTATCCTATACTTGTCACATTACTACCATGTTGCCATGCTTCAAGACATGGGAAATTCATGTTTCATTGTTATGTTGCACTACTACCATTCACAAGCAATCTAGTACGAAACAAACAGAATATGCGAATGTTTCATATGTATGTTTCAGGGAAAATGACATGATGAGATAAATGATGCACATGTTTATGAGACGAATTGCAATTAGTAGAAGCCAAACACCGAGAGTGTTACAAAGATGATGATGAAAAGAAAAAGAGCAAGCTATACAAGAAGAAGGATGGCAAAAAGAAGGAATTCCACAAGAAGAAGAAGAATGACAAGGCATACATTGTTGGTGATTGGCTCATGGATATTGATTCATCAAGTGGCTCATCCGATGATGAAAGTGAGAATGAGAACGAGAAGGTGGCCGCTATTGTAATTGACTCTTCACTATCTTCACCGACACCGCCGCCGTCATCCTCTACACACCTATTCCTTATGGCCAAGGGTGAATGAAAGGTACAAAATGATGATGATAGTAGTGGTGATGATAATGCTAGCAATGATGATAGTGATAGTAATGATGAATTTGAATCACCTTTTTATGATGACCTTGTCAAGTTGCTAAATCAATACACTAAAATCATTAGAAAGACAAGAGCTAAAAATGAAAAGCTAGAACTTGAGAATGACTCACTCTTAGCAAAATATGACATAGCCGAAAAAGCTAGTGTTGAGCTTAGAGAAGAAAATAAAACTATGTCATCCAAACTCAAGGAGCTCAAATCCTCTAAAAAGGAGCTTAAAGAAAAACATGATAAACTTAAGGGGATACATAATGAGCTCACCACTAGCTACAATTTGCTAAAAGAAGAGTACACCAATCTCAAGGTTAATCATGACAATCTTGTTGTTTCTCATGAGTTATTATCCAATGAGCCACATGATGCTACTAACAATGTTATTAAGATTGATATAGCTACATCATGTGATGACTTGATTGTTGAGAGCATTGAGCAAGGTTCTAGTTGCAAAGGCAAGAAAGTGGTTGAGTCCGACAACTATGATGAGTATGTCAAGCTCAAGAATGAGAATGAAAAGCTCAAGAAAGATCTTGAAAAGCTCTCAACCACCAACATAATTGTGATAGAGAATCTTGACAATGATTGTGATATAGCTCTTGAGAATGAGATGCTAAAAGAAGAGAACAAGAGACTCAAGATGGAGAAAAATCATGATGAACTTAGAGAATAAAACAAGAAGCTCAAGTTGGAAAAAAACATCTCAAGATCGGGTTGAGCAAGTTCACAAGAGGCCAATATCTCCAAAGTGAGCTACTCATGAACACTGTGATGAAGATGGATAGAAGTGGTATTGATATTTGGCAAATCAAGAGAAGATGGCTCAAACTCAACATCAACAACAATACAAGTCAAAGCCTAAGCCAAAGAGATGTTTTGAGTGTGGACAAGAAGGTCACTTTGCCCATGAGTGTCAAGCTCCACCACCACAACCCTTGCCCAAGCATGCTAGACCCTTTGCCAAATGTTCATTACATGCTTAGAAAGGATTCTAGTGGAAAAATGAGAGTCATGTTCTTAGGTCCTCCCAACAAGAATAGGCCTAAGAAAATTTTGGTTACAAAATCACTAGTTGAGAAAGTCAAGGGCCCTCATCAAGTTTGGGTCCCTAAACAACAAGCTTGATCTCTTATGTGTAGGTGAACTACAAGACCAGTGGAAGTCATTGGGTTATATATAGTGGTTGCACTCAACATATGATCGGTGATCCTCGTATGTTCACCTCACTAGATGAAGAAGTAGATGGTCAAGAAAGGATAACATTTGATGATAATTCAAAGGGCAAAGTTCAAGGATTGGGCAAAGTTGCAATATCAAATGATCATTCAATATCAAATGTGCTATATGTTACTTCATTGAGTTTCAACTTGCTATCCATTGGTCAATTGTGTGATCTTAGCTTTCAATGCTTGTTTACCGAGAAGGAAGTGGTTGTATCAAAGAAAGATGATGATCAAGTTATATTCAAGGGATTTAGATACAACAACCAATATGTAGTGGATTTCACCTCCGAAGATGCAAACTTGAAGACATGCTTATTCACCAAAACATCACTTGGGTGGCTATGGCATAGAAGACTTGCACATGTTGGGATGAGCTCACTCAAGAAGCTAATGAAGAATGAATTGGTGAGAGGTTTGAAGGATGTGAAATTTGAGAAGGACAAGCTTTGTAGTGCATGTCAAGCCGACAAGCAAGTTGCAAACACCTATCCAACAAAAGTTTACATGTCAACAACAAGAGTGCTAGAGCTCCTTCACATGGATCTATTTGGACCAACAACTTACAAGAGTTTGGGAGGAAATCTCTATTGTCTTGTGATTGTTGATGACTACTCTAGATATACTTAGGTGTTCTTCCTTCATGACAAGACCGAAGTGGCTTCATGTTTCAAGAAGTTTGCCAAGAGAGCACAAAATGAATTTGAAGTTTGACAATGGAAAAGAATTTGACAACACAAACATTGAAGCATATTATGATGAAGTTGGGATCAAGCATGAGGTCTCCGCAACATATACTCCTCAACAAAATAGTGTAGTAGAGAGAAAGAACTGGACACTTATCACTCCTGCAAGAACAATGCTTGATGAGTACAATACGCCCGAAGCTCTATGGGCGGAAGCTATCAACACCGCATGTTATGCATCCAACCGCCTATTCCTTCAAAAGTTTCTTGACAAGACCCCTTATGAGTTGCTCAATGGGAAGAAGCCGGATGTCTCATTCTTCCATGTGTTTGGTTGCAAATGCTACATCTACAAGAAGCGGCAACACCTAGGGAAGTTCCAAAGACGTTGTGATATTGGTTTTCTTATTGGTTACTCATTGAAGTCCAAAGCATGTCGAGTGTTTAATCATGCCATCGGCTTGGTTGAAGAAACATATGATGTGGAATTTGATGAATTTAACGGCTCTCAAGGAGCACATGAGAATCTTGATGATGTAGGTAATGAACCATTGAGGGAGGCCATAAAGAACATTCCGGTTGGAGACATCAAGCCCAAAGATGATGTACAAGTGATTGATCTATCTTCTTCATCAAATGTGCCACAAGATGATGATAAAGATGGAAGAGTAGAAAATGAAGATACTCATGTCTCTTATGATCAAATGGTGGCACAAGCTCAAGATGTTGATGCTCCACAACCTCCCCCTCAAGTGGTTGATAGAAGAAATTCACCCCTACTACAAGCACATCCACAAGATCTCATCATAGGAAGTCCTTCAAAGGGTGTAACGACTTACTCTCAAAAAGTTACTTCATTTATTGAACATTACTTGTTTGTTTCTTGCATTGAGCCTACAAATATAGAAGAAGCTCTTCAAGAGAGTTGAACAATTTCACCCGCAATGAAGTTTGGACACTTGAAGAGCGACCACAAGGTGCAGGAGTCATTGGAACAAAGTGAGTGTTCCGTAACAAGCAAGATGATCAAGGCATTGTTATGAGGAACAAGGCAAGCCTAGTTGCAAAGGGGTTCTCTCAAGTTGAAGTGTTGAATTTTGGAGAGACCTTTACACCGGTTGCAAGACTTGAAGCCATTCGTATCCTCCTTGCATATGCATCGCATCATGAAATGAAAATAAATCAAATGGATGTTAAAAGTGCATTTTTAAATAGCTTTATAAATGAATTAGTCTATGTTGATCAACCTCCCAGGTTTGAAGACCCTAGATATCCTAATCACGTTTATAGGTGTCTAAGGTGCTATGTGGGCTTAAGCAAGCCCCAAGAGCTTGATATGAGCGCCTTCGAGATTTCCTTATTGAGAAGGGCTTCACCATTGGGAAGGTCGACACTACACTATTCATCAAGAAGCTTGATGGATAAATCTTCATTTGTTAAGTATATGTTGATGATATCATATTTGGCTCATCAAATGAAGATTATTGCAAAGAGTTTGGTGAATTGATGTCGAAGGAATTTGAGATGTCGATGATTGGAGAGTTTACATTCTTTCTTGGTTTTCAAATCAAGCAAATGAGAGAAGGGATTTTCATCTCTCAAGAAAAGTATACCAAGGACCTTCTCAAGAGGTTTAAAATGGATGAATGTAAGCCAATCAAGACACCTATGCCATCAAATGGACATCTTGACCTAGATGAGGGAGGTAAAATGGTTGATCAAACTCTCTACCACTCTATGATTGGTAGCTTTCTATATTTGACCGCATCTAGGCCCGACATTATGTTTAGTGTGTGTATGCATGCTAGATTTCAAGCTAATCCTAAGAAAGCTCATTTGGTTTTCGTTAAAAGAATTCTTATGTACCTTAAGCACATACCAAGCATTGGTCTTTGGTATCCCAAAGGAGCTAGATTCCAATTAGTTGGCTATTCCGATTCGGATTTTGCCGGTTGCAGAATTGATAGAAAAAGCACATCCAGAGGGTGCCATTTGCTTGGTAGATCACTGGTGTCTTGGACCTCTAAGAAGCAAAATAGTGTGGCTTTGTCCACCGCCAAAGTGGAATACATTGCCGTGGGTGCTTGTTGTGCACAAATTCTTTACATGAAGCAAACTTTGCTAGACTATGGTGTAGTTCTAGAAAAGGTACCTCTTTTATGTGACAATGAGAGCGCGGTAAAGCTTGCTAATAATCCGGACACTCTCGCACCAAGCACATAGATATCCGCCATCACTTCTTAGAGACCATGTTGCTAAAAATGATATATCACTAGAAGGTGTAAGGACCGAGGGTCAATTGGTGGATATTTTCACTAAACCGCTAGACGGTGCTATATTTTGTCGATTGAGGAATGAGCTAAATGTGCTTGATTTTAGCAACTTCACTAAATAATGAGCTTGTGTTATCCCTTGCATTGCATTGTAATATAAAACATGTTTAAATTTTTGGTAATACACTTAGGGCTTGTCTAACATGGTTAAGATAACTGCCAAAAAGCGTGTGAAGAAGCTTAACCTTGGATCAAACTTGACAAGCAACTAGACTTACTTTCAAGTATTGCATTGCATGTGCATGTGTGTTGCTTTGTCATTTCTTTTTAGTTAACTTTTAAGCACCCGCTGTGTTTATCCACAAATAGGGAGAGCATTTGAAGCTCCTATTGGTCATAAAACCCTATTGTGTGACCACATGTTGCTCCTCGCCCTTTTATTGCCTATTTTCTTAAAAAGAATTATAGCCTAAGGTAAAAATACTTTGAAAAAATTGAGGGCTTGTCTCACATCAGTCCCAATTAGTGTTTATTTGTGTCTTATTGAAGTTGGGACTTGATCGGGAAAAGGCAGCGCGAAGTAACTTTAAAGATTTGCTGAAAAATGGTGACCGGACGCTGCACCGGACTCTGCCTACAACGTCCGGTCAGTTCACATGAGGTGAACCGATGCAGCACAGGTGTGACCAGACGCTGCACAGTGTTCTTCCAACGTCCGGTGTGAAGGTGATCCTGCGTCCGGTCAAACGAAGAAGAAGCTGTCAGAATCGACCGGACTTTGGTGTGCGTCCGGTCAAGGGTAATCGGACATGTCCAGTCATGACTTGAGGGGTTTTGAACCTCTCTATTGCCGACCGGACTCCAGGTGGCAGCGTCCGGTCGTTGCCACCGGTGCGTCCGGTAAGTAGAATCCGAGTGGATCTAATTTCTTTCCTTGTCTGTCACACTGGAGCCACCTTAAATCATTTTTCATCGTGCATACCTAGGTCATCCGCGCCTCCATCACCGCACCTACATCGCACCACCATGCCTGCTCCACCTGTGTCTCAGCCGTGCCCGCCTGTGCCATGCCCGCGCCTGAGCTTGCCTCGACGCGCCTGCGCCTGACCTAGTAGCGCTCATGCTCGTGCATAACTCGTGCTGCCGTGCCACCACGCCCACCTTCACCGTTGCGCCGTTGAGCACGCGCTGTCTATCTTGCCACGCCACCATGCCCATGCCCACATAGCCTCGCCGCGCCTACGCCTCCTCGCCGTGACTACACCCACGCCTTGCCCTAGCCGTGCCCACTCTGAGCCTGCCTCACACCGCCGCGCCCGCGCCTGTGTCTGCCGTGCCACACCTGCGCCTTCACTGTTGTGCCGCGCTTATGCTTCCACTGTCTTGCCAATGCCTATGCCCACGTCTACATTGTGCCGCTGTGACTTCTCGGCCACCGTACCGCTTCGCCACGCTAACCCTAACCCTAGGCATATCCTTGTCGATCCCGATGGTGCCTCGTGATCCTTTCCTGTGCTTGTCGGTTGCCGGATCATCGGATTTCATCAGGTAGCAAGCCATCAATTTCAATTTCGCTCCTACTGCTTGCTTCTTAGGGTTTCTCATCTCTAGATGAATATTGTGATTATTTATATTTCCTATCTATTCCATCGTGCAGCGAGTTAGTGCTCTTATGGTTGTTTTGGCAGTTGTTAGTGAACTCGGGGCCAAGCCCGTGAGTACGAATTGAGGCCAAGCCTCACGAGTGATAGTCGGTAGTGGTTTTCTTGTTAGTGGCAGTAATTCTCATCTGCTTCAAAGATGGCACGTTGCAAGAATGCCGGAGGTGGTCCCGGTGATGAGGATCTAAGATCTTCGCCTCGCCTGATTGCTTAGGAAAAAGGAAAGGCGAAAAAGACTATAACAAAGACTGCTCAGGAGACAGAGAGAGTAGCAGTAGTGGCAGCCGCTGCAGAGTAAGCAAAGAGAGGTGGATCTAGGAGTGACATTCGCATAAGCGATCAGCTGTCACCAGCTCAGAGGGCCGCCGTCGAGAGGATTGAGACTCGTCATGGTAGTCCACCTAGGACTATCTTGCTTGGAGGATGGCGTGTCTCTTTGGAGGAGAGTCGGCCTCAGGGGGAGACTGAGCAGCAGACATAGTCAGCAGAGCAAATAGAGGGTACTCAATAGGTAGAGCAGGTTGAGGAGATAGAGCAGGCAGCATAGCCATAGCTTCGACGCTCCGGTCGCACTCGCACTCAGGTGTCACCGAGGCTTGAGACACAGAGGAGAGGCTCTCGTCCACCTCCCAGACCATAGGGTCTGCCTCCGGTGGTTCACCTTGACCTCAGAGCAGCCATAGCTAGACAGATGCAACAGCTCTGCTTCATCGAGTTTGAGGATTGGTTTCCACCAAGGAGGGATGAGCGTGCTTTAGAGCACTTCTACACCGTGCTGCAGGAGCATTTCTATAATGCTTATCTCAATAATGGTGTAGCCTTCAGATCTCAGCGAGTCTGCTCCATAGAGTCCTTAGTTGTAGCTACAGGTGAGCAGATCCGTCCTTACCTCTCTTATCTGCCAGGGCTAACAGATATTCTTAGATGGATAGGTCATTATGTTCCATCATGGGTTCGTGAGTTCTACTCCTCTCTGTGGATTGATCCGAGGCATAGATTTATTCACTTTACTTTCAGAGGCCATGACTATAGGCTCTAGAGCTCGAGAATCTGAGAGATACTAAGGATTCTAGAGTCTCCTATTCACCTTCATAAGGTATGCTATGGACAGACGAAGCCTCCGAGACGCCCTCACGGCGGACTTGTGCCACCTATAGATATTGTCAGACCTTGCTTCATAGAGCCATCTGGCGAGGGGTCGAGCAGGACACCATGTAACCTTACTCCTACAGCTTGGCTTCTTGATGCTCTTATGAGGAGGACTTTGCTTCCAAGGATGGGCTACCATGAGGGCCTGACTCGTATTCAGTTGTGACTAGTGTATCACCTGGTATCTTAGTCAGTCTTTGATATTTGGGATGTGATACTTTCAGAGATGGAGGATACACTAGCAGAGGGCTTCATAGGTCATCGTCAGCTGCCTTATGCTCATTGGATCACTTTCCTAATCCAAAAGGCAGTTACACAGAAGTCACATGAGACAATGGTAGAGTACATAGGTGCTACTACTGAGTTTCCATCATATGACATGACCCAGATGCTATGCCACAGTCGTGCGAGGACACCTCATCAGCCGAGCCATCGCCCAGAGGTACTAGAGACAGCAGCCCAGCAGGATGAGATCATTAGGGGCATTGCATTGACAGAGGAGGAGCAACTTGATGCACAGTAGGAGGATGTGGTCAAGAGCAACCCGAGTGAGAGCTTTGATGATGACTATCAGCCGATTCCGTAGATGGCTCCTCGACCACACAACAGAGAGGCTAGTGGCTCTAGCTTCGCTCCACCACAACCACCGTAGATAGACCCAGCACTTCTAGCTATACTTGAGAGGATATGGCAGGACCAAGCACGCCAGGCACAAGAGACTGTAGCTGCACTTGCTCAGGTTCAGGCTCGATAGGATGAGTTTCAGAGGCAGCAGCAGGCCAAGCAGCAGTAGCAGCTTGTGATTCAGTAGCAATTACTTTGCTTCATGCAACATGTATTCACTACTATTAGAGTTGCTCCTCAGCAGTCTACACCTTAGATAGGCTAGCCTGCCACCACCACTTCAGTGACTCTAGCTATACAACCTAGTGGGCTTTAGAGTCAGGGACAACCAGCTACTCAGTTTACTCCACCTACAGAGTAGATGTCCCAGTGGTTTGCTTCACTAGTGACTGCACAGGGTCCACACTTTACTCCTATTGTTACGGGCTTCACTCCGACTCAGACTTCTTTGGCATTAGTGGCGGACACCCCAGTCTCTAGGAGTTTTAGCGCTACTTTCAGTGAGCTTACAGGGCAGCCTACACCTCCAATATTCCAAGTCCCTACTCCTGCCACAGCTGCTCCTATTACTGGGACTACTGAGATGATCCCATCGTCTGTTGCATCATCCGAGCCGCCTCAGACAGTCACTCCTACACTTGAGGCTTCAACAACAGCGGTAGAGGTAGATGTGGCTCCACTTCCTACAGTGATACTTCTAGAGTCATAGGCCACGCTAGTCACTAAGCAGACCCAGACTGCTTCACCTTCACTTCCTGCTATAGAGGGTCAGACCGCTCAGAGTTTAGGGTCAGAGGATGATGCAGCTTAGTTCCATATCTCTCACCGCACCTCAACGCCCGACTCGACTGCTCCTGTCCCACCATCCGACCCTTAGGTTTTGGTGCTTGACACCAAAGGGGGAGAGGGAGCGCGTATGTTAGATCTAGGGGGAGCGTTAGATCTAGGGGGAGCGTGTGATTCGTTTTGGTCCTTTGTGTGTGATACTTTGTACATTCATGTTTACCTTCATGCATTGCATACTTGTGATGGTGAGACTTATGTGACATGTGTGCTCTCTACATTGATTTATATATATGTCATGTCACTAGGTTATGCTCATTTGCTTTGCTTCCACGTTTTACTCCGATTCAAATGAGCTTTACTTCATGTACTCATGCTTAATTCATATATTTTGAGTACACCATGTTGGCTTGGGTCATATAAGCATGTCTAACCCCTTTGCTCTTATTGTCAAAAGTTTATATGAACCAAGCATGTTGAAAACCCCACTCATCTCTTCTACATACTCGAGGTTGTGTTGTCATCAATCACCAAAAAGGGGGAGATTAAAAGCATCTAGGCCCCTAGTTGGGTTTTGGTGATTAATGATGACACAAGATTACTATGATTAACATGTGTTTTGTAGAGGCAATTTGAGTTAGGACATGGTAATAGCAATTGATTGGGCAATCATGGTTGTCATGCCCCTGTCGATGGAAATCGTTTCGGTCTTCAAAGGATGGATGATAAGATTAAGGACGGACTAGTTCTAAGTGTCGTTTGGTGATGGAGAGACACTTAGAGTAGTTTAGAATCTTGTTTTTCCTTTGGCCATATTATTAAGGGGGGTATGGACTAGTAGCTTAACCTAGGTAAGTCTAGCGGGTTAGGTGTGGTGTACACTTGTCAAACCTAGCACTAGGTAGCTTAGGAATAGCCCTAAGATCAATTGGAGTAAACTTCATTCATATAGGATTTCGAGTTGGAAGTGAATGGAGGGTCAAATGATTGACCGGACGCTGGAGGGTGAGTCCAGTCAGTTCATTTGATCAACTGCAGTCGTCTGGTACTGACCGAACGCTGAGTGAAAGTGGACCAGATGCTGGGTACCTGCGTCCGATCAACTCCAGAGAGGTTCTGGAGAGGTGTTTTCGTGATCGAACGTGTCCGATCGGTGCTAACCGGATGCTGGTCAGAATCCAGTAACTGACCGGATGCTGAATAATAAAGTGGCCGGACTCTTGGTGCCAGCGTCTAGTCAACATCAGTAAGGTTCCAGAGCGTGTTTTTCTTGACCGAACACGTCTAGTCAGTGCTGACCGGACGCTGGTCAGAGTTCGGGCAGAACTTAACGACTCTTTCTGACAAAGTGGTGGGTATAACTGACCGGAGCGTCTGGTCACCCCGTAGAACGCTGAATCAGCCTCCAACATTATGTTTTGAATGAGAGGGTATAAATACTTACTCCACTCATCCAAGGGAGGTCTCTTGCCCATTTGTTCAGCTGAGGAACACCTTGAGAGTGCAAGGGAGAGCAAGAGCCTAGTGAGGTGATTGAGATTTGAGAATCCAAAATTAAGGTCCTCATTAGTGCAGGAGAGTAGCAAGTGTGCATTCACCCTTTTCATTAGACTTGTCATGGTCAAGTGAGAGTTTGTGCTTGTTACTCTTGGTGATCGCCATCACCTAGACGGCTCGGTGGTGATTGGGAGTTTGGTGATCATCCGGCGGAGCTTGTGGATGACTCAACTTAAGTTGTGAGCGGTTGTGGACGATTCACCATGGTGGAGTGTCAAAGAATCAGCCCATAGAGAGCACTTGATCCTTGCGCAGATCAAGGGGGAGCTACACCCTTGCGCGGGTGCTCCAACGAGGACTAGTGGGGAGTGGCGACTCTCCGATACCTCAGGAAAATATCGCCGCGTTCTTTTCCCTCTCTTTACTTTGAGCATTTACATTTGTGCAATTCATTTCATGTGTTTAGATTCCTAGAATTGTCATGCTAGAGTAGGATTGGAACCTAGGGTGCAAAACTTTTGTGCGGTAGAACAATAGAAACACATTCTAGGCACAAGGGGTGAAGTGGGCTAAGTGTAGGGTTTAATTATTGCAAAGAATTTAGAATTAGCCCAATTCACCCTCCCTCTCGGACATCTTGATCCTTTCAAGCCACATGAGCATGCGGTGCATGAATTGGTTTTGTCATTCAAGCCAATTATGTGCAGGAGTTTCTATTCCTAAATGAGAGAGTTACAGGAGTTTCTGCTCCAAATGGCATGGCAGGAGTTACAGGAGTTTCTACCCCTAATGGCGAGAGTTACGGGAGTTTTTGCTCATGGTGATGGGAGTTTCTTCTGTTAGCGTCTCTTCCATTTCTGTGGATGGCTGTGCCCGCTCTGCTCCTTGACTACAAGATAAAAGCAAGACAATATTTAGTCTCTTGTCTCTCTTACGCGCTCTAGACATCCACGCTTCCACTGCAGCCAAGTCTTTCCGTCCCGGTTCCTACGAGCACGGGAATAGGGAGAGTAGGCATCCGAAACCGGCACTGTTCGTGAGTTCGTCTGCTCTGGTGAAGACTGGCAATCAGGTTTTTGGGGAGCGACTACGCGACTGCTCGATCGTACAAAAACCTCATCTTCTTCTTGGCGTTCGTGGCAGTAGTGGGAGATCGGCACCGCAACCTCTCTGCACTACATTGCCAGTCGCTATGTTGACTAGCGCAACCAGCTCTGGTGCCGCGGGGTATGTTGTAGTTCATCCCCTATTTTCAGCCATTAAAATCATAATAATGAGTATTGTCTATATGTTCTTGACACTTAGATCACACATGCACATGTTTGATGTCACCAACATTTTGATAATAATTTTATGGATTAAACTGGTACTGAAATTGCCTAAATTTCTAACAATAGAAAACTAAAAATTGATGAGTTCGGTTTTGATTTTTATATTTCGTTTTTTTAGTTTAACCGAGCAAAAATTATAGAAGGAAACATATTGTACACAGTACACGATTCAAGATCCACGGCAAGAGAGTTTGATGAAGTTACTTGCGCTGCCATCTCCTGTCCGAAGTCCACGTCCGCCATCTGCATCGCTCCGCCGCCGTCCTGCCGCCCGTCCCACGTCCATCCGGAGCGCGTGGTTGCCCCGCCGCGCCATTTCTGCCATTGCAACTGCCGCCATGACACTCTCTCCGTCTCTCGCCTCATTAGATTGGACGAAACGCTAATGGAACAACATACATACACAAACGATAAAAACATGGGGGTGGACACGTCGCCCGAATATGAAGAAAAAATATAGGTGCAAACATCAAAACAATTTTTATTTGCTGCTCAAAGAAAATCTGAAATTTTGCACATCTATAGTGCATACAAGTATATACTCGCATGCAAAACTTGGGATGCAAGCTCAATTTTTAAAGTTCCATAGGAAAATAAAAAATTTCAGGTTTATGTGCACTAAAAGGTAAAATTCTTGGGATTTTGTTTTACTAGCAAACATGACCGTACGTTGCAACGGGAGAAATAGAAAAACTATAAAGCGTTTAACTTGTTCGCTTTATCTTGTTGCACAGGTGCAGCGGCCGGAATAACTTAATTTCTGTAGGTGTTACTTTTGATGGTGTGAGTGGTTGCTGCAACAATCATAAACGCACGGGCTCGTTAATGGAAACAAGGATGACAATGTTACATATCAATTTACTCTTTATGTTTCTATATAATTAAAAGCTATTATTTATTTTATGATGATCATGATATCTATAATATAAATTAATATTGACAATATCCTATGAATTCTTGATTGAATAAAAACAACCTTGATATATTTTTTTCCATTGTAAAGAACAAAATATTTACTCGTAAAAGTATCATAACTTTAATTTATATACTGATTGTCCATGTGTTGGTAGAGTTAGATATCAAGTTACGTGACTTCTTTTAAGGATCCATAAAAATATGTAACTTTAATATTTAGTTGTCGTGTCTCTGTTTCCACATGTCAGCTCTTGTTGAAAGTTGCACTAGTATCCACAAAAAACTTGCTCTTTTATATATTTTATAGTGCACGCATCTAAAAATTATTTTGTATGATTTTTCGATAATGTTACAAATAGGACGTCCGACGCCAACGACTCCCTCCAGTCAGACGCGTGGCGTGACGTGCACCACAACTTTAACTCTCTCTTATTCTCATCTTGACACTGCTCGCTCACTCCGCTCAGCATTCTCCCCCACGCCTTGACCCTGCATCGCTCGCTCCTGCGCGTCGCACGCCCCACCTACGCCTCTCGCTCCTCTCCCCGCCTGTCGCGCACCCCACCCGTACCTCGCTTTGGCCATGCGTCGTGCCGCCCGCTCCCTCTCGTAGCACGTGCTGCCTGTCAGGCTGAGCCAAAGGACGATGTTGGTGGCGCTGGCTGGTGGTGGTGCTCACGCGCGCTGTTGGTGCTGGTGCTGGTGGTGCTCATGCGCCGTCGGCTCTGACCCCGATAGCTAAAATCGACCGGCCTAGGCTTTCGCTCCCCTATGTTGTAAATATATGTTTCAGGTGTTTCAGTCGTTTCAAAAATATGTTGCAGTTGTTTGTTGTGGATGTTGCAAAAGTAGATCGGGGATGTTACATGTGTTTCAGAAGCATATTGCAAGCATTTGTTTAAAATGTTTCATCTGTTCCAAACGTATGTTGCAAGCGTTTTGATCCGGATGTTTGCATATGTTTCACACATTTGTTGCAACATGTTCAGTTTCAGACGTATGTTAAGTGTTCTATCTAGATGTTGCATATGTTAGAATGCCTATGTTGCAAGTGTGTGTTCTAAATGTTTCATCTGTTTCAGTTGTATGTTGCAATTATTTCATCTAAGTGTTGCAAAAGTAGATCTCACTGTAGGGTTGTTTAGCAAGGAAGAGAGCTAGTGCGGGAGCCATGACGGCATCGGCTGTAAGGTCACCGGAGGACGTGCATGCATCCGTGCGGGCACATGCGGCCCGTTCCCGTATGACATGTTGCCTCGGCTGGCCCCGCTGGAGGTCCTGCAGCAGAAGATTGTAGCATCTCCTCGCGCAACGGAGATACATACCCTGGTTATGGAGATGACGCGGGCGTGACGAGGTTAGAGCATCTCCAAGAGTTTTCTATTTTTTCTCCTAAAAACTTGTAGTTTGGCAACTCCTAAAAAGATTTGGGGAGGAAAAAAGAAGGTCATCTCCAAGAGTTTCTAATAAATGGCATCTAAAAAATCAAATTTGGGGCCCACATGAACTATGTTGTGGCTTTTTTTCTTTTCCATCACGGGAAACTACAGGGTGCGCCGAACCCGGAGACCGCGAGCTCCCTGCCGCCGCCACCATCGTCCAGCCAGCCGCGACAACCACCCAGCCACCTGCCGCCTCCTTCCAGCCAGCTGCGTCCACCTTCCAACCGGCCACGCCCTCCTCCCAGTCGACCGACGCCACCTCCCAGCGGGCGTGACCATCTCCTAGCCAGCCACACCCGTCACAGCCTGCAGACTGCCTTGCAAGGTCGCGAGAATCAAGCTTCCCTCTCGTCATTTCTCCAGTTACCATGCATCTTGGGCCCCGTCGGCCCTTCCCCGACGAGCACCTTCTCCACTAGCTTGGCTAGCCGCTCCCTCACCGAACGCGGCAGGATCCTCGCGGCGTAGTTGATCTCACGCCCGATGTCATACACCTCCCGCGGTCCCCACTCGCGCTCAAACCCAAGCCACGCTAGCTCATTGACATCGAGGTACTCCGCTGACACCACTTCGCATCGCCCGGCGCCGGTGTCCAGCCTGCTCCCCCTGGCGCAGTCATTCTGGATCCCGATGCCTAGGCTCATGTTGCCTTGCAGCACTGTCCCGACGTTCGGGTAGAACGCGTGCCCGTGCTGCGATGCGTACACCACCGGCCTATTCCCACCGTCCCCGTCGAGGTACTCCAGCCGTGAAGCGTCCACCCAGGTGCCCGCGCTGTGCTGCGAGAAGTACATCCGGAGCAGCTCGCCGGAGAAGTTGCTCACGCGCAGCATCACGTGCTCCCAGTCACCGACATGCTCACCGATCTTGCCGAGCGGGATCGATGGGATGAGCCCGACTTTGGCGTGCGCTGGCCCGTTGAACAGGTAGAAGATCATCACTACGAGGTCGGTCACCATCCCACCGAGCATAGGTTTCGCCTGCACGTACACCTTCGCGCCGGTGAGGTCTCCCTTCTTGACCTTCTCCCTCTGGTTGCCGTCCATCGGTAGGTCGAGCCAGTACCCGCCGTCGTTGCCACCGCCCTTGAAAGGAACAAGATGCCCAAGAGGGGGGTGTGAATTGGACTAATTCTAAATTTCTTCACAATAAACAAGTCCTATGATTAGCCCAATTAACCCCTTGTGCCTAGAGAAGTGTTTCTATTGATCTAACGCACAAAAGTTTAGCAACCTAGTTCCAATCCTACTCTAGCATGGCAATTCTAGGAATGTAAATGACAAGAATTGAAATGCAAAAAGTAAATGCTCAAAGTAAAGAGAGGAGAGGAAACGCGGCGATGTTTTGCCGAGGTGTCGGAGAGTCGCCACTCCCACTAGTCCTCATTGGAGCACCCGCGCAAGGGTGTAGCTCCCCCTTGATCCGCGTAAGGATAAAGTGCTCTCTATGGGTTGATTCTTCGACCGCTCACAACTTGAGTTGGGTCATCCACAAGCTCTCCGGATGATCACCAAGCTCCCAATCACCACCATGCCGTCTAGGTGATGGCGATCAACAAGAGTAACAAGCACGAACTCTCACTTGACCACAACAAGCCTAGGGAGAAGGGTGGATGCACACTTTGCTACTCTTGATCTTCACTAATGAGGGCTCTCTTTGGATTCTCAAATCTCAATCACCTTACTAGGACCTTGCTCTTCTTGGCACTCTCTAAGGTGTGTTTCAGCTGTTGAAATGAGCAAAAGTCACTCCACACACGAGTGGAGCTTCTATTTATAACATGGGCTGAAAAACAAACCATTATGTGCCTCTACGGGGTGACCGGACGCTCCGGTCATGTTGACCGGACGCTCCGATCAATTCAACCCGCACACCAGTGTTTACGTGTTGACCGGACGCTGGCAGGGTCCGGTCAGCACTGACCGGACGCGTCCGGTCCCATTTTTTCCTCACTGGATGCTTACTGTACTCGACCGGATGCTAGATCCTCAAGGTCCGGTCAGCACTGACCGGACGCGTCCGATCGTAGATTCACTCTTCTGGAACCATACTAGAGTCGACCGGACACTGGTCTTCAGTGTCCGGTCACTCGACCACTCAGCGTCCGGTCACACCGAACATAGTCTCTTAATCAAATGAACTGACCGGACCCTGCGGCCAGCGTTCGGTCACACCGGAGCCAGCGTCCGGTCAGTATTTGACCCTCCATTCACTTCCAACTCTCGATCATATGTGAATGAAGTTTGCTCCATAGGATCATAGAGCTGTTGTGGAGCTACCAAGTGCTAGTTTCAACAAGTGTGCACCACACCTAACTCACTAGACTCATCTAGATCAAGCTACCCGTCCATACCCCCCTTAATAGTACGGCCAAAGGAAAAATAAAGTCCTAAACTACTCTAAGTGTCTCTCCAACTCCAATCGACACTTAGAACTAGTCATCCTTAACCTTGTCGTCCATCCTTTGAAAACCAAAATGATTTCCATCGTAGGGGCATGACCACCTTGATTGCCCAAATGATCTCCATTACCATGACCTAACTTAATTGCCTCTGCAAAACACACGTTAGTCATAGTAATCTTGTATTGTCATTAATCACCGAAACCCAACTAGGGGCCTAGATGCTTTCAATCTCCCCCTTTTTGGTGATTGATGACAATACCACCTCGAGTATGTGAAAGAGTGAGGTTTTTGATATGCTTGGTTCATATAAGCCTTTGTCAATAAGAACAAAAATATTAGGCAAGCTTATATGACCCAAGGCAACACGATGTACTCAAAGGATATGAAAAGAAGCATGAGTACAAATAATAAAGCTCATTTGCATCGGAGTATAAACACGGAAGCAAAAGCAAATGAGAATAACACAAGTGATATAACATATCAATGAATACAAAGTAGAGAGCACACATGTCATATATCACAATCACGTAGATATCACTATCACATAGATATAATAGTATGCATGAAAGTAAACACACGAATGCATAATAGTAATAGTGTATCACACAAATAAACTCCAAATGTATATAATAGACTAATAGCTAACTAGCTCCACCTAAATGACGCTCCCCCTGAGTCTACATACTCGAACCCTCTCCCCCTTTGGCGTCAAACACCAAAACCTACTGGCTGGTCGGCGGGGCTATAGCGAACGAGTCGGGCGCTGAAGTACGAGGAGCAAGCTGAAACTAGGCAGCATCATCATCTGACCCTGAGCTCTGTGCTGACTGACCCTCTGTGTCTGGAAGCGTCGCTGAAGCGGTCTGGGTCTGAGCTGGGGCAGGTGCTGCCTGTGATGCTGCTGGTATATCTGTCGTAGGATCTGAAGATGCGATAGAAGAAGGAAGCCTTTGAGTAGTCACAATGACAGGAGCTGCTGTAGAAGGACCTGGGGCATGCATATGTGGCGGTGTAGGCATCCCTGTCAACTCGCTAAAAGATGCTCCAAGACTCCTGGAGACTGACGTGTCAGGCACAAATAGCAAGGATGACTGATCTAGTGTGAAGCCCGTCTGAAGTGGTGTGAACTACGGAGCTACCACTGGCGAGGATAACCACTGGGACACCTGTACTAGGAGAGAAGCAAACTGAGCTAGAGGTTGTCCCTGACTTTGAAGCCCACTGGGTTGTACTGCTAGAGTCATCGTAATGGTGGCAGGCTGAGCAATCTGGGGCGAAGGCTGTGGCCGTGGGGCCCTAAGAGCTATCACTACATGCTGCATGAATCCCATAAGCTGCTGCTACATGAGTAACTGCTGCTGATGCATCTGCTCTGCTGTCGCTGAAACTCATCCTGACGAGCCTAAAACTGAGCAAAGTTGGCAGCAGTCTCCTAAGCCTGTCTAGCCTGATCCTGCTGCATCCGCTCAAGAATAGCAATCAAAGTGGGGTCTGTTTGTGGTGTAGGTGGAGCTGAGCTGGAACTGCCGGCCTCTGCATCGTGTCTGCGTGGAGGCATCTGAGGAATAGGAAGGTAGTCATCGTCTGAGCTATCACTAGGCTCGCTCACCTCATGCTGTGCCTCAAGCTGCTCCTCCTCAGTAGCGGCTATGCCTCTGATAATCTCGTCCTGCTGAGCTGCGGACTCTGGCACATCTGGACGACGGCGAGGCTGAGTGGGTGCCTATGGTGTGCTATGTCTGATCCTCTGTGCCATGTTATAAGCTGGAAACTCTGTGGTGGCACCTCTGTACTCTGCAACCATCTCTAATGTCCTAACTTGCACAGCCTTGAGCATAAGGAATGTGATCCAATGTGCATAAGGAAGCTGCCTGCGACCCTTGAAGCCCTCGGCTATCGTGTCCTCCATCTCAGACAGAAGAAGATCCTAAATATCGAACACTGTCTGCTGCATCAGGGCATTGAGGAGCCAAAGCTAAAGGCGAGTCAAGCCCTCTTTGTATCCCAGCCTGGGAAGTAGTGTCCTCCTAATGATAGCCCCTAGCACTCTAGCTATAGGAGTAAGGTCACTAGGGTTCCTCCTCGACCCCTCACCAAAGGGCTCATTGAAGCAATGACACACAAGATATGTAGGGGGCACCAAACCTCCATGAGGACACCTAGGAGGCTCTTGCAGTCCATAACATACCTCATGTAACTTGACAGGCTGCTCCTATAGCCTTAGTATCTCCCTGGCCCTCTGACTCATCATCCTGTAGTCTGTGCCTCTGAATGCAAAGTATATAAAGTTATGATGCGGGTCAACGTAGAGCAAGGCATAGAACTACCGAACCCAAGATGGTACATACAATCATGTCCGGCCAATCAGATCTGTCAGCCCCAACAAATATGATAAGTAGGGGCGAATATGCTCTCCGGCTATTGCCACAATAGCCTCAATACTATAGACTCTCTAAGATCAGAAGACTGCCCCACTATTCATATATGCATTATAGAAGTCTTCCTAGAGCGGTGTATAGAAAGCCTCTCCTGCTCTCTCATCCCTCCTAGGTGGAAACCATACATCAAACTCCACAAAGCAAAGCTGCCGAACCTGCTTGGCCGTGGTGGCCCTCAAGTCAAGATGTACCACTAGAGGTGGACCCTATGGTCTACGCGGTGGACGAGATCCCCTCCGCTGTGCTGGCAGCCTCGGTGAGACTAGAGCACGGGTACGACCAGAGCGGCGTAGCTGTGGCTGCAGTGCCTGCTCTGTCTCCTCGGCCTCCTCGGCCTACTGGCCCTCCTATGTCTCCTGAGTTGGCTGAGGCTCTGCTGGTGGGGGTTCCTGCTGTGACTCCCCCTGAGGCTGAGGCTCCTCAATAGCCAGACGACGTCCATCCATCATGACAGTCCTAGGTGGACTACCATGCAAACGCTCAGCCTCCTCAACTGCTGCCCTCTGTGCTGGTGTAAGCTGCTGATCTGCAATCACAACCCCACTACAAGCACCTCCTCTCTCAGCACGCTCTATGGCCTCTAGAACTGCTGCTGCACGAGCTGTCTCTACATCTGGGTACTTCCTCTTCTTGGATGCAATCTTCTTTGTCGCCTTGCCTTTTGGATCTGTAGGCAGGTGAGGTGGAGGCCTCTGATCATCATCTCCTAGACCACCCCCGACATTCTTCGTGCGAGCCATCTGATCTGACAAGAGAAACTGTCGTTGACAAGATCAACTGTCCACTGACACTTTCGAGGCTTGGCCTCGATCCGTAATCATGAGCTTGGCTCTGAGTTAACTGACAACTGCCACACGATCTCAACGGCACCGACTCGCTACACGATGGAATAAATGGATATACAAATAAATATGATATATCTAATAGATGCGAAACCCTATGAGAGCAAGCAATGTAGGTATGAAATTGAATTGACTGGCTTGCTACCTGACGAACCAGCGATCCAAAAAGAGAAGAGACGTCACGCGGGGAACCTTGGCACCGGCTAGGGTTAGGGTTCGCGATGAAACAATGGCCCTGGATGCAATTGAGGATAGAGCTTGATAATGCTGAGCAAGGTCACAGTCAATGGTGCAAAGGGTGCTAGGGCACAATGGAGTTAAGACAAAGCTTTACCGGTGCTTGACTTGAACTCGGCGAGATGGGAGCTCGATGGCACGGAGACTGCGGCAACGCACGACGGTGAGGCGCAGCTCGGGGAGGCGCTGGTGGCACGGAAACAGGGCACACGGCGGTGTGGGAAGCAGGCGGCGGCGTGCGCGCGGGCTGGCGGTGGCGCTGGCGCAGAGTATGGCGTGAGTGCGGGCGTGCACGAGGAACTACGGCGTGGGCACGGGAGACGGCGCATGGGCACGGGAGGCGGTGATGTTGGCGGCTGAGGGCGATGCAGGCGGATTAGGTTAAAAACCGTGACTATGATTGGTTTATAAGGTGGCCCCGACGTGACAAGAAAGGAAACGGAGAAGAAATTAGATCTCGCACGAATCCTGTTGATCGGACGCTCCGGTGGGAGCGACTGGACGCTACCACCCAGCGTCCAGTCGATTCCAGAGAGGTCCAATTCCTCTGAAATCGTGACCGGACGTGTCCGGTGGTCCATGACCGGACATAGGCAGGGTCCGGTCAGAGATGCCTTGACGCCTTCAGCTTCGACCGGACGCTGAACCCCTCCTGACCGGACGCTGAAAGGCAGAGTCCAGTCACTCCTTCAGCAGCAGTTCACCTCCTGTGAACAGACCGGACGCTGGACGACAGAGTCCGGTGCAGCGTCCGGTCACTCTTTTCTAGCAAATCTTCAATGATCCTTCGCACTGCCTGTTCCCAATCAAGTCCTAACTCCAATAAGATGCAAATAAACACAAATTGGGACTGATGTGAGTGACCTCTCTTAAACCCTCAAATTTTCAAAATATTTTGCCTTAGGCTATAATTCTTTTTAAGAAAATAGGCAATAAGAGGGCAAATGGAACAAAACGACAAAGCAACAAACATGCATATGCAATACTTGTAAGTAAATCTAGTTGCTTGTCAAGTTTGATCTAAGGTTAAGCTTCTTCACACGCTTTTTGGCGGTTATCTTAACTATGTTAGACAAGCCCTATATGCATTACAAAAATTAAACATGTTGTATATTACAATGAATGCAAGAAACAACACAAGCTTATCTTTTAGTAAAGTTGCTAAATCAAGTACATTGAGCTCATTTCGCAAACAACAAAATGTTGCCTCATCTAGCGGTTTAGTAAAGATATCCGCCAATTGATCCTCGGTTCTTACACCTTCTAGTGATATATCATTTTTAGCAACATGATCTCTTAGAAAAGTGATGGCGGATATCTATGTGCTTGGTGCGAGAGTGTTGAACCGGATTATTTGCAAGTTTTACCGCACTTTCATTATCGCACAAAAGAGGTACTTTATCTAGAACTACACCATAGTCTAGCAAAGTTTGTTTCATGTATAATATTTGTGCACAACAAGCACCCACGATAATGTATTCCGCTTCGGCGGTGGACAAAGCCACACTATTTTTTTTCTTGGAGGACCAAGACACAAATGATCTACCAAGCAAATGGCACCCTCCGGATGTGTTTTTTCTATCAACTTTGCATCCGACATAATCCGAATCGGAATAGCCAATTAGTTCAAATCTAGCTCCTTTGAGATACCAAAGGCCAATGCTTGGTGTGTGCTTAAGATACCTAAGGATTCTTTTTATGGCAATTAAATGAGTTTCCTTAGGATTAACTTGAAATCTAGCACACATACACACACTAAACATGATGTCGGGCCTAGATGCGGTTAAATACAACAAGCTACCAATCATAGAACAGTAGAGAGTTTGATCAACTTTGTTACCTCCCTCATCTAGGTCAAGATGTCCATTAGTAGGCATTGGTGTCTTGATTGGCTTACATTCATCAATCCTGAATCTTTTTAGAAGATCTTTTGTATATTTCTCTTGAGAGATGAAGATCCCTTCTCTCAATTGCTTGACTTGAAAACCAAGAAAGAATGTAAGTTCACCAATCATTGACATCTCAAACTCCTTTGACATCAATTCACCAAATTCTTTGCAAGAATCTTCATTTGATGATCCAAAGATGATATCATCAACATATACTTGACAAATGAAGATATGCCCACCAAGCTTCTTGGTGAATAGTGTAGTGTCGACCTTCCAATGTTGAAGCCCTTCTCTATGAGGAAGTCCCGAAGGCGCTCATACCACGCTCTTGGGGCTTACTTAAGCCCATATAATGCCTTGGACAACCTATAAACATGATTAGGATATCTAGGGTCTTCAAACCCGAAAGGTTGATCAACATAGACTAGTTCATTAATAAAGCCATTCAAAAATGCACTTTTCACATCCATTTGATAAAGTTTCATTTCATGATGTGATGCATATGCAAGGAGGATACGAATGTCTTCTAGCCTTGCAACCGGTGTAAAGGTCTCTCCAAAATTCAAACCTTTAACTTGAGAGAACCACTTTGCAACTAGTCTTGCATTGTTCCTCACAACAACACCTTGATCATCTTGCTTGTTTCGGAACACCCACTTTGTTCTAATGGCTCTTGCACCTTTAGGTCGCTCTTCAAGAGTCCACACTTGATTTCGGGTGAAGTTATTCAACTCATCATGCATGGCATTGATCCAATCCGGATCTTGAAGAGCTTCTTCTACCTTAGTAGGTTCAAAGCAAGAGACAAAAGAGTGATGAGCAATAAATGAAGCAAGTTTTTGTGAACGTGTCATCACTCCCTTTGATGGACTCCCTATGATGAGATCTTGTGGATGATCTTGTAGTAGAGGTGTGTTTCTTCTATTGACCACTTGAGGAGGAGGTTGTGGAGCATCAACATCTTGTGCTTGTACCACCATTTGCTCATGGGATATATGAGTATCTTCATTTTCTACTTTCCCATCTTTTTCACCATCTTGTGGCACATTTGATGAAGATGGTGGATCAATTACATGTACATCATCTTCATCATCTTTTGGCTTGATGTCTCTAACCGGAATATTCTTCACAGCCTCCCTCAATGGTTCATCACCTACATCATCAAGATTCTCATGTGCTCCTTAGGAGCCGTTAGATTCATCAAATTCCACATCATATGTTTCTTCAACCAAGCCGGTGGCATGATTAAATACTCTATATGCTTTGGACTTTAATGAGTAACCAACAAGAAAACCAATATCACAACGTCTTTGAAACTTCCCTAGGTGTTGCCGCTTCTTGTAGATGTAGCATTTGCAATCAAACACCCTAAAGGAGACGTCCGGCTTCTTCCCATTGAGCAACTCATAAGGTGTCTTGCCAAGAAACTTTTGAAGGAATATGCGGTTAGATGCATAGCATGCGATGTTGATTGCTTCCGCCCATAGAGCTTCGGGGGTGTTGTACTCATCTAGCATTGTTCTTGCAAGAGTGATCAATGTTCGATTCTTTCTCTCAACTACACCATTTTGTTGAGTAGTATAGGTTGCGGAGACTTCATGTTTGATTCTAACTTCATCACAATATGCCTCTATGTTTGTGTTGTCAAACTATTTTCCATTGTCACTTATTATCTTCTTGAGCTTCACTTCAAATTCATTTTGTGCTCTCTTGGCAAACTTTTTGAAGCAAGATGCAACTTCGGATTTGTCATGAAGGAAGAACACCCATGTATACCTTGAATAATCATCAACTATCACAAGACAATAAAGATTTCCTCCCAAGCTCTTGTATGTTGTTGGTCCAAACAAATCCATGTGTAGGAGTTCTAGCACTCTTGTGGTTGACATGAAAGCTTTTGTTGGATGAGTATTTGCAACTTGCTTGACAGCTTGACATGCACTACAAAGCTTGTCCTTCTCAAACTTCACATCCTTCAATCCTCTCACCAAATCATTCTTCATTAGCTTCTTGAGTGAACTCATACCAACATGAGCTAGTCTTCTATGCCATAGCCACCTAAGTGTTGTTTTGGTGAATAGGCATGTCTTCAAGTTTGCATCTTCGGAGGTGAAGTCCACTAGATATAAGTTGTTGTATCTAAATCCTTAAAATATCACTTGATCATCATCCTTCTTGGATACAACAACCTCCTTCTCGGTGAACAAGCATTGGAAGCCAAGATCACATAATTGTCCAACGGATAGCAAGTTGAAGCTCAGTGAAGCAACATATAGCACATTGGAGATGGAATGATCATTTGATATTGCCACTTTGCCTAATCCTTTAACCTTGCCCTTTGAGTTATCTCCAAATGTAATTCTCTCTTATCCATCTACTTCTTCATCAAGTGAGGTGAACATACGAGGATCACTGGTCATATGTTGTGTGCAACCACTATCAATAACCCAATGACTTCCACCAGTCTTGTAGTTCACCTACACACAAGAGATTCAAGCTTTAGGAACCCAAACTTGTTGAGGGCCCTTCACCTTCTCAACAAGTGACTTAGCAACCCAAATCTTCTTAGGCCTATTCTTGTTAGGAGGTCCTGAGAACATGACTTTCATTTTTCCACTAGAATCCTTTCTAAACATGTAATGAGCATTGAAGGCAAAGAGTCTAGCATGCTTGGGCAAGGGTTGTGGTGGTGGAGTTTGGCACTCATGAGCAAAGTGGCCTTCTTGTCCACACTCAAAGCATCTCTTTGGCTTCGGCTTTAATTGTTGTTGTTGAACTTGAGCCTTCTTTTTCTCTACATGTGCCACATATCCAATGCCACTTCTATCCATCTTCATGACGGTGTTCATAAGTAGCTCACTTTGAAGATATTTGCCTCTTGTGAACTTGCTCAATCCAACCTTAAGATGCTCTTTCTCCAACTTAAGCTTCTTGTTCTCTTCCTTAAGAGCATCATTGTTCTTTTCTTCCTTAAGCTTCTTGTTTTCCTCTTTGAGCTTCTCATTCTCAAGGATCAAGTCACCATCATGATCAAGGGTTTCTAGCACAATGGTGTTGTGGTTTTTGATTTCTTCAAGATCTCTCTTGAGCTTTGCATTGTCATTCTTGAGCTTGACATACTCATCATAGTCATTGCACTCAACCACTTGCTTGCCCTTGATACTAGAACCTTGCTCAATGCTCTCAATGATCAAGTCATCACATGATGTAGCTATATCAATCTTAACAACATGGTTAGCATCATGCGGCTCATTGGATAGAAATTCTTGAGCAATAGCAAGATTATCATGATTAATCTTAAGAGTAGTATATTTATCTTTTAGCCTGTTGTGGCTAGTGATGAGCTCATTGTGCACCCACTCAAGTTTATCATATTTATCTTTAAGCTCTTTCTTATAAGATTTTAGCTCCTTGAGTTTGGATGACATAGCATCGTTTGCTTCTCTAAGCTCAACATTAGCCTTTTCTATTGTATCACATTTTGCTAAAAGTGAATCATTTTTAGCATCTAGTTTTTCAATTTTAGCTCTACTCTTTCTAATGATTTTAGTGTATTTTCTTAGAATTTTAACAAGATCATCATATGAAGGTGAATCATCATCATCGCTATCGCTATCATCATCACTAGCTTGCTCATCATCACTACTATCATCATTATTAGTTACCTTGCGTTCACCCTTGGTCATAAGGCATATGTGTGTAGAGAATGATGGCAGTGATGACGGTGAAGATGAGAGATCAATAGCTATGGCGGCCACCTTCTCATCGTCACTATCATCATCGGATGATCCACTAGATGAATCAATGTCCATGAGCCAATCACCGACAATGTAGGCCTTTTCACTCTTCTTCTTCTTGTGGAAGTCTCTCTTCTTGCCATCTCTCTTCTTGTATGGCTTGTTCTTCTTCTTTTCATCTTCTTCTTCATTGCTTGAGTCATCTTTCTTGCCCTTAAACTTATTCTTGAACTTGTCTTTCTTGTGCTTGGTGCATTGGTGTGCTAGATGACCAAGTTCACCACAATTGAAACAATTCATTTCGGAGATTGGCTTTCTCCTAGAGTTTGTGAAGAACTTTTTCTTCTTGCCATCGAACTTGATACCACTCTTGTTTAGCTTCTTTAGCATCTTGGCGGCTTTCTTCACCATGAGAGCAAGATCTTCATCTTCATCTTCTTCATCACTAGAACTCTCATACTCAAGTCTTGCTTTGCCCTTATCTTGACTAGCTTTGAATGCTAAATCTTTTTCTTTCTTCTTAGTAGAGGATGAGCCATCTTGAGGTGTGATGTGCATATACATTTCATGAGCATTGATCTTCCCCAAGATTTGTGTTGGTGTAGCGGTGGAAATATCACCTTGATGTAGCACGGTCACAAATATGTTCATATTTGTCAATGAAAAGGACACTCAAGATCTTTCTCACAACGTCGGATGGTGACATTTGAGTAAGTCCAAGCCCATTGACTTCCTCTACAAGAACATTCAAACATGAATATATTTCATTAGCACATTCTTTAGGAAGCATTTTAAAAGAGTTGAGCTTTTTCATGACAAGATGATAGCGTTCCTCACGCTCACTCTTTGTTCCCTCATGGAGCGCACAAATGTCCAATCATAGTGTATGGGCATCTTTGTGGTTCCTTACGTGGTTGAACACATCTTTGCAAAGGCCTCTAAAGATGGTGTTGCGATCCTTTGCATTCCATTTTTCATAGTTCACTTCATCGCCTTGAAGTTGTGCGAGATTCCTAGGTTTTGGGAACCCATGAGAGGCGGCTCTAAGTATTTCAACGTCTAGAGCTTCTAGGTACGCCTCCATGCGAATTTTCCAATATAGAAAATCATCCCCCTCGAAGATAGGAGGAGGTCAATCCCCATGAGACATCTTGCTCTAAGCGATTAAGCTTAAAAACGTGAGCACGAGGCTCTAATACCAATTGAAAGGATCAAGATGCCCAAGAGGGGGGTGAATTGGGCTAATTCTAAATTTCTTCACAATAAACAAGTCCTATGATTAGCCCAATTAACCCCTTATGCCTAGAGAAATGTTTCTATTGATCTAACGCACAAAAGTTTAGCAACCTAGTTCCAATCCTACTCTAGCATGGCAATTATAGGAATGTAAATGACAAGAATTGAAATGCTCAAAGTAAATGCTCAAAGTAAAGAGAGGAGAGGAAACGCGGCGATGTTTTACCGAGGTGTCGGAGAGTCGCCACTCCCCACTAGTCCTCGTTGGAGCACCCGCGCAAGGGTGTAGCTCCCCCTTGATCCGCGTAAGGATCAAGTGCTCTCTACGGGTTGATTCTTCGACACTCCGTCGCGGTGAATCACCCACAACCGCTCACAACTTGAGTTGGGTCATCCACAAGCTCTCTGGATGATCACCAAGCTCCCAATCACCACCACGTCGTCTAGGTGATGGTGATCACCAAGAGTAACAAGCACGAACTCTCACTTGACCACAACAAGCCTAGAGAGAAGGGTGGATGCACACTTTGCTACTCTTGATCTTCACTAATGAGGGCTCTATTTGGATTCTCAAATCTCAATCACCTCACTAGGATCTTGCTCTTCTTGACACTCTTTAAGGTGTGTTTCAGCTGTTGAAATGAGCAAAAGTCACTCTACACATGAGTGGAGCTTCTATTTATAACATGGGCTGAAAAACGAACCGTTATGTGCCTCTACGGGGTGACCGGACGCTCCGGTCATGTTGATCGGACGCTTCGGTCAGTTCAACCCGCACACCAGTGTTTACGTGTTGACCGGACGGTGGCAGGGTCCGGTCACCACTGACCGGACGCGTCCAGTCCCATTTTTCCCTCACTGGATGCTTACTGTACTCGACCGGACGCTGGATCCTCAGGGTCCGGTCAGCACTGACCGGACGCGTCCGGTCGCAGATTCACTCTTCTAGAACCATACTGGAGTCGATCGGATGCTGGTCTTCAGCGTCCGGTCACTCGACCACTCAGCGTCCGGTCGCACCGAACGTAGTCTCTTGATAAAATGAACTGACCGGACCATGCGGCCAGTGTTCGGTCGCACCGGAGCCAGCGTCCGGTCAATATTTGACCCTCAATTCACTTCCAACTCTCGATCATATGTGAATGAAGTTTGCTCCATAGGATCATAGGGCTGTTGTGGAGCTACCTAGTGCTAGTTTCAATAAGTGTGCACCACACCTAACTCACTAGACTCATCTAGATCAAGCTATCCGTCCATACCCCCATTAATAGTACGGTGAAAGGAAAAACAAAGTGTTAAACTACTCTAAGTGTCTCTCCAACTCCAATCAACACTTAGAACTAGTCATCCTTAACCTTGTCGTCCATCCTTTGAAAACCGAAACGATTTCCATCGTGGGGGCATGACCACCTTGATTGCCCAATTGATCTCCATTATCATGACCTAACTTAATTGCCTCTGCAAAATACACGTTAGTCATAGTAATCTTGTATTGTCATTAATCACCGAAACCCAACTAGGGACCTAGATGTTTACGGGAGGTTCGACCCGTCGGCGGCCACCGGTGTCGGGGTCTTGCTGCCCTTCTAGTACAGCAACGCGCCATTCTCGAAGAATCACGTCACCGACGAAGGGAAGTAGGGCTCGTTTGGGTGCATGTACACGTGCGGGAGGCGAAGGAAACCGAGCGGGAGTCGAAGGATACGCGCGAGGCTGTGGTGCGTAAAGTTACGCGGATGAGGCGGATTTTTTCTAACTCGTAAAATATTAGGAGATTGTATTAGAAGTTATTAGAGATGGATTTTTTATAGATCTTTTTAAAAAATTAGGACTAGGAAGTGGTTTAGAAAACTCTTATAGATGCTTAGCACCCCACGGAAGAAGCTCTGTTACGCAGGGGTCGGGACAGATACGGCGGAGCTACATCCGAATGGACCTGGGACGGACTTCCAGGCGCCAGTTATTCCGATGATTTTTTCTAGTTTGAGTTTGAGTTTGCACCGCATATCTTAGAGATCCGTACGCCGGGGGTTACGGATCCTACTCCAGTCGAAACAGCATTGCACTGCAGTCTTTCGGGCATAGAAAACTGGAATCCGGCCCAGGAATCCTAGCTCCTCTGCGGCCCTTCGCTCGGCTGGGCTACTTTGAGCTTCCTCGTTGGGCCCAACACTTGTATGAAAGGACTCAAAGGCCGAAAGGCGTCACCTGAGCTCAAGAGTCAAGACCACATATATTCTTTTTTCATTTTTATATATTACATATATAAACGGACACAAGCGAAATCTGTACTTGACGAATCTTGTACCACGCTATCTTGCATCCTATTGTGCCACGTTTCAAGCAGCAAAAGCAGCCACGTCTCCATCCGATTACGGGTCGAATCTGTCTCCGCCCAGTTCCGTTACTAACCCGGAACCCCAGAAGCTTCTCGCGCTTCGATCCGTCCTCCCGTGCCGTGCTCCCCCGTTCCCGAATTCCGGCGCTCCTCCTCCCGTAGCCCCATGCCGCGCCGCCGCAGCTCCCGTCCCCGCCGAGTGCTGCCCCCGTCCTAGCCTCCGCTCAGGCCGCGCTGCCGAGCGCCGCCTTAACGGGAGGCCCGACGCTCCTCTTCCCACAGGCCCGCGCCCCCACTCCCGCCCTCGCCCCCGTCGCAACCCCCACCCAGGCCGCGCTGCCGAGCGCCACTGCCGCCACCGCCGAAGCGGCGTCGCCGTTCGACGCCCGCGCCCCCGTTGAGGCCGCGCCACCACCGCCGCTGCTCGCCACGAGGGGCGCCGCACCTGCCCAGATGGCACAAGCTGTCTGCACCGGCAAAGGGCGGCGCGAGAGAGCAACGGCACCTGGTGCGGACGATCCGAGTGGGCTCGGCCAGCAGCTACAGGATTACAGGAGGTCCAACTGCAACAGCAACTCTCCTCGCCCTCGGGCAGCTGCGAGTGTGCCAGCAGCGTACGGGCATAGCACACCTCGTGTCCCCGCGAACTGTTCGACGAAATGCTGCGTTGCGTCTACACGGACCAACGAGCAAACAATCAACCCCTGTGAAAGTATACGTACGTCACGTACGTCTCTGGCAGTTTTGCTGGATTATGTAATCGAAACTAGATACCAATACTGCAACAAATGACTCACCAGGTAACTTGCCCAATTATCTGCTTTTTAATTTGGCATCAATCGGTTAGCTTCCTTCGAAATAAACCGATGTTGACTTAAATATTACTCATGTTCAGCATCATTATTAATTTTGTCTTCTTATTACAAGTGCTTGTGCAAGCACTCAATGAAGCGATAGGCTGAACTCCAGAGCAATTTTTGGGGTTGTTACAACTGCAGATTTGCACCATTGTTATATTAGCCGTTTTACTGCTTGGTTGTAGCGCCAGGGCCAATGGCGCCATCGCTTCAGTTCACGCTCTAGCAGGAGAAGGAGATATGGCTGGCGCGCGTCAAGAGGAGTTGGAAGTGGCGACTGGCGCAATTGCACCGTGCTCTCCACCACTAACACCATGTCCTGGCGCTTGGCCACCTCGCACGTCGGCCTGTGCCCTCCACGTGCTCCGCCGCCCGCTCCTCCTCCCTCCTTCCACTGTTCCGCACCGCTGTGACCGCAAGGACACACCCTGTCTGTTTGCGTTGCCCCCAGCAGGCTAGCTCCTTTTGCCTAGCTGCGGCCAAGCAGGGCCTCAGAGCTGTGGTGCGGTGTGACACTGAAAGAAGCCCGGGGATAACAACCACTCGAGGGACACCCGCATGGTGTTGGATGAAATTGCTATCCGGAACACTGTGGCCTGCCTGCAGCTTCGCCATCCTGAACGAAGATGGTACCCATCAGATCAAGCCGTGCTCGGTATCCCTGCCGCCAGTGTGTGGCTGAAACAGTTTTGCCTATCTAACTTGCTTTATGTTATTGTAGTGTTGTACTGTTTTAGATGTGCCATGCGTGGGAGTCAAAAGCTTATGAGTCATTTGCTATCTATGAGGATACATGGAACTAGCCCCTTGGCTCTGGAACTAAAATAAGATTACATCTGCGAGATGAGGCCAAAAAGTACTTGTAAGAGGATAAGCTAAAGCTATCACCATATTCATATGTCTTTTATTTGTGTTAATTGGCTTCTGCTACAAATATACAATGGTCACCAAGATTGTTGTAGCTGTTATCTGTTTTTCACCTTGAAGTCCAACCGTGTTATCTGAAATTGGCATCTTTTATTAGACCTGGACATGACACCAACAGTGCTAACATGGAAATTGTAATCAGATCTTTTTAGAAGTCACGTGGTCATTTGTTTTGTTTTTACAAGAAATAGCAGATTGCTTAGCAACTGTCCCTGGCAATACTATTGGGATAATTTTCGTGTAATTTTGTCAGAGCAAGTGACACATGTACTTGTTTTTCCTGTCCACTACTTGGGCTGGACACATTATAATGAAACACATCAATGTAGAAATATATCTGTTATTTTGTGCATCTCTTCTTACAAGCGTTTAATTTGAATTCTCTTTTATGCAGGATTTAGTGAAGAAGTACTCTGAAATCATCAACTCAACCAAGGAGGTTGATGTTGACAACCCCAGAAACTACAAAGGAGGAAGACAAAGAAGAAGGTGAAGAAAAAGAGAAAAAGTCCAAGACGAAGACAACAAAGGACATCATGAGAAATGCTTCAACAACAAAGCAGTCTCAAGACCATCAAGAAGAAGCTGATCCACAAAGGAAACTTGCTGAAGAAGATCCTGATGAGTACAACAACAAAGATAAGACCAGTAATGGGGTTTGCTGGTGGGCAACATAAATGTTAGCAGTTGGGTCTGAATCCAAGTCCGCACTAAACTGTCTTATGAGTGCTCTAATGGAAGTCATCTGGAGTCAGATTGTACTCCTTTGCATGAAACACTAGACAAGGGCATGGAGATCTGAATGGACAAGACTATTCTTAGATCCACAACTCCAAACCATTAACTAATAGATATCCACAGACCTTCAAGAATAGGATTCTCTTTTGAAGACCTAGACAGTACTTGTTCATGTTAACAATCTGTGGCATTCAAGAGCTTCCCATCTTTGAACAAGACCTGACATTTCAGATTGCTACATCTTGACTTGTTTATTTTAAGAAAATTAAAAATAAAACATTCTGGTACTTAAAGTCTTAAACATGTTAGAAATTGTCATAACTTCTAAATTAATTATAGTACTTTCTTTACTGCAACTTGTACGTTTTTGTCTGATTAATTTTATAGATAACTTAGTTTTGATGTACACTTCTAGCTTGACAGATACTATAATGCTGCTAAGAAATATGAATGTTCTTACAGGAGTGAAGTATCACTGGTAATGGCAACTTCATGAGACATTAAATTATCTTCTTCAGTTGCCTACATTTTCTGACCAACATTGTTATTATAGATAATTGAAAATCCTTAGATAATTCAAAATTGAGAGCACAGATGATCTTGATTTCAGTGTTAGATGTACTGTCTTTACTACTGGCTTTTAAATCTGAAAGTACTTGTAAACTCCGGCATTCTGCTAATTGCAGGTGAAGTATGTTAATTCTGTACCAAAGCAATTTATTTGATTCCATTCCATCTCACCATAGTTACACTGTTTGTCATTGAGATGTGAGAGGTTGCAGTGGCAGGATAGCAGCTCCATAACGGCCACCAGTTGCTTGATCAAATGACAAAAAAAAAAAAAAAGGAAAAATTGCCGCGCCGAGTTTGAAATCGCAACGGTCACCTCTCTTCCCCCACTCCCACCACCCTGTACAAAATATCGCAACGGTCACCTCTCTTCCCCCACGCTCCCACCACCCTGTACAAAATACAAATCCTCCCCGGCTCCCCGCATTCCAGTTTCCAGATCCATCCACAACCACCAGCCCGCCACCTCTACCACGCCCAAGTCCGCCTCTCGCGCGAGGGAGAAGACCGGATCCGCGGCCGGATGGCGACGATCCAGCACAAGCCGACTCCGACGGCGCCGTCGACGACGACGGGCGGCGAGCTGCGCGCCATGGACCTGTACGAGAAGCTGGAGAAAGTCGGGGAGGGCACGTACGGGAAGGTGTACAAGGCCCGGGAGAAGGCGACGGGCCGCATCGTGGCGCTCAAGAAGACGCGGCTCCCCGAGGACGACGAGGGCGTGCCCCCCACCGCGCTGCGGGAGGTCTCGCTGCTGCGGATGCTGTCGCAGGACCCGCACGTGGTGCGCCTGCTCGACCTCAAGCAGGGCGTCAACAAGGAGGGGCAGACCATCCTGTACCTCGTCTTCGAGTACATGGACACCGACCTGAAGAAGTTCATCCGGGGCTTCCGCGCCAACCACGAGAAGATCCCCGCACAAACCGTCAAGGTGTTTTTTCTTCTCTCTTTTCTGTACCCTCCCCAATGGCACGCGAGGTGTTTGTGTGAATGTATTACCCACGCCTGCCTGATTCGATTGATTGTGCGTCCGTAGATCCTGATGTACCAGCTGTGCAAGGGCGTGGCTTTCGTCCATGGCCGCGGGGTGCTGCACCGTGATCTCAAACCCCACAACCTGCTCATGGACCGCAAGACCATGGCGCTCAAGATCGCTGACCTCGGACTCAGCCGTGCCATCACCGTCCCTATGAAGAAGTACACACACGAGGTCTGCTTCCCACTGGTGTTTATCATCCGCATGGATGTTCATAACTCTTGGGTCTGATTAATAGCGGTCTGAACTGTTTCTGCAGATTCTGACGCTGTGGTACAGGGCGCCTGAGGTTCTTCTTGGCGCCACTCACTACTCCACGCCGGTTGACATTTGGTCCGTGGGCTGCATATTTGGTACCATTTCGATGAGCTCAGAGATTCTTGTCAATGCAAACTGCTTCAGAATTCAAACCAACACGTACAGTTTCTAATTTGGTTGTAAATGGCAGCTGAGTTGGTCACTAACCAGCCACTTTTCCCTGGCGACTCTGAGTTGCAGCAGCTCCTCCACATCTTCAAGTAATACTTCTAGTGCTTTAGTTCGTTATTTGCTTTCTGAATTCTTGGTGGGTGTCTGATGCTGATGGCTAACCATCTTGTTCTTTGGGTGAAAGGTTGCTGGGCACCCCAAATGAGCAGATGTGGCCAGGAGTAGGCAAGCTGCCCAACTGGCACGTGTACCCCCAGTGGAAGCCCACTAAGTTGTGCACTCTTGTCCCTGGTCTTGACTCCGATGGTTATGATTTGCTTGAGGTCAGTGAAAAGTTACACCTTGTGCAAATTTACTAAACATTGTAGAAGAGGGAGAAAAAAGAGGTTAGAGATTGTGAGGATTGCATTCTGACTTAACTTGCTGCGGTTGCTGCAGAAAATGATGGCATATGAGCCGGCGAAGCGGATCTCTGCGAAAAAGGCCCTGGAACACCAATACTTCAATGATGTGAACAAGGAGGTGTACTGAAGCGATCCGAGTAGTAGGATTCGTCGAGAGGATCCTTGTCACCTTGTTCTTAGCTTAGTGTTTTAACATGGCTGCCCTGAAGCAGTGCTTTTGCTTCCAGGCAGTATCTCTGTGTTCAAGCTGCTACTTTCTTTTGTGTTGTGCCATTCACTTTGGTTGTGATGGATGATAAGGTAGGGAGAATTTTCAGCATAAGTGAACTTATGTTGACATTGTTTCTTGCAATTTGTAGCCGGAAAACCTGGGATCATCTTCCACTTGCTTTATAAAGCTTCACTCTATGGCTCTGAAGCTCAAGATGCCTGTCTTAATCAAAGCCAATAATTGCCTCATCTGTTACTTCAATTTTTTGTAAGGTTTCAAAATTATTGTAGGATGATGGAGCATGATGTGGTGAACAGCTCAAGCAGGTTTGTGACGGCTGCATGGCCCTTCCTTCGGCCTTCAGAATGACTTCCCTGACTAAGCGACTATGGCCATGTTTAGTTCCCCCAATTTCCTGAATTTGGCACTATGCAAAAAGAAGATTCCCCGTCACATCAAATTTACGGTACATGCATGGAGTACTAAATGTTGACGAAATCAAAAACTAATTGCACAGTTTGGTTGTACTTTGCGAGACGAACGTTTTGAGCCTAATTAGTCAATGATTGGACAATTATTATCAAATACAAACGAAATGCTACAATGCGCTACAGTGTATCTGGTTTTCAGGCGGCGCCAACTTTGGCCGGAACTAAACGCGCCCTATGAAAGACCTTCAGCAGTATCAGTACCAATTACTACTTGTTCTGTTGAATCATTGAGGACAGCTGGAGGACAGCAAGATGGTTGGCTTTATTAAACTTAGACTAGATGGTCAGTGAACCAACTTGGCAAGGCATAGGAACTTGAACTTCAAGTACTCCTTCATTTGCACTACACTATGCATTAGGATTTTAAGGAGCGACAAAAACTGCTTTTTTCATACAAGCCATAAACCTTTTTTTTTTTGGGTAATACAAATACAATACACATAACTTTGACCAATACTTGCTCTGAGAAGTTAGAACTACCTTTTCTTGGACGAATGGACGTCATGCATACTCAGGAGAAAGCACACAAACTGAAAAAAAAAACCCGATTATTAGAAACATGATTTCGAGCAGCCATATGAGTACTTATGTTACACAAGTTAACGATTCTGATCTGCAATGTGTATGTCTTATTCGGTTGTGCTAATAAATTCCTGGTGTGTGGTGTCATCAGCATAATATTGTAAAACCACAAGAAAGAATATTCAATCTGACGCATCCCACTACTTTATCAGGCAAGCTACAGCTTTGGTGTTCCATCAATGTCTTGTATGGCCATAACTTCTTCCATGAGCGTAGTTCTGTGCATCAAATGACTACAGAATTGTTGATACAAGAGCATCCAACATTTTCTGCGTGTATGTTGCTGTTAATTTTCTAGGCTAACCAATGTCTTATTCTTGAAATCAGGTGACTTTTGTTCTGACAAGAAGCGAGCTGTCGTGAATTGGATTGAAGAGCGTCGAAATTCTGTTGTTTGTGAGGCAGGAACCAGTGAGGAAATGTAGAAAAAGGTTCAAGAATCAGTGCAGTCACTAGTTGAGCTGAACAAAGTCAATCTTGCTGGCTTGGCTATTGTTGGAGCACTTTGGGCTTATTTGGTACTGTACAACTTATAAAGTGTTTATATGATTAAAATAAACTAAAACTAAAAGCCAAACGACGACCGAACCGAGCCAAGTACGCCTCCAACCCGCCACTTCGACTTCCAGTATTTTTGGTTGGGTGGTCAACCCCTGACCGGCTTCTCTGAAGAAGTTTGCTTGTTTGGTTGGCTGTAAGGCTATCTTCATCAACAATACCTAAAATACAAGACATATTTATTCTTTGGGTAGCGCTACAGGCAAAAGGTTCAATACATATTTGGTATCTTCCCAACAACACGACCCAAAAGAGAATACTTTCTGCAAATGGGTTTTCAGGAGAGAGGATATCCATATTTGGATTGTGTCTCTCGGACAACCCAAAATAGGTCTTTCGTATAGGTAATATGTTGGAGACTGATTTTAGGTCTCTTGCTATCATTTTAAGTTTGGATGTCCGTACGAGTTACTCGGGGCCTGGAGCCTGGCTACGCGACGCCAACGGTACAGGCCTGGCCTGGCCCTGGAAAAACACAGCTGGCCAGGCTCTGGCTAGCCTCGGTTGAGGCCCCGTTTAGTTTCGAAAATTTTTGTCTTTTAATTACTGTAGCACTTTTGTTTGTATTTAGTAAAAATTGTCCAATTATAGACTATTTAGACTTAAAAGATTCGTTTCACGGTTTCTCGGCTAACTGTGTAATTAGTTTTTTTTTCGTCTACATTTAGTACTTCATACATGTGCCGCAAGATTCGATGTGATGAAAAATCTTAAAAATTTTTGGATTTTGGGTTGCATCTAAACGGCGCCTGAGTTCGCGTCACCGCACCATGTTTCGCACCGTAGCGCCGCAACGCAACGTCCGCACCGCTGGAGCTCCTACCCATGAGGAAGCAGCGGGAGAGGTCCCCGTGCCACCCAGGGGTCGCCCGGCGCGCCGTCGCGGAGCCACGCCACGAGCGCCCCGGCGGTACTCGAGGGATGCCACGATGGCGGGCACCGCAGGCCGCCGTCGCCTCGCAGTGGCCGTGGTAGAAGACGGTGGCTGGGGAGAGGATCACGAAGCCGCTGCCATGGAAGTAGAGGACGACGGGGAGCTTGCGTCGAAGAGGCCCGTGGCGAGCATGACCTTTTGGTGCTGAGATCGACCCTCCAGATTTTCGGCTTAGCGTCTGGTCTTTTTGCAAACCTGGACAAGAGCGTAGCAACGCCGATGCACTGCAGCGAGGATGACATTGTGAGGATACAGGAAATCCTCTCCTGCCCCATAGAAGGATTCCCCAACCGCTACCTGGGTATCCCTTTGTCCATCTTCAGGTTGAAGAAAGGTAAGGAGCAGGCGCTCATTGACGCCGTCGCTGCTCGTATACCTCAGTGGAAGGGCAATCTGCTAAACATTGCAGGAAGAACAACGCTTGTCAAGACCACTTTATCGGCCATTCCAGTCCATACGTTGATTGCGCTGTGCCTGTCCTCGTGGGCGATTGAGTGCATTGACAAACTCCACAGGGCATTCATTTGGTGTGGCTCTGCCTCGGTTTTTGGAGGGCGATGCAAGGTGGCCTGGGAGATTGTCCGCAGACCGCGCGATCTTGGTGGACTAGGAGTGGCTGATGTCTGACGGACGGGGGTTGCGCTACGGGTTCGGTGGCCTTGGCTTCGTCGGGTTGACCAGGAACGGACGTGGCGGGCATTGCCAGATGCTGACGAGCGGGCGGTGATGGACACTTTCAGGGCGGCCACAGTCTCGGCTCTGGGTAATGGAGAGTCGACGCTCTTCTGGACTGACAATTGGCTCCAGGGGACGAACATACGCTGCCTGTCTCCCGCTGTGTTCGCAGCAGTCCCAAAGAGGAGAAGATGCGTGTTCGTTGCGGAGGCACTGCAGGGGGCGGTCATGGGTGCATCACATCACTGGGCCGCGTACTATGAGACTGCTCACGGAGTTCATTGGCCTCTGCAACACGTTGGAGCAGGTGCAGCTACGTCCGGGTGTACCGGACACCTTTGCCTGGAGGCTTATGGCCGATCAGCAGTATTCGGCGTCCTCGGCTCATGGAGCGATGTTCGTCGGCTGCCCCAGACCTCTTGGCGCGAAGCAACTTTGGAAAACCGCTACGCCACAGCGTGTCAAGTTCTTCTTCTGGCTTGTTATGCATGGCAGATGATGGACGACACATAGGTGATGGCGTCATGGGCTACAAGAGAGCAACATTTGCATCATCTGCGACCAGGCGGTGGAAACGATGGATCACATCATCCTCGGCTGCGTCTTCAGCAGGGAAGTGTGGGCATCATGTCTGAGAAGATTTCGTTTGCAGGATAGAGTACTCGTTCAGGAGATCGACATCATGGAGTGGTGGACGGACTCTAGGAGGTGCTTGCCCAAATCAATTCGTCGCGGATTCGATTCTTTGTTCTTCCTTGTTGGTTGGACATTATGGAAATGTGAGAACCTTCAATGGGACGCCAAGGTCGGTGGCACGGCTGCTTCAAGTCATTGAAGATGAGATTACCATGTGGACTGCGGCGGGGTACCGGCACTTGGGCGTGCTGGACTTGCTTCGTCGGACGGATGGAGGATATTCGTCGTCTTAATCGCGTATTATGTTTACTGTGTAATTACAACCGTGTGCGAGTCTGGTGACGGGAAGGGTAACGGTAATCTTTGGATTCCTGTATTGGGGCGGTAGCTGTAACAAAACTCTTTTCCTGTGCTTAATGAAATACATGGCAACACACGTTCTCGAAAAAAAAGTGGGCCCGTGGCGGACGACGGCGCGGAGCCGCCGCCGGCAACGGTGCTGGTAACGGGGAGCAAAGGCGCAGCGTCCTGTTTCAGCGTCGTCTTCCCTTCCGGCAGGGGCACCTGCCCGTCGCGCCGCCGGTGGAGGCCACCGCGGTCGCCGCTGTCGCCAGCACGGAGGCTGTACCCCGCGGCGTCCGGCGCGTACCTGAGGCAGGCGAGGACGACTGCGGCCGCCACGATCACGAGGTAGTGGTGCAGCCGCAGTGGGACGGCGGCCTTGGGTCCTCCGGTATAGCTCCCCGCTCTTAACCGTGCTGAGCACGAGCTCGGGGATGGCCGGATGGGGAGGGTCGCGCTGGAGGCCGCAGGTCGCCGGGGAGGAGGCGGCCATCGCGGATGACCCGGCTCGCGCATGGAGCTCCTCAGCGTGCCCGACGAGGCTGACATGGAAGAGGAACGAGCCCGGCGTGCACGACCCTGAGCTCCCGTGACAGAGACTCGATCTTCTTCTTGACGCCCTTCTGAAGGCCGTACTCCTGCTTGAGCAGCTCGCCCAGTTTGAGGAGGAGGCCCCCATCGCCCCGGTCACCAGCTCCATGCCTGCAACTGCAAGCTCGATCGGTGTGGGTGGCGCCTGCACGCAGCAACTTGGTAAGTGAGGACGATTTGTGCTGGTGACAAGAAGGTGAGCACCCAGATTGAGAATGGCCGCCTGGTGCTCTTGGCCTCAACCAGAAGGTCGTCGGGATTGCCGGGGAAGCACCCAGATTGAGAATGGCCGCCGGGTGCTCGCCCTGCCTACTGCCGTGTGCTGCTGCTCGAGGATGCCCACAACATGCTCGACGAAATCTCGCGAAGGGGAAACTTACCAATTTAGAGAAGAGGTGTCTCTATCAAAGCAAACCAGGCAACCAAACACGCTGTAGCGCTAGCCAAGCTTAGACAGTACAGACAACTAAACAACCCCATGCTGGCTTGCTGGAACCAGGTTTAGCCTAGCCAGGCTACAACTAAAGCCAGGAAACCAAACACATCTTCTGATTCCTGCAACGTGCCCTCCCAAGTCCCAACTGGCTTCGTCGCCTACGGGCTTCGGCTTTGGAATTTGGAGGCCTCCGCCTCCGCGTGGTGCAGGTGCGCGCCCCGCCTCGTCTGTCGTCTCCACTTCTCCAAAATTCCAACAAGCAGATACCCCCTATTTGGATAAGGTGCGCCGGAATCCTTCCTCCGCATCTCTCCCTTATGGCATGCTCCGATGATCCGATCGGGTTGTCTGAACCATAGATGAAATCGCTGGTGAACGGGTTGTGTTAGATAGTGCTTTTGTCAAACAAATGCTGTACCCCAACAATGATCGAGGGAGGCCGTAGATTTCTCGGGTTTAAATTCGGTTTAGGGTTTAGGCTGCAATGTGCAGCGTGTGCGTGCGCTTGTCAGGTGTAGAGATCCTGACTTCGCGCGAGGCTCATGTTTTTTGTCATCAGCAAATGGCTCAGGTTGCTGTTTGGATAATGGCTCTCATTTCAGTTGGAATGGATTCACATGAGCCTCCAGGCTGCATCAGGAAGTAATTCCAGCACCACCTGGTTCAGCTCCCATGGATGCAGAAACCAGAAATTACTAGTACCTTCCTTATAATTTTTTTATTAGTATTTTCAATAGTAGAGACCACCCTGTATGTACAATTTCATAGTGTGGCATCATGTTTATCAATGAAGATCCAGCAATTTGGGGATGGACTAGGGTTGTTACAATTATGAAAATGCTGATGTACTGTTAAATGTTCAGAGTTCCGGTAGCATGCTAAGTATGTTACACCTACTCAACAACAAGATTGGGATAGATTGCTGTAGTTCCACGAGAGCTTGAATGTTGTATATTCTATCCATAGCATTAGAGAAACTAAAAACAGTGATAACAGTGATGAGTTTGATGACTCTCTGCCGTGAGCCCACCTGATGGAGATGCCCATTATTTTTATCATGTGGTCAGTAATTCCATGGTTATATAAGCCGTAGGAGATCAAAACTACTGACATATAGGGGGAAGATTTTTGTGTCCATTAGTCTTGACCTAATGCATGGAATTTCTGTCCTTTCCACTGGACATTTTTAAAGGGGCCATTTTAGTTATATCAGTTGGTTGAAGTCAGGGGATTTGCAGAACAATATTGCCCAGAATTTTACACATAATAACTTATATAGTTTTGTTTTTTTGTGCCTGGTTAACTGAAAATTATTATGTGAATTAAGCAGCAAAACATGTCAGAATTTACCCGAGGTAATTAACAAACTACTACTGGTAGCCCTTTAATTGGTGGAATAGTGGTTTCACATGAAGTGTTGTCACTTGTTTGTTGTTTCATCTGCCAGTTTTTTTACTTATGTCCGAATCTTGGTGAGTGGTTACAGTTAGTTTAGTTGAGGGCTCTTGCTGTATGCTCAAATGTGCAGGTACCAAGTGCATTTCACTTGAACCCTGTAGTAACTGCTAAATTCTCTGTTTGCAAGTAACTTTTCTTAGGTGAATATTTCTTGTAGCCTCCACTTCTATTTCAGATGTATATCATGTCTACGTAGTGTAGTTTATGTTTTATGCTTAACCACATGAGCTGCAGAGCATCCCGAAATGTGCAGAGAAACTTGACCAAACTATAATGGTGTAAATTACCTTTTTTACTTTCTCACATTATGATGTAATATTTACATCACTTGATAATTATACTTCTTACTGTCCCTCAAAAAAAATTATACTTCTTACTTTGGCACATTACGATGTTGGTACAATTATCGAAGGCACGATTTGCATTTCATGACTCAATTACTCTCAGAAGTCTAGGATTTGGGTGAGAGATGCTGTTCTATGTGTGCAACTACGAATCAACATCTTTTTTCGACACCTCAACTGATAATATGTTATATCTGAATCAACTAAAGTCATTAGCTTCAAACTGATCTATATATCTTTTCTTCAAAAGAAACTAAAAGTATCTCTCAGCATGCTGCTTTGGTTTTCATTAGACCATCACCATCTTTCTTATGGTTCCTTGTCTACTAGTTTATTGTTATTCTGAATGTACATAAACCGTATCAATTAATGTTTTTCAGACATATTCCCTAGAGAACATTTCACCGTATGTGATCAAATCACTGATGCAGGCCTGTTGTCGACCAATGTGCACATACTCAGGCTTCAATATTCACATACCATGGGCTCATGGCCCAACTGTTCACCTTTTACTTGCGTTAAAAAAAAACTTTGCGTTACTCACCATATTCAATATCAGTTTTTCAGGAGATGTCTTTCCTGATTTTCCACAAAATGACTAGACTATCCATCAATCAAAATGATATTGTCATTCGATGCAGAAAGTGAACTAAGCCCTATACAGCCATGCTTTGAACTGACTATACTAATCATACTTGTGTCAACTTATTGAGTCAGTGAAGTCGGTGAGTTGAACAATGTGTGATTTAAATTCCATGCCTTCAATGCCACCCATTGTCTTTCTTTTGCATATATATAGAGACCCCCACCGCAGCCACACAGAGTTATATACTAGATTCATTCATAGTAGTTAAGTAAGACTCAGGATTTTCGTGATTCGTCATATAACTCATCCGCTAATGTATATTTCTTATTAGCTGCTACCCATGTATAATCATAGTGCTGTTATGATAAAGGACATAAGTTTTTTTTAAAACAAATAGTGAAGCCGACATTATGCAAGAATGGGTCAGCTTACCACGGCATTTCGGTGATATTTTTTATCAGGCATGCCATGGTCCATGATTAAGGAATGTGTATCATTCGCTCACTTTGTGGTCCCAGAATGGAAAGGGTAACACCAGCATATTAATGGGCCTCGTTATATTAATTAGTTGTCAGTTGGTTTGGAAGTGCATTTTGTTTGGATTCTCTTGTGCACAATAAGGAGTTTTGACTGTTTTTACTTTGGCAGAACATGGCTGTTCTCCTGGTATTCATTCATAAACAATTTTCCTGATCCTCCATTGTAAGTACACAATGGATCCATATACAAACAAACTAATAGGTTCCATCATTCAAACATGCATTGTTTTTTTTCTTGTGAACTACAGAATACCAATGGAGCTATTAGATGAAAAATGAAGCAACAGACACTGAGGCCCTGTTTGGTTGAGCTGTGGCTGTGGGAAAAAGCTGCTGTGGGCTGTGAACTGTGGAAAAGCTGCTGTGGGCTGTGAGCTGTAGAAAAGCTGAAAGCTGTTTGATTAAACAAGTATAAAATATACCTTTTATCTTTATCTCTCTTGAAACAACTATGGAAGAGCTTTTTATTCCACCAATTTCGAAAAGCAGAAAGCCAAAAGCCAAAAGCAGGGTCAACCCAGCTTTCAAAAATGAACTACGGAAAAGCAGCTGCTTCTGAAAAAGCACCCTCCAAAAACAGCCCCTTTGGTTGGGCTTTTGGCTTTTGGGGCCAAAAGCCAAAGCCAAAAGCCCAACCAAACAGGGCCTGAGTGTACTAACACAGCAATTCAGCTTTTTCAATCTCCTACTATGAGCCTTTTGGTACAGCCTGTATGATGGTTGGATAGCAACTCAAAGTCTCAAATGAAATGCTGGCCCGACATAACTTCCAAATGTGAAAGATGACAAAAAGGGGCAACGAAACAACTATTTCTAAAACTAAGGAAAAGGCTCCCATATACTACCAAAGAAGCACATTTTACAGTGTCGTATTTGACTAAAGGCATATTCTTTTCTCTAGTCCTAGGATTAGAGACTAAAATAGAAACTAAAATGGTGTTTGTTTTCAGGGACTAAAATTGATTAAAGGGGAGGAGAGAGACCACGAGGGAGGGGCATGGACTGTTTAGTCCCAATTAGCAGCCCTCCAAGGGACTACTATATTTTAGTCTCTAGTCCCTGTTTTAGTCCCTGGTGTTTGGTTCAAATGGACTAATTGGAACTAAAATTTAGTCTTTAGTCCCTTCTCCCATGGAAAAGAACACGCCCTAATGCCCACGTTAGCAATCATCATTTTTTCCTTAACTAAAAGGGTTCAGCATCTGCCTTAATTTATGGAGTGTGGAACACAAAAGCTTTTGCCTTCATCAGAGAATCTTCAGGGTGTGAATCTGTTATGTTGAAAAAGACATCATAAAGTATATTTTATCAATAGCCATAATTTTTGTCTTGTTGCTTGTTGCCAGTTGGTCAAACTTAGCTTTTCATAAACAACGAAAGGTCTTGTTTCCATATATTTGTCCCAGAAAAGGCTGAAGAATAGCATGTAACACATCGTGTGAAAAGTGAAATATTTAATATCTTTTGATTTTCACTGTTTTATACTCATTTGTCGACTGCTGGTAGCTACCTAGGACTAACAATATCAACAAACAGAAGCAATCAATTTGAATAAATAATAGCTCTGTTTTCTTTTAGCTAGAACACTTTGGTCCACACTATCTCATTTCATCAACTCATCGTTGATACAATTCTCCATGACTCCTAGCAACGGGTGCCTAGGTGTGGTTGTTACAAACTATATTTAGCCCTTTGGATTTACGCCGGCACTCTAAATAATTCTGTGCACCATTGCAAGTTGTAGCACACACCGGTATGGGAGGTGGAGAATTACTAGTATAATCTGATTCACTTCTACACTTGCCAAGAACTTGCAGTAAAATTCCTTTTCTTCAGCTCTACTTTACCTCTGGAAACAACTGTTTGAAGTATGCTATGTAGCTAGTCAATGGGTTGTCCTGTTTGTCTCTGTGTCCTGGAAAGAGCTGTTGTGTCTAGTTAACTAAGAGAGATATGCTAGGATTTGTGTGAGAGAGAGGGGACAGACACAGAAAGGAAAAACTGCAGCCATGCGTGAAGCCGCTAGCGTGGTTTCCAGTTCATTGATAGTTGTGAGCAAGATGGTTTGGTCCAATGGGGGCAAAGGTGAAAGAAGGACCAACCGTTCGTACATGTAGTTTGATACACACTGCCTCATTTTTTGACTGGTCAACTGCTTAGAGAGGGACAGAGAGGTAATCTGAACCCTTTGTTGCGTCTTCATGCAACAGACACCCTCCAGCAAGCTTATCAAAAGGAGCGAATTAAGTAGTAATTTTAGGCCCCTCACAGACTAGTTAGTCTACAAATGTGTGCAATCCCAGTGAGAATCTTGAAGACTAGCTAGAGTTGGCAGCTTAAGGGCGTGTTTGGGACTGCTCCGCTCCACGTTTTTCAGCTCTGCTTCATGTTTTTTAGCCAAACAGTTTTAGCTCCACGCACTCTGCTCCAGGAAAAATGGTGGAGTTGTGAGAGCACCTAAAGAGGTACTCCACAAACTCCAGTTTTTTGTGGAGCTGCTCCACGGTAGAGTTTGTGGAGCAGAGTTTGGGGGTGTTTGGGACTGCTCCACAAACTCTGCTCTACAAACTCCACCGTGGAGCAGCTCCACAAAAAACTGGAGTTTGTGGAGTACCTCTTTAGGTGCTCTCACAACTCCACCCTTTTTCCTGGAGCAGAGTGCGTGGAGCTGAAACCGTTTGGCTAAAAAACGTGGAGCGGAGCTGAAAAACGTGGAGCGGAGCAGTCCCAAACACGCCCTTTGTGAAGCAGTCCCAAACACCCCCTAAGTTTTGGAGTGCTTGTCCTTGATCCCATGTGGAGCTCTTCACTTTATTCTCCATGTTCTGATTGCTGTAAAAAAAATTTACAGGGGAAACTAACGAGATGACCAGCCTTAATCTCCTGACTCCTGCAACTTCGACTTAGTGTTGTTGTGCTTTAAGCATTTTGGTCAAAAGGATTAATGGAATAACAGTATAACACACATGAAATTTGTGGCTTCGTCCTTACATTTTGATATGAAACTCTGAAAGTTCTGTTCTGCTATCATATAGAGTTGGGCTGTTATTTGTTAGTCATGAACCGTGATATTGTGCCAGACTCTTATCAACTGCTCCCTCAGTTTGATATATTTTGTTCTTTGATTGGCTAATAGTCTCTTTATTCATACATGAGTTTTTTGGCACAAATTAATGTTATTACATTTGAATCGAAAAATACTTATGAATATGATTTTGTTATTACATGATTTTGTAATTTCGAATGAAGGGAGTGCTCCTTACTATATTTTCATAAATTCTGAACGTTTTACAGCTGATTTGGATTGTTGTTTTATACTATATATATACAATAACGTGCCATACTTCTGCAGATTTATGTGTTGCAAGTTGTAACCTACAATCATCTAGGCACATTTAAGTAGAATGCAACATGCATGGCATTACCTGGTGCAACTAGTTGAGAATAAATTATAACATGCACGTGAATTTTACTACCTATGCACATTTTATACGACAGAATTGGATAAGGATAAGTCTAAGGCATGTCCTCTGATGCCCTTGACAATCTAGAGGATAGTTATCCTGATTCTATGGCATTTTTTTTTGCTTAATTCTGATTATGTAGTGCATTCTCTGCAATGATTGCTATTGCTGTGTGGGAAAATAATTTCTCATCATTGGTCTTTGTGGACTTTTTCTTTTCATTAATCCCCTCTCAGTTCTGTGTAGGTACATCACAGGAACTGCAATATTTTAAATCTGAATGCACTCATTCATTTGTCCCCCAAGTATGTTCTTTTTGTGTCATAACATCCTTACTGTTATTCAGCCGCCAAAATTTTAAATGCTGCTTTCATTCGTGGATACTGCTATAATATTTCTGGAATGCACATACTGTTTTTTACCAAAAGAATAGCTTAAAACGAACTTGAATTAGAATTTAGAAATGCTGATGGTACATAACCTCTCTGCTACAGTAATTGAGGAAATATCATGAATAGCAGAAGGATGCATACATGGGCATATGTAGCAGCCAAAGTTGTGATCAGTTCAATGTCAGTCCTAGCTTCCTAGGCCTATCACCTGATTTCAGCTAGCTTGTCAGTGCACCTTACTCCATCCCGAACAGATAGTTGTAGTACTGGGGAGCCGTGCTGGTGCTACTGGTAAACCAGGTTCCATTGTTGCCGGTGTAGCCCTCGTAGCCAGCTGATCCAGAAACCATAGCAGCAGCAGCATAAGGAATGTTACTGGCATAGCCGTTGCCCTGCTTGCTGCTGCTGCTGCTGTCTTGCTGTCCCATAGCACCAGTGGTGGCACCCCACATGACGCCGCTGCCGGTGTTGCTGCTGCTGTGGCTGCTGGTGCCCATCGTGAAGTCCACGTTCACGCCAGAGCCGTAGGCCTCGTAAGCAGAAGCTGGAAACTGCTGCTGCTGCTGCTGCTGATAGTGCAGGGCAAGCAGAGACCAGTAGTCCTTCTCGGACGGCGGCATGGCCTGTGCCGCGGCAGCCCCAGCGATCATTGCAGCAGCAGCGCTCCCTGGCTGCAGTGAGTCCAGTGGGAACTTGAGGTGCGTCCGGTCGCTCCACCCCCCGACGGGGAGGTCGCTGTTGAGGATGCTGTCGACGTCGTAGCGGCTCATGTCGAAGTTGGTCACGGCGTTGAGCCCGCGGAACTTGATCGCAGCAATGTCGTACGCCTCCGCTGCCTCTTCCTGAGTACCTGTGGTGCAGAAGAACCAATCAGTACGAATGGGTCATGTTTTGTCAGCCATGCATCTCAGTGGCTTTGGTTCTCATGAATCAACTAAAAATTAGCTCGTGTACAGTGGCTTTGGTTCATATAAGAATTTTCAAATCCAGCATTTCAGTGAAGAACACTCACTGAACGTGCCCAAGTACAGGTCCTTGTTTCCGGCCACCCTGCCGATCCTCGCCTGCCACCGGCCATGCTGATGATGCCTGTCAGACATACATAAAAAATCCCACTGTTACAAAGATTTGACCAGAATGCACTGCTACCATTGTTCAAACTGCAAATTTTGTTCAGACTCCTGCATTTTTCTTTCGCGTGCTCGCTCGTTAGGCACTACCATGAATCATGCATGAAAGATTCTATTCTAACCTTGTGACTCCTCTGTAGATGGAGGCACCTCGTGAGAAGCCGCTGCTCTTCCTGACAAAAGGGTAGGAACGAACACACAGAAGGTCAGGTCAACATGTGAGAGCCAAGCAAAGCAGCAGGGGCAGGCAGGCACTGGCACATGCGACTGTGCGTGCATGCACGCGCGTACGGCAAGGTGTGTACGTGGAAAATGATGCCCCGGTGAGTCCTGTGCCACGCATGTGAGTGACTTGGGGCGGGGACGCTGCTCACCTGCGCAACGACGCGATGAACTCCTGCCGCGTCATCGACTTCATCTCCTCCAGCTCCTTCTCGTAGTTGGACACCTACCATGGATTCATTCAGGTACGTACGTGCGCACGCCTCATCAGCAATCTCGGCATGCATGCGTTAAGAATAGCAATGTGTTGCCGAGATTGATGACTTGAGTTCTTACCGGGAAGTTGGTCGTGGTTGTAGCACCCCAGTACTTGAGTGCGGCGAGGTCATAAGCTCTAGCAGCCTTCTCCTCCTTATCATAGCCTCCTACATTAATTTTTTCCCCATTTGCACAGTTAGTTTCAAAAAAGACCTTTTGATTTGATGATGTTGATTTAAATGTAAGTGTCCAATTGAAGCTGAAACTCGGTGTGGAAGTTGACGTACCTAAGTAGACTGATGAAGTGTAGCACCAATGCACCACCAAGAGAAAGTTGCAAGAAAGGAGAAATCATATATGTTAGTGATCGAAGTATGCGTATATATGCCTTTTGCAGGTTTCTTGGATCAGTGACAAGTCTGTGACATGCATGCATATACCTTGGCGGCCTTTGCGGCTCTGGCCTTCCCGGCGGCAGCTGTTGTCCCACAGGTGCGCCTCATATCTCCCTGTCCACCGGTGCCTGAGGCATTCTCCAAGATAAATATAAAAAAAAACAGATTATTAACACAAGCTTGAATCCAAATGACATGGAATTAATAACGACTTGATGAGTCCAACATCATTAAATCAATAACAAGAAGTTGAACAAATGTGTTGCTAGATGCTTTATTAGTCAAATACTAGTCTTCATCCCATCGCCATATATGAATGTCAAGTAAAAGTAGCGCCGCTCTCATAGACTTATAAGAAGTCCTACTTGAACTAGGTATAGTTCATCAAACTTGGGCTGAAGAACACGAGATGCATGCATGCGTGTGGATCGGCTGTCATCTACCTGGTGACACCACGGTAGATTGATGTGCGCTGCCCGAACGTCTCGGCGGGGCGCCTCGCCTGGTCGGACTCCGCCACGTCCGTCGACATCCCGGCCACGGTCACCGCGCTGGGGTTCTCCACCGTCCCAGGCGCCGGGTAGTGGCGCAAGAACCCGGCTGTGATGCTGCCCAGCTCGCCGCAGACAAGCTGGTGATCCTCTGCAGCCGCCACTGGCGGCGGGGCGCCCGTGCCACCGACGCCGCCGAGGAAGTCCTCCACCATCTTCGGGGATTCCTCCACTGCACCCTGCTCGTCTCCTACTTGTATAATAACGAACATGGAGAAGACGATCACTGATGAGTAATACAGTGACAAATGAAAGATCCAGTAGTGCACTCAGCATATATGCATGTCGAGCTTCTTAGTACTCAAGGCATTAGTAGTAGTAGTAGTCTTACCGAGTGGAGTAGCGGAGGAGGAGTTGGAGAAGGCCTCAAGAAGGCCATGGTGGTAGTTGTTGGAGAGGGAGAAGGAGAGCCAATGGTGGGGATAAGCTGAGCTCATGTCCATGTCCATGGAGATGGAGGTCGATCTGCTGCCTTGTTGACCAGTGAATGAACCTATGATAGAAGGTGCAGTGCAACCGTGCAAGGGAATGTGATGAGCTACAGATGTTGATGTAGACCTGTGTTGTGTGCGTGCTTAGGAGAAGAATGTGAGAATACTATGAGCACTAGTATATATAGACTTGTGTACAGAAGTTGAATGTGTTGTGTTGCACTGTAGCCCCAGCCCCCAGCTGTCCTGTTTAAAATGCAGTCACTGCATTTGAGAACGGAGACTGAAGGTTGGAATACGGCCAAAATTCGAGAGGAGAGAGGAGAGAGGAGGGAGGGAGAGGGAGAGAGAGAGAGAGAGAGAGAGAGAGAGAGAGAGAGAGAGAGAGCACAAGAGCCAAGAAGAGTTGGAGTAATTAAAGCGAGTGATTTAGGGATAAGAGCAAAGAGCGAATAGTTTAAGGGGCAGCCTGGTTTTGAGAATCCAAAGACGGGGAGATGTGTGAGTAGTAATGGGCGACAACGTGGAGGTGTTCCATGGGGCCGTATGGCCGGTCTCCTTGACCGAAATGGAGGCCGCTGTTCCCCCGCATGCAGCCCTAGCTAGCTAGCTGCCTTTTTGTTTGCCCTCTACGCAAAACCCTCGAGTGCTGCAGTAGGACTAGACTACTATATTCGATCGAGAAGATGATCTTCACGGTACTGTTCCGGTGGAATTTTGGCTGATTTTGATGGATTCTATAGTGGTTTTTGTGAGGGAGAATAAATCGAAATAAATATAAACCGACTGAAAAGTAGATGAGCGGAATAGGGCAACTGCATTGCTTTCACAGTTGCACTTGGAGTTGGAGAGTTTACTTGGTAGATTCACACGCTTGCAGTAGCGCTTGCGTGAACTCTGGTGTTTCTTTCTACTACTCTCAATGCTTCTGACTTCTGAGAAGGTTAATTCTGCTCGTAACAGCTTTATTTTCAGAATGCAGTGAAAATACCAAATGGTGTACGTTTGATCGTCTTCTAGTAGTATATTTGAAAATTTCATTCAAGTTAGCGTGTTAAAAAAGTGCTAGACATACACGGGTGAGGCTGATTAGGTGGACGCTAGCTAATACTAATGCGGTTTAGCCGCCTATTAAGCTAGGGGAATAGTGGTGGCGGCTATAGTATAGTGCTGTTTAATACTGTACGTTCGTTTTTGAAAATAAACCGTTGGAAATTAATGCAGTTTTCCCCAAAATATGGAGCCACTTTCTGCTTGTTTACTGAAACAGTAAAAGTTCCAACGAACTACCATGTGAAACAGTATTTTCTCAATGGCACACGCGCGCACTCATACGACATCGACATGCATGTTTCAAGCAGAAGCGGTTCCTCTGCAGTTATCATCAGGCCCACCTTCCAGTATATATATATATATATATAATGTATGGCTATTCTGCAGCTTGCCATAGAATAACTTATTCTATAGCCACATTGATTTACGATAATGTTTGTACCAATTTACGATAACATGAATATACATTTACGATACTCGTGTTACTATAACTCACGATGATATTTACCATAACGTTATAGTAAATCACCTAGTAAGGAGTTACTGTAGTCTCGTAAATTAACATAGTAACTATCGTAACTCAAAGTGGCTACAGAATAAGTTATTCTATGGCCAGCTGCAGAACAATATATATATATATGAAGGTGGCTACAGAATAACTTATTTTGTAGCTGCTTACTGAATATACTCTCCCTATATATATATATATATATATATATATATATATATATATATATATATATATATATATATATATATATATATATATATATATATATATATATATATATATATATATACACCTTCATTTACGATAATTTTATATACTAATTTACGATAATATCAATACATATTTACGATAGTTGGGTTACTATAATACATGAGAATATTTACCATAACGTTATAGTAAACCATTTAGTAAGAAGTTACTATAATCTTATAAATTAACAAAGTAATTATCGTAACTCAAAGTGGCTATAGAATAAGTTATTTTGTAGCCAGCTACATATATATATATATATATATATATATATATATATATATATATATATATAGAGAGAGAGAGAGAGAGAGAGAGAGAGAGAGAGAGAGAGGAGCAAGGAATGAAATAGTGGCTCATCAGAAGAAGCTGACGAAGACTATCGCGTTTAGTGACAGAAGAGGCAATTTGTAGGGCACACCAATCTTCTCGATCTTTCGTATATATGGAGTATATATATATATATATATATATATATATATATATATATATATATATATATACGCAACGTAAGCTCAGACGACGTATAGCGGACAGCAAATCAATTTAGTCAACGCTAGCGTACGTGTGTCAGAACGAAACGACTTTGCATTGCTAGCTAAGCCGCACTCTGGATCTCCTGGGCTAGCTGGGACACATGCATACATGTCCGTTCAGCAGTAGCAGCGATAGGTGTGTTGATGTCGCCACTCACGTAGCAGCGTCGTACAGTGTACATACCGATCCTTTAATTTTTAATCTATCTGATGCCCAATTATTACGTTAACACTGCTGATGACAGAGTTGAATATACAAGTAACCCGTGGAGCACAATCTTCCACGACTACCGACCTGTGTGCTTCCCAAACCTAATGCCAAATGGTTAACGTCATACTTCCTCTGTCAAAAAAAAATTGCAATCCTAGTTTTAAACATAATCTGATATTCAAAGCTAGAATTGTGTTTTTTTAATGGAGTAACCTTCGATTCACCTCGCATAAACTACATTATCTACCTAGCTTCATTCACTACGTAAAAAACGGTTTATAGCAACGGGACGAATTTTTTATAGGGGTGGCTAGTGATGGAACCACCCCTACAGTGGCGTGCTTGGGAGCCCAGACACCAGCCGCCCCTACAAATGGAATAGCAGGGGCGGCTGGTGATACGATCCACCCCTATAAATAGGCCTGATTTGTAGAGGCGGCTCACTCACCAGCCGCCCCCGGCGTTGCTATTTGTAGGGGCGGCTGGTGATTGAGTCGCCCCTAAAAATTTCCGCGTATAAATACTTTCGATTTATAGGGACGACTCAATCACCAGCCGCCCCTACAAATGACCCACATATAAAGCAAACTGCAGCACATTCTTTCTCCTCGGGTCACTCACTCCAATCCATGAAAGAAAGGTGGAGAGGCCTTGAGCACCTCCCAAAAATTGCTCTACTAAGAAGGAAAGGTTTTTTGTCTCAAATCATTTGGTGGAGAGGTTGTAGAAGCTAAAAAAATGCTATTCCACACTTTTTTTTGAAGTTTTAATGGTCGGTTAGTGAGTAATTAGAGTTTTGATTTTCTCTCTCTTCTACGGTGCTTAACCTACTTATGAAGCAAATTAGACCTAAGTTTTGAATGTACTAGGATAAATTAGGGAGGAGAACAAGATCATACCCTTATTTGGTCCATGTTTCTTGATTTTAGTGAACAATTCATTAGTTTTATGGATGTTTCATGTGCATGTAGATCTAGATCTAGGGTTTGGTTTTTTTTATTAATTTCGTTTTTGTAAATTTATGTTTGATGAAATTGAACTAGGGTTTGTATGAAAGATATTGGGTAAAATATAATTATTGCTAATTGTTGTCTTTGAAATTGTTTATTGTAATAAACAAATATGTATTTTAATTATTTATGAATAAATGGACCATTAATTAATTTTCCTCTACCATGGTGTGTTTGTATGTTTCATATAATTATATTTGATTTATATTCATATATATCTGACCCACAAAGTAACCCCCAAAGAAGAAGACAAAGCACGTGGTTGCCTCCAGGAAACATCATATTATTAGAGTTAATGGCATGGACGATGTTGAAGCTTACAATAACTACGATGAGATGCCGATATTCACAGACTTTCCTAAGAAGATCAGTGTTATGGAAAAGAACCTACCCAAAGATATATTGCTATGGGAACAAAAAGGTGTCAAGGGGAAAGTCGTTACAGCGGACTAGCTAGTTGTTGAACGTAGAGTGTTTGTGTAAGTGTGTGTTTGTAAGATTTCATTTATGCATGCATGTGAGACTATATATTTATGTATGTGTGTAAGACTATATATTTATGTATGTGTGTGAGACTATATTTATGCATATGTGTGAGACTACCCTTTGTAACATCCAGATGAATCTATTTCAATATCCACTTTATTACTACTAAAACTTTATGAAATCACTTAACACTTTATGAAATAAAGAAATGGCCAAAATAAAAGTAGAAGATAGTGATGTGTTCAACAACTTTTATATTCATCACCTTTACAACTAAAATCATTTAGTGGTTGAAAATCAGGTTTGAAGCTGTCATTTTCTGAAATTTAAAATTTGAACTGTTCTAATTTTGTCAAATAAAAAGATGACCAAAATAAAAATTGTAGATAGTGATGTGTTCAATAACTTTTATATTCATCACCTTTACAGCTGAAATCATTTAGTGGTTGAAAATCAGGTTTGAAGCTGTCATTTTCTGAAATTCAAAATTTGAACTGTTCAAATTTTATCAAATAAAAAGATGACCAAAATAAAAGTTGTAGATAGTGATGTGTTCAACAACTTTTATTTTCATCACTTTTACAGCTAAAATCATTTAATGGTTGAAAATCAGGTTTGAAGCTGTCATTTTCTAAAATTCAAAAATTGAATTGTTCAAAATTAGTGACAAAGATAGATGACTAGACTAAAATCATATAGCATGATTTTAGAAAATTTTAGGAAAAAAACCATCACATTTGGAGTTAGTATTTGAAAGAAAAACTAGTTACAAGTATCAGCCACAGATTAAAAAGAGAAATCACACTTGTTCATCATTGATCATCATGAACAGTTGTGATTTTTCTTTTTAATCTCTGAGTAAAATTTGTAACTAGTCTTTCTCCTTCATACTAACTCTAAATGTGATGATTTTTTTTCCTAAAATTTTCTAAAATCATGCCCTATCAAGTTACTGTGTTGATTTGGTCATTCTTTTCATTTCACAAAGTTTGAGCAATTCAAATTTTCAAATTTAAAAAAATGACAAGTTCCAACAAGATTTTAAAACAATAAATGATTTCAGCTGAAAAAGTGATGAATACCAAAGTTGTATAACTCATCAAAATCTAGAACTTTTTATTTTGGTCATTTCTTTATCTGACAAAGTGATAGTAAATATTGTTCACAAATCAACATGTCACTCGTATAGTTCATGAAACTATGAGTCATATGTGAATTTGTTAATAATGTTTTCTAATACTTTGTCACATAAATAAGTGATCAAAATAAAAGTTGTATATAGTGATGAGTTCAACAACTTTTATGTTTATGACTTTTATAGTTGAAAGCATTTAAGGTTTCAAAATCTTGTTTCAAGTTGCCATTTATTGAAATTCAAAATTTCAACTGTTCAAATTTGGTCAAATAAAAAGATGACCAAAATAAAAGTTGTAGATAGTGATGTGTTCACCAACTTCTATGTTAATTACTTTCTTATTTGAAACCATTTAAGGTTTCGAAATCTTATTTGAAGTTGACATTTATTGAAATTCAAAATTTAAACTGTTCAAATTTAGACAAATGAAAAGATGATCAAAATATAAGTTGTACATCTTGATGATTTCTATAGCTTTGATGTTTACAAAATTTTCATTTGAGGTCATTTAGTGTCCTAAAATTCTCTTTGTTGTTTTGAAATTTAAATTTTAAAATTTTAAAATATTATTTTTGTAAAGAAGAAAATATAAAATTATATATGTATATATATATATATATCATGAAATTGTTTATATTTATATTTATTTATACATATATAGAATAATAAAAAAAAGTATTATATATAAATTACAAAATTATTAATTAAAATAAATTAAAAAATATTTGTAGGGGCGGCTGGCTCAGGAACCACCCCTACAAATCAATTTGTAGGGGCGGCTGGATCAGGAACCGCCCCTAGAAATGACCCGCGGTATATAGCCAAGAGCTCGCGGGATGGCGAAATTACTTGTCATGGGCGCTTTCTTCCTCTCGGACGTCGGCAGGCTGCCGATTTTTTTCTCCGCCGCCCCCATTGCCGCCGCCGCCGTCTCCGTGGCCTACAACCGCATTCTCTGACCTCCTCCATCCTCACCTAACTGCACCCCGTCCACCGTTCCCCAACCGCCACCTTTCCGCAGGCCGCCGGGGGCTAGGGTTTGAGCTCCGTCGGCTCGGCCGCGTGCTCTAGCAGGTGTCCCTACCATCGGCGCTCCCTCTCCGACCTCGACCACCGAACTCGCCGGCCCGCGCGCGCTCTCCGACATCCCTCCACCTCACTGTCGCTTGGTCTCTCTCGTGTGTGCGGCGTCGACGCGGGGGTCGCACTCGGGCACTCCTCCACCGCCGCCGCCTCGCTCCTCTTCCGCCGTCGCCATCTCCACCGCCATTGCCATCTGTCTTGAAGGTCAGTGCACCTCATCTCCTTCGTTACAGTAGTTTCTGGATCCGCTAGGGTTTGACCCACACCTCCATTGCTTTTCTGGATCCGCTAGGCTGGTTAATTAAGCAGTCATAGTTGAGAAAATGATAGATTTACTTTTGACATATTGAATTGAGACTGGCAGTATTACTCCTCTCTCATTTTTTCTCACCTGACTATTCTTTTCTGGAGACAATGCAACATTTAGTTATGCCCCCTCATGATATTACTTAATTGTGATTCTGAGCTACATTGGAGTTAAAACAATTTCATAAATCCATGAATTATAAGGGAATAGAAACTGGAATGCTTCTTTGTGATGGCCTACCTTCCTTCTCACCTGCATATCTTTATCCTTGCACATTAGCTCTAATTTATTAGAGAATGCAATAGTTTTAACCAGTTACAAAAACTTTAACTATTAATGCTGCCAACTGTTATGAAGTCCATAAAGAAACGTTTTTCCCCAAGTATTTCACTAAATAATAGGATCTAGCTTCTGCTATTGATATGCGTTCATGAATCATTTGTTTATTAGCATGGTCAGTTGATAAATCAACACATTTCAGTTTCTTGGTGCAGTAGAAGTTCAAGTCTCTATCTTGTCTAGCTGTGGCTTTTTTTGTTCAGAAGCAGCTGTAGCTTGAGTGCTTTATTCATTGAGTACAACTAGCTGCAGTTCATTGAGTTTACATTTGGTTTATTTATTTGCAACTCAGATTACAGTGGTTCAATGAGTTTCAGAAAATTTGGAGCAGTAACTAGCTGAGTTTAGTGTGGTTTTCATTTCCTGTGCAATGTCATTTTCATGATACAACAATCTACCTTTATAATTTGTTTCATGCTTAGCTGTTGTGTTTTTTTGTAGCTGTTTGTTTCTTATATTAGTCTCTTTTTAGCTTGAACTGCATGGATGCTTGGCCCGTTGGTGGATGGTTAGCTGTAGGTTAGTTTCATATCAATGTTTGAGTGGTTAGTAATTGAGCCTTTCAGTTTTAAATATTTGAGAAGTGAATAAAATAAGTTTCTAAACAGGCCATTTGACATTGCTAACAACCTTGCAAGTGAATCATACATATTCAAATCAGATTGTTATATGGCAATAAAATAAGCTCATATTTATCAAGTGCAAGCAGTCGGTTCTTACTACTGATTTTATAGTTTACAGTCCTATCAATAATGCCTACTTTCAATGCAATTCAGAGGCAAGGATAATGCTTGTTTAGTTCACAATTTGAGCAGATACCAGTCAAGAAAATTATTGTTGTCTTTGCCAACCTCTAAGGATTTTATAAAATATACTCAGATCATGAAACCTACTCTTAATAATGTTCCAGATCTATATGATTGGCTATAACATTTTACTTAACGTGTCACAACATACCTGCTACTGCTAGCCATTTCAGGTTCTAGATCTTGACTGTAGCATTTCACTTATATGATTAGTTGTAGCATTTCACTTAACTTGTCACAACATACTTGCTACTGCTAGACCTTAAAAGAAATGAATTGGTGGTGAACACCTTACTTTCTGGTGATCTTATATCATGTGTGAACTTGTGATACACTTGGTTTGGTCAGAAATCATGTTTGGCACATAAGTAAATATTTAATTTTAGCATTTTTATAATTCTGGACAATTTCTAGTACTTGGTGAATTAGGCTTTGATAATGGTGTTTGCTAGGAATCATGTGAATACCAAAGTTGTAGTTAACTTGCTAAACTAGCTTGTGTTAAAATTTGGTGGCATTTGGCCAAGTGGTTTAGGAGATATGGCTGTTCTCAGTTTGAGTCCACTTTTAGCTGCTCTTTGTCTTGTGAAGACAGATTTCTGTTGTTAAGTGATTTCGACCTGGTAAAAGTTGGAATCATGTCTTAAGGTCTAAAAATTAATTTTAGGAAATTTCATAAGCTTTCCAAATTGTCTTGTTGCATGTCATTTGAATTTGTAAATCTCCAGTTATGGTCAGTTTACTATGCTGCTATTGCTCTCTTACTACTGCTACTACTCTCTTACTACTGCTACTACTCTGTACTATACTCCATTCCTCTCTTTTGCTTGCTTTGCTGTGCAGATACTACTACCTAACTACTACTACTCTGCTTTCCTATATTTACTACTCTGCTATGTCTCTGTCTCACTCTTTTCTGGCTCGACTAAACTGCTCTTTTCTGGCTACTCTTCTATGCTTCGGGCAGCCCTTCGGGGTCGATTTGAAACAGCCGAAGGACTTAGCATAGGGCAAGGCAGGTGCTTGCTATGCTTGCTCTGTCCCTCTCTGCTGCTGTCTGGTGCTTGCTCTCTCCATCTTTGGTGCTTGCTGTGCCTGCTCCACCCTTTGTGTTTTTCTTGGCTACTTCTCAGACCACAAAGGTTTCCGAGGCCTTGATCTCTCCTCAAATAGAGTCATTGTTGCTCGCCATGTCACCTTTGATGAAACCAGCTTCCCCTTTGCCAAGTCACGGTCGCCTCCCCCCACTGATGACTTTGATTTTCTTGTTGAGTTTGAGCCCCAGGTGCGCCTCATTGGGCTCTGTGTTGCCTCAGGTCATGCCTCGCGCAACCATGGATGCGCCTCGTGCTGCCGCCACCACGCCAGCCCAAGTGTGTACATACCTTGGGCACGATACATTACTCAAGTCTACACGCTAGTTGCTAATTTGCTACCCTCATCGGCTCCTCCCCTATGCTACCCTCCTCTCCTCTATTTTTGCCACATTTCCTATCCTCTATGTTTGGGAAGCAGCAGCTGCTTTTTTTTACACCTTTTCCTCTCTATGTTTGTTAAGCAGCTGCTGCTTTTTTTGCCAAATCTCCCCTCTCCTCTCCTCTCCTTTGTTTTGCTGATGATGAAATTGTCTAAGTCCATACATTATATGGAATATGAGCTGGTGATCAAGAACTTGTGAGAAACTTGGCATCATTAGCAGCCGCCCCTACAATAAATTCTCCTCTCTTCTCTGTTATGATGTCTTGATGCTCCAAGTTCATGATCAAATGATGATTGACATATTTCTGAGGCCTCTACTACTGCTACTACTCATTTTTTGATATATTATTGTTTTATAGGACTACTTTGGTTTATAGACCTTTTTGATTTCTTATACCTTCTTGCATACCTAAAGCACACTTTCTTGCATCTATTAGAATAAAGCGCGAAATAATGTCGCAGACACCAGACAGTGCAGCCCGATACCCCAAGCATGATGAGCAGCCAACCTATGAGGAGCAAGCACTAGAGGACCAGCTTACTTAGGAGCAGTTCAATAACGAGTTAGAAAAGGATCTAGAAGTGATGCTTACTCAGGAGCAGTGTGACGAGGAGGAAGGGGGAGCAGAAGGAAGAGCAGGAGAGGCTGCTGAAGGCAAAGAAGAAGAGGATGATGATGATGACTCAGAAGAGGGATATGTAAGTCCCGAGGATCCTTTCCCACGTGAAGCCAGAAGGAGGCCAACGGAGGAAGATTTGGACAAGGATTTTGATCCGAACGAGGAGGTAGGGAAAAAGCCTTAGCTTGTAAATTTTACTAAAGCTTTGGCTGTTTTACCTCTGCTAACACTTTGATCTATCGTATATACAGGTCCCTCCTGAAACTTAGAAAAGACGACGTCGACGTCCGCGACATCTTGCTGGACAAGATGGAGTAGAGGAAATGAGAGCAGAGACAACAGCCATAGAGACAGATCATGATGCCTCTGCTCCGCAACCTCAAGACACAACCACGACTACCAAGCCTAAGAGAAAACGAGGGGATAGAAAAGCAAATTTATATCCAGATAAGGCATTCTATGTGATAACGGAGGTCGGCCAGCAGGGGAGATCCTTGAGCCAAAGGAATTAAGAGGACGATTCTGTAATACGATCGGGACCCTAGTAAGAGATAAATGGAACCTAGCAATCCCTAACTAAAAAGAGGTACCAGAGAACAAAAAGAATGAACTATGGGATAGGCAGTTGAAGCTCAATTTTAGATTTTTGGAGGGTAAGCATGAACTGGTAAAAAATGCTTTCAGGATGATGGGAGAGTCATTCCAATGTTGGAGGTCGGAGCTCAACAAGAAGTATATCCAAAAGGGGTTAACTCCCTTCAACGAGTTCGACAAAATAACTCCTAGTCAATGGGAGGAGCTCGTGGCTCAAAAAAGATTTCACCGGAGGAATTGGAGCTCAGTGCCCGTAACACCGAGCTGGCGAAGAGGAACAAACACCACCATCATCTAGGCCCCGGTGGCTACTATTCTAAGGAAGAGCAGTTTAGGAAGATGGACGAAGAGGCCGCAGCTGCTGGGAATATCGATGTGACGAATTTGAAGGTACGCTAAAGGAATTGGATATATGCGAGGAGTACAGAATCATCCGGCGGTAATCTTAATTTTGATAAGCCAGAGACCCAAGAGGCAGTATCAAGGATACTGAAATATGCTGAAGACAAAGAAAAGGGCTCATTCAATCCTTCCAGAGAGAGGGATGAGCTTAGCCTTGGCTTGGGAAATAAGGAGCACATAGGCCGCACCAGGGGGCTCAGGAAAAGGACGACCTAGAAGCAAGTATTCGAAGAGGACAGGCACATGTACAAGAAATATGACAGAGACCGAGAGACTAATCTGGAGCTCCAAGTAAAGGCTCTAGTTGCGAAGGCGCTGGAGGAGCAAGGACTGTCTACGGAGCCACGGATATTAATGACGTCGTCGGGAGAACTGGCATTAGTTGACAGCCCTCTGAAAGTTCCTAGCAGCCAAGGTTCCACTGCAGCCACAACCCCCGTCGATCACATACGGGAACCAACTAGTTGCACCTTGGTGTTTCTCAGCGGCCGGCAGAACACTGTTATGGAGGTGGCAACAGGTGTGGCACATCCTCCAGGTGGTTTACACTAGGGTCGAACTACACTAGGGTCGAGGTGCATACCGTGAAGCCCGAGTTCATGTAGTGGAGGAGAGACTACGCAACTCCCGAGGGGCTGGTGTTTCTCAGAGACATTATGGGGCAGTTCATCCTCTGGCACAAACGGGACATTATATTGACTGCTTCTTCGCCGCATCTCCTCTCCTAAATTTGGAGCGAGTTGTTGAGGTTGGGGAGATATTTTCACCGTCTCGTGACCACCACATTCTTGAGATGCCACATTCTTCCTTGCCTCATAGCGAGCATGTGCCTGATGAGATGCCACAACCTTCTCCAGCTCGTACCGAGCAAGTGCATGATGAGATGCCAAAGTCTTCTCAACAAGCACAGCCGATACATGAACAATAAGTGCCTCCTGAAGAAGGTGATGCATAAGAAGATGAGGACGTGCCTGAATGGGAACTTCAAAAGAAGCATCCAATCACCATAAGGCCAGTTTATGTTCCGATGAAAGACGTCTCGTCGGTGTCCAAGTGGTATTCCCATGACCAGTTCAAGCCTAAGAACCAAGTTAAAAAAGTCCCATCACGGGGTTCTGAGGAGGCCGTCACTAGCAAACTCCACCAAATTGCAAAGCAGTATCCAAATGTTGATGCCATCAAATGGTCAAAGGATTGCCCGAAAACATATGAAAGAGGCAAGCCCTTCCTACCAAACCGAGATATCTAGCGCCTACCACTTGGAATGAGAAGGTTCCATGATTGGTACTTACGTGTTCTCCCAACGAGCATAGACCTCATACAAGCATGCTTCCCCACCGACACATTTGGAAGCCCAGCCAGGAAAATTATCTTTGACTTCAATGACATGCAGACATGCTTTCACCTGGGAGTAATGGAGATGAATCTAATTCGCACGTGGTGCTTGTAAGTCCTTGTCCTCCCGATATGATATGAATGTAATCTTTGAATTTTGTTGTAACTAATCCACGCCGTGATTTGTAGAATGCAAGTGCACATTGTCAAACAAATGCCAAGTGTGAAAGCCGGGTATATAGACCCTCAAGCTATAGCCCAAACAAATTTTAATTACCCTAAATAGTGGAAACTGGATGCCAAAGAGCTAGTTGCTGTAAAGACTCTTCGGAAGAAAGAGCACATCCGTACGACGAAACTAAGGGAAGAGTCCCTTAAGGTTGCGGCATACATTGCCCTGGCTTTCAAAATTCTCCAACAGCACTCTACTATATGGCTACCATACAACTTCGAGTAAGTTCAACTCTATACTTAAAGCTTTGTTCGATATATTTTATTCGATGCAAAAGAGCTTATCTAGTTCTATGATTAAATCCATGCAGCAACCACTGGATTTGTATAGCCGTCGATGTCGGGAGGAGCATGGCATGGGTCTTGATTCAATAGATAGGGACCCGATGACATACAAAGACTTCATATCGATTCTCAAGACGTATACATATCAACAATCCTCATTAGCTTATATATTTATATACATACTTGTAACGTTCACTTTTGGATACTAACAAGTTGTATTTGCTAAAATAATTTGAACAGGGCATTTAGGTTCTATGTCACTAAACATCATGAAAGGCATAATCCAGCAAGGAAGGAAAAGCTGGCTATAAAAACACTATGTGCGGTAAGTATAACTTACTTCTTCAGTACTTCATTACATGGCTGTCAAAAGCATTACTTAACATTTTCATATGCAAAACATACAGTGCCCCAGGCAAAAGCCTGGGAGTGTACATTGTGGATACTATATATGTTCTATGATGAGTAACACCAGTGCTTACAGGAGACACCCCTTAAGGGTAAGTTTGAACCTCTTCACCCGTAGTATAAAAACTTCGTACATGGTATGAAATACTAAACCGAAACTTGTTCTCTTGTAGTGGAAAGAAGAGAAAGAAATTAAAAGAGACCCATACAAGGATGACCAACTCTTAGAGCTCGTCGGCGACCTTTGCAACTTCATATTGCACCAGATTGTACACGTCAAAGGCGTCTACCATGACCGAGAGTCTGACTTAGATAGAAATTCTCAGTACCAACACCTTTGTGAGACTGAAAGGCTAACTCTAGGACGTCAATAACAATGTGTATGGAATTTGACATTGGTTTTACCTTATGAATTATGTCTATTTAATGATAGATTGTATATATTTTTTTGAATTAGACTTATAATTGTAGTTTATATAATACTCTTGTGCTTGTAGTCTAAGGGGTTCGGAACGCTGGTCGCGGGGTGTTCGGCAACGCGAACGCTGGATGGAATACGCGAAAACAAACAGTGTCCTGGTCGAATTTGAATTGTAAATTTGATTTTTTTTTCGGAAAAACGTACTGTAGGGGCAGTTCTAAACTGAACCGCCCCTACAAACAGGTATTATATAGGGCGGCTGGTACTACAGCCGTCCCTACAAATCGATTTGTAGGGACAGCCTAAAAACTACCCCTACAAATACATGATTTATAGAGACGGTTTAGTAGGGACGATTTGCCAAACCGCTCCTATTCCGCCCCTGAGAAAAAACGCATGCTGATGGATATATATTCGTTCTCTCGCTAGCTAGACGATTCAATGTTGTTGTCTCTCCCATGCATATGTGTGGATGCATGTTCCATGCAACGTGACATGACAGGACTGAATGACAAAACGGATAGCATGTGCAAGCTACAGTCCCCTTGGACCGAGAGGCGGGACACGTGCGAGGTTTTAAGGTCATGCCGTCCAGAGGCTCCTCCGACGCGACGTACTACCCATCCATGCATGTCGGCCGGCTTGGTCCGCTTGGACATGGTGGTGCAGTCGTGCAGAGCTCAGAGCTGGCTGGGTTTGGTGACCTGGTGCGTGTCTACGTGCCGTGCGTCTATGTGTGGTGTGTGATATCATTTCACTTGATTGGAAGATTCTTCTCTTCGTCGATAAAGTTATTATATATATCGTGTGGCCATGGCTTCGTCGCGCTGCATGTGGATACAAATTCACGGCCATGCACGCATGCCATGCATCCACTGGATTCCAGGGAGAGGGCGTTGTTTAGATTTTAAGTTTTTTCACACTCTCTCTATCACATCAAATCTTTAGATACATGTATAGAGTATTAAATGTAGATAAAAAAATAACTAATTACACAGTTTAATTGTAAATTACGAGACGAATCTTTTGAGCCTAATTAGACCATGATTAGACAATAATTGTTAAATACAAACGAAAGTGCTACAGTGCCAAATACTGATTCATAACAACTATCTAAACAAGTCCGAGATCGATCAGAGGTGTGTGTATACGATACGACGTCCTGTCGATGATCGAACTGACGTTTTAGGGAATAGATTACAGCGAAACAATGGGCGAACTGTGAGGTGAGCAGAATGCCGGATGTCTGGTTTCAGTCTTTCTGATGTCACAGGACTAGCTTACGTACCTTGTTGCCTTGTCTCTCAGCATTTTCTTTTGAGAAAAGAAAAGGAAAAGAAAGTAAGAAGGCTCACGTTGCTACTACTTTGTGATATTGGGCTGATTTAGTTGGGCTTCAGATGAGCCCACCCAAAAATGGGCCAGGTTTTGCACCGGCTCAGACAGGCCCATTTTCATTCTTAGACCAGGAACTTAACTACTAAAAAAACTACTGATGATAATTCATAAATCCCTACCCTCTCTCTTACTCTACTGAAGTGAAAGTGAAAATGAAAACAGGGGAATCCTGGTCATGACAAGTTTGAACTGATGAACTTAACTAGTATTGACCATGACAATTATTCCTGGCCATTAGCATGATCAAACTTGCCCCTGTATTTCAGGGAACATGCATCATGCCAGCGCCTCAAGAACTGGTCAGACTCTGAGAGTGAGACCAGTCTCCACGCACTCTAACTTCTCAGACCTTAAACTCCTCCTGTCCTCTAATTTCTCTCCGGCTGTCGAGTTCATGACCTGCCGCCCATCCCTCTATATATAGCACTCTACGTGCCACACGCCATGCGCTATCGGTGCTTGTGCGTGTTCGTGCATCGGCGCACGCATGGCTCCTAGCACCTTCTTGTTCGTGTTCTTCTTCCTCCTGCCCGCCACCGCCGTCGCCGCCCCACCGGCTACCGGCGGCAACGCCGCCGCCGCCTTCAACGTGACGGAGATCCTGAGCCAGTACCCGGAGTTCAAGCTCTTCAACTTCCTCCTCAGCAAGACCCGCGTGGCGCGCGAGGTCAACAGACGGAGCTCCATCACCGTGCTCGTCCCGGACAACTCCGCCGTGGACTGGCTCCTCCGCCGCAGCGCCAGGCTGCCGCGCGCTGCGCTCGTGGAGCTCATCTCCGTCCACGTCGTGCTCGACTACATCGACGCCGCCAAGCTGGCGGCGCTGCCCCGGGGTGGCCAGCCCGCCGTGGTCACCACGCTGTTCCAGACCACGGGGACCGCGCGCAACCGCACGGGGTTCCTCAACGTCACCGCCACGGGCCGCGGCGGCGCCGTCTTCGTGTCGGCCGCGCCGGGGTCGCTGATCAACGCCACGTTCAAGAGGGCGGTCACCGCGAGGCCGTACAACATATCCGTGCTCCAGATCAGCAACTTCGTCGTGCCGCCGGGCATCATCACCAGGCCGCGGCTGCCGCTGCCGCCACCGTCGCCGCCCGCGCCGAGGATGAGGCAGATGGCAATCGCGCCGAGCCCTGCGCCGTCGTCGTTAACGTTGCCGCGGCTATCTCCGAGGACGCTTCCGACCTCAGAGGGCGATACCGCGGAGGCTCCCGACACTGCTGAAGCGCCAGCGCCGTCGCGTGGCCATGTGGCGCGAGTGATGAGTTGGTGGATTGGTGCGGCGGCCGTGGGGATGGCATGCATGCTCGGGTACTTGTAGATTATTACCCCATTTCCATTTGCAACTGATCGGGAGGGAATCGTCACATGCATCCTATCCTATAGGTCATTTTGCGCACCCTTTTCTTTAGTCGATTATCTACCTATAATATATTTTTGTTTTCTTATATTGTTGTTATGTTTCTTGGAATTAGAGAGTAGAATTACAAAGGCCAGAAAAACAAGTTGACTATGTTCTTCAGCAGAAGGACTCTGTCATTTCTGATCCATGGATTATTCCCTATCACACCAACACACGACTAGTTATAGTAGTATCGAAGTTATGTTCTAAAACTATTCTGTCGCCCAAACTATTGTTGAGCGCCAAAGATCTTTTTTTTTTTTTGCATTTTGACTATCATAAAACATCTTGAACAATATCCAAAACAAGTTCCGAAAACCCCATTTTGGAGAGGAATAAGAAAACTCACGCTCCAACACAAGCTGGTTCCCAATTTTCTCGTGCGTCTAATCCAAATTTACTGCTCCCGGCCCACGCCAAATTTACTCTTTGTCCAGAACTCATGGATGCTTCTCATGCTTGGAACGAGTGAAATGGGTTGAAAAGAAGGCGGGCCTACATTTGTGCATGGAGTTGACGATGTATGGCAGGGTATGCAGTTCTGGTTCAAGTGCCAGGTGTTGGGTTCGATTGGACTAGGCTTGCATGAACGTGGGCCTTTGTCACACTCTAGGGCCTTTATCGGAGACAAGTTAGTCGGCTGTTAAAGTAATTGAGTCAAAGCCAACATGAATGATTTTTTGCCCTCATGCAGTGCAGAATGGTGTTTCCCATGCTCAGTCTCGTACGCTCGCGGGCGTATCGAGTTAGGGCTTCCTGGTCTCAGTGAGTTTAGGTCTCCTTCTTCCCTCTCGTTCCCGGTTCAGATCTCACTAATCGATCTGAATTAGAGTCCAAGTCCCATCCCACGATCGTGTCCACGTAAACCTTTTCGTGACGGAGCCTAAATCTCCCTCTGCTAACCACGTAGTCTTCTACCAAAGAAGTCGAGGTTTAGGGTTTTTGGCTGCCGAGGCGGGGGTGTCTTGGGTGGGTGGTGTTGATGGAGGCGGTGGCGGGGTTGATGGAGAAAATGAAGTTGTCGGAGGCAGAGAAGAAGGGAATTAGGGTGAAGACGGGAGGAGGAGGATCACTGAAGTCAGTGGGATAGCAGGCGATCGGCAAGGTGCTGGCAGATCGTCCTGTCCACACAGAGGCTTTGGAGCAAACATTGGGGAAGGTTTGGTGCCCAATACGAGGGATCGACTATAAGGATCTCGGATCAAACCACTTCATTTTTACCTTTCACCAACAATCGGGGAAGAAAAGGGCGAGTGATGATGGGTCATGGTTGTTTGGGAAAGATCTTGTTGTGGTGGTGGATTTTGATGGTCGTAAGAGGTTGGAAGATATCATGTTTGATAACATCCCGATCTGGATTAGGGTTTTGGGTTTGCCTCTGGGGATGATGAACAAGAAGGCTGGGGAGATGATCGACAAAGAAGTGGGAGTTTTTGTGGATATGGATCTGGAGGAAGATGGGTCGACGGTGGGTCACTACCAGTGGATCAAAGTGAGGCTCAATATCACAAAGCCGCTGATGCGTGGTGTCTTACTGGTCGTGGAGGATGGTGAACCCCCACTTTGGTGCCCAATGGTGTATGAATACTTGCCAGACTTTTGCTATTTCCGTGGGATTATTAGACACACAGATAAAACTTGTGTGTTGAAGGGAGACGGTGGAGGAACACTGTAGTTTTCAAAGAAGTTGAGGTTTGTGTCGGAGAAGGAAAGGTGGGATGAGGGTTCCTGAGGCTGTGAAACCTCAAACAGGAGGAGTGGCTCCTGGAGATCAGGTGGGAGTGGTGAGTTCGGGAGAAACAATGGAGGGTCGAAGGTGAAAGGTTCGGGTTCAATGAGGAGTGAATCCCTGATCTGACGTAAGAGTGACGAGGAGACAAGGGAGGAGCAAGAGGTGCAGAGCCCTTTCAAGAAGTTTGTCCCACCACAAAGGAGGGAGCCAGGACACAAATCTGTAGCTTTGAACTTGGAAAAGAAGTTTGATAAGGAGAAGGAGGAACCGAAGCAGGGGGTTGTGGGAGAGATTTTTCAGAAAGAAGTGAATGGAGACACATACCACAGTGTGGACATGGCGGTGGATGCTGCAAAGAAGTCGAGGGTGGAGGAGAAGGGGCAAGTGGACCGGAGGAAGGGGAAGTATAAGAAGATTGGGAGGGAGCAGGATGGGAAAAGCGGTGTGTCTAATGGGAAGAGGGTAGGTGGGAAGCGAAGCAGTAGTGACATGCATGTGGATGAGCAGGGAAGGGAGAAGAAGTTGAAGGGGGATGACGTTGTGGAGGAAAGTGATGACCATACTTTGAATGCGGAGCTGGTGAACCAGCTCTGCGGGAACCAATGAGGATTGTGGCATGGAACTGCCGGGGTCTGGGCAACCACTCGACAGTTTGGGGGCTTCTGGAACTCTAGAAGTCGGTGGGAGCGGACATCTTGTTCTTGTCAGAAATGAAGTTAGACGAGAAGAGGATGCAGTGGTTTCGATGGGCCTTAGGGCTTGTAAACATGGTGGTGAAAGATTGTGAAGGAAAAGGGGAGGGAATTGCTGTGTTGTGGAGGAGAGGAGTCGATATGGCGCTGAGAAATTTTTCAATGTACCACATTGATATGGACGTCAAAGATGATGACGGTCGGGAGTGGAGGTTTACAGGGGTTTATGGGGAACCTCACAATGACTTGAAGGAACAAACATGGCAAACGCTTCGGGATCTAATCAAAATCCTAGGAAACCATGGATGTTGGCTAGTGACTTCAATGAAATCCTTTTTGCGCATGAGAAAGAAGGAGGGAGGCAAAGAAGTCAGAGGGGCATGGATAAGTTTCGTCTAGTGCTAGAGGAATGTGGTGTGGAGGACGTGGGATATGAAGGATTTAAGTTCACTTGGAGAAATAACAACCATTATGAGGAAGGCTATATTCGTGAAAGGCTAGACAGGGTGGTGGCGAACCCAGAATGGCAGGAGATGTACCTGAACTTTAAAGTTGTCAACGGGGACCCAAGACACTCGGACCACCGCCCACTGGTGATCAATACTGGGAAGTGGTCAGGCAACAGGTGGACAGGGGGGTGATTTCCGATTTGAAGCTGCTTGGGTTGAGGAGGAGGCATGTAGGACGGTGGTCAAAGAAGCGTGGGATAAATCGATGATGGGAGGCCGAGTTCCTGTCTTGGAATCACTAGAGATGGTTGCAGGTGATCTGTCGAGTTGGGGGTCCAATGTGTTGGGCGACTTGGACAGAAGGGTGAAGGAGCTGAGGAAGGAGTTGGAGTCTAGTAGGAGAGGAAGCCTAAATCAGGATAGCATTGCTAGGGAAGGTGTTCTGAGATATAGACTTGACAAGGCGGAAGAACAGAAGGATCTTTATTGGAAGCAACGTGCTCATGTTAAATGGATGGTGTATGGGGATCGGAACACGACATTCTTTCATGCGTCATTTACGGAGAGGAGAAGGAACAATAGAATAGGAAACCTAAAAAAGGAGTCGGGTTTGGGTGGAGAATGAAGTAGAGAAGAGGGCTTTTATTACTAACTATTTTTCACAAATTTTCGGGTCATCCAGCAGCCATGATACCCAATGGCTACTGGATTGTGTTGAACCAAAAGTTACTCAAGAAATGAATGCTCGGTTGACACAAGCTTTCACGAGGGAGGAGGTGTATGCTGCCCTAAAATCTATTGGGAGTTTGAAAGCCCCATGACCTGATGGTATGCCGGCTCTATTTTATAGAGTACTGGGACATTGTTGGTGATGAGGTGACTACTGAGGTGCTAAAAGTCCTACAAGGAGGGACTATGCCTTAAAGGTGGAATAATACAACAGTGGTGTTGATACCTAAAGTGAGAAAGCCAGAGCACATAAAGGATTTGAGGCCGATCAGTCTGTGTAATGTCATATATAAATTTATTTCCAAAGTGGTGGCAAATAGACTGAAAGGCACCCTTCCGGATATATCCCCCTAGCTTAGAGTGCATTCATCCCAGGGCGCTTGATGACAGACAACATCCTCATTGCATATGAAGCCACCCACTACATACAGAAGAGGAAGAAGGGGAAACATGGTTATGCTGCGATAAAGCTTGATATGAGCAAAGCGTATGATAGGGTGGAATGGAGTTTTTGGAGGAGATGATGATCAAACTAGGCTTTGCCCGACGTTGGGTTGATTTGATTATGACCTGTCTCATCAGTCAGATACAAAATCAGAGTTAATGGAGTTTAACAGATGAATTCGTTCCTGAAAGATGTAAGCAAGGCATGTAATCCTGAGTTCCTGCGTATTTCCTTTTTACAGATAGAGTTGAGCTTGGCATGGAAATTCTCCTCCCGAGCGCATCCTTGTATGGTATACGTACATGTACATGCACGTATGGTATGGTGGACGGCAAGATTAGCTAGCTTGTTCCTCACGTATGCATCTTTGGATTTCCTTTCTTTTACTTTCCAGAATTATTGTCAGCGTTGTATATAAATAGTTGGCTAATATATTGAGAAAAGCTGTCACAGTTTGTGCAGCACCAAAAATTCCTGAGTCTTATTTGCATCTTAGCGTTCGTAAGCGAGTTCATCGGAAGAATTCCGATCGCCGGAGAGGGTTCCGGCTGACATTTGGTACCAGAGCCGTTGACCATGAGAAGGGATGGAGCACTATTCCGTTCCGCCCGGTGGCCGTGGAGGGCGACGAGGTCGCCACATCTCGCCCTCGCCAGCGCTGTGAGGTCGTGATCCACCGCACCACGGATGACGCCGGCACTAAGTTCCCCATGCTCACACGCACCAACTACCAGGAGTGGGCGATGTTGATGCAGGTGAACTTGGAGGCAACGGGGTGGTGGTATGCTGTCGAGCCGGAGGAAGATGAGGAGATCGTCTACCGCCATGATCGTCTGGCACTCGCCGTGATCCTGCGATCCGTTCCACCTAAGATGCTTGCAGGTCTTCGCGAGAAAAGGACGGCAGCAGAAGCATGGGCGGCAATCAAGCGGATCTGTGTCGGGGTCCAGTGGGTGCGTGAGGCTAACGCATAGTAGCTCTGGCGTGAGTTCAGCGCCTTGGTGTGGAAGGAGGTGGAGACCGCGGAAGATTTCGTGAACTGCATCACCGGGCTCGCCGCTGATCTACGTCTCCTCGGCGACAATGTCACCGACGCCGAGGTCGTGAGGAAGATGCTGCAGGTCATGCCGGAGCACCTCGCTTTGGTGGCGATCTCCATCGAGACCCTGCTCGACATCAACAACATCTTCGTCGAGGAGGTGACTGGCAGGTTGTGTGCCGTGGAGCAGCGGCGCAAGCCAGCGCCCGTCCTCGACAACCAGGGGCGGCTGCTTCTCTGTGAAGAGGAGTGGCTAGCCAGGCTCAAGCTCTGCGAGTCCGAGGAGAAGGGTAGCGGGAGCAGCTCCAGCGGCGCCAGCAGCAAGAAGCGCGGCGGCCACGGGCGTGGCCATGGGCGTGGCAAAGGCGATGGCTCCATGTCACGCGACAACAACAAGAGCCAATCTGGCAGTGGACAGGCCCTCAACCGCGACCAGTGCAAGCACTGCGGCAAATACGGTCATTGGGCCAAGGATTGCCGTAGCAAGCCCAAGGCCGAGGCTCACGTCGCGCAAGCTGAAGAAGACTCAGAGCCGATGCTGCTGATGGCCCGAGCAACCGTCTTCCCCAACACTTCGTCCAAGCGCTGACCCCTGCGCGTCATCGAGGAGAAAGTCTTTGCACAGCTCGATGGCGAGACGAAGCGCGATGACAGCCTGTGGTACCTCGACAGCGGGGCAACCAACCACATGATGGGCTGCCAGGACGCCTTCATCCACATGGACATGGTGATCTGCGGCACCGTCAAATTCGGCGACGGCTCAGAGGTCATGATCGAGGGATCCGGCACTGTGTTGTTCGAGGGCAAGACTGGCAAGCACCTCCCGCTCATGGGGGTGTACTTCATCCCGAGGCTGACCACCGACATCATCAGCCTTGGCCAGCTCGACGAAGGCGGCTACGACATCCATACCAAGGACGGCGTCCTTAGAATCCGCGACGACAAGGGTCGGTTGATCATGTGAGTCCAGCGCTCGACGAACCAGCTATACCTTGCTACGCATCAAGATTGGGTGACCACTCTGCCTGGCTGCACGTGCTAGCGACAACGCGTGGCTGTGGCATGAGCGCTACGGTCATTTACACTTCGACGCCCTGCGAAAGCTCGAGCAGCGGGGCATGGTGCACGGGCTACCCCACATTGAGCACGTCCAACAGCTTTGCGCTGATTGTGTTACCACCAAACTGAAGAGGAGTCCGTTCCCGTCGTAGGCGAAGCGGCGGGTAGAGGGGTTGCTGGACTTGGTCCATGGCGACCTGTGCGGCCCAATCACACCGGCCACACCCGGTGGCAAGCAATATTTTCTTCTACTAGTTGATGACAAGAGCAGGTACATGTGGGTGACGCTGCTTGCTGCCAAGAGCGACACCCTCGCCGCCGTCATGAAATTCCAGGCGAAGGTGGAGGTGGAGACAGGCCGGCGTCTGTGCGTTCTGCGCACTAACAATGGGGGTGAGTTCACCTCTGTTGCGTTCGAGGAGTACTGCGCCAAACACGGCATCGAGTGGCAGCACACGACATCGTACATGCCGCAGCATAACGGCGTCGTCGAGCAGAGGAACCAGACTGTCGTCACCATGGCGCCCAGTCTACTGAAGAGCAGGAACATACCAGCGATGTTCTGGGGCGAAGCGGTAGCCACCGCCGTATTCCTGCTGAACCAGGCGCCCACCAAGGCCATCGATGGCATGACGCCGTATGAGGCTTGGCATGGTCGCAGGCTAGATGTCAGCTTTCTATGAACATTCGGGTGCGTGGCGTACATCAAGGCGACGAGGCCACACATGAAGAAGCTCGATGACCATGGCACTCCGGTTGTCTTCATCGGCTACGAGCTAGGCGCCAAGGCGTGGCGCTTCTATGACCCAGCGACACAACGCGCCGTCGTGTCCAGGGACGTAGTCTTCGATGAACCGACGTCCTGGAGCTGGAAGGACGAGGGCGAGGACTTGGAGGTCACTGCGGACCTCGTCGTGGAGTACCATGCGATGGAGCTGGGTACTAGGCGCGTGGATGTTGAAACCACTACAGGCACACCAGAGCCCCTGGCAACAGCAGCCCCTGCAGCGATCCCCGGCACACCCGTGGCGGACACACCGGTGATGTCGCCCACTGCACCGACTCCTCCTCCTATGACTCCAGTACCAGCAACAACTTGGCTGCCCCAGCCTGAGTTTGTCTCACCACCTCCGAACATGGAGGAGTACTTGGACGCTGATAATGATGATGATGTCAAGCCGAGGTACCGCACCATCGACAACATCCTTGGAGCGGCATCACCGCCTGGCCTTGTTGCACGTCAGGTAGCTGCTGAGCTCCATCTACAGATTGAGGAGGAGCCAGCCACCTTTGCTGAGGCTGAGAAGGACGAGTCCTAGCATCGCGCCATGATCGAGGAGATGGACTCCATCGAGAGCAACCGGACATGGCGTCTGGTGCCCCTTCCACCCGGTCACCGGCCGATTGGGTTGAAGTGGGTGTACAAGGTGAAGAAGAACGCCGCCAGTGAGGTGATCAAGCACAAGGCATGGCTTATCGCGAAGGGGTACGTCTAGCAGCTGGGCGTGGACTTCGACGAGGTCTTCACGCCCATAGCTCGCATCGAGTCAGTGCGGCTGCTGCTGGCACTCGCTACCCAGGAGGGATGGCCGGTGCACCACATGGACGTCAAGTCCGCGTTCCTCAACGGCAAGCTAGTTGAGGAGGTCTACGTCAGGCAGCCTCCTGGCTTCGTCGTCGATGGCCATGAGGACAAGGTGTTGCACCTGTATAAGGCGCTCTACGGACTTTGTCAGGCACCGCGTGTGTGGAATATAAAGCTCAATGAGATGCTGGTGGCGCTTGGCTTCAGCCACAGCACGTCAGAGCATGCTGTCTACGCTCGTGGCAAAGGCGCTTCTCGTCTGCTGGTGGGGGTCTACGTCGATGACCTCATCATCACCGAGAACGACGCCAGCGAGATCATGAAGTTCAAGCGAGAGATGAGCGCCATGTTCAAGATGAGTGATCTAGGCTTACTCTGTTTTTATCTTGGCATTGAGGTGTGCCAGGGTGGTGATGGCATCAAGCTGTCTCAGGCGGCGTACGTGCGGCAAGATCCTAGAGCGTGTGGGCATGGCGAGCTACAATCCGTGCCATACTCCTATGGAGCCCCGCCTGAAGCTGTCGAAGGCTAGTACAGTTGCGCCGGTTGATGCCACTGAGTACCGGGGTCTTGTCGGCTGCCTCCGGTACTTGGTGCATACTAGGCCGGACATCGCTTTCGCCGTCGGCTACGTCAGCAGGTTTATGGAGAATCCCACCACCGAGCACCTCAACGCGGTGAAGCGGATTCTACGCTACATGCACGATCGACTACGGCTGTTACTACAAGCATGGCGGCAAGGAGCTGAAGTTGCACGGGTACAACGACGCCGACATGGGCGGCGACATTGATACAAGGAAGAGCACCACTGGCGTGTTGTTCTTTCTTGGCTCCTGCTCCGTGACTTGGCAGTCCCAGAAGCAAAAGGTCGTTGCGTTATCGTCCTGCGAAGTGGAGTACATTGCAGGGATGACGGCGGCCTGTCAAGGTATATGGCTAGCGCAGTTGCTTGCAGAGCTGAAGAGCGAGCAGCGCACAACTTTCCTGCTGAAGATGGATAGCCAATCGGCTATAGCCCTCAGTAAGAATCCCGTTTTCCACGACCGAAGTAAACACATAGATGTGAGATTTCATTTCATTCGGGAGTGTGTTGGAGATGGGAAGATGGACATTAAGCACGTTTGCGCCGTGGAGCAGATCACCGACATTCTGACAAAGCCGCTCCTGCGAGATTGTTTCTGTGAACTACGTATAAAGCTGGGTGTTGTCAAGATCAGCGAGGAACTTCAGGCTTAGGGGGTGAAATGTAAGCAAGGCATGTAATCCTGAGTTCCTGCTTATTTCCTTTTTACAGATAGAGTTGAGCTTGGCATGGAAATTCTCCTCCCGAGCGCGTCCTTGTATGGTATACGTACGTGTACATGCACGTATGGTATGGTGGACGGCAAGATTAGCTTGCTTGTTCCTCACGTATGCATCTTTGGATTTCCTTTCTTTTACTTTCCAGAATTAGCGTCAGCATTGTATATAAATAGTTGGTTAATATTTTGAGAAAAGCTGTCACGGTTTGTGTAGCACCAAAAATTCCTGAGTCTTATTTGCATCTTAGCGTTCGTAAGCGAGTTCATTGGAAGAATTCCAGTCGCCGGAGAAAATTCTGGCTGACATTTGGTATCAGAGCCGTTGACCACGAGAAGGGATGGAGCACTATTCCGTTCCGCCCGGTGGCCGTGGAGGGCGACGAGGTCGCCGCGTCTCGCCCTCGCCAGCGCCGCGTAGAGGGCGCCGCGAGGTCGTGATCCACCGCACCGCGGATGACGCCGGCACTAAGTTCCCCATGCTCACACGCACCAACTACCAGGAGTGGGCGATGTTGATGCAGGTGAACTTGTAGGCGGCGGGGTGGTGGTATGCTGTCGAGCCGGAGGAAGACGAGGAGATCGTCTACCGCCATGATCGTCTGGCACTTGCCGCGATCCTGCGATCCGTTCCACCTGAGATGCTTGCAGGTCTTCGCGAGAAAAGGATGGCAGCAGAAGCATGGGTGGCAATCAAGAGGATCCGTGTCGGGGTCCAGCGGGTGCGCGAGGCTAATGCGCAGCAGCTCCAACATGAGTTCAGCGCCCTGGTGTGGAAGGAGGCAGAGACCGCGGAAGATTTCGCGAACCGCATCACCGGGCTCGCCGCTGATCTACGTCTCCTCGGTGACAACGTCACCGACGCCGAGGTCGTGAGGAAGATGCTGCAGGTCGTGCCAGAGCACCTCGCTCAGGTGGCGATCTCCATCGAGACCCTGCTCGACATCAACAATATCTCCGTCTAGGAGGTGACTAGCAGGTTGCGTGCCGTGGAGCAGTGGCGCAAGCCAGCGCCCGTCCTCGACAACCAGGGCCGGCTGCTTCTCTGTGAAGAGGAGTGGCTCGCCAGGCTCAAGCTCCGCGAGTCCGAGGAGAAGGGCAGCGGGAGCAGCTCCAGCGGCACCAGCAGCAAGAAGCGTGGCGGCCGCGGGCGTGGCCGTGGGCGTGGCAAAGGCGATGGCTCCACGTCACGCGACAGCAACAAGAGCCAATCTGGCAGTGGACAGGCCCTCAACTATGACCAGTGCAAGCACTGCGGCAAATACGGTCATTGGGCCAATGATTACCGTAGCAAGCCCAAGGCCGAGGCTCACGTCGCGCAAGCTGAAGAAGACTCAGAGCCGATGCTGCTGATGGCCCGAGCCACCGTCTTCCCCAACACTCCGTCCGAGCGCTGACCCCTGCGCGTCATCGAGGAGAAAGTCTTTGCACAGCTCGATGGCGAGACGAAGCGCGATGACAGCCTGTGGTACCTCGACAGCGGGGCAACCAACCACATGATGGGCTGCCAGGACGCCTTCATCCACATGGACATGGTGATCTGCGGCACCGTCAAATTCGGCGACGGCTCAGAGGTCATGATCGAGGGATCCGGCACTGTGTTGTTCGAGGGCAAGACTGGCAAGCACCTCCCGCTCATGGGGGTGTACTTCATCCCGAGGCTGACCACCGACATCATCAGCCTTGGCCAGCTCGACGAAGGCGGCTACGACATCCATACCAAGGACGGCGTCCTTAGAATCCGCGACGACAAGGGTCGGTTGATCATGTGAGTCCAGCGCTCGACGAACCAGCTATACCTGCTACGCATCAAGATTGGGTGACCACTCTGCCTGGCTGCACGTGCTAGCGACAACGCGTGGCTGTGGCATGAGCGCTACGGTCATTTACACTTCGACGCCCTGCGAAAGCTCGAGCAGCGGGGCATGGTGCACGGGCTACCCCACATTGAGCACGTCCAACAGCTTTGCGCTGATTGTGTTACCACCAAACTGAAGAGGAGTCCGTTCCCGTCGTAGGCGAAGCGGCGGGTAGAGGGGTTGCTGGACTTGGTCCATGGCGACCTGTGCGGCCCAATCACACCGGCCACACCCGGTGGCAAGCAATATTTTCTTCTACTAGTTGATGACAAGAGCAGGTACATGTGGGTGACGCTGCTTGCTGCCAAGAGCGACACCCTCGCCGCCGTCATGAAATTCCAGGCGAAGGTGGAGGTGGAGACAGGCCGGCGTCTGTGCGTTCTGCGCACTAACAATGGGGGTGAGTTCACCTCTGTTGCGTTCGAGGAGTACTGCGCCAAACACGGCATCGAGTGGCAGCACACGACATCGTACATGCCGCAGCATAACGGCGTCGTCGAGCAGAGGAACCAGACTGTCGTCACCATGGCGCCCAGTCTACTGAAGAGCAGGAACATACCAGCGATGTTCTGGGGCGAAGCGGTAGCCACCGCCGTATTCCTGCTGAACCAGGGCGCCCACCAAGGCCATCGATGGCATGACGCCGTATGAGGCTTGGCATGGTCGCAGGCTAGATGTCAGCTTTCTATGAACATTCGGGTGCGTGGCGTACATCAAGGCGACGAGGCCACACATGAAGAAGCTCGATGACCATGGCACTCCGGTTGTCTTCATCGGCTACGAGCTAGGCGCCAAGGCGTGGCGCTTCTATGACCCAGCGACACAACGCGCCGTCGTGTCCAGGGACGTAGTCTTCGATGAACCGACGTCCTGGAGCTGGAAGGACGAGGGCGAGGACTTGGAGGTCACTGCGGACCTCGTCGTGGAGTACCACACGATGGAGCTGGGTACTGAGCGCATCGACGTCGACACCACTGTAGGCACGCCAGAGCCCCTAGAGACAGCAGCCCCTGTAGCGATCCCCGGCACACCTGTGGCGGGCACACCGGTGATGTCGCCCGCTGCACCGACTCCTCCTCCTGCGACTCCAGCACCAGCAACAACTTGGCTGCCCCAGCCCGAGTTTGTCTCGCCACCTCCGAACATGGAGGAGTACTTGGACGCTGATAATGATGATGACGTCGAGCCGAGGTACCGCACCATCGACAACATCCTCGGAGCGACATCACCGCCTGGCCTTGTTGCACGTCAGGTAGCTGCTGAGCTCCATCTACAGATCGAGGAGGAGCCAGCCACCTTCGCTGAGGCTGAGAAGCACGAGTCCTGGCATCGCGCCATGATCGAGGAGATGGACTCCATCGAGAGCAATCAGACATGGCATCTGGTGCCCCTTCCACCCGGTCATCGGCCGATCGGGTTGAAGTGGGTGTACAAGGTGAAGAAGAACGTCGCCGGTGAGGTGATCAAGCATAAGGCGTGGCTCGTCGCGAAGGGGTACGTCCAGCAGCTGGGTGTGGACTTCATTGAGGTCTTCGTGCCCGTAGCTCGCATCAATTCAGTGCGGCTGCTGCTGGCACTCGCTGCCCAGGAGGGGTGGCCGGTGCACCACATGGACGTCAAGTCCGTGTTCCTCAACGGTGAGCTAGTCGAGGAGGTCTACGTCAGGCAGCCTCCCAGCTTGGTCGTCGATGGCCATGAGGACAAGGTGTTGCGCCTGGACAAGGCGCTCTACGGACTTCGTCAGGCACCACGTGCGTGGAATATAAAGCTCGATGAGACGCTGGTGGCGCTTGGCTTCAGCCACAGCGCGTCGGAGCACGCTGTCTACGCTCGTGGCAAAGGCGTTTCTCGTCTGCTGGTGGGGGTCTACGTCGATGACCTCATCATCACCGGGAACGATGCCAGCGAGATCATGAAGTTCAAGCGAGAGATGAGCGCCAGGTTCAAGATGAGTGATCTAGGCTTACTCTGTTTTTATCTTGGCATTGAGGTGCGTCAGGGTGGCGACGGCATCAAGCTGTCTTAGGCGGCGTACGCGCGCAAGATCCTGGAGCGTGCGGGCATGGCGAGCTGCAATCCGTGCCATACTCCTATGGAGCCCCGCCTGAAGCTGTCGAAGGCTAGTACAGTTGCGCCGGTTGATGCCACTGAGTACCGGGGTCTTGTCGGCTGCCTCCGGTACTTGGTGCATACTAGGCCGGACATCGCTTTCGCCGTCGGCTACGTCAGCAGGTTTATGGAGAATCCCACCACCGAGCACCTCAACGCGGTGAAGCGGATTCTACGCTACATCGCAGGCACGATCGACTACGGCTGTTACTACAAGCATGGCGGCAAGGAGCTGAAGTTGCACGGGTACAACGACGCCGACATGGGCGGCGACATTGATACAAGGAAGAGCACCACTGGCGTGTTGTTCTTTCTTGGCTCCCTGCTCCGTGACTTGGCAGTCCCAGAAGCAAAAGGTCGTTGCGTTATCGTCCTGCGAAGTGGAGTACATTGCAGGGATGACGGCGGCCTGTCAAGGTATATGGCTAGCGCAGTTGCTTGCAGAGCTGAAGAGCGAGCAGCGCACAACTTTCCTGCTGAAGATGGATAGCCAATCGGCTATAGCCCTCAGTAAGAATCCCGTTTTCCACGACCGAAGTAAACACATAGATGTGAGATTTCATTTCATTCGGGAGTGTGTTGGAGATGGGAAGATGGACATTAAGCACGTTCGCACTGAGGAGCAGATCGCCGACATTCTGACGAAGCCGCTCCCGCGAGATCGTTTCTGCGAACTACGTATAAAGTTGGGCGTTGTCAAGATCGGCGAGGAACTTCAGGCTTAGGGGGTGAAATGTAAGCAAGGCATGTAATCCGGAGTTCCTGCGTATTTCCTTTTTTACAGATAGAGTTGAGCTTGGCATGGAAATTCTCCTCCCGAGCGCGTCCTTGTATGGTATATGTACATGTACATGCACGTATGGTATGGTGGACGGCAAGATTAGCTTGCTTGTTCCTCACGTATGCATCTTTGGATTTCCTTTCTTTTACTTTCCAGAATTAGCGTCAGCGTTGTATATAAATAGTTGGCTAATATATTGAGAAAAGCTGTCATGGTTTGTGCAGCACCAAAAATTCCTGAGTCTTATTTGCATCTTAGCGTTCGTAAGCGAGTTCATCGGAAGAATTCCGATCGCCGGAGAGAGTTCCGGATGACAAAAGAGGCCTCTGGCAGGATGATCCCATATCGCCATATCTTTTTTATTATGTGCGGAAGGCTTTTCTTCGCTGCTGCATAAGGCTGAGATAGAGGGGAAGATACAAGGCGTCCGTGTCTGCAGAGGTGCCCCATCGATCTCACATCTACTCTGTGCAGACGACTTGCTGATCTTGTGCAGAGCGTCGGAGCAGGAAGCCACCTAGCTGAAAGAGTTGTTGCGGACTTACGAAGAGTGTTCGGGACAAATTATTAACGCTGATAAATCTGCAGCGATGTTTAGTTCGAACAAAGATGATACACAAAGGAGAAGAGTAAGAGAGATTCTGAATATAAGGGCTGAGACGACAAGTGAAAAGTATCTCAGGCTTCCGGTGTCAGTTGGAAGATCCAGAACTAATGTCTTTGCCTATCTGAAGGAGAGAGTGTGGCAGCGCATTCCGGGGTGGAAGGAAAAGCTCTTATCAAAAGCAGGAAAATAAATCATGATTAAAGCAGTCGCCCAAGCAATCCCGGTTTTTGCTATGGGGTGTTTTGATATCACGAAGGAGATGTGTAACCAGATTAGTGCCTTGATTGCAAAATACTGGTGGAATAACCAAGACAAAGAAAACTCCATGCATTGGGTGAGCTGGGAACGACTGGTGATGGCGAAGAATGAGGGAGGGCTGGATTTCAGAGACCTATATTCTTTCAACATGGCAATGCTTGCCAAACAAGGATGGAGGTTGATTCAAAACCCGGATTCTCTCTGTGCCAGAATTCTAAAAGGAAAGTATTACCCAAACTCGGATTTCCTAAATGCTTATACATGGCATAGCATCATGCAGGGGTTGGAAGTGCTAAAAGAAGGAGCTATATGGCGAATTGGGAATGGCCAAAGGGTTGGGATATGGTCCGATCCCTGGCTACCCCGCGGAGTGACAAGGAAGCCTATTACACCAAGAGGCAGCACACTGTTGCAGTCTGTTCATGAGCTGATTGATCCCATTTCAGAACAATGGGATGAGCAACTGCTGGCACAATCGTTCTGGGATGAAGACGTCTCTGTGATCAAAGCGCTGCCAATCCATTTAGATATGCCAGACATAGTGGAGTGGCATTATGACAGCAAAGGCCGCTTCTCTGTGAAATCGGCATATAAGGTTCACCGAGCATCAGAGAACAGCAAGAAAAGAGTGGCTGGCCCTGGGGGGCAGGGTGTAGCAATGGTAATGATGATTTCTAGCGAAAGTTTTGGAAGATTGACTGCCCTCCTAAGGTCAGGCATTTCTTGTGGAGGCTTAGTCATAACACGTTGGCGCTAAAAAGGAACTTGCAAAGGAGGGGGATGAAGATAGATGCTAAGTGCGGTATTTGTGAGAGACTCGATGAAGATGGGGGTCATCTTTTTCTCGAGTGCAAAGAAGTCAAACGTATCTGGTGTGAACTGAACTTGGAGATGGTGCGGTCTGATCTGTTGTTGGCTGAATCCGCTAGAGCTATGATGGAGAAAATCTTGAAGCTTGACTCGATGATGCAGCTGAAAGTAGTTTTGCTGTTGTGGTTATGGTGGACTGAAAGGAATAAATGGAGGGAGGAAGGAAGGAGAAGGACTGCTGTGTAGGTAGCGTATGTCACAGCTGCATTGGCTGACCGATTTCAGAAATAAGATGGGGTGTCTCTATTGCCGGAAATTCGTCAGGTTCAGAAGTGGACCAAACCACCACCTGGGGTTTTCAAGATCAATTAGGTTAGGATGGAGCTTTTGATAGCAGTAGTAGCCATGGTGGCTGGGGATTCATCATCCGAGATGACCAGGGATCAATGGTGAAAGCTGGAGCAGGTGACAAGAAGTTTCTTATGAATCCTCTACATGCAGAACTGCTTGCTTGCCAGGCAGGTGTAAGAATGGCGGCCTCCATGGGACTGTCCCGAGTTATCTTGGAGACTGATGCTACACTGGTCAAGGCGGTGGTGGAAGGTGACGAGTATCGGCTCTCAGCATGGGGTGGAATAATTACACAACTCCGGCTCCTGCTTATGTCAGAGTTTAGCTCTTTCAGTATTTGTGTTTGTCCTAGACTTTGTAATTCTGTAGCTGACGCTCTTGCAGCGTATGGGAGTTATGCCCTCAGTGACGATCATGTTATGTGGGATGATGTACCTCTTTTCGTAGAGGGTCTAGTGGCCAGCGATTCTGCTGCGGCCGATGAGTAATAAAGTTTGCTCTTCAAAAAAAAAAAAATGGTGTTTCCCAGTACGATGATTTACTAGAATATATAGGAAATTCTAAAAAAAATAGAATATATAGGACGGACCAACACCTTTGCTAATGATTATCTGTTTTGTCTTGCGACGTAGGACGTATTGGGAGAGGAGCAGCGGCACTCGTAGTACATACAGTAGAGTACGTCCCAAGTGCGGATGACGATGGTGTTAGCTAGCTGGGTTGTTGGGGGTGTCTCAAGGCCATGCACATGCGCGGCCTAGCTAGCTTATTACTATTGGTCATCGCCGGTCGCCTCGCCGTCCCCGTGTGACCATGTCCTGTACGTACTCGATCGATCTGGAGTCACTCACCGGTGGGGTGCCACGGCCATGCCGAAGCAGCATGCATGCATGTGAGAGTTGAGACGGCCTGATATAGACCACTTTGTGCACAGAAAAGCACCCATGCATATACAAATCGGCCAGCTTGTTGGTTCATGGAGGATCGATCGTGGCCTGGGCGCCTGGCCTTACCGACCGACCGACCCAACCCTGCAAGTGTACGTTCATTTCTTGTGTGCTTTTCCTTGATGCCCTTTGGATATAGTCCGATTCGTATAAATCCACGTGTGTTGTGGTGAATTGGTGTGGAATTTGAACTAAATTCCACCTTAATCCACCCTAACACTAGAGAAGTTGAGGTGTGTCGACTCCATCGCCTGGTTGTAATACGACGTTCAATGTTTTGCATTGGCATGGAGTCATGCAGAGCTCGATCACTGGCCTGGATGGCTAGCTATCAGGCCCTGTTGTAGAATGCTAGGTCCGGGACGGGGTGCCCTTCAATCACTCTCCTACGTACAGGTTGCAATTCCCCTCCATATTTTTTTTAGTTGTATATATAAGATGTATTGCAATTCACCGCCTGCCGCACGCCTGACCGCCGATCCACCACGGAGAACCTGGTGCCGCCGTCGGAGCCATGCATGGTGCTCTTGAATGGGTTGGCGCGGTAAGTCCCGCACAGGTTAAGCCCTGTTTGGATTTTAGTGGATTACTGGAGCTAGCTTCTAGAATCTACAAACACCACTCCAGATCTATTTTCTCCCGTCGGCTGGGAGCAACCCCCTCGGCTACGCATCCTCCCTCACGGTCATGGAACCATCCCCCGCGCGGCAACAAGACCGACCGGGAAGTTCTCTCCCGTCAGTGCCTCCCCGTCACGGAGCGATTTTCGTGCCTCACGCGCTCCGAAACTAAGCTAGCGCGCTCTCCTCTTTGCCTTTCGCGCCTAGAAACGAGCTCGCGCGTGCTCGTGGCCCACCCAAAAGAGAGAAAGACGCGCGCGCTGGGGAGGGAGTCCAGCGAAATTATTTGCCCGCGAGCCTTTCGGTCCAACCCTCGACAACCCCATCTAATAAAACCACAACCCCATTTAACCCATGACATTGCCGCTCTGAGCCCGTTGCAATGCTGCTTTGCTATGGCAGAACCGTTCGAAATAACACACCTTCGGAGGCGCTTGTCTTCCACTAGACACTAAGCACCCCGAAAGCAAGCTACATCGGACGATTCCGTCGAGCACACCCCAAGGGAGAACTCGAACAATCCATATTTTTCCTCTAGGATTCAATAATGAGAACGAGTTTACAATACTTAGTCCATTTCATACATCAAGAGTTCTCAGAAATACATTATTATAATACCAAGTTAAGAGTGCGGAATTTAAACAACGGAATTGAAATAAACTTCTAATGATAAGATATAAGGATCCGTTCGTGCCCACCAGAAGAATCCTCCACTCAACAGCTACTTCTCAAGCTGCACCTGCAATAGGGGTAAATAAATCCTGAGTACACAATGTACTCGCAAGACTTACCCGACTAGTGGGAATAACTTCCTGACTCCAAAGGATATGATAAGTTTTATGGTTTACTAGGTTTCCTTTTTGCGAAAAGCCTTACTAGTAGTGAATCCTTATAAATGTTCTTAGTAGCAGTCATGATTAGTTCATTTATCTAGCCATTCTATGTAAGCACCTGTTCTACTTTCAAGCAAGAGTTGAGCATTCAGATTCATTTCACCATCTTTCATCTTTTAGTTCTTACTACGGTGCTAGATCGTAGACAAGTCATACTGTATTACACGGCGATTCGCGAATCAATGTAGCCTAGCTGGGTACCCCGAAACACACGCCCCGCTTGTACCCCAGGCACAAGCAGGACCAACCCATCACTCTCCTATCAAGGGGTCCAGGTCCCCGTCCAAACTTGGACTCCAAGCCCCCACTCCTGAGTCCCGGACATAGTGTGGTGCTTAGACCTCCACCATCCCCGCCTCTAATCAGTCGGTCCAGAAAGAGCCAAAACCCACGACAAGAGAGCAACGAGCCTTCCCTGCTCCCATAAACAAGTATGTGACCTGACTAGAATCTAATGCAACGACCGGTCCTTAACCGACACAGATAGGGAAAACAGTGTAACCAAGCTATACCCAGTTGGCCGCAGGACACAACCTCTTACACCCACCAATACCCGTACCATATTCCTGCCCGGTCTCCATTTCCTTTCAGCATTTTATCATGAGAGTGATAATAATAATCACCTATTGTGAGTAACGGCAGGTTACTCATGCTACCGATAGCTTAAGCATAGCAGCTACTCGACCTATGCTAGTAGGACTCCTGGGTAGGTATATCTATGCATGCAGTTTCAATATAAATCCTGTAACGTAAATGCACATCACATATATATATCCAGTGATCATTCAAAATAAGGGTTATGCATCGGGGCTTGCCTTGGGCAGGCGCGGTGTTAGCTCAGCTCAGTCAGTGGTGGCTCCGGGACCTCCTCCTACACGACGATCCCGCGCCGCGCTTGGCCGGTCGCTGCGGCCTCGGCCAAGCCCAGGCTGAGTCTCCACCACTTCATCCCACGCCTAGGCTTGGCCGAGGCTGGCCACAGCGAGCCACTGGCCCCGTGCCCTGCTGCTTTGCCTCACGCTGCCGTCTTGGGTGCCGCCGCGGCCATGCTGCGCTGCCGTCGCATCCGCATTGTCGACACTACTCACGTTGCGACGCTACCGCTGCCATCACATCGTCATCGGGTCCACGCTGATCCGCTGCACCTCAATGCTTTTGCCAGCCCTGTGTGTGTCGCCTCTGCCACACGCACGTGGGCGAGCCACCATCGCCACGCCATTTATGGCACTATGGCGCGTGGGCCACGCCGGTCGGATGCGCGCACGCATTGTTCGTAGCACCGGTGCGTGGGCTTGCCGTGCTCGCCGCTCGCGTCCTGCCAAGGCGTGGACGAGCCGAGCCCACCTGCCACGCTGTCTCTCTCTTTCCCTCTTTCTCCCTATGTTTTCTACTGCCGTAGCGTCGTGTCATGGTGAAGCCAGAGAGTGAGCACCTCTCATCAATTCCTCGTGCTCGCATCTCCGCCTTCACGCCCCCTCTCTAGCCGACCCCACCCCGCCTTGACTCGCGTCACGCCGAGCTCAAATTTTGGAGCTTTGCCCGCCGCCGTGCCGTTAAGGCCCGTCGCCGCCCGAGTCGTGGCCAGTCTCCATCACTTCATCCTGCGCCAATTCCTCTACACCACTAGCTAGCCTTGGATCCCTCATCGACGTGCGCACGCTAGTCGTAGCTCTTTGCCGTGCTAAAATACTAAGTGTTGCATCATCATCGCATGCATGTAGAGAACGAGTTGGCGGAGATCGTGACCATCAGAGACCACAAGTTTAAGGAGGTGATCGAGGAGTACGAGGAGGAGATCGTCGTGCAGGAGGAGGTCCCAGAGCCACCACTGACTGAGCTAAGCTAACACCGTGCCTGCCCAAGGCAAGCCCCGGTGCATAACCCTTATTTTGAATTATCACTATATATATATATGATGTGCATTTACGTTACAGGATTTATATTGAAACTACATGCATAGATATACCTACCCAGGAGTCTTACTAGCATAGGTCGAGTAACTGCTATGCTTAGGCTATCGGTAGCATGAGTAACCTGCCGTTACTCACAATAGGTGATTATTAATATCACTCTCATGATAAAATGGTGAAAGGAAATGGAGATCGGGCAGGAATATGGTATGGGTATTGATAGGTGTAAGAGGTTGTGTCCTGCGGCCAATGGGGCATAGCTTGGTAACACTATTTTCCCTGTCCGTGTCAGTTAAGGACCGGCCATTGTATTGGATTCTAGTCAGGTCACAGACTTGTTATCCTGAGCACATACTTGTTTATGGGAGCAGGGAAAGCTCATTGCTCTCTTGTCGTGGGTTCTGGCTCTTTCTGGACTGACTGATTGGAGGCGGGGATGGTGGAGGTCTAAGCACCACACTGAGTCCGAGACTCAAGAGTGGGGGCTTGGAGTCCAAGTTTGGACGGGGACCTAGACCCCTTGACAGGAGAGTGGTGGGTTGGTCCTGCTTGTGCCTGGGGTACAAGCGGGGCATGTGTTTTGGAGTACCCAGCTGGCCTACATTGATTCACAAATCGTCGTGTAATATGATATGACTTGTCTACGATCTAGCACCGTAGTAAGAACTGGAAGATGAAAGATGGTGAAATAGATCTGAATGCTCAACTCTTGCTTGAAAGTAGAACAGGTGCTTACATAGAATGACTAGATAAATGAACTAATCATGAATGCTAATAAGAACATCCATAAGGATTCACTACTAGTAAGGCTTTTCGCAAAAATGAAACCCAGCAAACCATAAAGCTTATCATATCCTTTGGAGTCAGGAAGTTATTCCCACTAGTCGGGTAAGTCTTGCGAGTACATTGTGTACTCTGGGTTTATTTACCCCTGTTGCAGGTGTAGCTTGAGGAGTAGCTATTGAGTGGAGGATTCTTCTGGTGGGCACAAATGGATCCTTGTATCTTATCGTTAGAAGTTTATTTCAATTCCGCTGTTTAAATTCCGCACTCTGAACTTGGTATTGTAATAATGTATTTCTGAGAACTCTTGATGTTTGAAATGGACTCAGTATTGTAAACTCGTTCTCATTATTGGATCCTAGAGGAAAAACGTGGATTGTTCGAGTTCTCCCTTGGGGTGTGCTCGACGGAACCGTCCGATGTAGATTGCTTTTGGGGTGCTTAGTGTCTAGTGGAAGACAAGCGCCTCTAAAGGTGTGTTATTTCGGGTGGTTCTGCCATATTTTAGTTCCTTTCAAAAGTCTTTGTATTCCCTTCTTTTAATGTCAAAATGTTCTTTAGCATCTTCTAACATGTCAATTAGTTCATCTTTAGTGGGTTCATCATCATTGTCGCTTTCACTTTCACTTTTATTGTCATGTTCCTCATCACATCCATTATCACAAGTTTGTACCTTAGTGGCCTTAGCCATGAAGCATGATGGGGTGTCGAAGAGAGAAGGCTTCTTATTGATATCAATGCTTGCAAGAGCCTTCTTCTTGGTGGTCTTGTCATCATCATCATCATCACTTGAGAAAGCATCACTATCCCAAGTGACCACATATGAATCACTCTTCTTCTTCTTGAAGGTCATCTTGTCCTTCTCTTTCTTTTCCTTCTTCTTGTTCTTCTTGTTGTCATCATCATTGTTGCTATTGTATGGGCATTGAGTAACGAGATGATCCTTGCTTCCACAATTGAAGCACCTTCTTGACTCTTCCTTGTTCTTGGATGAAGACTTATTTCTTCTAGCACGATAGCCCTTCTTCACCATGAACTTGCAAATCTCTTGACAAAGAGAGCCATCTTCTCATCATCCATCTCATCAAAGCTCAAGTCTTTATCTTCACTTGATGATTCTTGCTTTGCCTTGCCCTTGGATGATGTGGCCTTGAATGCCACGCTCTTCTTCTGCTCATCCTTCTTCTCATCTGTCTTCTCCTTATTTTCTTCCATCTCATCATCATCTCTATATGTGTCATCGGTCATCACATCTCCCAACACTTGGTTTGGTGCCATGGTGTCCAAACCACTCCTCACTAGAATAGTGACCAATGTGCCAAATCTCAAAGGTAAGTATCTCAAGAACTTATGGGAGAAGTCCTTGTCCTTTACTTCTTCTCCAAGTGCTTTGAGATCATTAACAAGCACTTGAAGCCTATGGAACATCTCCGACACACTCTTATCATCCTTCATCTTAAAACTAGCAAACTTCTCCTTAAGGATGTATGCCTTAGCACCCTTCACAGCTTGAGTGCCCTCAAATGATTCCTCCAGCTTCTTCCATGCCTCATGAGCCATCTCAATGTTCTTGATTTGCTCAAATGTTCTCTCATCCAAAGCATCATGAATTGCACTAAGAGCAATGTCATTGTTTTGGAGTAGCACTTCTTCGGTGGTGGTGGGAGCTTCCTCATTAGCAATCTCAATCTTGGTCTCCACTACCTTCTACACCTTCCTATTGATTGACTTGATATATATTGTCATCTTAGCCTTTCAATAGGGATAGTTGGAGCCATCAAATTGGGGTGCCTTCTTGGTGTTGTTGATTTGAGCCATTTTGACACCGAAGGTTGTTAAGCCTCAAATCATGGTGACCACGGCTCTGATACCACTTGAAAGGTCCTAATGGCTAGAGGGGGGGTGAATAGCCTATTGAAAATTTCTACAACAATACTTAGCAAATATTTTAGACAATCAAATGGCGAAGCGAGTGTTGCGCTAGCCTACTAAAATAGCAAGCCAAACAAGGTGACACAAGATTTTTTACCGAGGTTTACTTGCTTGCCGGCAAGCTAGTCCTCGTTGTGGCGATTCACTCACTTGGAGGTTCATGAGCTAATTGGCATCACACACCAAATCCTCAATAGGGTGCCACACAACCAACACAAGATGAGGATCACACAAGCCATGAGCAATCCACTAGAATACCTTTTGGCTCTCCACCGGGGAAAGGTCAAGAACCCCTCACAATCACCACGATCGGAGTCGGAGACAAGCACCTTCCTCCGCTCGACGATCCTCGCTGCTCCAAGCCATCTAGGTGGCGGCAACAAGCAAGAGTAACAAGCAAATCCCGCAACGAAACACTAACACCAAGTGCCTCTAGATGCTATCACTCAAGTAATGCACTTGGATTCACTCCCAATCTCACAAAGATGATGAATAATAGAGGCTCACATGAAATAGAGCTGTTGGTCCCCTACACCTCACTGTCAAGATGACCGGACATGTGGCACCCTAGTGTCCGATCGTGGATTACCATTCACGTGTCCCTGTTTAAACCACGGCCGCTCGATCTCCAACGGTCGAAATCGGCCGCGCGATTACTTAAGTGACGACTGGACGCGCGGTCACAAGGACTGAACATGCCGATCGCGTCAGTTCAACAAAACCATGCTCACCATCAACACATGACCAAACATGCTGATCAACTTAGCCTCCTAGCGTCATGTCTTTTCCAGAGAGCTCCCCGAGCGGCAAAACATTGACCGGACACGTCAGGTGCACGCGATCGGACGCGCCACCGCATCAGGTCCTAGCTGCGCTCGCCAAACCTGCTTACGTCATCTCTCATCAGCACTGACCGGACACACAAGCATCGAGTTAGGTCACTTTTTGCCTCAGCATCTGGTCAAGCACCAGAGAGAAGCCGAGTGCGCCACCAAGTTTTATAATTGACCAGACGCTGCACCTCCGAGTCTGGTCACCACGTGACCTACGTTCGATCACTGTTTTTCAGTGAAAATCACCTCCTTCACTTCACCAACTTCTTCACCCTTGCTCAAATGTGCCAACCACCAAGTGTATCACCTTGTGCACGTGTGTTAGCATATTTTCACAAACATTTTCAAGGGTGTTAGCACTCACTAGAATCTAAATGCATATGCAATGAGTTAGAACATCTAGTGGCATTTTGATAACCATATTTTGATACGAGTTTCACCCCTCTTAATAGTACGTCTATCAATTCTAAATGTGATCACACTCACTAAGTGTCTCAATCACCAAACCAGAAAGCTCCTATGGATATCACCTTTGCCTTGAGCTTTTTGTTTTTCTCTTTCTTCTTTTCCAAGTCCAAGCACTTGATCATGACCATGCTCACATCATCATCATGATCTTCACCATTGCTCCACCACTTGGAATAGTGCTACCTATCTCATAATCACTTTGATAAACTTGGTTAGCACTTAGGGTTTCATTAATTCACCAAAACCAAACTAGAGCTTTCACAAGGCTTGCCTAAGTCCACATTGAGGTTAGCCACTAAGGCTTAGGGCTTTGCAACCCTTCCTCGATATCAAGTCAAGAGAGTTAACTCTTGAGATGAGGGGTGAGTTTACTAGCTTTAAGAGATGGTTATAAATCTCCTGGGCTACCACACAAGTTGGCAAGCCCTACGGGCGACGCTCTAGCCTGCTAGGAGTAAGCTCCAAGAGTAACAAACACAATCCACCAGCTAAAATATGAACCAAGTGCTCTTAGGCTTTGGGAATCAGTGGATCTGCTCTCTAATCGAGTTTTGGAGCCTTTTCTCTCAAGGATTGATGGGAAAATCACAAAGGAATGCTTGGGACCTCAAGGTCACCAATGGAGAAGAGAGAGAATGAGCAAAGAGCTGTTGGCGTTAGTCTGAATGACCAGAGGAAGAAGAAGAACCATTGGAGGGGTGTGTGAGAGATATAAATACCCCCAACGGTGAAAGCACTGCGGTAGTGCCTCTCTTCATGTGCGGCTCTGCCACACCAGGCCAGACCGCAAAGGTGAAAGCATTGAAAAATTGGCTGTCTTGGCTAAACAAATGAGGATGTATGTGTATAAGATTGAGCACTTGGTTGCACACTTTAGCAAGTTTATTGTGTCCCCCTTTATAGTACGATATTCCTACACTCAAATTCAAAATATAAAAGAATTGAAACCTCCTTTGAGTTTGAAGCCGTCATCATTTGTAATTAGGGGCTCCTCCATTTCGTATAACATCATCAATTCTAGATTCCCTGCTTATCATCTTGATAAATCTCATTAGTCCTCTAATTGCGTGGTTAGTATCAGCAAAACCCACAAATAAGGCTTGATTGCACTTTTAATCTCCCCCTTTTTGGTGATTGATGACAACCCAATTAGAGCTTATAAAATATATGAAGTATAACTGAGATTTTTTGAGACATGGGTGTAGAGCCTCCCCTAAATGTGTGAATATAGAATTAAATTCTCAAATTGGCATAAGAGGCCATGATTCACACTTTTAGTGACTGTGATGGGGCTCCTCCTACATCCATGTTCTTATGGGGTGCTGCACACTGTGTCAAGTATATAATCGTTATGCAAATGACAATTCATGCATGAAAGTGTTTGCCCTGCGATAGCTAGGTGCGGCACTGTCGTTCCTTAGCCGCAGCACTACCGCCCTTACTGCAATAGCACATATCAGATCAAGCACCACTCAGCAGTTTATATATATGTAAAAAAGAGCATCCTAGCACAAATACAATACAAGCTACCACATACAACGATACATGTCCATATCTGATACATATAGAGTATATAGGTAGCAATATTACACAAATAGAGTTTTGAGCGGCTCTCAAACTCACTCCTAACAAACTAACTCTCATCAAATGTTACATGAAGCTCCAGCTACAGCGACCACCATGGCGTCGAAAAGAAGTTGACCCCTCTAATTTTCTCCCCCTTTGGCATAAAGCGCCAAAAAGAGAAGGAAAGAAGAGAAATAAACCAACTCACTCCTCCTCATCATCATCTTGTTGGATGTTCTCCCAATCGATGCCATCACCTCCACGAGCATCCCTACCACCATTGCCATCGTCGTTGTCGTTGGAGTCAATCCTCGCTCGTCCTTGACGGTGAGTAGTGGAAGTGAAGCGGGTAGAACGTGTGGAGCGTCTAGCGGTGTGATGCTGAACCTTCGCAATTGTCGTGTCACCCCACACGTCCAAGTCCTCGTCATCGTCCTGCTACTCCTGCTGCTCCTCCTCATCTTCCTCTATATCGGTGTTGGAAAGGCTAGGAAGGTCATCAAGCCTCGACGGTGACCGAGCTAGAGGAAGGGGTGGCAGCCCTGCACGTTCTCTAGCCTCCTGGTTGACCTCTCTATTCTCCAACTAGTCCTCATAAGTGGTCCTCGCTGCATAGGTGCAAGTAGTAAAAATAGCCTTGATCCATTTTCCAATCTTCTTCTTCTTCTTGCCCTTGCTAGACCTAGAGCAGGAAGACTCAGGCTCATCCTGAACTAAAGGTGAGCATCTCACTACCTTGCTAGCTCCTAAGGATTGGGTCTTCTCAATCTTGTAGACAGTGTGGAGACCATCCTTGTCAAACTGGTGACCAGTGACCCTCTCAATCATAAACATGAGATAAGGGGCATAGGGCAACCCCTTTCTCCCATCCTCCATTGCAATCCTTAGCTCATGCCACATGAATCGAGGTATATTAAACCTGCCACCTCCAAGAGCAAACCGAGCAAGCACATTTCTCACATACCCATTAAGATATGAAGCTGCTCCATCCTTGGGATTGATAGTGTGCCTGATCAAGTTGTTTAGGATGTAGTAGTAGCTTTGCAAGCCACTAACTTTGCCATCTGCACCTCTCCTGTTGATCCATATGTAGGCAATGTCTCTGATCTCAGCCCTAGGCTCATCATGAATGTAGGTGAAGCCCCGCTCCTCACTGAAACCTAGAATCCTACTGAAGGTCACAAAATTGACACGATAGTGTCACCCCTTAGTCATCTAATGTATCTCATCTACAACTAGGTCATAGTAGTAGGTGGCATGGAACTAGGCTAACACCTCCTCATTCCTATTGTATCTGAAGCTCATGAGATCAGAGAGCCCAAAGTGGTCACAAGCCTTAATCACTTTGTTGAATTCAGGCTCATTCTTTGCATGTAGCTCCTCCCAATCAACATATTGCATCTTGATAATCTTGGATTTCTTGGAGTTGAAGATCACAGAGGCATAGAAGTTGGAATAAAACTTATTCCAAAACCTGTAGATGACCCCTAGATCTTTAGGCTACTCATATGGGTTCTCATAACAAGCCTCTTCTACCATCTTTTGATTTCCTGTATAATTGATCATGGGATGAGCACGGGAATCAATAGGGCGCCTCATGAGCACCTCCTCAGAGTACTCGGTGATATAGCCTCCATCAAATTCCTCCAGGTGAGGAGGAGTAGCTGGACAAGCACCAGGAGGAATGGTGCGACCAGCCCTCTCCAAATCATCCTCCTAGATCAACTGCTCTCTCCTCCCCTATCTCTGACATCTCCTCTCGCTGCTACACTACTGTTGCCAGCTGCTGTCCATCCATGACCATGGTGAGGTGCTTGCTTGTCATGGGGTTCATCCATGTTCCTCTTTCCCCTCCGGTCATCATCTCCTCCGGAAGCCATCTATGCAAAGGCATAAAACTAGATAAGAAACTGTACACATGGAGAGTAGACAAACATCTGTGAAGTAGTCTAAATAAGTAAGAGGATTTAAATCATGAACTTGGAGAGTTCTCTGGACAGTACTACTCCAGGAGGTGCGGCACTGCCGCATCCAAGAGCGGCACTACCGCACTAGATGTTTCTCTGAGTTCATGATCTACTTCTTCTTTCTTACTTAGACTGCTCCTCAAGTGACCTTGTAAACAACTATACAATCTCAAAAAGTACCAAACTATCTATGACAATGATTCATTGAAGTTTGATTAAAAGGTTGCCTAGTAGACATGAATTTTGACTTTGGGAAATGATTTAAATAGAAGAGGTGAGTCAACCATCGAACCAGAGCAACGAAAACTGCTAGATTCGGCACTGAGGTGCGGCACTGCCGTGCTAAGGGCGTGGCACTACTGCTGCCATTATTTTGGATCCAAGGTTGAATCATGATTTCTACATCAATCAACCCCTAAAATGCCATCCAAACTACTAGCCTCCTTCCAATCAATCATCCAAGGCAACTAGAATCATTACATTGCATAAACCAGGAAGGATTAGGGTTTCACCTTGGTTACTCGTGGATTGGAGAGGTGAGAGAAGAAACTGCTCGGCCCAAAAGCTTTAGCGGCCACCGGCAACAAGGAAAGAGGCCGACGACCAGCGTGGCACTACCGGAGAGCAGCGGCGCGGCTGGGCGATAGCGTGGCGACATGAGGAAGAAGGAGCGCGTGCGTGTCGACGTCTGGGTGAGGGAAAGATAGAGAGAGTAACCGTGGGCCAGATTGAGAAAAGAGAGGAAAGCGGGCCCCATGATTACTGCTGTTGTGGGCCAAATTCCACTTGGAATTCAAAATGCAACACTACCGCATGCCACACGTGGCACAGCCGTAGAGTAGCACTACCGTAGGGCAGGCGTAGCACAGCGGCACTCCCCAAACAGCGAGAGTTAGCCACTAACCAAATAGCTCTACATATATAGGATATGAACACATATCTCAAACATATTATGATCAGCAACAGATAACCAATACAAGCAATGATCATAATATTCTTGTTGCTTTTGATAAATCATTTTGAAGCACAAAACTTAAACCTTCGCAAAAGCTTTTACCTAGCCATACTAGTTGATCAAGCAAAGGTGTGCTAAAATTCAAACAACGTTACGAGAATCAAGTATATTTAGCTCACTATACAAAGCACAAAACCTTCACTCATCGAGAGGCTTAGTGAAGATATCGGCTAGTTATTTTTGGTGCTCACATGGCGAATTTCGATATCTCCTTTGGTTTCATGGTCCCAAGAAATGATGTCGGATGTCTATGTGCTTAGTTCTTGAGTGTCTTATGGGATTGTTTGCAAGCTTTATGGCGCTTTCATTGTCACACAATAATGGGATTTTGGTAAAGCGACATACGAAATCTTGAAGGGTTTGCCTCATCCAAAGTAGTTGAGCACAACATGCACCAGTTGTAACATACTCGGCCTTGGCGGTGGAAAGGGATACACAATTTTGCTTCTTATAACTCCAAGACACTAGGGACCGTCTAAGGAATTGACATGTCCCTGAAGTGCTTTTTCGATCTACTTTGCAACTGGCGTAATCGAAATCCGAATACCCAAGTAGATCGAACTTAGAGCCCTTAGGATACCATAAACCAAGGTTAGGAGTGTGTACTAAATATCTCAAGATTCTCTTAACGGCCACCAAGTGGCACTCTTTCGGGTTAGCTTGAAATCTAGCACATATGCACACACTAAGCATAATATCGGACCTAGATGCGCACAAATAAAGTAGAGAGCCGATCATGGAACGATATACCTTGATGTTCGTGGCTTTCCCTTCTTCATTGAGATCAAGATGTCCATTGGTTGGCATGGGAGTTTTGATAGGCTTGGCATTCACCATGTCAAACTTCTTGAGCATATCATGGGTGTACTTCGTTTGGCTAATGAAAGTTCCATCCTTCACTTGGTCATAATCTCTTGGTCATAATCCTACTAAATTCCTCACAAAAGAGTGATTAGTACTATCAAATATTATTTCATCGATACATATTTGGCACACAAATATATCTTTGCCAACTTTATGAGTGAAAATGGTAGGATCGGCTTTGCCTATTTCAAAGGCTTGTTTAAGCAAGAATTCCTTAAGGCATTCATACCATGCTCTTGGTGCTTGCTTAAGCCCATAGAGAGCCTTTTGGAGTTTATAGACATGGTTGGGGAACTTGGGATCTTCAAAGCCCGGTGGTTGCTCAACATAGACAAGTTCTTGAATGGGGTCATTGAGGAATGTACTCTTCACATCCATTTGATGTAGCTTGAAGTTGTGATGAGCGACATAGGCTAGAAGAATTCAGATTACTTCAAGCCTTGCCACTGGTGCATATGTTTCTTCAAAGTCCAAGCCCTCTACTTGAGTGAAGCCTTGAGCAACCAATCTTGCCTTGTTCTTTGTCACCACACCATTCTCATCTTGCTTGTTTCGAAAGACCATTTGGTGCCAATGACATTGGTATTGGGTCTTTCCACCAAGGTCCACACTTGATTTCTTTCGAAGTTATTGAGCTCTTCTTTCATGGCCATGATCCAATCCGGGTCTCCAAGTGCTTGTTCTACCATAAGCAGCTCTAAAGAGGAAACAAATGAGTAAAATTGATAAAAGTTTGCTAAATATGAATAAGTTGTTACCCCCTTTCGAAGACTCCTAAGGATATTGTCAACCGGATGATCCCGTTGTATCGTTTGCCTTAGCCTTGGGTGATCAATGGCCTCTTGTTCCTCTTCTGGATCTTCATCTTCTTCTTGCTCGAAGATTGGTTGTAGGTTCTATCCAAGAGCTAGAGTCGAATCAACTGCTACTGACTGGGTAGGTGCGGCACTATTGGTGGTGCTTAACTCACATTTCTAACCGCCAACTATCATATAAAATTTGCTAAAATAAACACCAAGCTTAGACATAGGGCTTTAGAACTAACAATTTCCACAAGTTTTGGTGATTATTCATTTGCAGGAGGACATGTTAGGATTGTACAAAAATGAGCCTAAAGTATACAAGAAATACAACATTATAAACATCCGACACAAGCCCAAGGGGGGAAGGCCCACCTACCAGGACAATTAGGGCCTGAAAGAGAGGACAACATGGACAAACCCAAATCAAATCACTTCTTCTCAGCGAAAGCACTCCATAGGCCCACTCTAAAAGCCCAAAGGAGGTCACCCACCGAAGATGGCCCAATTTGGCCTTAGTTGGGGAGCGGCCGACCCTAGGGGGTGGCCGACCCCCCACTAGCTCTGTTCGGCCCGAACTTTGGTCGGTGATCTACCACCACCTCTCCAACATTGGTGGAGTAGGTATTCACGGAGGAATTGGTATGGAGAATGGCGGTTTGCCCAAGATAGGAAGGAACCAAGGGAATATGCCATGGGACATTCCCTCTCCTCTACCTATAAAAGGGAGGCCACCCCCTCCTCATTACAACAACACCACAAGGAAGAAGAGCACACCTCACCTGAGTTAGAGCAACACTCCAAAGGGCTTAGGCCCAGTAGCTAGCTAGAGTTGTAAGGGAGAGATGTGAGGGAGAGCTTGGGGAAGCATCGGACTTGTTGATGTCTCCCCAACTTGTACCTCAACGAGCATCTTACTTCCGGATGAAATGCTACAACGGTAATTCCGTGCGCTTGTAGATTATTTCTGTATGCGTTAAGAAATACCAACAAGCATTTTTGGCACCGTTGCTCGGGAACAGTTGTCGTATTTTCTTCGAACCTAGTTCGTCCTCGTATCTATATCTTTTCTTTTCTTTTCTTTTATAAAAACAACAAAAATATTTTCACCATGAAAACCACTCCTGTCCAATGCCGGTCCGCTTCAAAGGGCGAGTTCCATGAGCCACCATTTTCTCTAAAACTAAAGTTTTCATCTGGATGTGAACTCTACCCTGGCTTAATAGCCATGGTTCAGGCACAACCCTTCTCAGGGCACTATAACGAAAACCCCTGCCATCACCTGCATGAGTTTGAGGAGATGTATTCGTTCCTGAGCATCTCGGGCATGACACATGAAACTCTAAAGTGGAAATTATTTCCCTTCTCTCTCATGGGAAGGCGAAGCAATGGTACACACATGCCGTAGAAAATACGAATGGGTACTGGGATGAACTTAAAGACAAGTTTTACCTTACATTCTTCCCTATGTCCCGTATTGACTCAACCAAGGGTAATCCTCGACTTTGAGCAGCGTAAGGAGTCTATAGGTGCAGCCTGGGTTAGGTTTTCAGCGTTAATACACACCGGCCCAGACTTGTCTTTACCTGATAGCATATTGCTATGACTCTTTTGTTTGGGTATTGACATACATGCTGACCTATGCCTAGACATGATTGCCGGAGGTCGTTTCACACACAAACCCATGATGGAACAAGTGAAATTCCTTGAAAACTTCCCAGAAAGCTACACTCCCCCCGTCATAAGAAATAGAACCCTCCAGGCGAAAGTAATGTCGAGTGTTGAGGAGTCCTCATCGATCAAATCTGAACCTATACCATCCTTAGATTCAACTCATGAGCCCTCACCCGAACTGCGAACACCGAAGGAAAGATTAATTCATCCTTTAGAGTTCCCTATTGAATTTGGGGATTATGGCAATACCTCGAAACACATTTGGTACAATCCTCACAAAGAAGGTTCTCCCAAGGTAGAACCATAAAAGAAATGGTTGGAAGTGAAATGTTCTTCCGATGCAATTCGGATTCTTTTACCTTCCATGACCATGCCTTGTTCATTAAGGGGAACAAACATAGAAGCCCTGCACAACCCCAGAGTCGGGGCTAGTATCATGTCAGAATTTCTTGCAAAAAATCTTTTGGGCAACATGCCGCTAGTCTTGACCAACAAACTTTTCAAAAGTCCATCATGACTTATCTTTGAGTGTAGTGGGATTGTCAGGGCCGTGCCAATTGAAATTAACAAAACCGAGGTATATTTAGATTTCTATGCCATCCTTGATTTTGATAATCTTATAGGCTGCCCTTCCAAAGTACTTTCTCAAGAAAAACCTTCCCATGGGAGCCTTAGTGAAGAGTTTGGGAAAACTGCTTCCGCCACTCACTTAGATATCCCAATAGCGGAGCATCATCCCAACAATAACCCGTTTGAGGTGGTGAAGTTCATCTCCATTCATTTCACCTAAGCTTGCTTATGAAACTGAACATCCATCATCACCCTCGCTTGAAACCCAAGCCCTGTTCCTCTAACCATCCAAACGTTGTTCTTAATGATGGTAAAAATTCATTGTTAATCCTACATGATAAGTCCCTCAGGAACGAAAACTCTTGTGCCATGGACATGTTGCTTAGTACCCCACACTCCTATGAGGAACATAGCCACCTATCACTCCTTGTTTACAAACTCTTTAGGAGAATGGTTGTGGATGCCTTCGTTTATCACATATATTACAAATCTCGTAGTAGCACTATAGTACTAACCTTGCAGCTTGAACGATAATGCTAAATGCCTAGTGGTGAAGCTAGGAGCTAAACCACCATTGCTAGCTACAAGATGTAGTTCCCAAGGTCAAGCTTATGAGCATAAACAAAGCACTGTCGGGAGATACCCTGGATTATCTTAAAAAAGGGGAATTATCATAAAAAACAACTTTCTTATTAACAAAAAAAACAAGAACATGTTATCAAGTTAGTATGTACCTTTGGGTATTCTTGTGTGTTAACCCTTTTAGGTTAAGATCAAGAAGAACAAGGGCATATGATGCTTGAAACCATGGGGGCTGCATCAACTACATATCTTGATGATCTTTGTTGATGGAACACGCTCAAAGAGGAGGCCCTGACTCTACACACTTGACTTTTACACAAAAGTCCAAGTGTGGGGGAGGATGGTGAGAGTCCCAAGTTTCATACACACCAAAAACCATCCTGCCCAAAAAAAGATGTTAGATCCACCTTGCTGAAAAAAGGAACTAAAAATTATTATGAAAGAAAAAGAAAAGAAAAAAGAATGAGAGACAAAAAAAGAAGAGAGAGAAGGAACCACAAGACGGGTTCTCCTCTTCTGAACCTTGCGATATCACCAAGGCTCATGGTCTATAAACACTATTTGTGTGTATGACCTAGCTTGGTATTTGCCTGAGTTGGACAATACTAGCTCATGCAACCGTTGTAGCAACTTCAAGCTTCATCAACATATGCTGCCGATAAGAACACTCAGGCATGCAAAGGTAAATAAATGTTCACCAAACTGTTCCTCTCATATTTATCTCCATAAGAAAATAATCAACTCATAAAAACCATACCTTCCTTGTTTATGTTGTATACTCTAGTTTTGATGTACATACGTAGTACATCCATAGGCTTTTTAAATTAAGCGTGGTGCTTAGGTTAAAGTAGCCTTCTTTAATCAAAATTTGGGATGGTGTTGAAAATTGATTAATGAACTTTGAGTATTACTTTCATAAACAAGAGAAGTAATCTACTATGGAGATAAATCAAGGCTATGTTTATTGTTGCAAACTTTACCTTAACCTTGTTTATGCTAAATGATAAAAAGTTAGGTGAACACATAAAATAAAATAAAATAATAATAATAATAATAAGAGGCAATAATAAATAAAAAAGGGTAATAATGATTATAATAAAATTAAGGCTCCCCGGTGTTTTCAACTGGTAGAGCCCTTGTTTGTTTCCACTTTTATTTCTCTTTAGCAAATAGAACAGGTACAAGAATAAGTGTGGGGGAAATCTCTCAAGCATGACGAACACACATTAGAGATCTCCCACCAATACGTTGCACAAACATTGAATGATCCAACATGCAAGAAGGACAAACAGATAGTCCTAGAGAGGGTTGGCTGAACTTTTGGTTTAGCAAAACAACCTCTGACTTAGCTCCTTCCTCTTCAACGATGGTTTGTGCAACACAACCCTCTACTCCCTACAATTTCGAGTTTGTACAAACATGAATCTTGATCACTAAAAATTAAACTCAATTTGTCCCTGCTATCTCCTCCTGATGAACAGTGCCCCTATGTAATTTTGCAAACCACACTTTGTTTAAAATTTTGGAGAAGTGGCATGTTCATAACACTTTTAAGATAGAAGCTTGTATAAAGTTTTTGCATATACATACACTTATGTTTGTGGGAAAATATTCTAATAGGACAATCATGTTGACTAAGCTATTGTGAGGTGTGATATAGTGCTGACTTAGAAATCCTACCATTTCCATTCATAGTACTTGAAGAATTTGTTTTGATATAAATGTTACAAAACCATAGTATCACATACTTCTCATTTGGTGAGCAATTCCTACCAAAGCCAAATATAACATCTAGCAAGTTTCAAGCCTTCCACATAAGCTGCTTGTTATTATGTTGAGTTTGGTCAAGTCTTGTTGACCATTGTTGAGAAATTTATCATGCTCCCAAGATCAAGATCACGTACACCCACATATACATGATGCTCCTACACTGGGAGTACGCAAAAACATGCTTTGATCCACCAAAAACTCTGCTCCTACACTGGGAGTAGACAAAAAAAATGCTTGTTAGGCAAATACTCCATGTTCTAAAAAGATAATGATCTCTCTCTAAATATGTGGTTTAGAAGAAGAGACATGGGCTATGCAAAAAGCTAAAAATGGACACATGAAGGTCCAAGTACAAAAGAAAAAAATATGATGAGCACATGAAGGCTCATGTATTGAAAGTAGGAAGAAAGATAGCCATGTTTCAAAATAATAAGTTATAGAGAGAGATCATATCTATAAAAGGAGTATAGTTTTAGTTCACCTTTTCCCACACACATGCACATCTTGATCTAAGAGTATGTCACTTATCTCCATGGATCCTTGAATTCACTTAACAACATATGCAATACAAGTATGCTATTTTGTCTATCCCTACCTAAAGCTCCACATAAACCATTTAGAAGTAGGAGAAAACAAAAGAAGGCAAAACATTGCTATGCCTTGGTGAGGAAGTATACACCATTGAGTGATTTGAGAGTGCCATTTGAGGAGTATAAAGTGAACTATGCTTTTCTTAAGAAAAACTTTCAAAACTCCAAGTTGCTAAGATGTGAAATTGGGAAGATAACTTTATTTCAAGAACTATTCCACTTTTTAACAACCCAAGGAAACATGTTTGCTAACGCGACAAATCCCACTTGTGTAAGGAATGTGTTGGAATAGCTTTTATATAAGCCATATATCTTAGGATGTTATGCTCATAATTACATTTATCTCTAAACTTTGCTCGAGGACGAGCAAAGGGGTAAGTGTGGGGGAGCTTGTTGGCGGTGCTTAACTCACATTTCTAACCGCCAACTATCTTATAAAAACTGCTGAAATAAACACCAAGCTTAGACATAGGGCTTTAGAACTAATAATTCCATAAGTTTTGGTGATTATTCATTTGCAAGAGGACATGTCAGGATTGTACAAAAATGAGCCTAAAGTATACAAGAAATACAATATTATAAATGTCCGACACAAGCCCAAGGGGGGAAGGCCCACTTACCAGCAGAATCAGGGCCTGAAAGAGAGGAGAACATGGACAAACCCAAATCAAATCACTTCTTCTCAGTGAAAGCACTACATAGGCCCCCTCTAGAAGCCCAAAGGAGGTCACCCACCGAAGATAGGCCAATTTGGCCTCAGTTGAGGAGCGACCGACCCCAGGGGGTGGCCGACCCCCCACTAGCTCCATTTGGCCCAAACTTTGGTCGGTGATCTCCCACCGCCTCTCCAATGTCGGTGGAGTAGGTATTCATGGAGGAATTGGTATGGAGAATGGCTGTTTGCCCAAGATATGAAGGAACCAAGGGAATATGCCATGGGACATTCCCTCTCCTCCACCTATAAAAGGGAGGCCACCCCCTCCTCATTACAACAACACCACAAGGAAGAAGAGCACACCTCACCTGAGTTAGAGCAACACTCCAAAGGGCTTAGGCCCTAGTAGCTAGCTAGAGTTGTAAGGGACAGATGTGAGGGAGAGGTCAGGGAAGCGTTGGACTTGTCAGTGTCTCCCCAACTTGTACCTAGATGAGCATCTTACTTCAATGGGTTCTCCCGCTAAGTGAGTGTTCGTGGTTCTTTTGGTTATAAAGTCTTTGATTAGTTAAGCTTTACTCTTACTTGTTTGTGGATTCATCGTTCATCCCCATGGCGGATGATCTAGTTTGAGGACTCCTAATAAAGATGAAAGTTCCTGGCCATCGCTAGAGTAGTAACCAATAGCGTAGACGTGGTGTTTGAGCTAGAAGTTACCTTCGCTTGCCTCGTTCCCCACGATTGAGGGGTAGGCGATAGGTGGTGATAGCCCTGTCCATCCTTTGTATTTCCCTATGTCCAGGTTCGACGTAGGCTACATGCCAGTGTTGCTTGGCAAACCAGGTGTACGCCGGTGCCCGAAGTAAGCAAGCAGAAAGTAGAGTTTATCCTTCCTTGGATCCAAAAACCATAGGAATCTATCTCTACCCTACTAACTCTACCCTTGTGTTGTCCTTGGATGAACTAGATAGAAGATTTATCTCAGTTCCCTGTGGAAATACGATACCCTGAATACTTCCGGGTGAAATGCAACAACGGTAATTCCCTATGCTTATGGATTATTTCTGTATGCGTTAAGAAATACCAACAAGCATTTCTTAGAGAGCTTGTTGTTACTTGTTAATGCAAACAGATAAATCCACAAGCGTATGGATACCGCTGTAGCTTTCACCCGGATTATTCCTAGTTATCGATTTCCATGGGGAACGTGAAGTGTACTAGAAAGGATCAAGGTCGTCCAAGGAAGAAGTGTTTTTGTGGGTAGAGAGGGGTTTTCTAAGATTTTTCCAAGATAACTAGATAACCAAGGTTCAAGTTTAATTACTAAACTCACTTACTTCGGAGCAACAGTACTTTTCCAATCCTCAAAAAGACTAGGAAGGGGTGATCAGGGTCAGACTACCAAAAAGCTCTACGAAAATACCAATCCAAACATGGTGGATTACATAGGCCTGGTCAGAGCTATCACCTCTAGGTCTACCATAACTATCTGTGGGATTGGGCACAAACTTAGGTAAACACTAGCCTTGACACCACGTCTACGCTAACGATTACTACTCTAGCCCGAATTCTTAGACTAGAGCATTTGGTCGAGCGGAGTTCCCATAAGTAAGCAAAGCAATAACTAAACTTAGTTAAGTAGTATGCTTGAAAATACCAAAAGAAAACTTGGATTTTACTCAAGTCGAGTCAGCTCTATAGAGGTACAAAGTTGAGGAGGACCCGACAAACCCGGCTCCTCCTTCGCTCTATTCCGCTCCTCTCTTCCTCTTTCTCTCTACTACAAAATGTATGACGATGAAGCTCAAGGTAGGTGTGTGTTGTAGAGGGGGGGTGCCCCTCTATTTATACAAGGAGCAAGGGCGGTGCTATGGCAATTAATGGCATGAAGTCCCTATCTCCACCGCCTCTGCATGCTCCCATGCCACCGCCTATCGAAGGGGTGGCCGAGAGACGTTGGTGGGGGTCGAGCAACCCTAGGGGTCAGCCACCCCCTGACCAAGCCCCCTCGCCACTGCCTTTGCGTGGTGGGCTGTCGGCTGGACATGGTTCGCTCCTCGGTGGGTTTTTCGTTCAAATGAGTTGAGTTGATGGGCGTCTTTATTGTTCCATTGCACAAATCAGCATCGGAAAGCGCCTTTCCGTGAAATTTTCCATGCATTTGCATTTATGTCCTACAAAATGAGAGCACCAAAACTCGTGGAACTTGTTAGATAAAATAATATTTTGTTATGATGTAGCCTGAAATGTTTGTCATTTTAATGCACTTTGGCGGGCAAAATATTTGAGTTAAGGACCACCAACAAGTTCCCCCACACTTAGATCTTTGCACGTCCTGAGCAAAGGTTAGGATAAAGTAAGCATAAACATGGCAGTTCAAGATATGAGACTATCATAACAATTATTCCAAAAATATACCTCGTACTTGTGGGATATGTAGAGTGTCTATCATATCTCCTTGAGTGGTTGAGAAATGGAACGGCTCCAAAACAAAGTTATCTCTTCCCATTTTCACATCTTAGTCACTTGGGATAAGCATATGAACATGTGGGAAAGAATCAAACCGAGTTGTGTGTAGGCTCCTCCATCAGTCCATGATGTGGTTCAGTGCTTTTTGTTTTTCAATGAGGGTGTTGCACACCCCCACACTTCTTTGGAGCTATATCTGACTTTTTATTCAAAGACAAAAAGTGGTGAAAATAAAGGGGACTCTTCTGGTGAGGAACACCAGAGAGTCAAAATTTTATTAACTTAAAATCTAAAAGGTACAAGATTGAATTTTCTTAGATTGAATCTTTAAAGTGTAGAAATTCAATCACGTTAATTTCTTCGAAGTTTTTTGGTTCAAGAAAAATTTTCAAACGTTGGCCATTTACCTTAAATACATTACCTTCATCATCTTGGAGTGTGACGGCACTGTGTGATGAGGTCTCGGTTACCTTGAATGGCCCTTCCCATTTGCTCCGAAGTTTTCCATGACCAAAGAGTTTTACCCTTGAATTGAACTTCAGAACTTTATCTCCAGGTGTGAACTCTTTGTGTTTGATTCTCTGGTCATGCCATTTTTTGTTCTTTCTTTGAAAATCTTAGAGTTGTGGTAAACTTTTTCTCTCCATTCCTCTAGCTCAGACAGTTGTATTTTTCTATTCTTGCTGGCTAGGTGGAGATCCATATTCCATTTCTTAATTGTCCAATGGGCCCTAAACTCTAACTCCACAGGCAGATGGCATGTTTTTCCATATACAAGCTGATACAGTGACATGCCTATGGGTGTCTTGTATGCTGTTCAGTATGCCCATAGTGCATCATGCAGCTTGTACTTCCATTTCTTTCCCATCTCATCCATGGTCTTTTGCATAATGTTCTTGATCTGTTTATTTGATGTTTTAGCTTGATCGCTTGTTTGGGGATGGTAAGGAGTTGCAATGTTGTGCTTGACTTCATACTCCGCTAGGAACTACCGAAAGGTCTTGTCGATGAAGTGTAACCCTCTATCACTTATGACCATTTGGGGTGTTCCAAACCATGGGAATATCACTTCATGGAACATCTTTTTGGAGTGCTTCGAGTCGGCGGTTGAAAGGTCCTAAATGGCTAGAGGAGGGGTGAATAGCCTATTAAAATTTTCTACAAACACACTAGAGCAAGTGGTTAATAACCTAAATGGCGAAATGCAATTTTGTTCTAGCTCTACAAGGGTTGCTAGCCACCTATCCAACAATTCTAGTTGATATGATCACTAGGCACAAACAATGGCTATGTCACTACTCACTAAGAGCTCCACTTGGTGATACTAAACTAGCAAGCAATACAAACTCTCAAAACTAATTACACTAAAGAGCTTGACAACTAGTTTGCAAGGAATGTAAAAGAGTGAGTATGGTGATTATACCGCCGCGTCGAGGAATGAACCAATCACAAGACGAAGACAATCCAATCACCGGGAGAAATCCAATCACATAAGAGACACAAGATTTTTCTCCCAAGGTTCATGTGCTTGCCGTCACGCTAGTCCCCATGGTGTTGACCAACACTTGGTAGTTTGGCGGCTAAAAGGTGTTGCACGAACCTCATCCACACAATTAGACACCGCAAGGAACTACCCACAAGTGAGGTAGCTCAATGATACGAGCAATTTACTAGAGTTGGCTTTGGCGCTCCGCCGGAGAAGGCACAAGACCCCTCACAAGCAACCGATCGAGGCCCAAGACAATCACCAACTCCGCTCAATCATCCACCAATCACCTGGCCATCTAGGTATCAGGAAACACCAAGAGTAAAAAGCTCACAACTAGCCCAAATCACCCAACTAGTGCCACAAGATGATGCAACTCAATGCAATGCACTAGAGGCTCTCCAATCTCACTCAAGATGATGAAATCAAGTGAACAAGTGAGTGAAGTGTGTTGCTCAGCTTCCAAAGGGTGTGCACAAGTGTATGAGGTGTTAAGAGAGTGGCCAAGGCCGACCACTAGTTCTATTTATAAGCCCACAAGCAAATAGAGTCGTTACCCCTTGGAGCTGCTTTCTGCGAGGGCACCGGACAGGGCGGTGCGGTCACCAGACAAGGGGTGATGGTGCCCCAATGGTCGAATTCCAATGGTCGACCAATGGCTAGTTGGTCACCGGATAGGGTGAAGGTGGCACCACCATGGGGGTGGCGGTGACCACCCAGCCGAGTCCCCCATTTTTCCCTGCTCTCTAGATAAATGGTGAGGTGCCCTCCTCGGTTATAAAACCAACTCGCTGCCCTCGAGAGAAACAAGGCAGTGGCACTGGATAGGCAGTGATGGTGCACCACTGTGTCCATGGCAGTGAACACCGCCATATCCGGTGACCACCCCACTTTGGCCCTTCACTGTCAGATCCAGGTGGGCACCGCCCTAGGGGTGGTGGTGCCACCGGACAAGGGGTGGTGATGCCATTTAGGCACCAAACCCCTTCCCTAAGTTGCAAATTCTTTTGCATTTTGTTCCACGACAACTTTCCACAAGCGATGCTAACTCTCAAAGTGTTTTCTCAAAACATGTTAGAGCCAAGTTAGCATTTCTCAAATCATTTTTGATAAATATTTTTCGCTTGCTCTCCGATGTGCACTAGGCCTAAATACAATGCATGAAGTTCAACACCTAGTGGCACTAGATGACCGAATTGTCGAGTTAAGAACCCCTCTTAATGGTATGACCATCTACCCTAAACATGATCACACTCTCTATAGTGTCTTGATCACTGAAACAAAATCCCTAATTATACCTTTGCCTTGATCTCCATAGGGTTTTGTTTTTCTCTTTCTTCTTTTCTAAGTTGAGCACTTGATCATCATCACATGTGGCCATCTCATCATTTCATGTGATCAACATCACCATTTGAGTGCCACCATACTTCACAACTTTGATTGCACCAACCTAGCTCATATCACAACTCATGACAAAGGTTAGTGCATAGGTTTCATCAATTATCCAAAACCAAACTAGGGCTTTCAACGGTCCAACATGGAATGCTTCTACCCACTTGGACACATAGTCCACTGCCACCAAAATGTATTTTGCATCTCCAGACTTTGGGAATGGTCCCATGAAGTCAATCCCCCAGACATCAAACAATTCTACTTGGAGGTTGTTCATGAGTGGCATTGCATCCCGAGCATTGATGTTTCTATGCTTCTGGCATCTAACACATCTTCTAACAAACTCTTTTGTATCTTGATACATCTTTGGCTAGAAGAATCCGCTTTGCCAGATCTTGGCGTGTGTTCGAAATGCTCCATAGTGTCCTCCATAGGGTGATGCATGACATCTCTCTATGATCTTTGTGGCTTTAATCATTGGGACACATCTCCATAGCAATCTATCGGTGTAGACTCGGTAGAGGTATGGGTCATCCCACAAGTGGGAATGACTTTGATGTTTGAGTTTCCTCCTATCCTCCCTTGGTCCAATATATCCTACAACTATATAGTTCACAATATTTGCATACCATGGGTCCGAGTTTGTTACTTTGAGGAGTGTGTCATCCCTTAGATAGTCATTAATGGGTAACTCATGTGTATCCCTATGTTGAAGCCTAGATAAGTGGTCGGCTACTAAGTTTTCTACTCCTTTCTTATCTCTTATTTCTATGTCAAACTCTTGGAGCAGAAGAATCCATCGAATTAGTCGAGGCTTAGCATTTTTCTTAGTGAGGAGGTATTTAAGAGCAGCATGATATGTATAAACAATTACCTTTGCCCCCACTAAGTAAGATCTAAACTTGTCTATTGTAAAGACAACGGCCAACAACTCCTTCTCAGTTGTGGCATAATTCAGTTGTGCCCCAGATAATGTTTTTGCTAGCATAGGATATAGCATAGTGCTTTTTATTCTTTGTTTGTCCCAAAACGGCCCCCACAGCGAACTCGCTAGCATCACACACGATTTTAAAGGGGAACTTCCAATCTGGTGGTTGGATGATTGGAGCTGAAATGAGTACCTTCTTTAAAATTTGAAAGGCTTCAAGGCACTCATCATTGAACATGAAAGGCGCATCTTTAGCTAAGAGGCTAGTTAGGGGTCTAGCAATTTGAAAAAAATCTTTGATGAATCGCCTGTAGAACCCTGTGTGGCCTAGGAAACTATGAATGCCCTTCACATTCGTGGGAGGTGGAAGTTGTTCAGTGACATCAATCTTTGCTTTGTCCACCTCTATCCCACGGGGGGACACCATGTGTCCTAGCACTATTCCTTCCTAGACCATAAAATGGCATTTCTCCCAGTTCAGGACTAAGTGCTTTTCTTCGCACCATTGTAAGACTTTGTCTAAATTCGCCAAACAATTGGTGAAGGTTTTGCCATAGACAGTAAAGTCATCCATGAACACCACCATGATTTTCTCAATCATGTCGAAGAAAATAGACAGCATGCACCATTGGAAAGAGGCTGGAGCATTGCATAACCCGAACGACATGCGTCGGTATGTGTAAGTTCTATATGGGCATGTGAATGTAGCCTTACTCTAGTCATCGGGGTGGATCGAGATTTGATGATACCCAGAATACCCATCAAGGAAACAGAAGAAGGAATGGTTCGTGAGGCATTCTAACATTTTGTCAATGAACGGCAACAGAAAATGATCCTTCTTAGTGGCCTTGTTGAGTTTCTGGTAGTCAATGCACATTCGCCACCCGATGACAGTTCATTGAGGGATAAGTTCATTATTTTCATTCTCAATGACTGTCATCCCTCCTTTCTTCGGCATGACTTGGACAGAACTAACCCACTCACGATATGGCACATGATAGATAACCCTGGCATGCAAAAGTTTGAGGACCTCTTTCTTAACAACCTCTCGCATAGCGTTGTTAAGTCTCCGCTAGGGTTCCTTTGATGGTGAAGAATCAGGATCGATAGGGATACGATGAGTGTAGAGAGTGGGACTAATCCCTTTGAGGTCCTAGAGTGAGTAGGCTATAGCTGATTTATGTCTTTCTAGGACAGCGACAAGTCTACGAGTTTCATTTTGAGAGAGTTTGTTGCTTACAATAACAAGAGTTTCTTGGTTGTCATTGAGAAATACATATTTAGGCTAGAAGGAAGGGGTTTTAGCTCGATTGAAGGTTGTGTTGGCATTTTAGTTTGGTCTATCTCGACAAGCTCTGCCAGCTCTTCCTCTTCTTGAATGAAGTTTTCATCATCGAGAGCTGGTTGGGCCATGTCTTCTAGAGAAGCCATCAAGACATCCTCAATAGGGTCTTGTTCAGGCTTGGGTTCCACTATCGCATTGTTTGAGCATGAAAGTGACACGGTGATAGGAGAACTTCCTAGTTTTAAATTTCAAAGACCTTATTTTGCTCTTTCCTAAAAGAGTGTTCCTAAAGGTAAACCAACCAAAAAGAGACGCATCTAAGATGTCATAGATATGAAAATCTAGACGATACTCAGAATCTCTTATGTGCAAAGGAATAGACCTCATGACCCCATAATTTTCAAGAATAACTCTCGAAAGAATTTTTAAAAGCTTATGAGATGGGATCAAGGATTCGTTGGGGCAAAGTTTCTCAGCCAAAGCTTTTGAAATAATATTCATCCCAACGGTCGGATAATAGTGAGCCTCTATGGTGGTTTCCTTAAAGACGCAAGGTAGAATATGTGATGGGGCAATGATTTGGGCTACCTCGGTGGATAACTCCATTTCCGCCAACCACTCATGACTCATGATGCCCGAGAGTCCCTTGATGTGTTCTATGAGAAAGGGCTCATTTTGTGGAGCATCATCCTCAGATGATGTAGAGTGCACTAGTGGTCTCACTTGAACCGGTAAATTTGAGGCATTTCTAAAATCTTCAAAAAGATCTTCCTAGAATTCAAAGAAAAACGAAGAGGTATGAGGTTTGTCATCCTCTAGAGTGTGGTGTGTTCCCTTAATAGGGGGCTCTATGGCAACCAAATCATGAGAGGGATTTGAAGGAATTTTAGATTCAGCTGCAAGTGCCTCCTCTTGTTGGTCAGGGCATGACTCAACTACTTTAGGAAACTCGTCATATATGCGGGTGTAAGGGGTGTTTTCGAGGATTCTCTCACTAATAGTTTTATGTGCTAACGAGCCTCCAGAAGATATGTCAAGGTGGAGACCAGCTTCTTTGCTATGACTAAGATGGAAGTGATGTAGGAGGACATGGTCAGGCAAAGAAAGGTTTGGGCCAGCATTGATGAGGGTTGTGAACCTAGCCCAAGCTACTCTTAGAGTCTCCTTCTCCTTTGTTGAAAGGTAAGAATTTCTATTTGAAGGGCAGCAATTCGAGAAAGAGGGAAGAAAGCAAGGCCAAATTTGTCTTGAAGTTCATCCCAATTTCCATGAACACCTCCTACGGTATGAGCATACCATTGTTTTGCTCTTCCCAAAAGGGAGAATAGAAACAATTTCCATTTAATGGTCTCATGTGTCAAGCTAGAAATATGTAGACAAGAACATAGTTGCTCAAATTTCCGAAGGTGGGTATAAGGATTTTCATCCTACTGCCCAAAGAAGGATTGCTCCCGAACCATGGCTATAAAGCCAGGATGGAGTTCAAAGCCCAAAGTTGTGATTGGCTTCGATGATTGTGGTGGCTCTAAGAACTCACCCCTTGGAGCGGAGAATTTGTGAATAGGAGTGGAATCCATATGGTAAGTTGGTGGTTGATGGTTGTGATGAGGTGAATGTGGTGGAGGTAAAAGAAAAACTAAGATACACGGATGAACTTGGTTTGATTCTAGAACAACTACCGTTCCCTAGCAACGTTGCTAGAGAGCTTGTTGGTATTTGTTAACGCAAATAGATAAATCTGCAAGCACATGGATACCACTGTAGCTTTCATTCAAAGTATTCCTAGGTATCGATTTCCACAAGGAATGTGAAGTGTACTAAAAAGGATCAAGGTCGTCTAAGGAAGAAGTGTTTTTGTGGGTAGAGAGGGGTTTTCTAAGGTTTTCCCATGATAACTAGATAACCAAGGTTCAAGCTTAATTACTAAACTCACTTACTTCGGAGCAACAGTACCTTTCCGATCCTCAAAAAGACTGGGAAGGGGTGATCGGGGTCAGGCTACCAAAAAGCTCTACGAAAACACCAATCCGAACGTGGTAGATTACATAGGCCTGGTCAGAGCTGTCACCTCTGGGGCTACCACAACTATCCGTGGGATTGGGCGCAAACTCAAGTAAACACTAGCCTAGACACCACGTCTACGCTAACAATTACTACTCTAGCCCGAATTCTTAGATCGCACTTGGTCGAGCGGAGTTCCCATAAGTAAGCAAAGTAACAACTAAACTTAGTTAAGTAGTATGCTTGAAAATACCAAAAGAAAACTTGGATTTTACTCAAGTCAAGTCGGCTCCGTAGAGGTACAAAGTTGAGGAGGACCCGATAAACCCGGCTCCTCCTTCGCTCTATTCCTCTCCTCTCTTCCTCTTTTTCTCTATAACAACTAGGTATGAAGCACCTAGAGGGACACTACTACAAAATGTGTGAAGATGAAGCTCAAGATAGGTGTGTGTTGTAGAGGGGGGGCCCTCTATTTATACAAGGAGAAATGGCGGTGCTATGGCTATTCCTGGCGTGAAGTCCCTATCTCCGTCGCCTCTGCATGCTCCCATGCCACTGCCTGTCGAAGGGGTGGCCGAGAGGTGCCGGTGGGGGTTCGGGCGACCCTAGGGGTCGGCCGCCCCCCTGACCAAGCTCCCTCGCCACCGCCTTCGCGTGGTGGGCTGTGGGCTAGACATGGTTCGCTCCTCGGTGGGTTTTTCGTCTGAATGACTTGAGTTGATGGGCATCTTTATTGTTTCTTTGCGCAAATCAGCGTTGGAAAGCGCCTTTCCGTGAAATTTTCCATGCATTTGTGTTTATGTCCTTCAAACCAAATGAGAGTACCAAAACTCGTGGAACTTGTTAGATAAAATAATATTTTGTTATGATGTAGCCTGAAATGTTTGTCATTTTAATGCACTTTGGTGGGCAAAATATTTGAGTTAAGGACCGCCAACAGGCACTGCCGCACTCAGGCACGACACTGCCGCATGCAAGAGTTGCAGTAGGGGTCTGCTGTTGATTAGCATCAGGTACGTCAGCGGAAATTGGCGCAATAGCAACTTGAGGAATCTCCACTTCAACGACTTGATCTTCTTGTGGTCTAATATCATCAATAGTCAATTGCTTGATTGCTTCATATGGTGGATCCTCCTTTCCTACAACACTTGAATCAACTTGCTCTACCTGAGAGCCATTAGATTCATCAAATGTCACATCTACCACAATCTCAACTCTCCTGGAGGTTTTGTTGAAAACATGGTAGGCGTGCTCATTTGATCCATAACCAAGAAGAAAGCCTTCATCAACTTTAGGTGAAAACTTAAAGATTTTGGGTTTCTTGTTAAGTATGAAACACTTACACCCAAATACTCTAAAGTAAGACACCTTTGGCTTGTTACCGGTTAGAAGCTCATATGAAGTTTTCTTCAACTTCTTGTGTAGGTAGAGGCGGTGGATGGCATGGCAAGCGGTGTTGACGACATCACACCAAAAGAGGTCCGGCATCTTGTACTCATCTAGCATTGTCCTTGCCATGTCAATGAGTGTACGGTTCTTCCTCTCTACTACACTATTTTGTTGAGGGGTGTATGGAGTTAAAAACTCATGCTTGATGTCCTCTTCATCAAGAAACTCCTCAACAAGAGTGTTCTTAAATTCGGTCCCATTATCACTTTTCACTTTCTTGATTGGGAGACCGAACTCCTTTTGTGCTCTTATAAGAAATATCTTCACTTTCTCTTAAACTTGGCTCTTGTCATATAAAAAGAATACCCAAGTAAAACGGGAATAATCATCAACAATAACAAGACCATATTTCTTACCCCTGAGACTTAGGTAGACGACTAGTCCAAAGAGATCCATGTGAATTAGCTCCAATGGTTGCTCGGTGGTCATGATGCTCTTTGGTAGGTGAGGTACGCTGACTTGCTTTCTAGCTTGACAAGCGCTACAAATTCTATCTTTCTCAAAGTGAACACTTGTTAGTCCAAGAATGTGTTTATCTTTTATAAGTTTGGCCAAGTTCCTCATCCCAACATGGGCTAATCGGCGATGCCAAAGCCAACCTATGCTAGATTTTGCCACTAAACAAGTCTCAAGCTTAGCTTTACTTTTGTTGAAATCAACTAGATAAAGCTTATTCTTTAATCGACCTGTAAAGACAAAAGAGGAATCCTCCCTTCTAAAGACTTCCACACCCTTATCCGTAAAGAGAAAATTGTAGCCCATCTCACACAATTGAGAAACGGACAACAAATTGTAACTTAACAAATCAACATATAAAACATTTGTAATTGAATGCTCAAGGGTTATAGCAACTTTATCAAGACCAATCACATCCTCTTTGAATTATCTCCAAAAGCAATATTTTCATTTGAGTGCGTCATCGGAAAATATGATGAGAACATACTCCTTTCTCCGGTCATATGATTTATACATCCGCTATCAAGCACCCAACTTGATCCACTAGAGGAGTATGCCTGCAAAACAAATTTAGTTGCTAGATTTAGGTCCCTAACTTGACTTGGAGCCTTGCATGTTAGTAACAAAAAACTTAGAAACCCAAATAGAAGTATTCCTATATATGTTGGTTTCCTTTCCAACATATTTGGCAACCACTTGACCACTGCTATTGTTCTTTAATACAAAGCGCGATGTTAAGCTTTGTCGAGGTGCATGGGTCTTTGGTTGATAAGCATACTTGTTCTTAGTGCCCCATATTGATTTCCTTGGCTTCTGGGAAACCTGCTTCTACTGGAACACCTTCTTCATGAGCTTAGTATGATCAGGAACAAAATTGGTAGCCTTCTTATTTTTGTGGGGTGCGGCACTGTCGCTTGAGGACGCTGCACTGCCGCAGTCTGTGCAGGCTGCTCTACACCAATTCTGCCCTTCCTCTCAAACTGCACACACTCATAGCCATTCACTATCTTTCTTCCATTTGTTTTGGCTCTTCTTGTGTGGCCGAGCCCATGCTTGATTGAGGGATGCCTTCCTTTCTTGTATTGTGGCCCTTTTGGTTCAACCTTCTTATCATTGGTTTGGGCCTTGCCATCCATGCACCCTTTTCCAATGATCTCATTGAGCCTAGCATTCTTTTTTCTCATAGCCTCTATATTTGCAAGGTTAGTGGAATAGGCATTCAAATCAAGATTATAACATTTTTCACAACCTTGGCTAGTAGAGGGAGTAAAGATTTCCTTTGCTTTAGTGAGATGTGAGTTGATATCCCAAAGAATGCCATATTGCAGCTCAAGTTATTTGTGCTTTTCATCCAAGTCACAATACTTTTTTGTGAGAGCATTATGTGCTTTCTTTGTGATAGCATGGTCCCCTTGCTCTTTGGCTAAGACCTTGAGCAAGGATTCCACCTCACTTCTCTCTAATGCAAGAGCTTGCTTACTAGCATTGAAGAGATCCTCTTGTTGAATAAGAGTCTCCTATCTAGATTCTAGCTCGGCTTGAATACTTTCTAAATCCTCCATTAGCTTAGTAATGAACAATTTGGTCTTTCCACCCAAATTTTTAGTTATCAAGTTAATTTTTTCATCACTAGATTCATCATCACTGGAGCTATCACTAATCACTACTAGAGATATCACTAGGAGGTGGAGGAGATTTGGCTTTTTTATTTTATCTTCTCACCCTTTGCCATGAGACAAATGTGAGGGGAGTAGTAGTCATCATTGGACATGTTGTTGAAGAGCCTTGGTGTAGAGGATGGCTTGTGGATTGCTACAGTTGCAATCTTCTCATCCTCTTCACCTAAGCTCTCTCTAGTTGAGTCCCATCCATGCCCAATGTGAGCTTCTCCCATGTACTTCTTGCTCTTTCTATGGTCGGTCTTCTCTTCTTTCTTGTCCTTCTTCTACTTATTGTCTTTGATCTCAAATGGACACTTGGCAATGAAGTGCTCGGTGCTACCACAATTGTAGCATATCCTCTTCTTCTTGTTTGGAAACTTTCTCTTCACTACCTTGTAGACTTGCTTCTTTAGTCCCCTTTGAAACCTCTTCATAAAGAGAGCAACATCATCAACCTTCTCATAATGTTCATCATCATTTTTATCTTCACTTGAGGATGATGTAGTCTCTACTTGCTCTTGGACTTGCTTGATTGCTTTTGACTTGCTTGTTGAAGCTTGCTTGTTAATCTTGGACTTGCTAGTAGTGCCTTGCTTGCTTGCTTTGTTGGCCTTGAGAGTTAGATCCTTGATCTTCATGCCATCTAGCTTTGCTTGCAACTCATCAAGCTTCTTTATTTTATTTGCTTCTTCTCTTTGCATGTCAAAGGTCAAGATTCTCCTAAGTATATCATTTGGTGTGAAGTACTCAAACTTCTTCTTGTCTCTAATTAGAGTAACCATTGTCTCATTTCTTGGTGAATAAGCCTCCAACATAATCTTCACTACCTTGTGATCATCAAGCTCATCACCATCATAGCCTCTAATCTTGCCAACAATCACCATCAACCTATCAAACATCTCTTGTGGCCCTTCTCTTTCCAAGATCACGAACTAGTTGAGTTTGGCCATCAACAACTCAATTCTAGCCTTCCTCACTTTGTCAACCCCTTCATATGCAAGGTGCAAGGTGTCCTATATTTACTTGGCAACATCAACACCCATCACCCTATTGTACTCATCACCATCCAAAGCACTAAGCAACACACTTATGGCTTGACCATTGAGATGAATAATTCTCATTTCATCTAGAGTTGAATTCTTGGGATCAACCGGTAGCTCAAATCTATTGCAAACAACCTCCCAATTACCGAGATGAAGACCAATAAGATAGGCTCTCATCAAGTGCTTCCACTTGGCATAGTTAGTCCCATAGAAATGAGGTAACTTGCCCATGGGCACATTGATGAAAGACCTTTGATCATGGTTAGTTATAGGCATAGAAGAATAGTTAAAGGATACGGCGGCATATTTATTGTTGGAGTCGGCTTTGTCCTTTCCTTTCTTCTCTTTTTTGCTCCCCCTTGGTCACTTGGTAGGACTCATCATCATTTCCATCTTCGGAGCTACTTGAGATGTCACTTGATGATGCATTGGTTGTCTTTGCTTCTTTTTCCTTCTTTCTTGCTTCTCTTCTTTTTCTTCTTGCTTCTCTCTTGACCTTTCTTTCTTCTTTTCTTTGCTTTTTGTCTTCTAGCCTTTGCTGCTCCTTCTTCTTCTTTTCTCTTGCTTCTCTTTTTGCCTTTCTAGCTACCTTTCTTTTTCTTCTTTCTTCTTTATTTTGAGCTTTCTCGGTATCGGTTGCCTCTAGCTGCGGAATGGTGGTGTTGCTCGCAGTAGAGGCGTTGAGCTCGCTGTTGTCGGTGTCGTGCAAGCTCACGTCCTTCGGATCAACATCAATGGGCTTCACACCACTGGATCCTCCTTCAAGCTCCATACCTCATGCGATGAAGCGCACACGAGGTAACCTGCTCTGATACCACTTGTAGAATCTCTGATTAGCCTAGAGGGGGGTGAATAGGCCTGTTAAAACAAAACTCAAGCAAATGTCAAATTTAACCCGTAGCACTTCCGCTCTAAGCCCGCTGCACTATTGCTCTATGGCACTGCCAGGCCCGAACAGCGGCACTGCTGCACTTGCAGACAACTTTGTGACCCAGTTCAAAAACTATGAATGAAAACTTAGATCGGAGAAATTACTAATCTTCTTGCAGGTATGTAGTTCATAGATCGACAACAGAAAGTAGTAGCACAAGTGTATACAAGTAGATCGACCTCGAGCCCTAGAAATCACCTCAACAATAATATGAAATGCTAGTGAAGTAAATCAAGCACAAGGTGACACAAGTATTTATCCCGTGGTTCAGCACGCCACCAAGGCTTTCCTAAGTCCACGTTGTTGAGGTTATCCACTAAGGCTTAGGGCTTTGCAACCCTTCCTCGATCTCAAGTTAAGAGAGTTAACTCTTGAGATAAGGGTTGAGTCTACTAGCTTCAAGAGATGGTTACAAACCTCCCGGGGCTGCCACACAAGTTGGCAAGCTCCACGGGTGATGCTCTAGCTAGCTAGGAGCAAGCTCCAAGAGTAACAAACATAATCAACCGGCTAAAACGTGAACCAAGTGCTCTTAGGCTTTGGGAATCAGTGGATCTGCTCTCTAATCGAGTTTTGAAGCCTTTTCTCTCAAGGAATGATGGGGAAATCACAAAGGAATGCTTAGAAGCTCAAGGTCACCAATGGAGAAGAGAGAATGAGCAAAGAGATGTTGGCGTCGGTCTGAATGACCAGAGAAAGAAGAACCGTTGGAGGGGTGTGTGAGAGATATAAATACCCTCAACCCCAACGATCAGTTAAGTCGCGGCAGTGCCGCGACTCAACTGCGGTAGTGCCGCACTGCGGCAGTGCCTCTGTTCAGGTGCGACACTGCCGCACCAGGCCAAACCACAAAGGTGAAAGCGTGGAAAAGCTGGCTGTCTTGGCTGAGCAAATGAGGATGTATGTGTATAAGATTGAGCCCTTGGTTGCACACTTTAGCAAGTTTATTGTGTCCCCCTTTATAGTACGGTATTCCTACGCTCAAATTAAAAATATAAAAGAATTTAAATCTCCTTTGAGTTTGAAGCCGTCATCATTTATAATTAGGGGCTCATCAATTTCATATAACATCCTCAATTCTAGATTCCCTGCTTGTCATCTCGATAAATCTCATTAGTCCTCTAATTGCGTGGTCATTATCATCAAAACCCATAAATAAGGCTTGATTGCACTTTTAGCACTCCCCGCTGAAGATGGGGACCACATGGCCGTCCCCCATGCTCTTCACCACTCTGGATCCATCGGATTCTTATTGTTATTGTTACTAGCTGTGAATGTGATGTGATCATGGGTGTTTGGCGGGCCCCCATACCGCCCCTTTCTCCACCACTCTAGATCCTTTCTCTTTATCCCTTTATTACTTTGCTCCGTAGTATTTATCTTCTACCACCCACCGCCGCCACCCCTCGTCTCCCATCTAATAGTTGTAGAGACAAAGTTGTAAGCTACTAGAAGAAGGAAAAACGCTGGGACCGATTATGTTGTACCAGCGAGCATGTAAAGTTCGGAGGTTGTACAAACATATAGCATGGAGGGCCATATGATAAGGTGTAGTTAGCCAAATTACACAATGATGGAGCTCTCCAATGGAAGTCTAGGCACTCTAGCTTGGACATTGACACACATTGTGGTGATATGTACTCCTAGGATGGGAGTGTAAATAAAAAATGGAGCCGACTTGGAGCGAATTCGTGGAGGAGTACAGTGATTTAAAAGGATTAGAGTCAAGGTAGTGATTGTTGTATGACACTCAAATCCTACTTCACTAGGACTCAAGAGATGTGTGCTATTAGAACTTCTAATTCTGTTAGGACTTAATTGTAGAATTCTACTAGGAATAAGACTCCTATTTGTATAGACATGGGACTTAGATGAGACTATAAAAACAAGGGGTAGAAGTCATATGTATCATTGAAACCAATATAAGGGTCTCACACAAGAGTTATACAATAAGGAGCAATTAGGAACGCTTAAGAGGATTACCAAGTTAGACCATCTTATTGCAGTAGATTCTTTTATAGGGCAAGAATCGGAGGATCAAGTAAGGTTCTAAGAGAGCGATAATTACTTGTACTATTTTGTTGTTGTGCTTGTAGAATTTATAATCGATTTTGTCAAATCCTAATACCTTAACATGGTTATTTGAACATCATCATCTTTGATTTTCTACGAGATTCGTCTATATCTCGTTCTTGACACGGGTGCAACCTTGTGTTATACTCATCATATCCTTTCAAAAATCCAACAGTTGTTACGCATAATTAGATGTATCAGAAACTAATGCTAATCTTTGTCCACTCTCCTCACTAATCATTTTTATCTCTTTCAAAGAAATGGTGCATTTAGCTCCATATCTTGCTAGTTTTATTCTATGCTAAACAGAGCTGGGTGTCTAATTGAGACCAAACTACTAAGTTTATGATATATTTGTGCAAGCCAAACTAACTTAACTTTGATCATGATTATCGTGAATAATATTAACATTTTTGTCTTAAATTAGGTTTACTATAAAAATATATTTCACAACTAATTTAATGCTATTTATTTTATATTATAAATATTATATTTTTTATATAATTTTGATCAAACCTTGAATCGTTTGACTCGTTTAAAAAAGTGACAATATTTTTTTAGAGATCGAGTAAGTACACGACACATGTGTCGTTGTCCGTTTACGTTTCTGGGGTCCGGGCGGTGTAGCCTTGTGAGTTGTGATGTAGATGCGCACGCTGACAAAACCGGCGACATCACATTCGAAAGGATGGCTGACACCAATCCCGGAAGAGGAAACGCGCACCGAGCTCACCCTGCCTGCAATTGCAATGCAATAGCTGGCCTGGCAAGCTGGTTCGGTGAAAAGTGAAAACAAAAGGCCCGTTTGGTAGAGCTCCGGCTCCAGCTAAAATAACTTCTTTTGTGGCTTCATCTGTGGAGCAGATTCACTTGAGGAGCTGAAGCACTTTTTTGGACTGTTTGGTAAAACAACTTCAACTCATGGTTGAAAATAGTGAAATCACCATCTTACCTTTTTATTTTGTTTGTTTTACTCTTTCTTTCTTTATTTATTTTTCAATCTTAATCCTTTTATCAATCGGCCTTTTTTTCTTTTTTCCTTCCCTTTCCTCTCTTTTCTTTTTCCTACCTTATCTGTTGCTCACGGTCCAACCAACCGCATGTGAGTACGCGACCCTCCGTCTCTGTCTCCTACCTCCGGATGTCGCCCGCCCACCCCGCCGCCGCACTCAAGCATGTGACCTCGCGTCTCCTCTTCTACCTCCGCGACCTCGCACCTAGGGCCGCGCCCAGCCACGGGCTACCGACGGCGCCGCGTCCCTCCGTCTCGCCAAACTCCCTTCCCACATTCTATCTGCTGACCCAGTAACATTGCCGACTCATCACGTCACGTCATTGCCCCCCCCCAACATCTGTCGCTGTCGGAAAGAAGGGCACCCACGTCCAATCCACGTAGGGGCCCGCACGCGCGTCGGCACGAACCGGATGAAGCTAGTATTTTCTGACTCAGTGCGCAGAGATGGTGTTGTGAGAGCGGGTTTCCCATGATCCTCGTGAGAAGCCCTTTGCCCATTTGGGCCACGTTTAGTTGTCCCCAATTCGGCGCCGCCGGATTTCATGGACTTTACGAGCTCACCCTTTTTCGTTTTTATTTGATAATGATTGTCCAACCATTGACTAATTAGGCTCAAAACATTCGTCTCGTAAAGTACAACCAAACTGTGCAATTAGTTTTTGATTTTGTCAACATTTAATACTCCATACATGTACCGCAAATTTGATGTGATGAGGAAATCTTCTTTTTGCATAGTGCCAAAGTTTGGATTTTGGGTCGCGTTTAGTTTGCTGACTCTGCGCCTCCTGAAACACTGTAGCGACAATGTAGCTACAATGTTGTTTTGTTTTATTTGATAATAATTGTCCAATCGTTGACTAATTAGGCTCAAAACGTTCGTCTCGTAAAGTACAACAAAACTGTGTAATTAGTTTTTGATTTCGTCAACATTTAGTACTCCATTCATATACCGCAAGTTTGATGTGACGATGAATCTTCTTTTTACATAGTACCAAAGTTTGAAAATCGGAACTAAACATGGCCTTGGTGAACTCAACAGGGCCTTGATTGATGGAGCATCGAAACAGCTCCAGGAGCTGCCTGACAGCCGTACCAAACGGCTCAAAAGAGCTTCTCTGACGTGCTACAGAGTACTACAGTCAACTCTCTCGACTGACTCATGCCATGTCACCAACCCGGAGTCCGTGGACGGAGGATTACCATGGACACACCCTCGAACTCGTTACCCGCTCCCCACCGACATTGCGGCCCCACCAGTCATCCTCTGTGACCTGTCCCCCACCAACCTTCTCCACCTCGCCACGGCGGTATAATAACCTGGCCTCCCCCAAATTCCGCCACTCAGCAGCTCAGGCGAGCAGCGGAGCCGAGCAGAGCCTCGAAATCCCGACCACCATTTGCCCTCCGGCCCACGCGGAGTCGATCGCTTCACCGGCGGCGAGGCCGATGGGTTCCGTCGCGGAGGACTCCGCCGCGGCAGCGGCAGCGGTAGCGGCGGCGTCGGTAGTGTTCCGCTCCAAGCTACCGGACATCGAGATCCCGCGCCACCTCTCGCTGCAGGTCTACTGCTTCGAGCGGCTCCCCTCGGTGTGCTCCCGCCCGTGCCTCATCGACGGGCAGACGGGCGCCGTCCACACCTACGCCGACGTGGAGCGCCTCTCGCGGAGCGCCGCGGCGGCGCTGCGCGGGCTCGGGGTCGGGAAGGGCGACGTGGTGATGAACCTGCTCCGCAACTGCCCCGAGTTCGCCTTCGTCTTCCTGGGCGCCGCGCGGCTGGGCGCCGCCACCACCACGGCCAACCCGTTCTACACCCCGCACGAGATCCACCGCCAGGCGGCCGCGGCGGGGGCCAAGGTGATCGTCACCGAGGCCTGCGCCGTGGAGAAGGTGCGCGGGTTCGCCGCCGAGCGCGGCGTGCCCGTGGTCGCCGTCGACGGCGCCTTCGAGGGCTGCCTCGAGCTCAGGGCCCTGATGGACGCCGCGGAGCCGCTCGACGCCGACGAGGAGGTGGACCCCGACGACGTCGTCGCGCTGCCGTACTCCTCCGGCACCACCGGGATGCCCAAGGGCGTCATGCTCACGCACCGAAGCCTCGTCACCAGCGTCGCGCAGCAGGTGAGAGCAGAGCAGAGCTCCTCCTGCCGCCACTCGCCCTGGCCTCCATTCCATTTCCATTCCGTTAGCTCTAGGAGGAGCACGAGGAAAAGTTTTTCTATTGAGGCGTCGAATTTTTTGGGGGATTTCCTTCCCCTTTCTGTGCTTCTTCGATTGGAAGTGGCGTGATGGCGCCCACGCTTTCCAGCTCGGGAGGATTTTTTTTCTTCCTCATCACGCGCTTTTTTTTGTCGGCGCGAATAGAGTGATCATTTACCACCGCGTCATCAGCCGTTAATGGGACAGCCGGCCTCGTGGCTGGCTGGCCTCACGTGGGTCCTAACTGTCAGCAGCAGTAATTCTACGCAGCCAGAGCCAGCTGTTTGACAATCTCACGATCCGGCCCGAGATCCGTGCCGATATGAGTTAATGGCGCCAGCCAGCGTTCTGTGTTCAAATCCTCGTTGGACTCGTTTTGACTGATGGCCTGTTTGCGCAATTTTGTCAGGTGGACGGCGAGAACCCGAACCTCTACTTCAGCAAGGACGACGTGCTGCTGTGCGTGCTGCCGCTGTTCCACATCTACTCGCTCAACTCGGTGCTCCTGGCGGGGCTGCGCGCCGGCTGCGCCATCGTGATCATGCGCAAGTTCGAGATCGGCGCGCTGGTTGAGCTGGTGCGCGCGCACGGCGTGACCGTGGCGCCCTTCGTGCCGCCCATCGTGATGGAGATCGCCAAGAGCCCCCGCGTGGGCGCCCACGACCTCGCCTCCATCCGCATGGTCATGTCCGGCGCCGCGCCCATGGGGAAGGACCTCCAGGACGCGTTCATGGCCAAGATCCCCAACGCCATGCTCGGCCAGGTCTGTTCGCCTCACAGCACGCACCCTGCCCAACTCCACCCCCATCCCACCTCGTAATCGCGCTTCATCACATGCCGAACGAAATGCCGCTTTCATGATTGAATGCATGTGCACAGTGCTAGCAGTTCTATACTGAAAGGGATTCATAGTAGTAGGAGAGTTGGTGGGTGGTAGCCTTTGCCGTCTTTTTGGCTGCGGACCGCGAGAGGCCCGCAGGGCAGGCAGGACCGCTCGGGTTTGCTTGTGCCTCGTGCCAAGGCGACATCTCAACCACGCCCAACGATTTTACGCCTGCGTCGAGCGGTCGAGGCGCCTGTGCTCTGTTCGCGCTTGATGGAGGCGTAGGTGCAGGGTGCCTGCCTGCCCGCAGGCCTAGTGTGGTGAAAGGTCGAAGGCACACGCCAACCCCATGATTTCCCGTTTGCCGTCTCGCTAAGAAAGCATTTCGTTTTTTTACTCTTCCGGTCTTTCCTCCCTCCCTCCCAAACTCTGGGTGGGCGAGTCCCACCACGGATGCCGGTGCACCAACAGAGTCACACTGGTTGTACAAGACGATAGGTTCTGTTTGTTGAAATCGGAATGGGAATGTGACATGATTTGGTTCCGAGTGGAGAAATGCGATACTGAACTGAAAAATCTGTGTTCGTTTCCACCAGGGCTATGGGATGACCGAGGCAGGGCCCGTGCTGGCCATGTGCCTGGCCTTCGCCAAGGAGCCGTTCGAGGTGAAGTCCGGCTCCTGCGGCACCGTCGTCAGGAACGCGGAGCTGAAGATCGTCGACCCAGACACCAGCGCGTCTCTGGGACGGAACCAGCCAGGCGAGATATGCATCCGTGGCGAACAAATCATGAAAGGTACCGTCCAATCCTTGCTCTCTTTGTTTCAAAAAATCCTTGCTCTCTTCCCTGACACGCCAACCTGTATTATACTCCATGTTGACATGTTGGCGGTGTATACCGTTACCCTAGTAAGATGCAGTACGTGACAGCGCTGGATCATTGGTGAGTACGATTTAGGTTAGTTTAGGCCCCCGTGGGTGCGTGTGTGCAGCCGTCAGCCCATCACTAGCCGAATGTGGGTTTGGTTGTCCTATCACAGTGATCCCCTTGCCGACGTTGCCGTTGCTCTCAACTAACGGGATGAAAGCTGTCACGACTAATGACTAGCGTGGACAACTTGATAAGATTTTCTAGGATTAAGGTAGACCCCACTAGCACGTAAACTAATTTGCCATCAGCCAATAAAGCCTAGGTAGCATCAAAACGCTGTTGGTGGCCCTGTACACATGGGTATTTCAGTAATTGGTTTTGTCACGGATAAAACAATTGGCCCTTTCCCATGTCAGCTGTCCGTCTATCAAAATATTTAGAACTTGTACGATTATAAACTCAGGAAATGAAAAAAAAAGGGGTGGACCCAGTGCCGGGTCTGGGGAAGGGAAAAACCGAGGCTAAGCTTTCTCCCTGCAAATATACGGAGAGACTGCTTTGAACCCGTGACCTGGTGACTCGGTGAGACTAAGAAAAAAATTAAAAGTTGCATTCTCATAGCTGTGTCATGGACTCATGGGTGTGCATGTGCTCCTATCATGCTGGAACAGCAGTCTACTGGTTCTGTCTGGCATCTACCGAAAAGTTGACTAGTTTAAGCCTTAGGCCTTGTTTAGTTGGTGAAATTTTTTGGAAAATGGTATTGTAGCACTTTTGTTGTTATTTGGCAATTAATGTCTAATCATAGTCTAATTAGGCTTAAAAGATTCGTCTCGTGAATTTCGTCTAAACTGTGTAATTAATTTTATTTTTTATTTATATTTAATGCTTCATAAATGCGTTCAAAGATTCGATGTGACGGGGAATCTTAAAAAATTTTGCAAAATTTTGGGAACTAAACAACACCTAAAGCTTCTCCCTTTGGCAAACCAAAAGTTCGTGCTCGGTGCACGTCCTGTTTGGCTACATCATTGCTGGTTGACTGCTTGTTCGGTTGTTCGAACCGCACCAGAGAGACCAATGATTTCCTTATAGCACACGTCTCATTATCACTCTGCCAATCGTGTCCAGCAGAGAGGCAGGCACGTTGGTAACCAAATCGTCCACGGATTGCCAATCAGGCTGTGTTTAATTCGCAAAATAAAAATTTTGATGTCACATCGGATGTTTCGGGGATGTCAGAAAGGGGTTTTTCGGATACTAATAAAAAAAACTAATTACATAGCTCGCCTGGAAAACTGCGAGACGAATTTATTAAGCCTAATTAATCCATCATTAGCGCATGTTAGTACTGTAGCGCTTATGGCTAATCATGGACTAATTAGTCTTAAAACATTCGTCTCGCGATTTTCAACCAAACTGTGCAATTAGTTTTTTTTTCGTCTATATTTAATACTCCATGTATGTGCCGCAAAATTCGATGTGATAGTTTGAGGTGAAAATTTTTGGAAACTAAAACAGGCCTCAGTTCGTCATGACAACATGGTTGATGGTTCTGATAAGAACCTGACTAAATGAGACCAGGGAAAAAAACTTGTTCTTGATCTGTTCATAGCTCTAGAAGCCATATTTTTCCTTATTGGCAGCACATCTTGTCCATTTGCCACTATAACTATGAGTACATGTAGGAGTGGGAGCAGCTCAGCATCGGTTACTCAGGCCTCAGATGATTTGGTTATTAAGTTATGCTAGAAAATGGGAAAATGAAGACATGCATGCGGTATTTATGCTGTATTATGGATAATTGGATATGCTTGCATGCACCTAGCGAAAGTAAGCTTCCAGAAGTGAAAAAATTCAAACCAAACCGGCAAACCCTTTGCTTGTTTCTCACCTGCCCAGACCTGAAAACCCATTGACTCTTAGGCAGCTGTGTGGACCTGTTCGTGTCTTAGTCAAAATGGCTGCATTTCCTGACTTGAGCATGTGCTTCCTGCCTCTGCCTCGTGTTGAGATGAGTTGGTCAGGCAGGGCCCTCTCGGCTACCCAACCTGCCTCTTAGCCTTGAAAGTTTAAACACAGGTCACTGGTTGTTTCTAGCCATTTGAACCAAACTGAATTGGTTTTGTCAGATAGTTAATTATTTTTCACCAAACAAAATAAAGTTTCTCCATGAGCCTTCAGACTTGGTCCTTGACCTATCAACGGGCCTATGAGAGACTGCCGAGACAGGATTTGCGATCCATCTTCCTACTGAACAACAAAGATTTGGTCACGAGTCATTATCTTCCTGAAGTGACACTGATCTGCTTGGACTCTAGCACAATCTAAAAGTGGTTGAGATAAGAATCCCGAGTGATCATCCACAAACCTGGAGGAATGGAAAATATAAACAGACATAAATTACGTAGATTCGGTCAGCATTGTAGGTTTCCCTTACCTGATTATGTAGGAAGAATATCCAATTCAACATAAGCTCCTGAGGTGCAACTAAAGTTACAGAGCTTCAGGTCTGGCATCTTCTGGATAGGGCATTTATTTATATCCTATATTCATTGATGCGGCAACCTGGCCATGTGAAAGCATTTCCCCAAGTACCTTTGTTTACCAAATTGTCATGACTTCAAACAACTGAAGAATATCATAATTGTTTTAAAATCACAAATTCTCTAAAATGAAAAGTTCAAGCATTGAGTTTAGCAGCTAATAGCCCGTTATGCTGTAATCTCTGTTTATCATCGAAGTAGATGTTAGGTAGGACCAGACAGCTGGCTTGAGTAGGTGTATCCTTCCATCAGAATTTATTTTAGTTTTTACCTTTCAGCTCTGGACTCGATTTGTTGAGGGTTCTCTTGCCTTCTGCAAACTGCTGTAGATGCCATAAGGTGAAATATCCCTTTGGTGCGCCTTAGAGTATGCATACATTGTATCCATGAATCCATGATAGCGACAGGCTGGTCTGTGCCTCTGTGGAAACCCATGAGCATGTTGATTGGGATATTCCAAAATTTGTGTCCTTTTCTTTCTCCTTCACTGCCCTTGAATATTGAATTTTTGGTGTATTTATTTATTTTTCTATGCATTTAGATATGATTGTCCCTTTGATAAACAAAGAGAGCAATGGTCTGCCCTTCCATTTTTCAACCACACAATATATATGTTCCAAATAAAAACTATTCCATAGCAGATATATGATCAATGTTGCTTTTGGCAGTAATTGCCACATGCCACCACATCAAACCTCAAGGACTAAGACCTTGTAGAAATATCTTTTTTGGAAATGAGAAGAAATTGTGGTATCAGTAATTCAGTATATGGGTTTACTGTAGGTAGCAAGTATAATTGATGGCAATATTTGTGACTTTAAACCTGAAGTTGTCTCTAGCAACTATCCTATCACATTCTTTTTGAATTATCGTATGCTTGGACCATCTTTTTTTTTCTTGGCAGCACTAAACATATTTTCTGCTATTAGTTATCAAATTAAATTATAAATTGCACCAGAATGTTTGCAAGTAACTGTTTTCATGCAAATTACGGAAACCTATGATGTGCAGGTTATCTGAATGATCCAGAAGCGACAAAGAACACCATTGATAAGGATGGATGGCTGCACACTGGGGACATTGGTTATGTGGACGATGACGATGAGATCTTCATTGTTGACAGGCTCAAGGAGATAATCAAATACAAAGGCTTCCAAGTACCTCCTGCAGAACTTGAGGCCCTTCTCATCACACATCCTGAAATTAAGGATGCTGCTGTTGTCTCGTAAGTTGATCCCACACATTTAAATCCTGAAATGACATTAGGTCACATGGACCATATCACTCTGGTGTCAAGGAATTAATTCTTCTGGATCAACTGCAGAATGAAAGATGAACTTGCTGGCGAAGTCCCTGTTGCATTCATTATACGGAGTGAAGGCTCTGAGATTAGTGAGAACGAGATCAAACAGTTTGTTGCAAAGGAGGTAATACCAAATCTTGACTTTCGGAAAACAATAATCAACACAATTATTACATATCAGTGCATGTCTACAAACAGTAGTGTTGAAAGGACTGTAAACTAAGTTGCATCATGTAAAATATAAGAAATGCTTGCATCAGTTCATGTGTCTGGCATTTGAAAGGAAAAATACTATGATCCAAACTTTCCAAAGAGTCCATATCTCATTACAGTTTCTACTTTGTTATAGGTCGTGTTCTACAAGAGGATCAACAGAGTTTTCTTCACGGATTCCATTCCGAAGAATCCCTCCGGCAAGATTCTTAGGAAGGACCTGAGAGCGCGGCTTGCTGTGGGCATTCCGATCAGTGACAACACACAGTCCGAAAGTTGATATTTTGGTGCTATTCTTTTCTAGTTTCGACACCTTTGTCAAAAATCATGCTTTACTATTCATGAGATGGCAATGGTATATATAAAAAGGCCAAGCGATCGATATTGATTCTAATAGATGGGTAAAGTATACTTTGTTTGTTTGTGTCCGACATATGTATTTGTATCATGTATAGATATCGTTTTTACAACAAATGCTGATTATAATGTATACCATCTTTGGGTTAACCTATTATTCATAAAGGGTCAACCCCAGTCCTGATTGTGTCTGCTCTCTGTTACATAAACCCATACCGCTTTGGTGAAATGAAATGACAGACTTATCAATCTCGTATTGGGTACCCTACAGGCTACAAAACTGAGCCATGTTGGGTTCATATTGAAATTGAAATTTGGAAGATAAAAGTCGGTGAGTTTGGAGCAAGAATTTACTGGAATACTCTAACAGTCCCATTTTTCAACTGTAAATCTGGAACGTGATTTCAAATTGGGGGATGAATTGAACTTGTCGAAGTCCAGGTGTATAATACTGAAGTCATACAACAATATACAAGCCCTTAGCGTGCAGTAATTGCTGTTGATTTTTATTGTTTACCTGCACTGCAATCTACAAGTAAGAGGCAACGGCTCCGTTCGCTTCAGCTGGAAAAAGTCAAAACACTGTTCATTTGTCGTGAGAGAAAAACATTGTTTCGGCTGAAAAAATAAGCTGAAAAGTACGGATTATAAGACAAGCGAATAGGACAAACATATTATTATCTACGAAATACACCGGCGAACATGCATACTCATGTCTCCACTAATGTATCAAATGCAACAAAAGCAAAAGAAAATAGAAGCACACACCTCATAGAGGGAGAGGGAGAGAGGAGGGAAAACAGGAGTAGAACTGTAGTAGTACACTCTAGAGTAGAACTCTACAATCTCCATCTTCATAGCCCAGATCACCCTTCATATGGGCCTGCACTTCGTCACGGCCCAGTGTTAGATTCTCCGGAGAAGGCGAGAAGCACACCCGGCCCAGCTGACGCCTTTGGGCCCAGAGCTAGTGCGCGCGTGGGTCCCCGGCGAGTAGTGGCGGAAGACGTTGCGCGCGGAGGCCGCGGAGAGGACGGCGGTTCCCACGGCGGCCAGCATCCCGAGCACGAGGCTGCCGGCGATCTGCTCGCAGAAGCGGGTGTAGATGTTGCAGAGCTTGGTCCACTGCAGCGCGTGCGCGCCGTCCAGCGCGATCACGCACGCCTGCGCCGCTGCCACCGTCGTCGCGAACGTCGTGTACGCGCACGCCTGCGGCCATAGGCACAGAACGAGCGGCGCATGCCAGAGTTAGCTTGCGTGTGCGAGACGCTGGGCGCTGCCGTGCCGTGCTCGCAGCACAGCGAAACCAAAGCATAACATGTCGAGATGGATACGGAGTAGATGACGAGCAAACAGACAGACCGTGCAGTGGTAGTGTGGTACTGGTACAGTTTAGCTGGAGACATATGAGTATGGCGCTATTTATGGTGATTTGGGACTGTTTAGTTTCGTCCTCTAAAATTTACTCCATATCTCGTTGAATGTTTAGACATATGTATGAAGTATTAAATATAAATTAAAAAATAATTAATTACACAATTTGCGACTAATTTATGAGACGAATCTTTTAAACCTAATTAGTCCATAATTTGACGATGTGGTGCTACAGTAGCGCACACATGTGCTAATGACGATTTAATTAAGTTTAATAAATTCGTCCCGTTGATTACTGACGGATTCTGTAATTTATTTTTTTATTAGTATCCAGACACCCCATACGACACCTCCACGTAGCCCCCGATATAACACCCAAAACTTTACTCACTAGATTTAAATAAGGCCTTGTTTTTGTTGCTGCTATGTGTCCTTGTGGCTAGTAGCCGTACTGTTTGAGTGTTCTCTGTGAATCTGGAGGGGCTGTAGCTGCGGTTGTTGGCAACAAAGGGGCGGCAGTGCATGCGGGTCCGTCTTCCTTCTCCGGCGCGGCGGCCGTGTGTAGCTCGAGGTGTTTCTTATGGCTTCTATTGCCTTGAGCAATCAATGTGCTGTGTCCTACACTCCTGCTGCCATGTTCAATGGTTCACACTTCAGACTTCACTACCGCTTGGGAGTGGGCTCAAGGCCTCAAGCAAATTGCAGACACTATCGAGTAAACAATCGACAAATTAGCTGTAGCATCGGAGCCACTGAACCAGGTATGGACCTCACGTTTTATTTTATTTTATTTATTTACTAAGACAATTCCTTGGAACGAAGTAACACTGGAAAACCTCTCAAATCATAGCTGGAAAGAAATAAACTCAAACGGCTAACCATCGTGGCGCGGTGGCAACGTCTCCGGTCGTGGAGCGTGCCCACCAGGTTCGATTCCCAGTTGGGACGAACGTTGCATGGGGTATTTTCCCATATTCTGGACACTCACGTGGCGCTACAATGGGACTACAACATGTCTATTGTCTACGAGGCTCGTGTGGCTTTGGTGATCTTCAAAAGAACGTGTGAGGTGTATAGGTTATAGCTTCTAGGCGTGTACGTGGTAGTGTGAGTGTGTTGTATAGAGTACATATATCAAGCCGGATTTAAGGACACGCGAACGGGGCTTGGGAGCATGCAAAAACCGCTCTTATTAATGGACGGATGGTGAAGAGAGGTTGCATAATTCCAGCCTTCGCTCGCTTGGAACCGCCTCCTCCATTGATGGCGATCTTGGTGCGCTTAATGAGACCACAGTGATGCAGATGAGAGGTGCAGCAAACGCTATCTTAAATATCAATCATGTTTGCCTTGTCCTTGCGTAGGGATGAGCACCTTTATTTATGAGTTTTCTTCTTTTTTTTTTAAAAAAATCATTGTATGTAGAAGAAGGCCAGATGGGCACTTTCTGGATGTTTGTTAATTGCAGTACCAGTATGTACATTTCAATGGAGCTGCATCTGTATGGGTGTATGGGGCCTCACAAGTGTACGTTGGAGTAGAGTTGAGTCATAGAGTGACATGCATTCTGCCGTGCGCTATAGGTAAACACAGCTGTCGAATGAAAGGTGCTAATCACTAATTCCAAAATGAACCCGTACTTCCTCATAAGAATAAATTAACTTTTAGCGCTATCTTTTAAAAAAATTAGGCTTGCCCAAATTTATAGAAAAGAGCACTAAAATTTAAGACATCAAATTAATATTACCAGATGCATCATAAACTATATTTTCATAGTGTACCTATTTAGCATCATAATACTTTTTCTATAAATTTGATTAAAATGAAAAAGGTTTAATTTAAGTCTATTAATAGATTTATTCAGAGACGGGTGAGTATTATAGCTATAGGATCCTCTGTGAGCTCAGTACTATCACCAGTCAAAATCGTTTGATAGTTTTCAGGGATGGTGATGTTCCTTTCAGAGCATACTGTATACGGTCGAGGTTGATCGAGACATAAATACTAATATAATTTATTATAAACTTAGTTAAACTTGAGTTACTTTGACCAAAATGGATAGTTTTCAGGGATGGTGATGTTCCTTTCAGAGCATATTGTATACAGTGGAGTATCCAATCCAACTTATTGTTACGTTAGTTTGGCTTATAAGCCATACTTTTTCAATCAACAAATATTATTTTTCTATCACCACAAATCAACCAACAGTACTTTCAGTTATAGCTTATCAGTCAGGCAATAAGTTGGATTGGATACTCCATTATAGCCCTTGTTTGTTGTTTCTTATTAATTTTCTTACCCAAGGGCCAAAGATTAGCCCTTTTCTTTCCACTAATTTCAGCAGTTCCGGCTCGTGTATGTGTGTGTGTGTTTTCACTATGATTCCCAGGATTTCATTTGATTGGGTTTATTTACGTTGTGATTTAATTGTGATAGTGACCAAAAAGACATTTCCCCCCACTGGAAGCTTGAATATTCTTCCAAGGAAAAGGCGGGATGCAACCCTTCCTTTGAAAGAAGACGGAGTACGACTGTACTGTACGTACGAGGGAGGGACGGAGGGAGTTGTTGCGCCTTACCTTGTCGAGCAGGAGGCATGTCCAGGCCAGAGCCCTGCTGCTCCGGCGGCAGGGGCTCGCGCCGCCGCCGACGCGCCGGCCGAGGTAGAAGCACTTGAGCAGCTGCAGCAGGTGGTACCCCGCCGCCGCCGCCGCCGCCATCGCCAGCACCCTGCGGCAGGGCAGAGATAGTAGAGCGCGAGCGCGCGTGCGCGTACGTACAACCATCAGCACCCGTGCTTGCAGTGCAGAGGCCATGAATGGAAGGCTGCTTACCAGAGCGCCTGGACGTCCTTGACGGTGGCCTTCTTGGTGACGAGCAGCACCGTCTCCGTCTGCGTGCTGAGCCCCACCAGCAGCGCGGCCGCCGCGGCCAGCGCCGCGCACGCGCCCCGCAGGAGGCCCTCCGCCTTCACCTCCCACACCCTCGCCGCGGCCACCATCGCTTAAATTTGCTACTTGGAGTAGCTGCAAGCCCTCTCTCTTGCCACGATCGATTCCCCGGCAGGCTGCAGGCAGCAGGCAGCAGGCGCGAGGCGCGTGAACGCCCCGCCAACCGAACGCTCGCTCGCTCGCGCTGGCGCTTCTGACCAGTCGCGTGGCCGCGCGCGGGACGTGCCGAGCGAGCGCGAGCGCGAGCGCCTAGTGGTTTCGTCGGGCTTCGGCCTCGATCTTTTCCCCACGCGACACGGGTCGGCCGGGTCTTATAGGCGCGGGCGCCCGCGCGCGCACGGCTTGTGGCCTTGTGCGTCGGCCCGTCTCGGGTCACGGGTGCTCGACATGGACCGCTGCACGACACGTAGCGGGACATGGTGTACCGCGCGCACGCTACCGAACGAACCTGTGTCTGTGCATGGTGCCCGGCCGGAGGCGGACGGCGTCGTACAGTTGATGGGATCCAAAGGACACGCTGGGATGGAATCCTGTTTGCTGGTTGGTTTATGGCTGAATATGAGATCTCAAGAAGACACGGCTAGTACAGTAGGAGTTAATGGAATTCACGAGGCGTGGCACGGCCGTAGTACTCGGGGTTTTCACAGGGGTTTACGGCAGGGGGATTAGCCGTGTCGTGTGTCACATGGCCGGGTGTGCCATACACGCACTCCAACCGACCACACGTACCAATACAGAGTTCACGTGCAGTGCAGGTACTAGGAAACGTGCCAACTCTCTCTCTTTCAACGTACGAACGGATGGAATTGGAATCATCAATAGTCATCACACAGTTGCAACGGTACGGTGGAGGCAGGCAGCTAGCGTGTTAAGAAGCGGATCGGAGTCTGAGAGCCTAGCAATGCTGCAAGCTGCTCCAACGCACAACGCAGTGCATGCAGCAGCAGCACAACTGCCCGGAGCACGACGTATTGCTGTAGAGTGTATTATAGCCTCTAGGATAGCGCAACTGTTCCCAACCAGCAAGTCGTCGCGTGCTGCGTTTGCCTTTTGCCATTGGCACAGCGACATTTCATTCTCTCGGACAGCTGACGGAGGAGAGGTCTAGATCCGCTGCGTAGGCCTGGTTTAGTTCCGCCGAATTGGCGACGGTAGGAACACTGTAGCGACATTGTAGCTACAGTGTCTTTTGTTTTTATTTGTTAATACCTGTCCAATTGTTGACTAATTAGGCTCAGCTTAAACGTTGATTTCGTCAACATTTAAGACAACTGTGTAATTAGTTTTTGATTTAATGACGAAATCTTCTTTTTGTATAGATCTAAAGTTTGAGAAATCTTGGGAACTAAACACCCCTAATTCTTTTTGGGGAATGCAGCCGTCCGCATTCTGGTTTAGGATAGCGAGAAATCCGGATCAGAAGATAACTATATTTAAATAACTAATAAAAAATTTGTTGAACGAAATTTTTCAAAAAATCTCTATTCCTAACAATAAGAAAGGATATACAAAGTCTTTTGAAGTTGTTCTTACCATCCACAAATGCAAGTTTATTTTATTTCGACACGCGTTGTATGCGATCTCCAAATTTTGGAAAAAGTCTAAATTACTCCTATAAGTTTAGCCTATTTTCAAATAACCCATATACTAATATTAGAGCATCTCCAAAAGTTCCCAGTGATTTCTTTTTAAAACTATGGAGTTTTTCAACTCACCAAAAAGTATTGGGAGGAATAAATACGACATTTCTCCAACAGTTTCCAATAATTCACTCCTAAAATATAGAAGACAATTTTACATCAGGAATCATATACTATTTCTAAATTATCCTAACCACTTTTATATATTCTTTCTCTCTCTTGTACATTTGCATCAGGAACTATTTCCTACTCTTTATTCCTTTACATGCCCTTCCATCTTATATTGGCAGACCGATACGCGCGTGGAAGACACTTGGATATATCCGGGCATTCAGTGATTTTTCAAGTGCCAATAGATTGAGAGATGAGATTGCAACTCTTGGAGATATGTTTTTTTTTATTGTTGCAAAAAAAACTAGATTGAGAGGCTTTATTGGGAACTCTTGGAGATGCTCTTAGATGCATCCAAATGTGTATCCTTCTATTACTTTCTCCGTCCGTCCCAAAATAAGTGATGTTTTTACTTTTAGACTTTTTGTTTCACCGTTCGTCTTATTCATAATTTTTTTATAAATATTATTTATTTTGTTATGACTTATTTTATCATTAGATATACTTTAATATTGACTTATTCATTTTGTTATTTGCATAAAAAATTAAATAATACGAACGGTTAACAAAAAAGTCTAAAAGTTAAAAACGTTATTTATTATATTTTGGGACGGGGGAGTACTTAGATCAGCTCATCATGCCATGGCTGCATGTTTGCACTAGCTCGATCGGGCTTTTTTTGGGTCAGTGTCTCCTTTGATGCTAGCAGCTAGGTACGCTATCAGAATGGTTGACTGTGTGCTCGGTGGCTAATTGTTTCTTCAACCCATAACCGGCCCTATCATTTTCCATTGCAACGTAGAGTAGCCACTAGGAATTAAAGGCACTTAACAGTCAGGTAGTACTGTCACTGTAGGGTATTGAAGCTCGATTGGGCACTGACCCGAGAACAACGGAGCCCGCAATCTTTGCCGCCGCTGCCGCAAACGCGATAGGCCGAGGGCGTGTCGTCGTGTCGTGTGTGTCCATGTGGCTGCGCCGCGCGTGCATGTGCATCTCGGGGTATTAATCACGGTCAGCAGTTGAGTTGGCCGGGCAAGGGAGAAAATGAGTGAAACGATGGCTTAGCTCTGACCATGAAAACGATAATACACATTTACCACTCCAAGAGAGCAAAATGCATTAAATGTCTCTTAACTTATCCGCATGCATCACTTGGATCCGGATTTTTTTTTTGAGTCGGGACCGTCACCCACCGTAGATTTACAGACTTCTTAAATTTAGAAGAAATAATTATAAAGAAAAACTACACATCTCTCATGCATTAGATGCATGTACATGCATACGTGTCGCAAATACACGATGGATGCCCATGGTTGCTCCATGGAGGCTGTCCCCACCTTTTTTTTTCCTCTTTAGATCCACTAACTTTCAAAGTGCAATTTTAGATCGTTAGACTTTTTATATTGTGTACTGTAAATTCATATCGGTTCAAGAGACGAATAGATCCATCATGGCGTGTCCATGGTGGGTGGTGGCTTCCATGTGTATCGAACCGGTTCAGGTGCCGAAAATTTTACATTGAGCCACTTAACTTGTGTTAAATAAAAGAGCACATCCCTCTCTTCAGCTCATCCCCTTCCTAGATCAATCTCGCACCCCTCCCCCCACCTAGGGGCGGAGAGAAGGGGGCGTGCAGGGGCAGGCCCCCAATGGCCCATGGTACTTAGTACATATAATATAGGTACTAATTAGAAGTAGAGATCATTTGTATAAATGTCGCCGTACCTCTCTATAGCCCACTTAATCCCTGGCCCAATAAACAACAGTGAAAATAACATCCAGGAAACTGAACCGACAGCATTGTGTCTTTTTGGAACGCATGAATTTCACAGGAACAGGAAAAATTCCCGCATTCGGCCTTATCTACTCCGCGTCGTCTCGACTTCTTGCGTTGATTTTTTGTTGAGACGCGCCGCTCCGATCCGCCCGCAGCTCCGAGCTGCGGCTGCTCCCTCCTCTCTCTCGCTAGCCATTCCATGCGCCCACATCGCCACCATCGGCCGATGCTACGTCGTTGTGCAGCCATTCCAGTTTCCAGAAGAAGCAAGGTAATTTGCTCTAACGCCCAGTTTTATTGGTTGATCGTATGAATCTACCTTTTTATATTCAATTTAGCTATTTGGGATTTGCCAAGATGAAGAGGTAAAAAATAGTTGAGAGTTTTTAAGCCAGCATCAGGGTCTAGATGCTATATATTTTATCATATATACTTCACTTTTTATTTAGTGCATGTTTGGCGCAGCTCCAAGCGCTCCGGCTCCTCGTGCCTTGGTACTGTAGCGTATTGTTCTAAACAGTTTCGAGCAGCACTCCAGCTCGGTCCAAAATGAAGTGGGAAACTAATGGAGTCAGAGAAGCAGCTCCCAACAGGCTCCTCACCCGTCAGTTCCGTGGGCGAAGCCTTAAAAGGCATACCAAATAGTCTTATTCTAGGTTGTCCCATAAATTTTATTGACCGTTCGTGTCTTGGCCCATGTTGTTTTATAAATTTTATCGATCGTCTATGTCTTAGCCCCCCCCCCATCTCGGAATCCTAGCTCCGCCCCTGCCCCCACCCCCTCTAGTTCTTGCTTGGTGCCACCACCAATATCACGGGGAACGTGGTACAATACCATGTTCCTTGTCCTGGGAACATTGTTACTGTTCCAAGAAAGTGGGAACAACCCTATCTTAGGTTTTCTATAGTGTAAAAACGTTTATTATTAAGAAGCGTACTACGTTCCACGATCCAATCGTCCCTAGAACAGTATGACTATGGTCGCCACTAGTGCTCCAAATGCATGGCCATGCTCGCCGACTCAAGTGTGTTGGTAATAGGTCCAGGTAGGTATGTCTCCCACTGATTATCTGTGGAGAATGTGGGAAGTGGCGGGTTGTGCAGCTTCAAATTGAAGCAACCATGGAGTGAAGGCCGAGTCCTCTACTATTGTACCGTGCACAAGGTGGGTCTGGAAGACTTAGATTTTGTTTAGTATTTTGGATTTTGAAGTGAGCCTGCTCTGGTTTCTTTTTTGTAGTCCAATGGGGAAGGATGTCCCTTTTTCTAATGGGGGGATGAATATATCAACTTGCTATTGGGCTCCAAGAAAGGAGTAGATCTCACTGGCACCACAATTTTGAATTTGAGGGACGCAACAATATTTTAGGGATTGGGAAGAAAGATAGACTACTAGTAGGACTAGTTAGAGAAGTTGCTAGTTCTTGTATCTTCTTTGTGCTTCTGATTAACCTGTTTGTCTTGATTACGAAGAACTAAATGCAAAGAGGTCGCTTGTGCTTCACTTATTTGTTTTGATCATCAAGAACTTTGGATCTAGTTCATTTCAATGTCCCTCAATCTATCTACTAACATGCGAACCGCCACCGATAAGAACTCAAATTAATTTATATCAAAAGCACATCTTTCATGCTGTTATGCAGTCACGATTCACTAATGACAATGAACAAACATGTTCAATGTTGTTTTTCACATCCTTGTGAATGACACAAATATGTTGCATGCGTTTCTATATATCACAACAAAAGAAAAGGGATTTTTTTGTCCCTATCTACCTATCTCCCAAAAGCATATATACACCAAGAAACAAAAGCACTATCAATATTCACCAATTTCCCTAGAGATTTTTACATCGTTTTCCCTAGAAAAATTAAAGGAACCCTAGGAGAACTATGTTTCCCTAGGTCAATATTTGAAAATCGTTATCTTTCCTTAGGAATTCAAGTAAAGTTGGATAATTTCCCTAGAAAAACTTGAACCCGCTAGGAACATACTATCTTGTGGACATATGAACGCAGCAGCAGACAGCAGGGCTAAAAGCCTAAACTCTCTCTCTCCTTGTATGTGGTGGGTCCCATCAGAATCTTATCACTTTAGCTCTCATCCATTTTCTCCCCCGCACGTCTCTCCACCGTGGACACACTAAGTCATACATTCTCCGTCCCATAAAAACTATCATTACCACTTTACGAGAACTCAATCACTTTTAATTTTATCTAAATATATTAAAAAATATTAATATTTATTATACAATAGTATTATTAGATAGATCGTTCAATATATTTCATAATAAACTTATTTAGAGATATAAATGTTGTCAATATTTTCTACAAATCTAATCAAACTTAAGAAAAACACGAATCTCATAGCGACTCTTTTTATATATATAATGCATTTTGCTTTATCTGATATCTCACTCATAAAATAATTGTCGCTTATAATTGAATGTCTTATCTATGAACAGTAATTCTGTATCTTTGTTGTTGCTGATACGTATCGTTTCTGGCAGTATTTTTATATACTACTACTAGTACACGAACAAACTGAGGGCGCGTTTAGATGGCGGAATTTTTTGGTTTTGACTACTGTAGCACCTTCATTTGTATTTAGCAATTAGTGTCTAATTATGAATTAATTAGGTTCGAAAGTTTAATGGCCTGCTCTCATCTTCAACCTCTGAAGAAAGTGACGGAGAAGGAGCTCGGAGTCGGAGTGGCTATTCAATGCGTACGTCCCACCGATCCCCATCAGACCATCACCCGCGTTTAATGGCGAACTGGTGATGGAACGGCCGTGTCCAGTGCCCTACTGTATCTATGAACTGGGCCAGTCTAGCTGCACGAATAATACTACCAGCACTACTCTGGATGCAGTTGGAGCTAGAGATGGACTAGTAGATGGTGGCCACTAAATGAAATGTCTGCGATGCTACGGCCTACGGGGATGGAGGAGTTTGGCCGCTCACATTCTTTTGGATGCAGAACCTGCCCATCCGTCGCACTCATGTCAACTGTACACTGTTTATTGGGCTTTGATTGCGTAATCTTATGTTTTCTGCAACTGTTTCGAGATCTAGAAACACAGGAATACTTATTACCCTCTCTATTAAAAAAACTTGATATTCTAATTTTGCCCTAAGTCAAATTATCAAAGTTTGGTCGAATTTGTACACTAGAATACTAATTAATGTTTATACTACCAAGCAAGTACCCGTTACATTTGTGATGTGATATATTTTCATAGCATATCTATTTGGTGCCATAAATATTAATAAATTTTCTATAAATTTAGTTAAACTTAAGATGATTTAACTTATGATACAACAAAAATATCAAGTTTTATGGACGAAAGGAGTATATATTAAGAAGAGGTAAAGTACTACCCTTTTCGTTCCAAAATAATTATACCTCTCATTTTTTATAAGTAACTTTTTTAAAATTTGACTAACTAGCCCCTCCATTCAAAACCGTAAGTTGTGCTGCTTTTTGAGTTACATGCTCGCTCAGTAGAAAAAAGGATGCAACTATGGGTTGCATAACACTTAAAGTGATTCATGTTTGACTAAGTTTTTAGTGAATGATTTTTATATTTATGGCTCCAAATCAATTTATTATGAAAATATATTTCGTTCTAATGATATTTATTTGTTTCCATAAATATTGATACTTTTTATCTATACTAGCAAACGTGCCCGTGCGTTGTAACGGGATCCAATACGTGTTGGAATAAGATATATACCATTGTTGGACGTGAGTGAGTTGTAGCACAGGCCATCAGTTTGAGTCAAAAATTAAATTAACTTAGTGGTAAAAATCTTTGTTTCTTAAGGAGTAAAAGATTAAAATGGTTGTGTTCTCTTATTTATTGTTTCTTTTTTACTTTTATTATATTTATTAGAAAAAAATCAAGTGAAGAAAACCACCGAGAACAATGAAAACAAATTCATAAAAGGCGAGCTGGTGTAAAAAACAACCATGAGAAGAAAAATCTGAACATGCTTGAAGCCGAGTAGAAAAAGTCATGACAAAATTGGAATGTACTCTAGAAAATAGCCATGGAAAAAAATAGAATATATTTGGAGCCAAGTGAAAAACGTCCAAATGTGAACATAAAGCAAAACGTACTCGGAGCAAGTAAAAACGGACAAACCAGAAAAATGGTGAAAAAGGACAGAAAAGGAACGAAACAAAGAAATTTTACCCTCCTTTCCTCCTTATTAGATTTCTATTCTATATATATTTTCCTATTTGGATTAAGATTCCTATTCAGGTTACTCGGAATCGGAGAGATCTTATTGGATTAAATTCCTAGATGTCCATATTCTTATATTTTTCTATTTGGATTACCTCCCGGAATCAGAGAGATCTAATTGGAATAGGATTCATAGCTATCTAGATTACCTTAAGTAGTCTTGCACTGTTATATAAAGAGAAGGGCTATAGACGGTTTCCACGTTCAGAAAGTTAGTTAAAGGAGAGTCGGACAAAAAAAATGGGTGGAGAGAAATATTGCCTCTTTAATATTAGGTATAGAATTGGTCAAACTTAAGAAACTAAAACACGACACTATGCTAGAATTATATTCTTTTATGGACAGAGGGAGTACATACGTACTACATTATGTGTAGATATATAATAAAAACTATATAAAACTATATAATTAGAAAAAACAGAATGACTCGTCATAATTTATAATTGAGGGAGTAATATTTATAATGCATAATAAGTATCACTAGCAAAACGTACTCATGCGTTGTAAGGGAATCCAATATGTATTGGAATCAAATTTTATATTATCGCTAGACATGCGTTGTTCTAACTTGTATGAATATGGATCACGAGTCTGTGTCACATACGAAATACAAAGGGCACAAAACTTGTTTCTATGATAGCTAGATGTAAGTTATTCTAACTCGTATAAGTATGTGTCATAGTAGTATGCTAATAAAGGAATACATTTTCATAATAAATATATTGGAAGAGACAAATGATAACATTGTTTTATAAATCTAGTAAATTTATTTTAGGATGGAGAGAGTGGACGAATGAGTTGTAGTTAATTACAGTTGAGTCTGCACGGAACTTGTTCAATCGTACTCGAGCTAGCTGCCCTGAGCTGCGTGGCACAGCTCTGATCCACGGCTCCACGCTGTTTGTTCGGACTGATTACTGAGAGACAGTCCAGTTGAGCAGCAGATGCACAATGCAAAGGCAGACCGCAGAGCACACAGGCATGTGGCAGCTTCTGCCGCAGATCCTCGAAGCCGACAAGCGAGCCCCATTCCGCCATGTGTCACTTGCAACGGGAACATGATCTACGTTCCTGTTTCCATGTTCCACGTTCCGAAAACGTGTACGTTCTGGGAACGGGAACCACGTTATAAAATAATACCTCGAGTTTTTGTGAACGGGAACGGGAACAGTCAGTTCAGGGCGGTAGTGCTGGAGCCACGGATTGCTGTCCCTTTCCCATGTGTTTTCCGTTGGACGCCAACGGGCGGCTCGACCTCACCCTTTATCCTTCGGTACCTGCAGGGCGGACCCAACACAAAATCTAAGTGAAAGCACCATACATGTAACTAAATAAATAGGCTCTATACTGCAAGTTGGTAGCTTCAACCAATAGTACGCTTCCAAATTCGATAATATGGAATTGTCAGTTCACTTCCTAATCCGATATGGATGTTGGTCTTGTACCTTCAGTCCTACACAATAAGATTTGACGTTACAAATCGTTTGGAACTGCTGGCGCATGTGTTTTCTGTAATAGTGGTAACATGTTTTCTTTTCTAACATCAAAGTAACAGTTAACAAGGATGAACATAAATTATTTTTCAGTCTCCACGATGCACCACTCCAACAGACGATAACACCGCCCTGTTGACACATCATCATTGCTACTTTGCACCATCTTACGATGATGATGTCTTGCTTAGGACTACTACTCTTTCTATATTTTGAAACTTTTGCTCAACATGATATCATGACACTCAAACTTGAAAATTCGTATGGTACATTCTAAGGACAAAAGGGGACACCCCACCAGAAGTATGTACAGTCACATTGCAAAGAATTGATATCATACTATGCTTGTTCATCGAAAAACGTTGAACTTCATGAAGTTTGTTTCAAAATACATTTAGTGTTATATAATAGCTAGTTTGACTATAAGAATGTGTATGTAAGAATGTGAAGAACAAATTTAGAGAGGAAGAAAATGAGTTGTTCTCTTTTCTCTTGTCTTGTTTCCAATGCATAAGCCTGTCGATGTTTTACCACCGATAGCCTACCACGGGGGTACCGTGGTAGTATCGTTCGGGTCTCGGCGTATGCTGAACTCGATGGTGAACGCAAGAGACAGTCGATTTATCCTGGTTCAGGCCCTCGATCGTGATCGATCGATATAATTCCCACGCCCGATCGGCGTTTGCCTTTTGCGTTGGATTGATTATGAAGTGTTATGTCGTACCTCTTTTTTTTCTCTTCAGGAGCCCTGCCCTCCTTTATATAGTCAGGAGGCCAGAGTCCTAATCGGTTTACAATGAGATTTCCTAGTAGGATTACTTAATAGTTCTATTACTAAGATTACATGGGAAGAATCCTAGTTGAACTAGATCTTCTCTCTCTTGCGGGGTATCCTGTGGGTCCCGCATCGACAAGCCCCCGAGCACTTCATGGTTGAGCTCTGAAAGTCTCGCTTTGCTCCTTCAAGTCTTGTTGGGTAGGAACAAAACATTATCCGAGTGCTTTCTGGAGTGAAACCTTGTAGCGCTTCTTGGAACCTTCGAGTGGTGAGTGTTTTGTGAAGAAAAAGTACATCCATCTGGTTGTAGCCCCCGAGCCTCTTGCTATTTGGAACAAGGAGCTGGAGGATCTTGTCTTGAAGTTGCTCTGATTGTTCGTTGAAGTTTTGTCAAAAAGAACTCGAATATGGATCGTTCCGGGTTCTTTTTGTCGCAATGTCTTGAAGTTGTCTGCGTTGAGTAAGTCTTTTGGTGACGTGCGCTTTTTCAAGAAAAGTGCACTCACCGAGTGTAGCCCCCAGCCTCTTGCTATTTGGAACAAAAAGTCGGAGGGTTCTCAAGTAGTCCCCAGACTTGGATTATGTCATCATCCGAGTAGTTTTTTGTGGTATCTTTCCGAAGCGGTCCTTTAGTCCTGGATTAAACCATCATCCGAGTAGTTTATGTGGTATCTTTCCGAGGCGGTCCTTTAGTCCTGGATTAAACCATCATCCGAGTAGTTTTTGTGGTATCTTTCCGAGGCGGTCCTTTAGTCCTGGATTAAACCATCATCCGAGTAGTTTCGTGGTTCGCAGCCTCCGAGCCTACGTCCGAGTTCTTTTTGGTGGGTGCAATTTTTCATAAAAATTGCACTCACTGAGTGTAGCCCCCGAGCCTCTTGCTTTTGCTTGCAAAAGTTGGAGGGTCCAGATTCCTGTCTTCAAGAAATTCTGGGGCTATGTATCCCGCAGCCTCGTGCCTTCTCCGAGTTCTTTTCTTTTGAAAAAGAAGTCGGTTGAAAAAGTCCTGATGCGTCGTCGTCGTAGTAGTCTTGAGTTTCTTGTACTTTTTGTCTTTTGTCTTTGGTTCTGAATCCCCGGGAGTAGTTGAAATGAGTGGCGGATTCCCTAGCCTAGTGTTGATTAAGCCATGCTGCTGGCCGAGCCCCCGAACGTATATCCGTGTTGTTTTGTTCAGGAAGAACTCGGATGCGAGGTCTTGGCGTATTCTCTGATAGTTTGCTGCTGTCAGATGTAGTTGTATGGTGGTGGTTGAGTGTAAATGCCTTTTGTTCACGGGTTGTACCGTGCTGGTATATTCTTCCGAATATGCCCGCCTTCGAGCACTGTTTTCCTCTCGCCTGAGTCGTCCATTATTGAGTCCTGTCCTTTCACTGTGTTCTTTGTCAGGCTTATTTCGTCGGTGCTCCTGGTCCATGTGCTCCGCTCCTTTGGTCTATAAATACTGTCCCAGAGTGCTTGTTTTCATCTATTGGATGTCCCGTTGAAACCTTCGTGGATATGAGCATGGTAGTTTGTGAAGTGGAGCAGCCCCCGGGCATATTTTGTAGTTCCTGTGTGTTTTGTCGTAGCTGGAGGAAGTCTTGTGATAGGGATTAGAGGTAGGCTAATCCCGCTGACAAAGATTGTGCCGTGGATGTATGTGGTGGTAGTTGGAGGAAGTCTTGTGATGCGGGCTTCGCTTTCTTCATCTGGCGATTCTGGGTTGATCCTCGTCACTTTGCCTTGAGACCGTCCGGTGCGAGATCAACTCCATATGCAGATATCACATCGGTCTTGGGTAGACAGATGCCCGCCGCCTTCTCTTCTGCTCCAAGTTGTCTGCCGTCTTTTTCCGATTTCCGCTTGAGTGCACTTTGCGTCCTTCCTTTGAAGAAAACAGCGTAGCTGATGGCGGTTTGTCCTTCCGAGTAGCAATTTTGGACACGTAGTCGTTCCAGAGCCTAGCCATGTGTGTGTTCCTCTTTGCTACCTCGCTCTCCTTAGTGCCGAGTTCGTTGGGTCTTGTAAGATTTGTAATCTTCTATTTTTGAAGTCGCTTGTAATGTAAACGGATCTTGTCTTTAAGGTTTGTAATCTTCTCGCTTGTAATGTAACTAATCTTGTCTTCTCGAGTTGTCTCTTACTTTTCTGTTGCGATCCCCATTATCCATGAGATCACCGGGTTCTTTCTCAAATAACCGGGTTCTCTTGTTCTTTTGTGAGGTAGCCCTTTCTTTCTTCCTTCTTTTTCTTCTTGTTTTGGCGAGTTGTTCTTGTAGCGATCGATAAACCCGCCGTGTTGTTCTTTGGACGGATAAGTCTGAAATCGCCTGCTGGTTTGTCTTGTTGTATGGATTTGTGCCCTCCATTGTTTTAATCTGCGTCGGTAAATGGACCGTCGCATTCCCACATTGTGTTTTATCGGGCCTTGTGGGCCGTTTGTATTGTTGAAAAATCTATTTAAAGACCCTTTGCTGCCCAACTCTTGCCTTTAAACCCTAGCTTTCGAAATCCGCCGCCACGCCATTGCCAGAATCTCCGAGCATCATCATCCTTCATCCTATTTAGCGCCTCTCTTGCTTCCACCAGTTCATGGGAAAGAAGAAAACCGCAAGCAAGTCTCAGGCGACCTTCGTAGACGAGGAATCATCCCTCTTGTTGATCCAAAATCAGGAGTTTGTGGCTATGAGGGCTGCTCAGAAGGTTTGGCCGGCCCCAACAACAAACGAAGATCAGCTGCGCGAGCTTGTTAGCGATGGCTTGATCCAAAGCAAAGTCATCGCTGAATGGAGGGTTCCGGGCGAACATCGGGTTCCAGCTCCGGGTCCTGGTGAGATTGTCCTTTTTGTTTCCTTTGTCCGCGCCGGACTTTGCCTTCCTGCTTCCGCTTTCCTTCATCAGTTCCTTGGTTATTTTGGGATTAGTCTGAACCACCTAACCCCCAATGCCATTCTCCATCTTTCTGTTTTCGTTCATCTTTGCGAAGCTTTCCTTGGAATCCCTCCTTCTCTGTCTCTTTTTCGCTTTCTCTTTCGTCTGAAACCTCAACCCCGCCGTGAAGAGACCAGCGTTCTTGGCGGTTGTGGGATTTAGTTTCGTCAGGGTCTCAAAATTAAGTTTTTTGACTATGACCTGGTCGATTCTGTAAAAGATTGGCGTGCCGAGTGGTTTTATGCTGCCAATTTAATCCCTTCCCTTGCCATTCATCCCGGGTCTGGTCCTGTGGTGAATGACCGATGGGACAAGAAACTTGAATCGCCTGCTGAGATTCAAGTGATCCAGCCACTCCTTGATAGGATTAACATGTTTGAAGCAAAGCAGGTCTCGACCGGTTTTGGTATCGTCTCGAAGCTTTCTTCGTCAGCGGGTTCAGCCTTTGAAGGAGCGGGAGCATCTCGGCTTTGAGTATTCTGGGGCCGAGGATCCTTCACGCATGGTCCCAGCTCTTGAGCTGACCGGTGAGGAGGTACTCGAGCGTCTTCAGAAGATGCTGAAAGGGGTGAGCGTCATTCCCCCTGCTGTCACCGAGTTCTTAGCCAACAACCCGCCCCCAGCTGTGAGTTGTCTATCTTTTTGTTTGAGTACTTTATGCATTCTGGCTGCGTTTGTTCTTGCTTAGCTTTTCTTTGTCTCGGTGTTTTATCCTTTTTCGCGAGAGTTTGGGCGGAACTTTGTCGACCCGCTCTCTCCGACGCTTTCCTTGCCAGCGCGGAGACCGGAGATAGGCTTGCGGAACTTCGCAGCTAGTAAGTCCCAAACCTCTGCCGCCCTTCCTGGGTTTTTTTCCGGATTTGTTGATGTATATGAAGAATATGTTCCTCGTCTAGTCCTCGCGGTCCTCGCAGTTGTCCCAAGAGGGGCGAGCAGATGGGTCTTCATCCGCCTCGCCTGTTTCAAGAAGCCTCGCAAACCAAGTACTCTCCTGTGTACTCCAGCTTGTTGCTAGCATGCTCTTAGGTGAGCACATTTAATACTCTTTGTTCTTTTATTTTCTTGTTTCTCTCATGATCCGAGTACTTTTTACCCTCTTTTCAAAGCAGGTGCTCTGGTTTCCTTGGTGAGGAGGAAGAAGATGATGAAGTACCCCTCGTCATGCAAATGGTGAGTTGCTTTTCCTATTTCGTTGCATTGAATTTCTCTTCTTGGTCTTGACCTTTAGTATTGATCTTTTTTTAAAGTAATCGGAGGCCGGGAGTGAGTTTTTCCGAGGCTCCCGTGTGTCGACCTCTTCTCAAACTCGTGTCGAGTTCTTTGGAAGCTCCGTGCATCGAGTTCTCATCGCTCCTTCATGACGGAGCTCTTCCACGTCTCCAGCTCCGGCTCCTTCCATGGCTCCAGCTCCGGCTCCTTCATGCTCTCATGCCACTGTTCCGCTCTCGTCGCCGGGTGGGTGGCGGGCGCTTTTACCGTCATGGGTTCCCCTGCGAGGCCTTCTCTAAACTTCGCAAAGAAGAAAGTGGTCGGTGAGTAGATTCCAGCTTTATCTTTTTGGCTTTTATTTTCCTTCCTCTGGTTCTTATCGGCGCTCCTTTTTATCACTTTTCGTTGTTTTCGTCTTCTCTTACTCCTTCCTCGACTTCTTCTCTCCTCCCCCACTGCGTATAACGAAGTTCTCGAGCCTCGGGACTCACAAAGATTCTGCTGACGGAGTCGCTGTGGGGCTTCAGAGCTACTCTGGCGAAGTTGCGGCCTTGGCCGCTCCGGAGGTGATCGTGGCCGTCATACCGGGGTCCTTCTCGAGGGTTTGACTCCGGCTTCCCTAAAGGTTGCTTTGGTCGTTCCTTCTTCGCTCCATTCGGCTTCTCCTTCCCCTACTCTTGCTTCCGGCGGTCCTTCTTTTTTTCCGATGACGTGGTGCAACAGCTTGATGCCACCCATCGGTTATCTCGAGTGACCGCATGACTGGGAGAGCCCTATCGACTTCTTTTGGTGAAAAACTTGGTAGGTTTCTTGCCGCTCCTTTTTTGCATGCTCGTTTTTCCTCTGTCCTTACGCTTTATTTTTCTTTGTCTGTTTTGGCTCAGTCTTTCTCCCGTGATCATTCTGGCTTCTTTTTCTCATCTGAAAATGAGAGAAAGTTGTCTTCTGAGGTGAGTGTTCTAAAGGCCGATCTTGACCTTCTCCGGCCGAGTTGGAGATGCGTCGATGCACCAAAAGGAGGAGAAAACCCTTCGTGCCCGGGTAATGGAGTCGGAGACCGTGGCGGAGTCTGCAAAAAATGAATGTAAAGGTGCCATGGGCTCTGCCTGTATCTTGTATTTTGATTTCTTTTTCTTTCTTGACTTGTTCTTGGGTGTCTGTCTAGTTCTCCGAGCCGAGAAGTTGAAACTCTCGGAGAGCATCGATGAGATGAAGGCTCTAGTCCGTTCTAGCCATAACAAGGCTGAGGAGGTAATTACTCATCTTTGAGGAAGAACTTGCCCTTGCTAAGCTGATTAGGCGTGGAGTGATAGGGATCTTGTGCAGCCCAAAGAACTATTGAAAGCTTGACCGAGAAGTCATGCGACGGCCACCGAGAATTGGAATGTTCTGTGAAATCTTTTTCGCTTCGATGAGCCGATGTTCTCCGGACTCAAATGGATGACGGGCAATCTTAAGTAGCTTCATTCCGGATTCCGGTCGTTTCAAGAATTTGTGAAGAAGTGTGCCCAAATATGTACCAAAAATGTGCTAGCCAGTCCGGTCCTTGCTCTGAGGCGCCTCTGTCCAAGATAGCAGAGGAAGCTGAAAGCCAAGAATACCTTGACGCCGTTGAGAGGATGGAGCCTGAGGTCGACGGTTTAGCCAGTAGGGTTGCAGAAAATCTAGATATTGACATTTCCCTTCCTGATGATAGTGCCTGACCCGACTGACCGGCTTCTTGTAAAGCTTCTTGTAATATCACACTCCTCTTTAAATGAAGATTCTTTGTTTTCGTTGATGTATTGTTTGCCTGGGTGTGGTCGAACTTACTTGTCCTGCTGAGTATTTTGTCCTGTCTGCTTCACCAAACAACTCGGTGTGTTATCGTCCTGTCTGCTTCACCAAACAACTCGGTGTGTTATCGTCCTGTCTGCTTCACCAAACGACTCTTGTCGAGTGCTTTGTCCGCGCTGCGACTTGTTAGATGTAAATCTTTGTGTTGACACCGCGCTATGAAGAAACGACTCGGCATAGAATGCATAGAATGTTGCCTTTTGAGTGGCGCTTGTACTTTTTCTGAGGAAAAAGTATTCCTATCTGGATGTAGTGTAGCCCCCGAGCCTCTTGCTTTTCGGAACGAAGAGCTGGAGGGTCCTTTAGAGTTCAGTTTTGGTTGACTAGTTTTGGCTTCATTCTTTGTTTCGGGTGTTAGCTTTTAGCTACCCTCATCGGCGGGCTCAAGCGTATTTTCAGCTATTTTGCTCTCGGCCGGGAAGCTCAGGCGTGCTTTCAGCCATTTTGCTTTTTGTTTCGGGTGTTAGCTTTTAGCTACCCTCATCGGCGGGCTCAAGCGTGTTTTCAGCTATTTTGCTCTCGGCCGGGAAGCTCAGGCGTACTTTCGGCCATTTTGCTTTTTGTTTCGGGTGTTAGCTTTTAGCTACCCTCATCAGCGGGCTCAAGCGTGTTTTCACTATTTTGCTCTCGGCCGGGAAGCTCAGGCGATTTTCAACCATTTTGCTTTTTTGTTTCGGTGTTAGCTTTTAGCTACCCTCATCGGCCGGGCTCAAGCGTGTTTTCACTATTTTTGCTCTCGGTACCGAAGCTCAGGCGCTTTTCAGCCATTTTGCTTTTTGTTTCGGGTGTTAGCTTTTAGCTACCCTCATCGGCGGGCTCAAGCGTGTTTTCAGCTATTTTGCTCTCGGCCGGGAAGCTCAGGCGTACTTTCAGCCATTTTGCTTTTTATTTCTGGTAAATAACTCGTTGGAAGTCATGATAAGACATGCTGTGGATGAATATCATCTTTATTGATCATGAATATGAACAAATACATATGTTGTCGAAGAATATCGTCTTTCGTCGATTGTGAATGTTGGTCCCTTGTGGCTTGCATGTCTTGTTTTTACGCGTAGAATCTTCTTAGCTGACTGATGTGCCATGTATTGCTTACTTCCTTTCCATCTTCAGTTATTAACTTGTATGTGCCCGGTCCGGTGACTTTTGTGACAATGAACGGACCTTCCCATGGACTGAGAAGCTTATGTCGTCCGTCAGTCTTTTGTATCCTTCTTAATACTAAGTCTCCAACTTGTAATGATCGAGGATGGGTACTTTTGTTGTAGTGCCGCCTTAAACCTTGTAGGTATCTGGCTGATTGGAGGGTGGCATTTACTCTGACTTCTTCTGAGCTGTCGAGTTCTAATCTTCTTGTTTGTTCTGCTTCTCCTTCATCGTATTGTTCTATCTTTGGTGATGTCCAGATCAAGTCGGTGGCGATCGCTTCCTCGATCCGTAAACTAGGAAGAAGGGTGAATGGCCCGTTGCTCTCTTTATTTGAGTTCGTAGAGCCCCATACTACTTTTGGCAATTCCTCAATCCATTTGGACCCATAATCAATTAGTTCTTCATATAACCTTGGTTTTAATCCGGCTAGTATGAGTCCATTGGCCCTTTCTACTTGTCCGTTGGCTTCGGATGTGCAATGATGCATAGTCTATAATCAAACCATAGTCTTGTGCCCAACTTACAATTCAGAGTCGTGAAGGGGAGCCTAGATCTGTGATGATTCGATTGGGCATGCCAAAGCGGTGCGTAATTTCTTGGATGAATTCGATTGCTTTGGTTGCGCTTATACTTCCATGAGTGGTTTATATTCAATCCACTTGGTGAACTTGTCGATTGCCACAAAGATGTACTCAAGCCACCCTTTGCTTTCTTGAGGGTCCCACTTGATCCAGCCCCAACAGGAGAAAGGCCAAGCGGTGGGATGCGAGATAAGATTGTGAGTCAGCACATGGGCTTGTCTTGCAAACATTTGGCAACCTTTGCATTTTCTCGCGGTGTTCTTCTGCGTCTTTTAGAGCGGTTGGCAAGAGAATCCGGTCTGCAAATGCTTTTCCAACCAATGTCCTTGAAGCGACATGATTTTCCGCAAAGAACTTTGAGTGTATCTCGTCTAGGATCTCTTTGCCTTCTTCAAATGAAACACATTTCAGAGTACTCTGATGAAGCTTTCTTCTATAGAGTCTATCTCCTACTAAAACGTAGTTTTTGCTTCACGAACAACTTGGGTAGCTTCCGCTTTGTCTGCCACGGTAGTTTATTTTCTTTGATATAGTCGATGAAAACTTGGGTCCATGAGGTGTTGATTACCAAGATCTGAACGCCTTTAGCCTGAATTTCGTTGGATGTCTCACCGGGTTGTTTGATAGAGGGAACTGATAGTTCTTCTATAAATACGCCGGGTGGAACCTTTGCTCTGTCTCGATCCGAGCTTGGCAAGGACATCTCTTTGCAATGTTGGAATCATTGATGACGTGTAAAATTTCTAATCCTTGGAAATATTTTTCAAGTTTCCGTATTTCAAAGACAAGAAGCATCCATGTTTTCTTTTGTGCAATCCCAATCCTTGTTTACTTGGTTGATGACTCTTCTTTGAATCGCCATATACAAGTAATCTCTTTATTCCGAGGGTAATTGCCACTCAGAGCCTGTGGATGAGGGCTTCATATTCTCGCTTTAGTTGTTTGTAGCTTGCCATAATATCTAAAGGACGTACTTGAGTTGTTTTCCTTCCGGGGAAATGAGGAGAACGCTCGCACCGCTCCACCTAGTTTGAGCGACCCATCAAAGTACATCTTCCAAAGGATCGAGGATTGTATCCGATAAAGGTTTGCTGAATTCTCATCCCACTCGGCCACAAAATCGGCAAGGGCTTGAGATTTGATTGCTTTCCGTGGGGTAAAGTCGATGTTAAGAGCTCCAAGTTCAATCGCCCACTTTGATATACGCGTCCCGTCGCATCTCTCATTGTGTAAAATGTCTCCGAGTGGGAAGTCCGTCACCACGGTAATTTTGTGGCTTTCAAATAGTGGCGAAGCTTCGTGGAGGTGATAAGTAGGGCGTAGAGTAGTTTTTGTACATGCGGGTACCGGATTTTGATTCGCACAATACTTGATGTAGTATACCGTCATTGTACTTTGTACACACGTCCTTCTTCTTCTCTTTCCACGACTATTGTCGTATGGGACTCTGATTAGTCGCCGCAATGTATAGCATCATGTCTTCATCTTTCCTTGGGGTGTGAGAATTGGTGAGGATGTGAGATATGCCTTAAGTTTCTTGAAAGCTTCACGACCTCTTTTGTCCATTCAAACTTGTCTGTCTTCTTTAGTAGTTTAAAGAAGGGTAACCCCTTTTCTCCGAGTCTTGATATGAAACGATTGAGGGCCGCCATGCATCCTGTTAGTTTCTGAACATCTTTGATAGTCCTAGGTTGCCTCATTTCTGTTATAGCTTGAATTTGCTTGGTGCTGGCTTCAATCCCACGCTGACTGACCAAAAATCCGAGTAGTTGCCCTGAAGGAACTCCGAATACACATTTATTTGGGTTCAATTTCCATCTCCATCTCTTCAAGTTTTCAAATGTTTGCTTTAAATCTTCAATCATGGTGTCTGGGTTCTTTGTTTTTACCACTACATCATCCACGTATGCCTCCACATTTTCACCGATTTGATCTCCAAGGCAAGTTTGTATAGCTCTTTGGTATGTGGCACCAGCGTTCTTTAGTCCAAACGACATGGTCTTGTAACAGTAAGCACCGAACGGGGTAATAAAAGAAGTCTTGCTCTGGTCTTGTTCTTTTAATGCAATCTGGTGATACCCTGAATAGCAATCGAGAAAGGATAACGGTCATGCGGACCCATTTGTTGAGTCGACTATCTGGTCAATGCGCTGCAGTAGCCTTAATGGATCTTTTGGGCAATGCTTGTTGAGATCCGTGTAGTCGGCCTTTACACGCCACTCTCATCTGTGTTCTTCTTTTTGCACAAGGACCGGGTTTGCTAGCGGTCCGGATGAAGGATTTCTCGATGAATCCGGCCGCCATCGAGTTTTGTGATTTCTTTTTTAATCGCGCCTTTTTGTCGGTGAGAATCGTCAGAGCCGCTGCTTTTGAGCTTGGAGTTTTCATTAACATCAATTACAGGCTTTCACCAACTCTCTTGGGACACCGGCATGTCGGCGGCTTCCAGCGAAGATATCTTTGTTGTCCCAAGAAAGTTGGTGAGCGAGATTCTATTTTGCCGAGAGGTGAGCAATCGATGGTTCTTTGTCTTGGAGGTATCGCCAATGCCCAAATCAATTTGCTTGACGTCGGCTTCTTTTGGTGGTGTGATAATGCTTGGGCTTTTTAGCCGTATTTCTAATTCTTCTTGGCTTATTTCTGCAAAGAATTGTGGCTATTTGTTTTCTCCCATTGTCGGCCTGTGCTTTTGCCGCAATTTGGATCGCTCAACGTCGCAGATCAAAAGCACGCTTCAAATCGCTTGAAGAGAAAGGATATCGTTGGGTCCTGGCATCTTAAGCAATAAGTACGGGTAATGTGGTATTGCCATGAATTTTGCCGATCTTTGGGCCCGAGGATTGCATGATATGACGAATCAAGTCCGCAACCTCAAATTTGATAAACTCGCTCGATAGTTCGCAGGAGTTCCGAAAGTGACGGGTAAAGTAACTTGTCCGAGTGGCATGGCTTGCTTTGCGGGTACTATTCCGTAAAAGGGAGTGCTTGTTGGTGTAATCATCCCAGCGAGTTGTAGTCCCATCTTCCTTAGAGTTTCTGAAAAGATGATGTTGAGTCCAGCTCCCCCATCGATTAGTACTTTGGTGACAGTCATCCCGGCAATAGTTGGGTCTAAAACCAGTGGGTAATGGCCTGCGTTCCCTACGCTAGTCCATTGGTCTTCTCTTGAAAATTGGATTGGATATTGTGACCAATTGAGATATCTTGGTGTAGCCGGTTCTGCTGTCATGATGGTTCGTAGTGCTAGTTTTTCTTGACGCGTTTGCTTGTGCAACTGGAGCTCTGAGAAGATTATCGCTACTGCCTTCTGGGTTTTTTGAAATCCTTTGTCCTCGTGGTTGTCTTCGTCTTTCTTGTGATTGTCCTCCTTGGTGTTCTCCTTACTATCTTTTCTTGTGTATCAATCATTGAAAGTGTAGCAGTTTCCGATGGTGTGTCTCCCGTTAGGGTGTAATGGGCAACGTATGTTTTCAATGTCTTCATATCTTCTGGGTTTAGAAAACTTCTTTGATTTGTCGGCCATTGCCACGGTATTGTCTGGTCTACGCTTTCTTTCTTGATGTCTGTTGCTTCGATGATTTTGCCTATCCGGGTTGTCTTGATTGCTTCTATCCGGGAACCTTTCTCGTGTTTTTTCTTCTGCAGTAATCATTTTTTCTACTGTTCATCTGAATTCTTCATTGTTTCTCGGATTTTCTTTGCAGAAATCTTGAAATTGCCACCTAGCCATGATTCCATGAGAGAAAGCTTCAATTACTTCTCGTTCGGTGATGTCATGCACTTGAGCCCGCAGATTCACCGAATCGCCGATAGTAATTTCTCGAGACTTTCGCCCCCTTTGCTTGAGTCCTTTCAGGGCGGCATGAGTGATCGGGTGTGTGATGATACACGTGAAATTTTTCATGAAGCTCTTTTTGCAAGTCTTCCCAAGTTCTGATCGATCCTGGGTTCAATTTATCAAACCATTGGAGGGGCATCGTTTCCAGTGCCATGGGGAAGAACAAGGTTTTAATATCATCGTCTCCTCCGGCTAGTTCAATTGATTGTGAATATATTCTGAGCCATTGTCTTGGTTCGGTTTTGCCATCATACTTGGAGTGATTAGACGGTTTGAATTTGTGAGGTAATCGAACTGATGCCAACCTGTTTGCAAAACAGGGGAATCTATCATGCGTTCGACTTCCTTGAATTCGGATTCGGCTCCTTCTTCGGCCAAGTGTTGTTTTGATGGGAATAATTACGCGAGGTCATCTGGTAGGCCCTCTACTCCGGTCTTCCTTGGTTGTTCAAATTGATGACCCCGACTATGTTCTCTCCTGCTTTCCCCGTTATGGCTTCCGTCTGGTCCAAGTCTTTCAAAAGCGGACTTCCTTTGATTTTGATCTTCTTGCCTATGGGTTGTTGATTTGGCAGGTATTCTTGATCGTGTTCTCTCTTCATGTGTTCTTGGGATCGTTGACCGGAGCAAGTCCTGGAGCTGTTTCGTATTTCTCCCGTGATGTGAAGTTGCCCTGAGTTCTTCTAATGCTTCTCGAATCTTATCGTAAGGCGTACTCACTGTGCGTCTCCCTTCGGCCTCTTGTTGTGATTTTCTTTTGTCGTATTCAGCCAATTCTGACTCGTATCTAGTCCAGGCTTCTCTCTGTCGAGCGCGGTGCTGGCGCTCTTGTTTCAACTTGTTTTTCCTTTCTCGAGCCTGCCTCTCGACTTTCGGTTTCTCCATCGTAGCCACGAGCAAAGGGTGATATGTTGGATTCGATTCATCCGATGACCGACATCGGGTGCTTCGGGGGTTTAATGGCGACCGAGGGCGCCGAACCATCGATACTTCCGTCGTGAGCTGTTCCGTTATTGTCGTTAGTTGTCATACCGCCGGAGTTGCCGATGACTTCAATTATGCAGCTCGGCGACGTCAGATTGAGTCTCCTCTTGGTAAGGTAGAATAGCCGTTGTCGTTGTGCCGACTAGTTGGGTTTCGCTATCCTCGAGAACAGATCCTCGCCGATGGATGATCTGATCTTGCGATGTTATCGTTAGAACGAGGCCCTCCCGAGCTCCCTCGCTGGTATCCCAAGTGTTGATTTGAAAGACCTTTCAAACCGTCCCGATAGGATTTTGTCGTGTTGTCCAAATTAAATGGAAAAGAACTTCGGCCTTTTGAAAAACTCCGAGGGTAATCCGAGTTGTTTTGGTTTGTATTCGGAATCTTGCCAAACAAGAACTCGACTTCTTGAAAGCACTCGAATAAGACTTCATCTCGGATCACGGAGCTTGAATTCGAGTCGGATGGAATCTTATTCGAATCGGGTATTATGAGTCATGCTGCGAATCTTCCGATGAGTTGATCCATCGTGGTTGTCGAAATAGAGGATTCTTCATGATGATCCGGATCTTTGAGGAGATGACTTTGAAGCTTGTCAGAGTTGTTCGCCTCGCGAGATCCACGAGTCAAGATGAAAATCGATCCCGTCGGGAAGATCATGTTATTGAGGTCCATTGAGCTCTCGGATGCAAAGTCGCCGAAGGCCCTACCAAGGCCACCGGTTGTCGATGGTTTACCATCGATAGCCTACCACGGGGTACCGTGGTAGTATCGTTCGGGTCTCGGCGTATGCTGAACTCGATGGTGAACGCAAGAGACAGTCGATTTATCCTGGTTCAGGCCCTCGATCGTAGATCGAGTAACGACCCTACGTCCAGTCGGCGTTTGCCTTTTGCGTTGGATTGATTATGAAGTGTTATGTCGTACCTCTTTTTTTTCTCTTCAGGAGCCCTGCCCTCCTTTATATAGTCAGGAGGCCAGAGTCCTAATCGGTTTACAATGAGATTTCCTAGTAGGATTACTTAATAGTTCTATTACTAAGATTACATGGGAAGAATCCTAGTTGAACTAGATCTTCTCTCTCTTGCGGGGTATCCTGTGGGTCCCGCATCGACAAAGCCCTCCTATATATAGCCATACATGTGAGATGGAGTTACAAGAATTGATACTAGGAGAGTTACACCATTGATGAAGTAGAAAGTTATAGCTTTGATGGTATAGGGGTTATGGACATCCACATTAATATTTCATAACACTCCCCCTTGATGTCCATTAACAGGTGAATTGCATGCCTCGTTAAAAACGTTGCCAAGGAAAAACCCAGTGGAAAAAAAACCATGGCCAAGGAAAAAAGAGTACACACATATTCACTCCCCTGATGGCAACATCACTTGATGTCTTTCAAATAAATCGCAATCCAATACCATGTGCCAATTTCTTGAATACTAAAGTAGGGAGTGCCTTTGTGAACAAGTTTGCTAGATTCTCACTTGAACGAATTTGCTGGACTGTTAAAATACCATCCCTTTGAAGATCATGAGTGAAGAAAAACTTTGGCGAGATGTGTTTCACTCTATCTCCTTTTATGTACCCATCTTTCGATTGAGTTATGCAAGCCGCATTGTCTTCATGTATAACCGTTGGTGCTTCCTTTTCTGAAAATAAATTGCATACCTTGGGAATATGGTGTGTCATATTTCTCAACTAGACACATTCTCTGCTAGTTTCATGGATAGCCAAAATTTCTGCATCGTTAGATGAAGTTGCTGCTATAATTTGCTTCATTGAACGCCATGAAATAGATGCACCATCACACATAAATATATATCCTATTTGTGAACGACCATTATGTGGATCAAATAGATATCCTGCATCTGCAAAACCAACAAATCCCGCTGTTGACACCAAATTTTGGTTCGTCGCATAGAATCCCATGATTTAGAACTTACTGGAGAAAGCAGTGGTACATGCAGGATCAGCTGGGCAGAAGGTGGGTTAAAGGTCGGTTAGATTTCAATGACATCATCATCTCAAGGAAGCTCTAGTGGCAAGAAAAGGCATCAACCAAGGATAGGAAGGCACATCGGATTTCGTGGAAGGGGAAGTTTGGAGTCCAAGTTATCTTAATTTAGAATATTTTGTTTTCTTTTTCAAGTTTTGTGATTGATCTTGTTCGACCAGGACTCGTAGTTAAGCCTCGGGTATAAATATTGAACCCCAGCTATTGTAATAGACATCTCCGCGATCAATCAAAAACTAGTACCTTTACTTTTTGACTTACACCACCCCCTAGGAGTAGGAGTAGAGCAGATTTTGGTTTTTTATCTCTTTAAATCATCGTCTAGTTGTTTTACCTTGTTTATACCTTACTGTGATGATGGTTTCAATTAGCTTAGTCGTTTTGATCCAATCTTGATCGAAGATAGCATGTGGTCAAGGTGTGATTAACCCTAGGTAAGCTTGCTAGTTGATGAAATCTAGTCTAGAGCTGCTATTATGGCTACCATTGATCCGGTCGACCCCCATTGTTAGCACTATAGATTGAAAATCATCAGGTAGTAAGTCTTGCTTATGGTCAAACATAGTTTCTGGCTACATGCTATGTCCGCATCGGCTATTTAGCCGATTGCTTGTGCTTTCATGATCGCAGCATGTTTTCATGATTCTATTATGCGCGTATAGATTTATATTCTTTGAAGATTTAATCTGTTATCTTTATCATGGATGTATCGGTCTGGCTCGAACTCCCACTGTTAGAGATAATATGTTAGATTCGATAGGTGTATGGATTTATCCACGCTTAATAGTTGAGCGTTTGCATGTTGCGAGTCTTCCTTCACTGGAATCGGTTGTTTTAGCCGATAGCTTGCCCATTGAGAATATATATTGGCTATTCTTATGCTTTTGCTTGTTTTTTACCTTGGTTAATAGCTAATATGTTTGTTAATTAATATGAATGCTCTCACGCCTATCTTTTAACATCTTTAGCATGTTTTCATGATCATCGGCTAAGTTCGATCTATACAATTGAGTAAATGATAATTGCCGATATGCTCATTTTTGCTCATCGTGCATCATGAACATGCTGGATATCGACTCTCTAGTTGATAGCCTTATATCATCGGCTACTTAGCCGCATATTTGAAACTATCTGGACAAACATCGGCATGTTCCACCTTAAATTACTGATCAATCTTGTCTCCTTGTCAATTACAGGGTCAAATTGACTAGCACGCCCTTGGTCACGACCATCTGGTCCGGTGTCCTCCTAAGTCCGGGGATAGCTCGGGATGTGCTCCACGCGGTTTCTCTCGGCTTTGCTTCGTGTCTGACGACGACGAGTCACTTTTTGCTGTCGACACCCTCCATGCATTTGTTAGAAAAATATAGACCCATGTCCTTCGTACCTTGCAAATAACGAAGTATATATTTTATCCCATTCCAATGTCTTCTAGTAGGACAGGAGTTATATCTTGTTAATAAATTAATTGCAAATGCAATATCAGGTCGTGTATGAGTAGATAGATACATTAGTGCTCCTATAGCACTTAGATATGGCACCTCAGGGCCAAGAATTTCACTATCACATTTCGTAGGTCGAAAATGGATCTTTGGTTACATCAAGGGATCTAACAACCATTGGGGTACTCAATGGATGTACTTTATCCATGTAAAATTGCTTTAGTATTTTCTTTGTGTAAGTCGCATGATGCAAAAGAACTCCATCTTTAAAATGTTCTATTTGCAAACCAAGGCAAAACTTTGTTTTTTTCCGATCCTTCATTTTAAATTCTTTCTTTAAACAATCTTTCACCTCAGTGATTTCTTGAGAAGTACCAATTAAGTTTAGATCATCAACATATACAGCTATTATCACAAATTCAGATCTAGATATTTTTATGAATATACATAGACAAATAGAGTCATTCTTATATCATTCTTTTATCAAACACTCACTAAGACGATTGTACCACATTCTTTTATATTGTTTCAATCCATATAGAGATTTGTTCAATTTAATTGAATACTGTTCTCGAGAACCTGCTCTAGGCAGTTTAAATCCTTCTGGTAGTTTCATATATATGTCACTATCAAGTGACCCATATAAATATGTTATAACAACATCCATTAGACGCAAATCAAGATTCTCTTTCATTGCCAGAGTTATAAGGTATCTAAAAGTTGTTGCATCCATCACGGGAGGGTATGTTTGTTCATAATTAATTTCCGGTCTTTGGGAGAATCCTACACCTTAAATCATTTACTAAAATATATCATGAGCATCATGTTTATGTGTTAATGCATGTAATAAAGTGTGTAGATCAAATTCCATAACTCGAAACGGTTGACAAATGCAAAACGAAAGTTTATTTGATAGTTATGTTGTATCACTTAGGGTTTAAAACCAATTTTTATTAAGCAAAAATGCTATAAAACATATATGTGACACCTTAATAAAGTTTGAAGCACACATTTTGTAGACGATAGTGCAACTTTTGTTTTAACAATATAGTAACGATAGATAACATTTCAAATAGCTTGGAAATCGAATTTGAAATAAATTCAACTCAAGACTTAGTCGATTTCTTAAGTCTAAAACAGATTGACAAAGCTATGTTTGGTAAATTTTGTAGAAAAATTAGGTTAAGGAGTGGGATTGTATTATGGCTTGTTTTAGTAGCCTAATATACCCTCTTAGGCAAAGCAAAGGTGGTTTGGGGATTGGATCAACGGTTTAGGATTTTCAAATGCTTTAGAAATCATGCACAACACAATCTCGGTCCTATTTCCTCGCGTGGGCGTGGTCACCTCGTCTTTAGGGACGCGACGTTGTCGCCTCGGGCGCCCCCCGCGCGCACTCTGCCATGCAAGGTCGACCACCGTGGGTGGGTCGGCTGGGCGCACGATCTTTGCAGCCACACGCTGCCCGATGCCCTAAGCCGCCGTGCCACGCCACGGCGCTGGCGCAGCGTCCCATCCATTATCCATCACGCGATGCTCTCTGCTTCATTGTCTCACGTCGCAACGCGGCTGCTGCTGCTGCCATCGTGTCTTCTCACACATCGCACTGCGTCTCTGGTCGTGTTGATGCCGCCGTACATGGCCGTGCATGTCGTCGCCACACCATTGATGGCACTATGCGCGCGTGGGCCCGCCGGTCGCATGTGTGCATGTCTGTCGACTTGTCGCCAACCGCGTCCAGCCAAGCACGCTCGGGCAGAGTCTGGATCGAGCCCCATCGCCTCCCGTCCACTCGCGTTCCCCTACCTTTTCCCCTACCACCGCCGCTGCGTCGCGACAATGCCTGGACGCGAGAGGCAACTCTCATTAATTCTGCACGCCTACACTTGCGCTCTCTTGTCCTCTTACCTCCTAAGCCACCCACAGTCTTGATGACGGCCGGCCGGGCGCCAATTTGGCGTTCCACCCGGCGAGCCATTAAGGCCACGCTTGGCTGTGGACGCGGACAGCTCGCTTGCCATTCGCCCACTGTCCAATTCATTGTACCACTACTTTCGCCTAGCTCTTTCCTTCGCCCCGCGCACCTCAGCCCAGTAGCTATCGGCTCGCATTCGTCGCTGACGTGACCGTGTCATTGTTGTGCGCCGCCACCAAGCTCGGTCACGCGTGGCCAGCTTCACGTGAGGGGCGAGCCCATGTTGGGCCACACTGGGCTCTTTTGCCCTTTTCTTTTTCTAAAAAGAATTAGTTAGTGTTTTTCTAATTTAGATTCTGAGCTGAATTTTGATAAATTATAGTAAATTCTGTAGATGTCTAAAAATAGTAAAACAAAATTTGTTAGGTTCATAAAATGTGATCTATCTGTTGATGTAGTTAGTTTACATTTATCTGTGAGAATGTTAGGTCCATTAATTTATTTAGGAAAGCTTAGCATTATTTAGATTAATATTTGTAGGAATTTTTGTGGCAAATTAGTAATAGCTTTGACCATGAAATTTTTATAGTAGGTTCATTGTATTATTATGTACTCACTATAATTTTTGTAGCCTTAGAATAGGTTGATAAAGAGGGTAGCTAAGTACTCCTTGTTTTAGTATATATGAAATCGTAAATAAAGTAAGAAATGCATTTTTGGTTGCTAAGATAATACTTGAATGTTTCGTACCTGTTTAGTGGAAAGAATGGGTAGCTTGGCATCTTAGCCATTAGAGTTAGCTTAATAGTTTGATAGATGTAGTATATTTTAAGAGTTGTTGTTGCCGTAATACAAAGCATTGCATCATCATTTCATGCATGTAGGGAACGAGCTAGTGGAGTTCATGACCGTGGGCGAGCAGGAGTACGAGGAGGTAATTGAAGAGTATGAGGAGAAGATTCTCGTACAGGAGGAAGCCTCGAAGCCACCAGCGACTGACTTTGCTGACACCCCGCCTGCCCAAGGCAAGCCCGTTGCATAACCCTTATTTTGAATAAGCACTGAATATATATATCTATGATGTGCATTTATGTTACAGGTATTTTATGGAAACCACCTGCATAAATATATCTGTCCTATGAGTCCTACTAGCACAGGTGCGAGTAGCTGCTATGCTTAGGATTTTCGGTATTGAGTAACCTGCCGTTACTCACAATAGGTGATTATTATTATCACTCTTATGATAAAATGGTGAAAGGAAAATGGAGACCGGACAGGGATACTCACTGTTTTCCCTGTCCATGTTGGTTAAGGACCAACCGTTGCATTGGGTTCTAATCAAGTCACAGACTTATTATCCTGAGCACATACTTGTTTATGGGAGCAGGGTAGGCTCATTGCTCTCTTGTCATGGGTTTTGGCTCTTTCTGGACCCACTGATTGAAGGCGGGGATGGTGGAGATCTAAGCACCACACTGAGTCTGGGACTCATGTGTGGGGGCTTAGAGTCTAAGTTTGGACGGGGACCTGGACCCCTTGACAGGAGAGTGATGGGTTGGTCCTGCTTGTGCCTAGGGTACAAGCGGGGCGTGTGTTTTGGAGTACCCAGCTGGGCACATTGATTCACGAATCACTAGGTAATCCGGTACGGCTTGTCTACAGTCTAGCACCGTGGTAAGAACTGGAAGATGAAAGATGGTGAAATGGATCTGTTTGCTCAACTCTTGCTTGAAAGTAGAACAAGTGCTTACATAGAATGGTTAGGTAATGAACTAATCATGACTGCTAATAAGAAACATACATAAGGACTCACTACTAGTATTGCTTTCCATAAAAAGGAAACACAGCAAACCATAAAGCTTATCATATCCTTTGGAGTCGGGAAGTTATTCCCACTAGTCGGGTAAGTCTTGCGAGTACATTGTGTACTTAGGGTTATTTACCCCTGTTGCAGGTACAGCTTAAAGAGTAGCTATTGTGTGGAGGGTTCTTCTGGTGGGCATAGACGGATCCTTGTATTCTACCGTTAGATGTTTATTGTAATTCCGTTGTTTAAATTCCACACTCTGAACTTAGTAATGTAACAAGGTATTTCTAAGAACTCTGGTTGTATGAAATGGACTAAGTATTGTAAACTCGTTCTCATTATTGGATCCTAGATGAAAAATGTGGATTATTTGAGTTCTCCCTTGGGGTGTGCTCGACGTAACCCGCCCGATGTAGCGTACTTTTAGGGTGCTTAGTGTCTGGTGGAAGACGAGCGCTTCTAAAGGTGTGTTATTTTGGGCGGTTTTGCCACACCTTGGGCAACCAATCGTGCCTTATATCTTGTGATTTCTCATTTTGTTTTCTAACAAATACCCATTTATAACCAACGGGTTATGACACCATTTGGTATACCGGTTACAAGCCCAAAAACTTCTTGTTTTGCGAGAGAATTCAATTCTGCTTGAATTGTGTCTTTCCATTTTGGCCAATCATTTCTTTTTTTGTATTCCTCGACTGAGTGAGGTTCTTGATCCTCATTTTTATCCATAACTTCTAGCACTAGATTATATGTGAATGCATCGTCGATGATGACTTTGTCATGGTTCCAAATTTTTCCCGACATGACATAGTTTAATGAGATCTAATCTTCTGAAGAATTAAGTACCTTTGTCTCCTCTTGAATCATGTCTTCATTTCCTTCTGGAGATTTTTTTCTGAATTATTATTTCCTCGATTTGACCATCTTGATTCTTTGCTCCCTTTCATTTTCGAGGTTTTTTATCTTTGGAACCCAATGGTCTACCACGTTTTATAGTAGCCTTTGACTCATTAGCAGTAGATGGTTGTCCCTCTTGGACATCAATTTTTTCGGGAGCATTAGCAGCTAGAATATATGACTTAGTCACTCTTTTTAAGTCTATAAAAGCATCTGGACAAATTATTTGCTAAACTTTGTAAATGAATTATCCTTTGAACTTCTTGCTCACAATGTTTTGTACGAGGATCAAAATGAGATAACGATAATTAATTCCAGCTTATTTCTCTATTTAGCTATTTATTTTCTCCCCCTATTGTTGGGAAATTTGATTCATCAAAATGACAATCAACAAATCTTGTTGTAAACATGTCTCCCGTTGACGGTTCAAGATACTTTATCATAGATGGGATTCATACCCAATATATATTCCCAACCTTCTTTGAGGTCCCATCTTTGTGCGCTTTGGTGGAGCAATTGAGACATACACCGTACATCTAAAAATTCTTAGATGGAAAGTATCTAGCTCTTTGCCAAAAACTAACTATAGAGGGGAAGAACAATGGTAACTTGTTGGCCTGATGCGAATTAATGCCGCTGTATGCAAAATAGCATGTCCCCATACAGACATTGGGAGTTTTGACTTCATAAGTAACGGTCTCGCTATTAATTAGAGACGTTTAATAAATGACTCTACATGACCATTTTGTGTATGAACATGTGCAACTGAATGTCCAACACTTATTCCAGTCGACATACAATATTCATTGAAACTATTTGATGTAAATTCATCGGCATTATCCAAGCGTATAGTTTTGATCGGATTATCCAAAAACTGAGCTCTTAACTTGATTATTTGAGCCAACAGCCACGCAAACGCTATGTTGCGGGTTGATAGTAAGGAGACGTGTGACCATCTAGTTGATGCATCAATTAAAACCATAAAATATCTAAATGGTCCACTTGGTGAATGAATTGGTCCACATATATCTCCTTGTATGCGCTCCAGAAAAGCGAGGGATTGATGTCTAATTTTAGCCGGTGATGGCGCACAATCAACTTCCCTTGAGAGCATGCGATGCATGGGAAGTCATTCAATTGGAGAATCTTCCCGTTCTTCAGTTTATGCCCACATGAACTATTAATAATTTTTCGCATCATTACTGATCTGGGATGGCCTAGCCGGTCATGCCATATTATAAAATTTCTATGGTTGGTGAACTTTTGTTCCACCACCATATATGACTCATTCTCTTTGAGACTTGTATAGTATAAACCAGAAGGTAATTCTAGTAATTTCTCCAACACATACTTTTTCCCCGATGATATCTTTGTAATGTTGAGGTACTCCACATTATCCTCACACATTGTCTCTATATGATAGCCATTTTGGCTTATATCTTTAAAGCTCAACAAATTTCTTTGAGACTTTGGGGAATAAAGTGCTTTATTTATGTCTACCTTTGTCCCACAAGGTAACATTACTGTGGCTCTTCCTGAGCCCTCTATTAATTTAGCACTTCCAGATACGGTATGAACAACTGCATCTTGCAATGTAAGATAGGAAAAATGCATTTTACTCTTCAGGATAGTATGTGTTGTTCCATTATCTACAATCCATATATTTTCTTTATTTGCAAGCTCTTGAGGCAATGGTTCATCCATTCTCTTTAAAAAAACATACTAATAAACATTACTATCTATTGAAAAACAATCATTATGTAGTAAAACATACGAAAAATGAATACTAATTAAATACAAGCATAATACAAATTTATTCATTACTTTATAAGATGAAACATGCTTTATTAATACTACTATCACATTGCACTTATTCATTCATGAAGAAGAATTAACAACAAGATTATTTATTTTTGGATGAAGAAATCAGAAACATCAAGATAAATTGTGGTGTTATGGTCATATTCTCCAATATTTGTCGCACTAAATATATTGTCTTCAAAAATATTATCACCACTACCACTTGCAAAGTTTCTCTCCATCTTTTTGTTCTTCTTCTCGAGTGTTTCTTAATAGAGATCAACAAGATATTTTGGTGTGCGACAATTGCGTGCCCAATGAGATCTTTCACCGCAATGATGGCATGCATTCTTTGTTTTATCAATTTCGCCTTTATCTTTATCTCCCCTTTCTTGCCTCTTATGGAAATTTCCCGTGTTCTTGAATTGAACACCATAATTTCCTCTACCATGACCATGTCCATATCCACGACCACGTCCGCGTCCGTGGCCAAAACCACGACCACGTCCACTCCCACTATTTTGATTATCATATCTTGCTGCATTTACTTCAGGGGGTGGATTTGAACCACTTGGACGTGTCTCATGGTTTTTCATCAAAAACTCATTATTTTGTTCAGCCACAAGCAAACAAGAAATGAGTTCAAAATATTTCTTGAATCCTTTCTTACGGTATTGCTGCTGAAGCAGCACATTTGATGCATAGAATGTAGAGAATGTTTTCTCTAGCATCTCTTTATCTGATACTTTTTCTCTACACAACAGTAACAGTGATGTGATTCTAAACATGGCTGAATTGTATTCCGAAACACTTTTATAGTCTTGCAACCATAGGTGCAACCACTCATAACGAGCTTTAGGGAGGATCACTGTTTTCTGATGATCAAATCTTTCTTTTAGTTTGTTCCAAAGAACAAGGGGATCCTTATCAATAAGGTATTCGGCCTTTAGACTTTCATGGAGGTGGCGGCTAATGAAAATCAAAGCCTTAGCTTTATCTTGGCTAGATGCATTTTTTTTCTTTGATCGCATCACCAAGCCCATTGGCATTCAGGTGAGTTTCAGCATCTAGCACCCATGACAAGTAATTCTTGCCCGAAATATCTAGAGCCGTGAAATCAAGCTTGGCAAGATTCGACATAGTAAACTACAAAATATATATATTGCGAAATTCAAACAATCGCGCAAAAACAAAATATAGAAACAAATACAAATGATAATGTCTTACCACAAAAATAACATTATGATCAATGTAAAATTTCTTACCTATTTCTTGATAGCTTTTAGAGACAGTCGTACTCATAATGTGTTATATAATAGCTAGTTTGACTATCAAGAATGTGTATGTAAGAATGTGGAGAACAAATTTAGAGAGGAAGGAAATGAGATGTTCTCTTTTCTCTTGTCTTGTTTCCAATATATAAGCCCTCCTATATATAGCCATACATGTGAGATGGAGTTATAAGAATTGATGCTAGGAGAGTTACACCATTGATGAAGTAGAAGCTTATAGCTTTGATGGTATAGGGGTTATGGACATCCACATTAATATTTCATAACATTTAGTAGTTAGTGTTGATGGAAAAAAGGAATTGCTAAAAGACAATGGCCCTTATAGTTTATTTTATAGTATTTGGATTGAGTGAGGGCCTGTGCCCCGGCTCGGTTCAACTTGGGTCTGCCCTAGGTATCCGCGGCTCGTGACTATCCACAGATCTATTTTTGATCCTTTGGGTGGCTTTGGTTCATGCCTCACGCGTCTTTAACAGCGTGTTTGGTTTGAGGATTCAATTCATGCGGCATGGACTGGTCGGTCCAGTGTCTGCTCGTCTGGCATTTTATCGGGGAATGACATCATCTGAAAATCTCTTTCGGTTGGCATCTAGGAGTGCTATACGTGGAACGACTTCATGACGGACGGTTCCATCACATGATGCAAACCAAACGCTAGGGCTATGTTCAACATTAGGTTCTAATGATTCCAAATGCCTTCATGACACAAACCAAATGTGTTGTAACTCTTTTATCATCTGTAATGCACCACCAATCACCACCACCACTTCCATCCAAGTACCCATGGCCCCGCCTCTTCCCATTTCATCCCCATCCTCCCTTCCGAAGAACTTACCTTACTCCAAGCAGGCTGGACATCGCAAAATCCCGGGAAGCAAAGTTTGTTCCTAGAATGAAAGGGTGGAGGCAATATGAAGATGCCAATGCAAACCAATTATTCGTCGGCTCAATTCCCCCTACCCCAACCCTCACCTCACCTGACCTCACAAGCACTATGGGGAATGTGGTGTCCATGGTGGCCGACGTCTTCGATTTGGCCATGGTCCGTTCTTGTGTGATTGGCGGCCTGTGTGGCCACATGGCCACACTTTCCGCGGCCGCCATTAAAGGGAAGTTCAACAGAATGGTCACAGGTGGCACTGGTTGACATTGCAACCGTTCTTGCCGCATCTTGGTTGATTTAATTTGGATGCAGGAGGACGAGAGGCGAGCTGACGTTGATGCGCAAAGGGCTCAAAGGTCGAGGGAGGTCGCTCAAGGCTCGCGAGCTAGGGTGCTCAAAAAAAATTGTTGTGATGTTAGGGGGGCAATGCCCCCCAGGCCCTAGGCCCCTAGCTTCGCCACTGGTTACAGCAACAGATGATGTAGAAGCTTAGCTTCAAGCCCCGCACACCACCCCTGACACCCCGAGGGTGGTTTGCGTGGCAATTTAACTTCAATGCACTTACGACAATTTTACTTGAATTTTGGTACGTACTAAATTTTGCTATTGTCTTGTGCAAGTTCCCTTGAATTTACTTAACTGAGGAGTAGATGACCTGGATGTCCAGTGCTATGGCTAATTATGTCCCTGTGTTATCAGTTGCACTTTAATACATGTTGCATCAATTATATTTGATCTTTATTAGCTGTTTGGAAATGCTCTGGAGTATAGAATATTTAACCTAGTTCAGCTTTCTAATGTGATTCAGTTTGTCATTGTTCCTCATACCATAACAATGATAGGATAGCAGTCATCTTTTATCTGAATTGTTTGCCTGTGTGAAACAATTTGCAAAAATGGTGCGATGCAGGCAAACTGAAATGGGTAAAAGCCTGCATTATGAAATTGACTTTGGGTACAATTCCATCTGACATTGGGAATATTTCTCTTCTGACTTTTCAGAGAATTTCTTAACTGGAGTGATATGTACCAAAGGAGTTGTGTAACATTCCAGTCTTTATTTTACTGTACCTCTTCTAGAACCAACTAACAGGCTCTATTCCTAGAAAGTGGTGTGGGTTAAAAATTTGAGTGAACTTGATCTATCAATCAATTATGTTTAGCTGACTAGTCATGTAGCATGTTCCATTTCATTGCATCAGGGGTGAGACTGTATCTGGATGGGACCATCAGTATTCTAGTGAAGTCTGAAACATTCCAAGTTGTTACCCACAAAATTGTTAAATGTTTTCTTGCTATTTACATGTATTTCTTAATTTTCAACTGCTATCAATCTGTCAACACCAACACATTTTGCATTGATATCCTCGTGCATGGAAGTTCTGCTGAATGTGCATATGTTGCTTATCCTAGGTTTCAGTTATGCTATTGGGTGAGAGTAAGACCGATGTCTGGGTCTCTGGTAAAGGAGCATCCCATATAGACTGAATTGGGAATTTGGAGTAAAATGTGGAAGGTGATGGTGTTCTGAGTGTAGCTTTGCCTTCAAAGGTTACCAGTGAAATGACGCTTCTTTTCTGGTTAATTCAAAGGTTAGAAGCTGTCAGTATTCGGACTGAGGTACAGTATCTGACATGATGCCAATGTACTGAGCATTTGGGTGGTGTGGATCGGCTGTTGTAGTTCACAGTGACAATTATTTTTCATTTTTGGTTAGCTTTTATTTGCACGTCTTTTATAAATGTGTTTCTGAACTTCTGATACATCAGTTCCATGTTGACTGCTAGAGTGTAATAATAAAACGGCAGTGTGCCTGGTTCAATGTCTGAAACTGTAAGCCTTAGCTTATGCAAATGTACCCGCAAACCTTACGCTTGATTACACTCTTGGTACCTTGCGAGAATTTGCAGTGTGTAATAAGTAACATATGGGGTAAACTTTTTTCTTATGCTAAATTGCCCCTAGCTTTCAAGTGCCGATGCACTAGAGTTCAGAACTGAAAGTGCCCAATTCCAACTATATATCATGTGAACTCTCTTCGTCGTGTGAACAAAAAAATGTTGCAAATATATATAATATAATCATTTATAATGATTTTTTTTGAAAAATATTGTAATCATGTTTATCTTATCTAAGCTTGATCAGTTATCCATATAGTAAAATTAATGTCGGGATGAATCAAAACTCAACACATAAAACAAAGCAATCTACCAACCGTGACTCCAAGCCATGGCCCTCTTTCTATTCTGTATGCATTTACATGTAGTAGCAACATAAAAGACTCTCTATGTAGTACGTTGTACCAACGTAACAGACATTTCTTATTAAAAAGTAGAATTGTATTTTTCCAATCCATATAGTTTACTTTCAACAATACCCTCACACACCTCTATGTGTCATATGTGACCTGGACTTATTATTCACGCTCATAAAAATTAGAAGAACGTGTCTAGCCATGATCTGAAGTCCGATTCAATATGGATTGGAACAGATGACGTAGTCGTTATATAAATTGTCGAACTATAAGTTATTCAGGTGACTGCGTAATAAGATACATGTCCTGTTGCAATGCATGGACATATTTGCTAGTTATTTATCAAATAGCAACACAATGACATACAAAATGATATTCATGATTGATCTTGGCTACATGCAAAATATTAAATAGGTTGGAGACGACTCCTTGGACGTGGATTGTACCCTTGTCTGTTTGTTGTATATACTTCCTCCATCCCAAAATATCTGTCTTTTTTACTTCCCGAGGAACAATTTTGACAAAAAATATTTTTAAAAATATTAATATTTATGGTACATAATTGATATCATTGGAAATATCTTTGAATCTAGTTTTTTAATAAATTTATTTGGAGATATAAATGTTGCACGTATTTTTTACGAATTGAGATAAACTTACGGCACGAAAACAAAAAACGACAGATAATTTAGGAGTGACAGAGTATGTCCTAATGGCCTGTGCGGATCATGCGTTCTTGTGACATTGATGAATGCCGTCGGGTGTAGTGGCATTGATTGGTTCAGTGCCGGAGAGGGCCGCCCAACTCAACTCGGTCAGCTGCCGATCCGGCATTCCGGCACCCATGCACGCACGCATTGCGAACGACGTGGCCACCTTTCCAAGCTCTTCCCGTGGTCTGGTGCCCGCGTTCTCCGGGCTACTGGTCGTAGTAGACTCGTAGTCGCGTGATTGCGGCGTTCGCGTGCGAACCTGACAATGGTTTGATTGTTTGAGCCGGAACCAGTTTCTATGGTTTGGTTTTCTGGTTGGGCCAATTCAATTTGTGAAAACGGGCTGAGCAAGCTGGTGGGCTGGTTCGGTCTGAGTTATTACTAGTAGTTTGATTTGGTTTGGTTTTGAACCGAGTGTTTCGGCTTGCTAACGGGCTGAAGCCGTGGTTCCAACCCAGCATTACGCCACGGTCCAGCAGCAGCCAATCCGTGTTTCGGCTTACTAGATTTGTTTTTCTATATAGGAAAACGGCCATAAAGCGACGCATGACGTCATGCTGATATCGACAAGCTAAAAGGAAGCAGAGCACGCACGGACGCGCACGGCTCGGCCATGCCCACCTCGCGGTCGCCGGAGCTGCGGGCGGATGGCGGGGCGGAGAGAGGCTCGCGCTGCACCGCCCGGGCTTCGCCAGCCTCAAGACCTCTGGGGCCGTCAAGCTCGAGGACGCCGCGGCGCTGGCGCGCTCCATGCCCAGGCTCCGCTCTCTCTCCAACCTGCTCGTTCATCAGTTCAGCGCACGGAGCTGCGTCGGCTTCGACGACAAGGACGAGGAGGTGCTCAGGCGAGGGGCCAGGATCCAGCGGTTCGACGTCGTAGGGTCCAAGTTGGTGGACGAGCTACAGGACGAGTTCGCCGGTGGCAGCGGCGGTGGTTTCTGCGACTCGTCCTACGTTGACGTAATGTGATCTCTGTCTGAACCGTTCCACCGTGACAATTTGAAGCCGGTTTCGAGCCCTGGTTTTAGGCTGTGGATTGGTCTTGTTTTGATTTAAGAACGCTGCAGTTCGGTGTGGACTGGTTTTGGAGGGGGAACGAGTGGGGGTGGGGTGGATCGGGGATTTGAAGGCAGACGTGATTAGTTTGGTTTGGTTATGGCGTGGATCACGGACTATTACCAGGTATCGCTTGTCAACGAAACAGGTGTGATCATCGTAGCAGTTACGGTCTTCTCCCAGCTCATTTATACAGTAGTACATAGCTCACGTGTCTTGCTTACAAAGCTTTTTGGGTTCTTGTGTCTAAGCCGGCTGTAAACTTACAGTCCGTTTTCTCTCTCTCTTCTCCACCTTAGCATTTAGCTACAGCCTGTTATTATACAGACTCTCGGCCGGCAAGCGCGCGCCGGCCGCGTGGACGAGTTGCCAACCAGGACCAATCTCTCCTCCTCCCGTCGCAGAGCGATGCCGCGCCGGGACCGCGAGTCAATGTCGATCAGCACCTTCTTATAAAAAAAAGTCGATCAGCACCTCGAAACTAGGTATTGAAATGAAATTAGATAGACTACTTATATATGAATAAAGTATTATAAATAAATATTAGTGGTTGACATGGTATGCTGACAACTTAAGGTCTGTTTGAAAGAGCTCCATCAACTCTAAATATACAAGCCAAACGTTTTAGCTCCATAAAGAAAAGTTTCTTCTAGTTACTTCTCAAGGATCGACTAAACACCCGAGGGCTTTTGCGAAGGAAGAATATGGTCCTTCATGATTACAATTGTGCCCTATGCAGTCATGGCATCGAGGAAAGCCTTCACTTGTTCCTAGCCTGCCCCTTCACTGTCCAACGCTGGAACACGCTCCACTTACAAACCAGGGGCTTGATAGATCCCTCTGATATTCTGGACAGCTTCAGAACACAGCTTGCAGTCCCCTTTTTCCTGGAAATCCTAATCTGCATGTCTTGGGCAATTTGGTCTGTGCGCAATGAACATATCTTCAGAAATAGACCTGTCTCTCTTCGGCGATGCAAGCAAATTTTCAAGGATGAGTTCGCAGGGTTATCCTCCGGGCAAAGCAAGCACTCCAGCCTTCACTTAGTTCATGGCTAGACAATTATGTGTAATCTTCCTTATTTTCTTTGTGTCTTTCTTTGCTTCGTGAACCTGTATTTGTACCCTTTTGTTTGTTTGTTTAATAAATCCCAGCAGAGGGAAACCCCTCCTATTTTCCTCAAAAACAAAATTCAGATTAAGAAAACATATCTAGTGGCTAGACCTACAGAGTTTAGAAAACTCCTTGAGGGTGCTCCAAAGACTAAGAGTTACGTACCTTTCTGTGAAGCTGGATGAGGCAAGTTATCCATCTCCGCCACTCATTATACAAGTTAGGACACCGATTCATTTTTTTTTTCAGAACCGTCTTATCTAATGCTTTCTAGGAGTGCTTGTCTTCCATTAGACACTAAGTTTTTAAGAGAGACACTAAAATACATAGTTTCGTTGAGCACACTCCAAGGGTGAGATCGAAAATCTACATTTTCCATCAGAATCATAAATGAGAGAATAAAACTTACAACATTCTTAAGTCATTTCTTACATCACTTTATTACAGTACCAGAATATTACCTCAATTTATTATGAAAGCGGAATATAACAATGTTATCAGAGTTATAGAGGAAGCAAGATTAATTTAATGACATGGTGGAGCATTTAAATCATGGATATTTTATACAAGAGATGCTAGCAGATTTTACATCTTTTCTTATAAAAATCTTTAGTGAGGGTTATAAATAAACACTACGGTCGTAGCGTGAAATGAATCATCTCTAAGCCCACCAGGAGATTTTCACACACAAAAGTCAACTCTAACTATTCTCCAATCACCTGCAACAGGGGAAATAAAACCCTGAGTACTCGATTATACTTAGCAAGACTTACTCGACAGAAGAAAAATAAAAGACTTCAAGGATATGCAAGACTATCTGGCTTGTGAGCTATTGCATCTGCGGAATCATTACTAAATGTGCGTTCTTATATTCAATTTCATTAGCAGTCATCATTAGTTCATTAACTAACCATTCTATGTAAGCATATGTGCTACTTTCAAACAGGTGATAAGCAATCAGAACTATTTTACCATTTTTCAAATTCCAGTTCTTACTACGGTGCTAGACCATAGCCAAGTCGGTACCATATCACAGAAACGGCGATTCACGAACCAATGTATCCCAGCTGGGTACCCCAAAACACACGCCACATTTGTACCCCAGGCACAAACAAGACCAACCCATTCCACTTCTGTCACGGGCTCTAGGTCCCCGTCCAAACTTGGACTCTAAGGCCCCACACTTGAGACCCGGTCTCAGTATGGTGCTTAGACCTCCACCTTTTTCTGCCTCCAATCAGTCAGTCCGGAAAGAGTCGGAACCCACGACAAGAACATAATTAGCCTTCCAGCTCCCATAAGCAAGTATGTACTCAGGATAATAAGTCTGTGACCTGATTATCATCCACAACAACGGACGGTCCTCAATCAACACAGGCAGAACAAGTACAATCCGAGCCTCGCTCGAATGCCTAACCAAGTCTAGATTAAGGTACCATTCCGTCCGGTCTCCAATTATCATTCATATATATTTCATGTGACAATAACAATAATATCTTTCATATCTCTCGCGAGTGACAGATAATCACTCGACTTCTATCGGATCCTATAGCATAGCAATCTACACGATCCTAACATACTAGTAGGACTCATAGGATATATATGCAAGTGATTTTCATTCAACTCCTTAAAACTTAATGTACAAGTATAAGATAAAATGCAGAATAATAAGGGTTATGCACCGGGGTTTGCCTAGGTAAGATATAACCAAAAGTTAGCATTTCATCATAGTGACACGATCATCAAGGCATCATCTTTTCCGCTACTTCAGTCGACTCCATGATCCATCGTTGTTCCTATTATGATATACGTGGATGCAACACAGAAAACGTAATTAACCAACGGCAACTGTAACTCTTAAAATACGATTACGCTCCGCAAGCTAACGAGCTAGCTTTAATAACTAACATACTAGTCTACGCATCCATGTTATCGAATAAGACGTTGTTTCCCAACAAGTATTTTACTTCTACAATTCCAAGGTGTTTTGGCATTTTATTGATTAAATATATATTTTCGAACTAGGGCTCATTTAGCTACCTTAGGAAACTAATGTTATAAATTTATTATGAAAATTTCAGAGCCAACACTGTCACCAATTTATCACAAAAATTCCTTCAAGTTTATATCTTAACAATATTAAGCATCTTAAATTAATTAGATAACTCCTAAAAATATTATAAAACTATGTGAACAAAGTATACTAGCAGATAGATCATGATTTTAGGAACCTAAAAAAATTAGTTTCATAATTTTTGGTTAACTACATAATTTTATACTAAATTTACAAGTTCAACTTAGAAACTAAATTAAAATTGCATTAGAAAAAGAAAAGGGCCGGCAGCAACCCATTCTGTCCCAGCGTGGGTCGCGTGTGCGCCGTGACGGCCCAGCACGGCCCAAGGCCAGGGGCGCCCGCGCGCGTTGGCCATTTTGCAGAAAGGCCCCTAAGCTTTTAGAGATTAATACGACTACTATGCGCACTATTCCTATCGTTAGTCACTTTGCAACCAAACCCTTAGATGTTTTTGCCTTTACCACGGGGAGGTCCCTAGGATCCTCGTGCGTGCCGACACAGCGGCCGACAGCACAAGACGGTTACGCCGGGCAAACTAGGCTCTCTACGACGGAATTAAGGGACCGACCACCATCTACATCTAAACGCGCAAGGATGGGTGGCCAAATTAACGTGAGCAACGGATGGAAGGAGTTACGGTGAACTTAGGGTTACGAGCAATTGAACTGTTACCACTCATACAGGCTTTACCCCCAACCCTCTGGTCACGTCGACGCACATGACCGACGGCGAGCAAAATCCGAAATTGGCCATGGTCAGACCACCGATGGACCCGACGAGAGTGGGGCGTCTAACTAACTTCCTCTGCTTCTCACTGACGTGAGGCATTGAGCTAGGAAGCTTTGAGTTGGTTATTATGAAGGGAAGAGGGTGGCACATCGCCCCTGCTACCTCACACGACACGGCCCCATCAGAGGTAACCTGGCCACGACCCGACAGGGTACGACAACACGAGGACATGGTCACACGAGCGAGGGCAATAGGCGCGTCGGGTAGTGCTAGACAGAGCCAAGAGGTGTGCTAGCACGCGAGGCACTTGAATGCGGTAGACGGGCCCGAGCGGCTCACCAGCGTCGGCTAGCGGAACAGGGCGAATCAGGGAGGCATCACCATCACCCTAAAGCTAGGGTCGGCTGACCCAGACGCGACGAACGATGGCACGGCTCGCGGTAGGTGAGACGCAGGGTAGGGCAACTGCCATGTCAACATGGCGACAATGGCCATGACCTTGGCTCGACCCCGCACGTGGCTCAGTGGACACGGTGGTGCACGCATGCAGCGATAGTGGGCACACATCAACCGTATTGTGACGACACCTTGCCAAGCGACCACGCAGTGGCAACCCTCCAGCACGGCACAGCGGTTCGCGCAGCAGCGCAGCAGTGAGGTGGGCCAGCAGCGCGATGGCCAGCAGCTGCAGGGCGATGACAGCGGCCCGCTGGGCCGGTCTCGGCCAACCCACGGCCAGACCGGCCGACTGGGGTCGGCACCGCAGAACGCGGAACGCGGCCAGCCGCGCGACGCCGAGCGGCCACGTGAGGTGACCGTGCGCCCGAGCCAAGCATATGACGTGCACGAATTTTAAAGCAAAGCAAAGGATGCCGATCATCTCAACCAAAGTTCAACCAATCCTACTAACCTAAAGTCAACACTACCAGCTAGCTGGCGGAGCAATCGCCATGACCCCAGAGCAACCAGAGAGGGAGATAAAAGGATGCTAACTTGGGTTCATCGCTGGAGTGCCGGTTCAAGAACAGGGCGCCAACAACATAGTTAACAATGCGTTCCAACAAAGTTTGGGAAATTTTTACGAGAGCAACGTGACATCCAACACAACTTCGATCTAAGCCATGCTCAAGCACTCTCTTTGATGCAATCAACAATACCAAAACATGCAGCTAGTGTTTAAACATTTTTGTTAGAAATTAAATGTCAAAATAGCATTGTCTTACTAGTTTTCCATACTTAGAAAAGTTAAGGATTAAATTCAAACTAACAGCCATTAACACTTTTGTTACAATTTTTAAAAGACCTAAACCCTATTAACTGTTACCAACAAGTATTTCATGCAATAGTCCACACCTTATACTAACCCATAGGAACAAAATATTTAAGCACCATTTAACTATTTTTCTCAATATAATTCGCCAAAAATGGTATTTTAAACAATAGTTCAAGTGTTTGCCGACTTAATGAAAAGAGGTTATCTTAACGTCAAATTTGATTTTTGAGCTCCTAAAACACTAGTTAACAACATCTATTTTCCAAAAGTTAGAGTTGCCTTTCCATAAACTAAACATGTACTTCAATTTTTATTTTAGTACTAAATACAAGTTATGTTTGATCCTTGTTCATAGAAATTGTTTTCCGCCTCACGTGCGTTATAAATTTTTAAAACCCAGAAACTTGTTAAGCTAATCCTTCTTGGTCCTAAATTTTGGTGCTAAGCAAGCTCGTAACACTAGGGGTGTTACAATCTCCCCCCTTAAAAGAATGTCGTCCCGAGATTCAAAACAAGAATCAGAAAGGGAAAATGAGATTACACTTCGCAGATCTAAAATTACATGGAAGGTTACACGACGTCGAACACTAAACCACTCAGGGATTTAGAGATACACGGTTAAGAGCAACCTAATACAACCAAGGCTTAATCTAGAAGTCAAGATAGATGAGGACAATGGAGAAACAACATGAAAATCATTATCCAAAACATGGCGTATGCCCAACAGATCCAGAAACAGGAGACTGAGAACTCAAACATCGTGAACCCTAAGACCAAACTACCCAACGGTAGACTTAAACTTCTTTGATGAAAACCAGATCCCTTCTTCTTCTCAGATTGCACAATCACCTCTGACTGACGAACCTAGTTCCTTGAATGACAACTAGATCTCGTAGCTCTGCTTCGGATTTGAGGGGATGGGGATGAAGAAGGAGAGCAAAGGCCAAGGGCATCTTATAGTGGTTAACGGAGGTGGGAAGAGCGTCAGCCATGGTACGCTCCCTGCACGAGCTTGAGTGGAGGGAGGAAAAAGGAGAGAAGAGGGGGTTCGCTCGACGAGGGAGGCGTGCAGTGGTCGTGTCCCTAAAAGAGGAAAATAGGAGGGGGTCCGGTGCGGGGATGAGGGCAAGGATCAAGAGCCGACAGGATGCCGAAAAAAGGGGAAACATACAATGCACGCATATAGTGGATGCGGCATAATGCCGTGGTTACGTGAGAACGGGGTACTAGTGGACCCTGACACTAACGGTGTCCACAGGGCACACAGCAATAGTGACCGGCGTGCATAGCGTGGTCAAGCGGGACACAGGGCTTGGGATATAACATCCACTCAGGCTTTTCCAATCACTCCCTACTACCCGAGGGCTAACTTTTTCTTGTTGCTCTTCTTTCCCTTGACCACAATAGGCACCAACCTTTTGCATGAACTAGGATCATGACATACATGCTTCCTCCAAAACCACATTCTCTTGTTTACTTTGGGAGAACACTATTTCATCGATCCGTTGTGGATTTCCCATTCGAACACCCGAATATTTCCAAGAAGAATATTTTGAATCAAGAGCGGTATGGCGGTGTAACTTGGCAAAGGTACTTGGTCACAACCTCGATACCAGCACATGTCGAGCAGCGTCACCATGTGGCAGTTGTTCCATAGGGACCCTTGGTTTCGTCATGACACCATAAGCTATTAACCAGACAACTATTACCAACTTACACGCAATGAAGGCGATGGGGTCATAGACCACAAAATCAGAAGAGTATTACAAGGGAAGATTCAGACAACAAGGGTTCCTTTCACAATAAGGGACAATGAATTCAAATCCCATAATGGATTTGATTTAAAGAGATTCAAGTGCTCTGCTGGGACATCCACAATTAGTTGATACAGTGCCCTACGTTATCCCATCATGGCCGATCTGCTGACATCTAAATAGTTGCTCTCTTGTAACCCACTTAACATCATCCTTAAAAACCCTAAGCACGTCTAACAAGACCTAAGGGTAGATGGACGCAATAAACACAACGAAATAAATGAAATGTACATTCCAAACGTCCTTATATAGGTACAACATACAGGCACTCACTCTCCCATTGTTGACACATCGTTCACCTTCCTTATGACCAGATGATCTCAACAACTACGGATGAAATACAACGAAAAGATTACAATACTAGAGGACAACGATGAAAGGCACCACTAACTATGGGTACATATCCCTAAGGCAACTAATCTACTTTGTTGGACCACACATCTTCATTCCCGGGCTTGGCGGATTCTTTTACCGCCCTGACTATGGATCTGCCTCCTCTCTGGGCAGTGGCTGAGTGTGGGGAAGCAAGGGCTCTACTTCTGACACTTCCGAGGGTGGGGTGCTAGCGGTACTACAACACCGGTTCTCCTTCTTTCCGGTGGGTGGACAGGGATTCCCTCCAAGATCAAGGAATCCTACCTTTCAGCAGCCAGCGTCCTCCGCTTAGCCCTAGTGACAAGGTAGGCCTCTCCCAACTGATGGGCATGCCGATCTTTAGCCTCCTTTAGGGCTTTCGACATGGCAGTCTCCCGACTCTCTGTGGCTACCACACTGGCATGCGCTTTAGCAAGCTACACCTGGAGCATCCTGGAGAAGATCTCGGCTTCCTCTGCTCGCTGGAGGCACTTCCTCAGCCCCGAGGCTTGCCAGTCATACTGCTTATTCAGAGCAAGTATGTACGTGGTCAAGTGCACCACGGTTGGGCTATCTTCTTGTGCATCCCGCCCTTGCAAAGCCTCCATGCGAGCCCTCCATACCCGTAGATTCTTTTCCAAAGGTGGAAAGAACCTCATGGGGGTACGAGCAATGGGCTCTTCATAGATCTAGCAAAGGTGCCGTAAGGCTTTCTGGGCCACAACTTGGTAGGTATCGATGAAGCAAAACCCGGTTGCGGTCACATTCTAGGCTTCAGTGATGTCGGAAAACTCCTCACTCTTCCCAATATAGACAATAACTTCACACTGCTTAGTGCCATGTTTTTCATACTCACGGACCTCATACTCGGGATGATCCTTTACCCCGAGTTTTTGCAGGGTGGCATACAGGATTTTGGGAAAACCCTCAGTGTTCAGGCAGTAACTGCTAACTTAGGCTCCTGTCATCCCTAGCGCTGATTGCAAAGGAGGATTGAGCGAAAGGCTTGCTCAAGAGGAAGGGCTAGGTGAGCTAGAGTGCACTGAGTGATGGTACCAATGGCTAGGCCAGGCCTTGCTTATAATGGCAGAGCAGTCAGTGGTCCTGGCGCAGTCCACCAAGGTTCCTACGCGGGATCACTACAAATGAATCGACCGAATTTTTCACGCATTCGAGGCCCCGAGGCCATTAATGACTAGTACGACTGCAGGGCAAGGGTCCAACAAGAGCACAGAAAGGAGTACGGAGAGACGTGGGTCATGGCAGACGTGAACCACAGGCGAACGCAAAGCACGAAGCCATAGTTCAGCAGTAACTCCTGAACAGGAACGAGTCAGTCGTGCACCATACGACTCGCGTGACATCTACGCAGAGCGCATCTACCAGCAATACGGTCACGATGACAAAAGCAGTACCAGCGCGACAGACTTAAAGATCGTATACTGCGCGAGAGTCAGTCCACTGGAGAAAGCCTAGTTAAACCTATTCCGGATGCTTAACTATAGCAATAGGGCTACTTATATATTTCATAGTTAAATGCCCTAACTTTTTGCGAAAATAGGTTGTCAAATTTTAGTTTAGCAAAGGATTTTGAAGCTTTATTTCCTCAACCTATCTCTGATACCACCTGTGGTAGAACCGCTTAATCTAATGCCTCCTAGGAGTGCTTGTTTTCCATTAGACACTAATTTCCCAATAGAGGACACTAAACTACGCAGTTCCGTCGAGCACACCCCAACGGAGAGCTCGAAAATCCACATTTTTCCATCAAGATCATAAATGAGAGAATAAAGCTTACAACATTCTTAAGTCATTTCTTACATTACTTTATTACAGTACCAGAATATTACCTCAATTTATTACAACAGCGGAATATAACAATGTTATCAGAGTTACAGAGGAAGCGGGATTAATTTAATGATATGGTGGAGCATTAACATCGTGGACATTTTATACAAGAGATGCTAGCAGATTTTACATCTTTTCTTATAAAAACCTTTAGTGAGGGTTATAAATAAACACTACGGTCGTAGCGTGAAAAGAATCCTCTCTGAGCCCACCAGGAGATTTCCACATACAAGAGTCAGCACTAAGTATTCTCCAATCACCTGCAACAGAGGAAATAAAACCCTGAGTACTCGATTATACTCAGCAAGACTTACCTGACAAGAGAAAAATAAAAGACTCCAATGATATGCAAGGCTATCTGGCTTGTGGGTTATTGCATCTATGGAAGCATTACTAAATGTGCGTCCTTATATTCAAGTTCATTAGCAATCATCACTAGTTCATTAACTAACTATTCTATGTAAGCACCTGTGCTACTTTCAAGCAGGTGGTAAGCAATCAGAACTATTTTACCATCTTTTATATTCCAGTTCTTACTACAGTGCTAGACCATAGCCAAGTCAATACCGTCTCACAGAAATGGCGATTCACGAACCAATGTATCCCAGCTGGGTACCCCAAAACATACGCCCCGTTTGTACCCCAGGCATAAACAAGACCAACCCATTCCACTCCTGTCACGGACTCCAGGTCCCCATCCAAACTTGGACACTAAACCCCCACACTTGAAACCCGGTCTCAGTATGGTGCTTAGACCTCCACCTTTCCCCGCCTCCAATTAGTCGGTCCAGAAAGAGCCAGAACCCACGATAAGAACGTAACGAGCATTCCTGATCCCATAAACAAGTATGTGCTCAGAATAATAAGTCTGTGACCTGACTACCATCCACAGCAACAGACGGTCCTCAATCGACACAGGCGGAACAAGTGCAATCCGAGCCTCACTCGAATGCCTAACCAAGTCCAGATCCAAGGTACCATTCCGTCCGGTCTCTAATTATCATTCATATATATTCCATATGACAGTAACAATAATATATTTCCTATCTCTCGCGAGTGACAGGTAATCACTCGACTTCTATCTGATCATATAGCATAGCAATCTACACGATCCTAACATACTAGTAGGACTCATAGGATATATATATATATATATATATATGCAAGTGCTTTTCATTAAAACTTCTTAAAACTTAATGCACAAGCATAAGATAAAGTGAAGAATAATAAGGGTTATGCACCGGGGTTTGCCTGGGTAAGATATAACTAAAAGTTAGCATTCCATCATAGTGACACGATCATCAAGGCATCATCTTTTCCGCTACTTCAGTCGACTCCTTGTTCTATCATTGTTTCTATTATAATATACGTGGATGCAACGCAGAAGACGTAATTAACCAACGGCAACTGCAACTCTTAAAATATAATTACGCTCCGCAAGCTAATGAGCTAGCTTTAATTACTAACGTACTAGTCTACGTATCCATGTTGTCGAATAAGGCGTTGTTTCCCAACAAGTGTTTTAGTTCTACAATCCCATGGTGTTTCGGTATTTTATTGATTAAATATATATTTCCGAACTAGGGCTCATTTAGCTACCTTAGCAAACTAATTATTATAGAGCTACAAAAATTACAGTGAGTAACTAATAATGTTAAGAATTTACTGTGAAAATTTCAGAGCCAACACTATCACAAATTTATCACAAAAATTCCTTCAAGTTTATATCTTAACAATATTAAGCATCCTAAATTAATTAGATAACTCCTAAAAATATTATAAAACTATGTGAACAAAGTATACTAGCAGATAGATCATGAATTTAGGAATCTAAGAAAATTGGTTTCACAATTTTTGGTTAACTACACAATTTTATACTAAATGTATAAGTTTACCTTAGAAACTAAATTAAAATTGCATTAGAAAAAGAAAAGAGCCGGCAGCAACCCATTCTGGCCCAGCACGGGTCGCGTGTGCGCCGTGACAGCCCAGCACGGCCCAAGGCCGGGAGCGCCCGCGCGCGTTGGCTGTCTTGCGGAAAGGATCCCTGAGCTTTCAGAGATTAATACGACTGATATGCTCACTGTTCCTACCGTTAGTCACTTTACAACCAAACCCTCATATGTATTCGCCTTTACCACGGGGAGGTCCCTGGGATCCCCGCGCACGCCGGTGCGGCGGTTGACGGCACAAGGCGGTTACGCTGGGCAAACTAGGCTCTCTACGACGAAATTAAGGGACCGACCACAATCTACATCTAAACGCGGAAGGATGAGTGGCGGTTAGGGACTCGGAGGCGCACTATCGCGGGCTGAAGTGGTGAGCGGCTATCTACAGTAGTGGCACGACTGTTCCGACGAGCCTACGTACGCTCGGTAGAGTAGAAGTGGCAGATAAGCATCAGTGGCTCACCGTGGTGTACGCCCTACTGACGGTTCAAGCAGGGGAGTGCGGCGACGGTCTGGCCACGTACGACCGATCAAGGCGGCGACGCTCTGTGATGGACATCGGCGCGTCACCCCACCGACGACGAGCACCCTAGCCAAAATAACGTGAGCAACGGATGGAAGAAGTTATGGCGAGCTCAGGGTTATGAGCAATTGAACTGTTACCACTCCTACAGGCCTTACCCCCAACCCAAAATTGGCCGCGGCCAGACCACCGCTGGACCCAACGAGAGTGGGGCGTCTAACTAACTTCATTTGCTTCTCACTGACACAAGGAATTGAGCTGGGAAGCTTTGAGTTGGTTATTATGAAGGGAAGAGGGCGGCGCATCGCCCCTGCTACCTCACACGACATGGCCCCATCAGAGGTAACCCGGCCATGACCCGATAGGGTACGACAACGCGAGGACATGGCCGCATGAGCAAGGGAAATAGGCACATCAGGTAGTGCTAGATGGAGCCAAAAAGTGTGCCAGCACGCGGGGCACTTGAATGCGGTAGCCGGGCCCGAGCGGCTCACCAACGTCGGCTAGCGGAACAGGGCAAATCAGGGAGGCGTCACCGTCACCCTAAAGCTGGGGTCGGCTGACCCAGACATGGCGAATGGCGGCACGGGCTCGTGGTAGGTGAGACGCAGGGTAGGGCGACTGCCATGACCTTGGCTCGACCCCGCGCGTGGCTCAGCGGACACGGTGGTGCACGTATGCAGCGATAGCGGGGCACACAGCAACCGTATTACGACAACGCCTCGCCATGCGACCGCGCAATGGCTGCACCGGCATAGCGCAGTGGCAACCCTCCAGCACGGCGCAGCGGTGCGCGCAGCAGTGTGGCAGCGAAGTGGGATAGTAGCGCAACGGCCAGTAGCTGTAGGGCGACGATAGCGGCCCTCTGGGCCGGCCTCGGCCAACCAAGCCAGACCGGCTGACCGGGGTCGGCACCACATCGCGCAGAACGCGGCCAGTCGTGCGACGTCGAGCGGCCACGCGAGGTGACCGTGCGCCCGAGCCAAGCATATGACGTGCATGAATTTTAAAGCGAAGCAAAGGATGCCGATCATCTCAACCGAAGGTCAACCAATCCTACTAACCTAAAGTCGACACTACCAGCTAGCTAGCGGAGCAATCACCATGACCCGAGAGCAACCAAAGAGGGAGATAAAAGGATGCTAAATTGGGTTTGTCGCTGGAGTGTCGGTTCACGAACAGGGCACCAACAACATAGTTAACAACGCGTTCCAACAAAGTTTGGGCAATTTTTACGAGAGCAACGTGACATCCAACACAACTTCGACCTAAGCCATGCTCAAGCACTCGCTTTGATGCAATCAATAATACCAAAACATGCAGCTAGTGTTTAAACATTTTTGTTAAAAATTAAATGCCAAAATAGCATTGCCTTACTACTTTTCCATACTTAGAAAAGTTAAGAATTCAATTCAAACTAACAGCCATTAACATTTTTGTTATAATTTTTAAAAGACCTAAACCCTATTAACTGTTACCGACAAGTATTTCTATGCAATAGTCCACACCTTATACTAACCCATAGGAACAAAATATTTAAGCACCATTTAACTATTTTGCTCAATATAATTCGCCAAAAATGGTATTTTACACAATAGTTCAAGTGTTTGCCGACTTAATGAAAAGAGCTTATCTTAACGTCAAATTTGATTTTTGAGCTTCCAAAACACTAGTTAACAACATCTATTTTCCAAAAGTTAGAGTTGCCTTTCCATCAACTAAACTTATACTTCAATTTTTATTTTAGTACTAAATACAAGTTATGTTTGATCCTTGTTCATAGAAATTGTTTTCCGCCTCACGTGCGTTATAAATTTTTAAAACCCGGAAACTTGTAAAGCTAATCCTTCTTGGTCGTAAATTTTGGTGCTAAGCAAGCTCGTAACACCAGGGGTGTTACATTTTCCTTCTTCATTTCCCTATCACAAAATCGCTGACCAGCTCCTCCGCCCATGGCTCTTGCGCCGCCATGCCCGATGCCCCACACCCCCTGCCGTCCAGTGCCACGTAGCATGCCCTGTCGTCCCTCGCTCCTGGCTCCACGCCTGTCTGCCCCACCCAGGCTGCCACCTCACCTCCCCGCCTGACCCTAGCAACCATGCATGGACCCCACCCCAGTTTTCGCCACGCCTGCCCACCCGCCTAGCCGCCGCCATGCCCCGTCCCTCCTTCCTCGCACTTGCCCGCCCCACCTCGGCCGACACTGTAGCCCACCTTGCCTTCACCACGCATGCTTTGGCGCCTTGCGCTGTGTTCGATCCGAACGTCCCCCATGGCAAGGAAGGCCAAGATGCCATGGTTGTTACGCATGTGTTCTTGGGCACATGAATCCAGGGGCATAAGAGGTCATTTCGACCAAAATCTTTAATTCTTGGATCTGGAGATGAGCTGTAAGCAAAACACATTTCTCACATCTATGATGTGTTGTCGGCAGTGCGGCAAGGCGAGGGTTGCATCATCCACAGGGAGAGGAGGTAAGGGCAAAGGTGGCAAGTTGAGGCAATAATATGCCTAACTATACTTGGCCAAACGGGCCGCCTGGGCACGGCATGGCAATGGCACAGTGAAGCACGGCACGACGAGGCACGGCATGGTCAGGCACGGTGGCGCGTGCCGTGCCGTGCCGTGCCGGATAGTGCCACCGTGCCGGCACCTCGGCCTAGGTACGGCCCTACAGCCGGTTAGTTGTGTCGTGCCGTGCTTGTAGGCACGGCGGCCCATCATGCCCATGCCGGCCTGAGGCCGTGCCACCTGCTCCGTCGTCACAGCGCCGCTTGTGGAGGCCGGTGGAGTTGCGCAGCTCATGCGCGCACTTAGGCCACGTCGTGACACCGCGTGATGCCACGCCGTGCCGCCCAGTGATGCTGTGGCGCCGCCGTCGTGCCCGACAGCGTGAGGCAGCGCCACCGCGTGATGCCGCGCCGCCGCCATCACATATGCCCGCGTGAGGCTGCACCACGCCGGTGCCGCCGTCGCGCGCGCCCACTCGAGGCCGCACCGGTGCCAGGATTCGGGAGGGAGTCTGGGATACGAGAGATGCGGTGTGACCGTGGGATATGGTGAAGGAGATGCGGCGGTGGGAGCAGGTGTTTCTATTGTGAGCTAGGGTTTGAAGAGTCATTATATTCTCCAATATATACATCCATAGGTGCAAAATTCTCTGATGCCATCCAACGGTGGGAAATAATCGGGCCGTCGTCGTGCCAGCCCACTAGCCGTGTCGTGCCCGGGCCGGCACTGCAGGCCGGAGACGCGGCCCAGGCATAACACTACGACCGGGCCGTGCCAGGCACTAGCCCGATGGGAGCCGGGTCGTGCCGTGTTTTTTCGGGCCGTGCCCGTGCTGGCCCGACGTGCCTGGCCCATTTGGCCAAGTATATGCCTAACAAAGCTAGTCTAGGAAAGAGGTAGACTAATGGTTGGTAGATCCGATAATAGGGAGCCCGGGAGCCATCGAAGTATGAGCATGCTCGGATTTACATTTTTGTTTGGTCCTGACACGTAGTACCTGCCGAAGTAGTAATCACATATGTTTATTTGCTAATTAAAATTTGACATTATAATGACAAAATAGTTGAATAATAAAACAAGTATTCCTTTTTTTAATCACATCTCATGTTTCGAGAATCCTATGTTATAATTCCTACTTTCCAAATGTGCCCTTGGTTGTTAGAGTGGGCAACAACACAAACTAGTTAAACAGCCTATCTACAACACCTGCTAGTTGGTTAGTTTTTTTATTGTTAGAGCGGGTAACAACTCCAGCCAGAAATTAGCAGATATTACAACACCTGCTAAGTTGTCACATTGTTTTTCAGAAGCAAATTGGATGATGGGTGCACAGTGCATGAACTTGAATCACAATCCTGGTGAAAATTTTATCATCGTCATTGGTTTTCATTTTTCTTAATTGTGGGTGCATCCACAACCACAACCAACAATATAGCTTCGTCACTGGTGGACAATAGGTAAATAGATAATATAATAACGTATTAGGTTTTTTTGTGTACCAGCAATGTGTGTAATTTATCAACATTTATATAGCCACTTTGATTTTATTTTCTTTAATTAATTTGATAATTTATAAGCCTTGGGAATAAACAAGGAGACTTCTTTTACGGGTCAAATACCAAGATAATAGATTATCATTGCTCGTAAAAGCATGTAATTCCTAGTCTTTACACCCATGACCCATCAGAACATCCGGAAGGACATGTCTTGCGGTAACTATCTCTAGCAAAAAAATGCAATATCTACGCAAGTCCCAGTTTCTGCTTCCCTCTTCATATCACTATGCACACACACGCAAAACATGCCCATGCTAGTAATCTACACAGCAATCTCAGTTCAAAAACCTAGAAGTATGGGTTACAGGAAAAGTATGAGCACTCCACACGTGTGTTAATTGAAATGTTTTGCTGGTGGATGAATGTGAGGGCCTATGGCGGTATAACCGGCCTTCTACTGTGTCTCTCCTCAATCATCTTCAGCCCCACATACCTGTTTAATGTAAAAAAAATACAGTTATCATGTTAACTTCTACTATAACATGATTAGCAAAACAGCTATATATAGGTTGTAAGTATATACAACCACTAAAATTTCTTTTGAAGCCTTTGCATTATCCTAGAACTCCTAAAAAATCTCACAAAGAAGCAAGCATCCGATCATCGATTTGTATTCTAATATTTACCCATAAACTTCTAATCCGAAAATTGATAGCATGTGTGGGTGCACGGGTTGATGAACTAGTAAGACTAAAGTGCTAACTGGAATTTCAAATATAACATGGTAACATCTTGATAGTTGCCAGATAGGATGATCCAGTGATTTACTTCACGACACTATATAACATTGTTCAGTAGTTTTAAAACAACAGCATTTCACTTTCACCTGGAAATGGACGAAGAATGATTAAAACTCATACCTGCCCATCATCAAGATTGTAGCCTGAGGATTTGTCCCAGGTGTCTCACTGAACGTTGATGCATCCACCACACGAATTGCACGGGCACCAATTACCCGGAAATTCCTATCAACCACCTTCCCAGCGACACACCCTCCATGATAATGCCATAACGTTGCCACAGTCTGCTGGCAGTAGTTTGCTAGAGCTCTATCGTTTGTTTTCCAGTCAACTGGCAGTGCTGTCCCAACAATCCTGAAGTCCCTCCTAACAGACCCTCCTCTTCTATTCGTCAATCCAACTGCTGAACGAAATCCGTCCAATGCTCTGCCCTCAAGCACTTCTGCCACATGACGCACACCCAGGATACACCGTGCCAAGTCCTCAGGACGGCTCAAGTAGTTGAAGCGCAGAGCAGGACTCTCCAATGGATTCGTTGATGAAAGCCATAGTGAACCTTCAGATAATGGTCCAGGAACCTTTTCCATGATAGTTGCAACAGTAACATAGAGTGGAGAAGACGAGCCAAGGAAAGGACTAGAAGATCTCAACTCTGGAGCAAGTGGGACAATGTATGATGCTGCCTCAAGGTATGAGGCAGTTCCATTAGCTGACGGGATGCCAACGACCTGAATAAGAGAGTGATCAATAGGAACTGACGGGATGAAGGAGATGCCATTGCGAGGGTTGTCGTACATATGTTTGCCGACATCGGGGATGTCAGCAGAAACAGGGATACCGAGGTTGTAAAGATCAGTAGCAGGGCCGATGCCACTGAGCAGCAGCAATTGGGGACTCCCCAGGGCACCTGCTGAAAGTATAACCTCCCCACCTGGGCGCAGGAGGGCTTGGTGCTGATCGAGGAGACGGTCCTGGTACACAACACCAATTGCTGCAATTGTTGGTTGTGGAGACCTTCCACGGCGCGCAGCTGGCCAATACAACAAAATGGAAGTGGTTTGTTCAGTTGAAGTCTCGCAAGAAAAAAGAAAATAAAAAAGGTAAAACCCAAAGAACTAAAATAGTATACTTGTATAAAACAGTCCAATGACAAAAATTGGATGCATTCTGCTCAGTAAACCTAGAGTCTTTTTCACAGGAACCTATTTTTTAAGAGAATTGAATTAACAACAACCAAATCAGAAAAAAAAGCATTATTGTGTTTATTTCGGTTCAAATCTTGCACAGAAATAGTGACCGGATCAGAAACCAAGACGTTATTGTCGATTCAGAGTTTATTACTAAAGGTTTAAATGAACTTTAGGCAATGATTCTGGTATATGCAATTGACTTGAAAATTCTGTTTGTGAAAGATACAATGACTTAAGGTAGGCAGCTATCTTAGTTGATTCAGTTACAATTCCGCAATGTAATGCGCGGTCACCTTTATCCAAATTACCACAAGAACCAAGAAGTAACAAACGAAGTGCTGTACTGTACAATATATTAGAAGAATGCATTTCTCTCACCAGGGTCAATCGGGTTGGTGATGATGCGAGTAACTGTAGCACGGACGGCAACCCGGAGACGGCTAGGACGGGCAAACGCAAGGAGGTCCGCAGCGCTGCGCCGTCGACCTGATGCATCAAAGGTCGTGGCACCGACCTTTGTGCCAGTGACGTGGTCCACCGTGAAGCCGTTCCACGGCGTCACATTTGCTTCCAGCAGCGCCGCCCTCACCGCCGCCTGCCACCCATGCACCGCCGGCTGGAACGTCATCAGCCTCTCCACCCACTCGTATGACGCGTTCACCAGAGGCTTATCCCAATTCGTCGCCTCAGCATCCTAAAACCTCCAGCAACAATGGACCACAAAATAAAAATAAATCATCGAGTCTCCGAACGAAATAAATTGAACAATCGCCGCGGATGTACGCGAAACGCTAATGCCAGAAACCGACCTCAGCGTGGCCGCGAAACCATTCCGGGTGCGCGCGCGAGTAGAACCCGGCGTTGATGGCCGTGCCGCCGCCGAGCACGCGCGCGCGCACGTTAGGGACGCCGTCCTCCGACGTGAACCCCTGCGCTGGCGCGTCGGACTCCGGGGCCGGGTCCGCCATGGCGAGCGTCCTCACGAACCCGCCCGCCGTGGCGAGCGCGGGGAACTCGCTGGGCGCGCCGCCGCGCTCGAGCAGGAGAACCCGCCCGCCGCCGGGCCCCGCCAGCGTGGCCGCGAGCGGGCACCCCGCCGTGCCGCCGCCCACGACGATGTAATCGTACAGCTCCACCGCCGGCGTCGCCGCCGCATCGACCAGGTACCGCGCGTACGCCGGCTGCGGCCCTGCGAAAACCAAACCACACCCGACCCGCCACACAGATCAGCCGCCGCAGACGGATAGCGCCGGTTATAGAGACCTACAGATTGGGTGCGAGGTGGTACCTCCGAAAGCGCGGGACTGAGCGGCGGTGAGGGACGGCACGAGGAGGAGGATGAAGACGACGACGATGAGGAGGTGGTAGTGGAGCCGCGCCGGGATGGTGGCCATGGAGCGGTGACGTAGTGTCTGCGGAGAAGGTGGGTGGGGTTAGCGCCGGAGCGGAGAAGACGAGGTGGGGTTTGGACAGTGGGAGGAAATGCGAGTGGCGCTCGTGGGCGCGGACGCGGGCGCAAGCGCGAGGAGGAAGGAGGGCGGCATTGCGGACGTGCTGGCTCGCTTGTTGCGTTCCGATCTTGCTGAAAGGCGGAAGCTTGGGGATTGTTTTGTTTGCCTCCGATCCACAGCGAACAGAGCGTGAGTCCCAACCCAAAAGCTTTTTTAGAGCAAAACAAGAACTATTCTACTTCTGCCTCCTCGAACGATAGTCTGTTTTTGCATACCAAACTTTAAAACCGGACATCTTATTCTTCAAAATTGTTTAAATTAACAGTCTACCCAGATTTGAAATGATTTTGGAGGTGTGTTTCTTTCCTTTTATATAGTTAAAAAATTAGTAAATACAGTACTTGACAAGATTTTTAAACAAAAAATGTCTCCAAACTTATGAAATGGTGCACCATGCATCTATAATTTATAGAATGGTGCCTTGCAGATCTATTTCTGAATCATACATTTAAAGATTTGGAAATGTGTTTTGAAATTTGTGAACCTAAGTGACATACCTCAACTTACATTTAACTCTATCTAAAATAAACAATACATTTATATTTGCCTCAACAAGGCTACATGTTTTCAGGTAGGTTCTACCTACAAATTCAACTATGTTCATGCATCTAGCTATTGCATTATGCCGTCAAGGTTAGTTAAGAAAAAAGTATCGTGGGTTTATGTTCACAAATATTTTATTCTTTTCAAAGACTACATCTGCGTGATATTTATATATGTCATATAAGGAGGATCCTTGACGACATGGTCACTGTCGAGTTCATAAACCCGGGGTCTCCCGGGTACCGGCTTCCACGCTAAGGCTCGGCTCAAACAGACAGCACGCAACTCATGGGCCGGTCCAAAAGTCTAAAACAACAGGCCAGAAGAGCGGTCTAGTCACCGACCGGAAGGTCTGGCCGAGGAGGAACAGCGCCCGCTTGTCGACTCCTTCGGCCCACCTCTCCGACCGGAGCACTCACTTCGGCCCACCACTCCGACCGAAGCGCTCACTTCGGACTCTAGTCGCCTCCGACGGCCTCTCTGATCGGAAGGCCAGGCCCAAGGACTACTTCCGACTCCGACCGGGATTCGCAGAAGCTCTGCTCACCGCTCTTCTCCGACTGGCGCAACCAGAGCCGACTGGGACCAACCGACCGGGGACGTCCGCTCAGAAAGGACCAGGGAACAAACGGAAAAAGCCAGGCAGGGCGCACAAATCAAACCACGATACCAGGGACCATACCCTGTACGCCTGTAAGAATAGTACTCTGTAACGTCCCTGACACACACAGTGTTATAGGCACCGATATTTTCCCTACAGTATTGTAGGCGTCATTGACTCCCATATGGTAAGGCTCCCCTCACGTGCCTCTGGGCATCGACAGTGTTGTGGGCATCGGGATTTACCATACCGAGTGCACATGGTGAAACTCCTCGTATGCCTTTGGGCATCAACAGTGTATGCAGGTACCGACATCTGCCATACCCAAACAAGACGACGGACCTCCCATGTGCATCTGACATCCAACAGTGTTGTAGGCGCCTACCATCATCCTGTACCCATCGGCATGGGCAACAAGGCTTAGAAGCATTCATACTCTCTCCCTCTCACTTGTAAGGCCATCCCCTTCATCTATAAAAGGGGATGCGCTCTCTCCTAATAGACCCAGTTGATCTAGGTTTATTCAGACTCAGTCCCTTTAGATTCATTAGATCGACTAAGTTCACTAGTCCACAACCGTAGAACCGCCAGGTTCGAACCTCAAGCGCATGCTTGAACACTTAGCTCGTAGCGGAGCTCCTATCGCTCTCGGCCCTTCCGACCGGAGCCGACCGGACCTCTTGTACACCCCATCTTTCTCCTTCTCGTTTGTAACCGCACTGCAGACTTCGAGCACCTGGGCTCAGGAATAAAGTCACCAACCAACTCAAACTGGACGTAGGGCACGTTGCCTGAACCAGTATAAACCCTGTGTCATTGAGTGCTAGGCCACCTCCGATCACAACGTACGGCAAAACTACAAATATTTACGTGTTGGTCACTTTCTGCACCGATAGTTGGCGCCGTCCGTGGGGAAGACGCTGTACGTTCAACACTTTTTGGTCATCGGATGACCCACTTTTCCGCCACCCTCGCCGTGGCGGGCTCGGGCGATACGATTCGCTTCGGCTCGCTAGAGTTTCCCACACTCTCACCTGTTGGGATGAGGGCTCCACCCGTCTTCGAGCCATCCCCGGCCTTCCTCTTTCGGAAGCCTGGACTTCGTCACCGATTGGCTCGGCGTACTACACCTCTGCGAGGAGGCTCATGTCCCGGCACCCATCGGAGGGGTGCTCTCCATCGACTCTGGGACGCGTGACTTCGATGACGTAGCATCTGCGCTTCTTTCCGAGCAAACTCTCCGCTCAAACCCCGCTGTGAGTAATGTACATGCTGTTATTTACTTACTATTCTCTATCTTCCGTCGATTACCCGGAGGAACCCCGTTGTCCCCAACGCGACCGCCATACGACCGGTTCCCCTACGGCCTCGCGTCTTCCGCGGACGCATACGCCCGGGGGCTCCGTAGGATGCCAGAGCCGCCCCCTCTCACTTCCAAATTCATGGGAATGGTGAGCTATGCTCCCACCTGTTTCCTCGACCTCATGGATGATGATGGCGAGAGTGATGGCTCCAGCATCGGCGACATGGCGCCTAGCCACCGTTCGTCCTGGGAGTGCGCCATGGCGGACACTTCGGGACACCCACCGGCGGAAGCAGAGTCCTCACAGACTCACACCTCACCGGACTCTCGTGCGGAGACCCCCCGAGCTCACACGGGAGCACGGCGAGGCACTACGACAACAGTGGCTGCATCAGCCACCGACTGCGTCAGCGCGCTCGGCGCACCACACTGCGCCCCGTATGCATAGACCGGCAAGCGGCACCCGGGGTCACGCCTGTCAGGTCCAGCGCAACACCATGGACAGGGGGACCGATCCCCCACAGTTCGCTCGGGCCAGTCAGAACATCGCCGCCGTGGCAATGCTTCTGCACAGCCTGTCCGAGCCAAACGACCCTCATGAACAGACAATCCACCGGAACCTCCGGGCACTAGTGGAGATCACCGCCATGCAACAAGCGAAGAGCTTCATATCACGATGCCAACTTGCGACCTTACTCCCCACCAGAGGAATGAGGACGCAACAGATGGGTCGCTCCACCCGATCACCACGACGCCCGCCGAGCGTGGCATAGGAGGCCGCATTGGCACCTCGCCTTGACTTGACGACCGCTCCGTACCGACCACCTATCTATGCGTGGCTCAGCCCGAATCGAGACACACGCAGCAGCGACCGGAGTCCCAGCCCTGATGGCTCAGGACCGTAGACCTTTGTCCAAAACCTCCAGCGAGTGTCGCTCCCGCCGTGCTCCAACAGAGGCTGGGGCAAAGGTAAGGCCAAGCTCCAGGATTAGGACGAAGGCCCCTCCACGCAGAGGGGGAAATAGAACAGAAAGGATCGCCACCGACCGACCAACTCCACGTTGGACTCCACGGCTGATCACGCGGGCACGCAGCCCCAGCAGGACCCTCCAGGTCACTTCCATGAGCTCATGGAGAGCCCATGCACCAACCATGACTACCCCGTCAATCACCTCTACAAGGACTGCCAGCTCCTCAAGCGCCTTCTGTGGCAGGCTGGCAGGCCAAAGGAAGAAAAAGGCAAAGAAGCAGCGACCGAGAAAGGGGGCGTAGCGGGCAAGGATCCGGACAACTGAAGGTTGAAATGATCCGACCGGACGCCTACCGACTGAAGGACAACAACAATGACATTCTCTCCGAACGCTTGGAACAACTATGTCGTTTTTCTTCCTCTAAGTTTTAGTCTTACCATCATTTACTTAGCGTATGCTCCTATAAAAGCACCCCGACCCGAACACTTTTTGACCCGGGGCGCTCGGGGGCTCCACTAGGGTACACTATTACCTCTCTGTTTTGTTTACTATCATATGGTGAAATTCCTTCCTACCCAACCAAAAGGGTAGTTTGTTCCTTTAAATTGCCTTACGTAGCTTTGCTTTAAAACATTCCGGCCGATCGCATCCCGCCTTTCCCTACGGTTACGAGCAGCCGAGCCTCACGGGCCACGCCCCGGGCTCCCAAGGTCGCAGCCTACGGGACAAACGGGCAGGTACGAGAAGGAAAGAATAAAAAACAAAATTATGCTAAGGAAAAAACTAAGGAACAAAAGGGGAACAAGCTTCCCCGAACGGAGTGACTCCATCATAGAAAACGAAACCAACCGTAGTCATTAAGCTACGAGTCACACGTTGGCACCGATCCCGGCGACGCACAAGTACCAGTCTGCTTCTTAGACCGCTCGGCTTGCCCGGCCGCGTCTGCCACAGGCGGTGACGGGACCGACGCCACCACCAAAGGGCGCGGTGACCGCGTCCGTTGTCTCTCGTTCGCCGACGGCGTCCGCGCTCGCCGCACGCTTCCTCAGCGCGGGAACCACCGCGCACTACATGGCCTCCTGCTCATCGCCAGCGGACGTCGCCGCAGGGTCATGATGCTCCGCCGAGGTCACAATGACCTCCTGACTTTCCTCCTCCTCGGAGAAAACCATGTCATCCACATCCGTGGGATCCTCCGACTCGAGCTCAGACTCGACATCGCTCTTTCTCTCCCCGGCTTTCACGCGCCGGGCAACCTCCTTCTCCTTCTTGTACTTCCAATGAGCCACCTCAGCCTTCTTCTTCTTCCTGGCGTCTGTCGCCTCCTTCTGAGCGGTCTGCCGGACCACGCCCTCTGGACCCTTGGGAAGGTGCGGCCGGGACTTGTAAACTCCAAGCCCCTACGGAACGTGTGGCTCTAAATCAAAAAATAGGAAAAGAAGAGGAAGAAGTACGGACTAAAGAGAAGGGAGCATACCAGTCTGGACATGATCGCGGAGTTGAAAGGCGCAGGCTTCCCTTCGACCCTCTCTTTGGGCTTCAGCTGCAGCACCCGGCCAAGGCGACTCCAGACCTCGTCGTCTGGCAGATCCTCCGGCAACGCGCGGTCCGGGTCCGATGGGCCGCTGTACATCCACATCAGCCACGTCCTCTCCGCCAACGGCGCAACTGGGAAGCGGTAGAGGGTGTGGAACACCCACACCCCGTCAAGACCGCGCCGCACAAGCTTCCAGAGCTCCTCCTCGATGACCTCCACCTTCTTCCTCTCCTTACGGGCACAACCCCACGACCAACTTTCCTACTTCTCCGGCCTCTCGCCGCTAAACGCCGGGAATGGCGCCTCCACCGGGTTCCTGATGTAAAACCACTCCCCATGCCACCCCCGGTTGGAGTCGTAGGGGAGGTACGTGGGATACGAGCCTCCCGCGCTCGGTTTCCTCTACAGGGTGAAACCCCCCACCGGCGCGATCTCGGCCAGATTCCCCACCATCAAGGCTCTCCCAGAGAACAGCCGCTGAAAGAAATGCGTGTGCGGCTCCATCCCGAGGAAAGCCTCATAGACGGTGACGAAGCCGGCGATGTGCAGCACCCCCGTTGGATTAAGGTGTTGCAGCTCCAGACCCCACTCATTGAGGAGCCCACGCAGGAACCAGTGCGCGGGGTACCCTAACCCGCGCTCATGGAAGGTAAGAAAGGACACCACCTCGCCAGGCCGAGGTTACGGGAACTCCTCTCTCCCGGGAACCCTCCAGTGCACCACCTACTTCGGCGTCAGGAACCCCTTCGCAACGAAGGCCTTCAACACCGACTCCCTCACGGTGGATGACCTCTAGTCCGACATTTCGCTCTGGGATCGCAAAAGGATTGGTGAGTTCTTCTCTTATCCCTCGCTCTCTCCCCTTTCTTTCCTAGAAACCACTGCGGCTCTTAGGAATGCTCACGGAGAAGGAAGAGGAAAGGAGGCGACAGATGAGGAACAGGCAAAAGAACAGGGCGAAAATCCTCTCCCTTCTCCTACTTAAGGAAAAGGGAACAACAGTTAGGGAAGGGCGCGCCGATCAGGGAAGGCGAAATGGCGGAGCAAAAAACTCTCTCTCTTTCCCATTTAATGCAGATGAGACGCGCCCTGACCGATGAGACGCGCCCTGACCGATGAGACGTGCTCTGCCCGACGGAACGGCTCCTGATTGGACGGGACATGGCCGGGGCATGGCCCACCACTATTGCACGACCAACCACTACCGCACGCCGGGCACAAGAACCAAAGCACCACCGCACGCGGGTGGCTCTCCGCTTCCCCAGGACAGACCTAGAAAAACCCAAAAACGGGATCTCCGCCCGGGAGAGACCATCGGGCCCTCTGAGTCGATCGAATCGCTCAGGATAAACACCGAGAGACAAGTAAGGAGCAAAGGGACACCCCATATAGGCCATGCCGACTCCATCACGAACAACGAGCACGGGTCCCGGTCGGACATTTCCGACTGGAGCTCTCCAAACCCCGTCACTCGAGTCATCAAGGTAAAAACTACCAACCCCCTCTATTTCTTTATAAATCATTTCATACATCCATACGCGCATTCATTCCATACGTCCGTGCCTCCTGAACGATTCGAGCCCTGAACCGCCTGGGGGCTCGAGAACTAAGCATCACACGTGCAGCGAAATGCATCACAACGCTCCGTGTTGCATCACGAAGCAGCGGTTGCCTCATTCGACATGAGCAACCAACAGAGCCAGGAGAGAAAAACGCAGATGAGCCCCGTACGACCCTCACTCAGTCTAGCAGACAGGGTCATCTCAACCTTCTCGTTCGATCCTAAACCTCTCGCCAAGGCCATAGAATCTCCATCGAGGGGAGGCCGTTATGCCACCCGAGTCGGTCTCTAGAACGACCCAGGCATCTATCGGGTTACAGGTAAAGGAGCAGTGGAATGTCATAAGAGGACTATGCTGACCCCGTCATGAACGATAGACCTAGATTCTGCTCAATCATACCCGTTAGCGAACTCACCGAGCGCGTCACTCGAGCCCGAGCGATTGGGACAAGCGACAAAACTCAGCCCCTTCGGTTATGAGGAACCGAGGACGGGGTAACACACACAACTCACACAGACCCCTACTAAGGCCCAATAGGGCTCGGGGGCTCAAGATACAAAACGCCTGGGTCTGCGTCCCCGAACTCGCCCCATCCGGCTACGCTCCGACCGCGCTCCAAACACTTGGGTTTGCGACCCTGATCTCGCCCCATCCGGCTATGCTCCGACTGCACTCCAAAACGCCTGGGTCTATGACCCCGATCTCGCCCCATCCGGCTATGCTCCAAAAACTACCTGGGTCTGCGACCCCGATCTCGCCCCATCAGGATCCGCGAGCACCGCCCTGTCGCCTCGCCGGATCCCTAAACTAACAAACTAACTGCCTCGGCTGCGCGGACTGCACCGAGGCCAGGATCCATGAGCACCGCCTTGTCGCCTCGCCTAATCCCTAAAAGTAATGAACTAACTGCCTCGCCCGATCCCACGGAGCGCACTGCGCCAGATCCGCAGTTTCGTGGCGTAACCTCCTAAATTATAGGGCCCACATGCACTGCCATCGCCAACGACCTTTGACATCTATGCATATGTTCACAGTAATTTAAGAAAAGCGTCGGGTGTCCTCGGGAACCCCGAATCATCCACGATTTCCGAAAGCGGGATCACATTACGAGTCATTGCAAGATACAATAATTTATTCAAATAAATACATCGAGTAAAAGTAGCGGAAGACTTACAATAACATAGTTTACAAACCATTTGTTTCAAACCATACAGCTAAGTTCGATATTAATACAAACCAAAGTAGTGGAGCGGCATTATAATATAATACAAAACACACAATGAGGCTGCTTACCCCAAGGGCCACACACATTACTTCTCATCGTCATCACAAGGTACAATGTCATGCAACACGATCCACAACAGATTCGCTCATGAGACTCACCGCAACTGTGGTCAACGAACCACGAGTACAAAAGTACTCAACAAGACTTATCCAAATAAGAACCGATAACTCAAGAATGCAGCTCGTGGATTCAAGGTATGGTTTTAGCAATAATCAAAGTTATTTTATGCGTAAAAGCTCTATAACAAAATTCTTTATTTCAACACTTTAAACTTCATAAACTCATATACAAAGATGACACGATCCGTAATGAGATCATGAAACTTCATATCCAACACCTTCATCAACCATTCTCAAGTTCCAGGTTATTAATACTACGATGATGAACAAAGTGAGTTGAGTCTCCATAACCGAGGAGCAATGACGATTCGAACCGATTGTAAACCCAAATGGGAATTCCGGACCACACGACATATGCGGTGTCCCGACCTACATATACCAACCTACCCTCGGATCCTCTCAAACAAGAACGGGTCCAAGGCCACCCGAGAATACAATACTCCACCAATCCAAATTTATAGCTATGTGGGTACACGCTATTCCCGCCATCTCTCCACTCCCAGTGCGCGAGTAGCCATTCTCGTAATAGAATCACCAAGTTCAGGCTTACCGGAGTATGTGGTTAGTACTACAAATTCTCACCTCATGCAATTCAACAACGGACGTGCCTTAATCGACACAGGCGGAAAGAACCCGCTCACAAGACCTCCATGTCTTGTGGCTCACACACACCGAGTCCGCTCGGTCTAGATTTATTACTCCACATTCCCATATCACATGCTAACATAATTAACCAATGTTCCATTTAAAACTTGCAGGTGGCAGGTAATCACCCGACTTTCATCGTTCTACACATAGCTAAGCAAAACTAGGCATATACGAGTTTAAAAACTGGTAATATGGTAAATATGGAATAACAAGGATGGTAATGCACCAATTAGGCTCTTACTTAACTCCTAATCACTTAATGCAGTAACGGAAAGCAAAAGCAAAATCAATTTGTAAAACACAAGGTAGGGTTGTATGCATCCGGGGCTTGCCTTCGTTGATGGAAAAGTCCGGCTCCTGCGACGTTTCACAAGTATTCGGTCCGACCTCAACAGACGGATTAACCTCCTCAACCACTTGATTAACTACCACGTGTTCACCTTCGTTTACTACACGTAATAACAATGCCATGTTTAACATGATGTGGAATACGAAACATGATGCTCGATGATGGATGCAAAATTAATAATTTGAATACAACTTTCTTTCGCGGTACAGTTGCAAGTCAAACTAGTCAAACCTTTTTCACAACACCCAATCAATTGCCAAGGATCATTATCAACTAATGATCCAAGGTCATCACTCAATCAAAATTTCAAACAAAACCTAAATCATTAAAGGTTACTATTTGCTTTTATGAATTAATTATTTAATTCAAAATTATGAAATAAATCAACTTATTCCAATTGAGCTCAAAATTTTTGTAAATGTTCATTACATGATAACTAAGTGGCAAAACTAATTTTATAATTTTTGGATATATAAATAAGCCTAGAAAAATCATGGAAATCCATTTATTAATAAATTGAGCAATTTTTATCACATTCAAAAATTACTGAAAAACATTATTTTATATTTTTATTAAATACTATACATCACAGAGAAGTCACACAAAAATTTTCATAATTTTGGGAGCTCTAAATAAATCTACACAAAAATAACAAAAACAGACACTATTCATTCAAATCTAAAAATAGAAAAAATCCATTTGAACGCTGAGTCACTGACAACCCGACCCCACCTGTCATCCCTAACCTCCGACGTTGACCACGGCAGCGACGGCTCTGACCGGCGATTTCTCGCCGACGGTGAGATCACCAGCGACGACCAACGTACCAAAATGATCACCACGTCTAGGCGCATCGATTGACGTCCCTATCAGCACTGATTACGGCCCTATACTAGCTCGTCGTCGACCATGGCGGACGCGGTGGCACGGCAGCGCTACACCGGCGATGTGCGACCGGTAGAGCTCAAACAAGGGATTCAGGAAGCACCAGAGGCTCACCCCGAACGCGTTGAAGCAAGGAGCGAGGTCGGAGAAACAACGGAGAGGCGTGACAACGATCATGGTGATCACGGCGGAGCAAAACGTCGTCGGCGATGGTGTACCGGCGACTGCAGTGATCAAAATGAGCAACCAGCTATGAATTAAGTACTACAGCATCGAGACGAAACAGAATCAGCCAAAACCAGGGACGAAGATGCACCGTGGAGCTCTGGCCACGGCGAATCGCGCTCGGCGGAGGAGTTGCCGGCCGCGAAGAAGAAAGACGTGGACAACGAGTTTTCGGTGGAGATAAACTGAATTGGTGGGTCGGTTGGACGCGTAAGGTTAAGGCGGAGCTAGAACAGGCTTTGCCGAGACGGCAACGGCGCTAAGTCGACGGCGATAGCTCGACGGAGCTGCGGTGGTGGCGACGGGAAAAGCAGAGGAGGAAGAAAAACGACAACGACGGCGTCTCGGTTCTTATAACGCGACTCAGAAGCTCAAGGAAGCCACGACGGAGCCGTTTCTGTGCCAGCGCGACGCCAAGGACGGCCACGACGCGCCTGGAACGCCGAAGAAGGTCGTCGGCGGTGTAGTCTCGACGGTGGACACTGTTCACAGTAATTACAAGTTTGTCATTCGCCAAAATTCACAAATTACTCTCAAATTTTCATAACAACTCAAAAATCTCCAAAAACAAAAGTTGTTCAAAATCAAAAGTTCTACAACTTTGCTTCTATAACCATTTCCTAATTCGGTCTAGATTTTGAAATGAACTTTTGAATTTGAATAGGGAAATTTAACGAATTACGCCTTTTTGAATTACTCAAATTTTTTCTAAACAACTTGAAAAACTCCAAAAACAAACTTTGTATAACTTGCCAAGCTCTACACTTTTGCTTTTGGGATCAACCCCAAATTATGCTTAGATTTTAAAATGGATTTTCAGGGTAGGATTTAAATGCTGAAAAGCAGGGTTTTCTCGAAAAATTCACAAATCCAAACAAACTTTGAATTTAAGTCAAACAATACAATTCAACACATACCACATGAATATAAACTTGTTTTAGTGTACGCATCTCAAAGTTTTCACCAAATGCCAAATGCTTTGCAATGCATATGATGACATGTCAGGTTTTAGTATTTTAAACACCCGAGGTGTTACAAGCTCCGTCTCATCCGATCCCCACGCCTAACCGCCTCGGCTGCACAATAATGCCTTGGTTGATAAACTTTGTCTCAAAATAAAAACACGCACACACGCCCGCTACCGAACACCCCCGAGGCGGTTCTGCCTGAACCGACCGGGGGCTACACCCAGGGTGCGCTCATGCGCACTCGCCGATGAAACGAAAACCTCCCCCACTGACAACACATAACCCCCCTAGACGGTTCTGCCCGAACCACCCGGGGGCTCGAGGGCTACACCCGCGGGTGCGTTCGCGCGCACCCGTCATCAAGATAAAAATCCCCCGGACGATTCTACCCGAATCACCCAGGGGCTCGGGGGATCCTGTCAGGTTCATAAACCCGGGGTCCCTCGAGGACCGGCTTTCATGCCAAGGCTCGGCCCAAGCAGACAGCACGCAACTCATGGGTCGCCCCAAGAGTCTAAAACAACAGGCCAGAAGGGCGGTCCAGTCACCGACCGGAAGGTCTGGCCGAGGAGTAACAGCGCCCGCTTGTCGACTCCTTTGGCCCACCTCTCCGACCGGAGCACTCTCTTCGGCCCACCTCTCTGACTGGAGCGCTCACTTCGGACTCCAGTCGCCTCCGACAGCCTCTCTGATCAGAAGGCCAGGCCCAAGGACTACTTCTGACTCTGGCCCCGCGTCTCTGATCGGGGTTCACAGAAGCCCTGCTCACCGCTCTTCTCCGACTGGCGCAACCAGAGCCGACTGGGACCAACCGACCGGGGACGCCCGCTCGGAAAGGACCAGGGAACAAACGGAGAAAGCCAGATAGGGCGCACAAATCAAACCACAATACCAGGGACCATACCCTGTACGCCTACAGGAACATTACTCTACAACCTCTCAGACACACACAGTGTTGTAGGCGCCGACATTTTCCCTATAGTATTGTGGGCACCATTGACTCACATACGGTAAGGCTCCCCCACGTGCCTCTGGGCATCGACAGTATTGTGGGCGCCAGGATTTACCATACCGATTGCACATGGTGAAACTCCTCACATGCCTCTGGGCATCAACAGTGTATGCAGGTACCGACATCTGCCATACCCAAACAAGACGACGGACCTCCCATGTGCATCTGACATTCAATAGTGTTGTGGGCACCTACCATCATCCTGTACCCATCGGCGTGGGCAACAAGGCTTAAAAGCATTCGTACTCTCTCCCTCTCACTTATAAGGCCATCCCCTTGATCTATAAAAGGGGATGCACTGTCTCCCAATAGACCCAGTTGATCCAGGTTAATTCAGGCTCAGTCCCTTTAGATTCATTAGATCGACCAAGTTCACTAGTCCACAACCACAGAACCACCAGGTTCGAACCTCAAGCGCACGCTTGAACACTTAGCTCGTAGCGGAGCTCCTGTCGCTCTCGGCCCTTCCGACCGGACCTCTTGTACACCCCATCTTTCTTCTTCTCGTTTGTAACCCCACTGTAGACTTCGAGCATCTGGGCTCAGGAATAAAGTCACCGACCGACTCAAACTGGACGTAGGGCACGTTGCCTGAAACAGTATAAACCCTGTGTCATTGAGTGCTAGGCCACCTCCGATCACAACGTACGACAAAACTACAAATATTTACGTGTTGGTCACTTTCTGCATGGACAGTCACAAACACGGAAGTGCAACATATATTTCCTTGTAGAAGTGCACCTAGCGTAGTAAAGAATTTTATCTTAGCCTAAACATAATCACTAACTCAATATTATGCGGAATTAGATTATTCGGTATTGACCATAGCTTATAGATGTCATTTATACATCTATACTAGTCGCAGGAGTTGATGCAGATGAAGTAGATCTTAGTCTTCATCACGTTGGGGCTCGCTGCTTCTCTCTTTTTTGGGGGTGTTTGGGACTGTTCCGCTCCCATTTTTGCAGCTTCGCGTTGCAAACACCCCTAGCTCCAAGAGCTTCGCTCCAAAAAAAGGTGGAGCTGGAAGCCAACTCCACGTTTTTTCTAGAACACCTCAAGGGGTACTCCAATTTTTAAAGTTTTGTACTCCCATGTAGAGTTGTATGATAAACTGCCACCTTGCCACTCATTAATTACGTATTACTTTCTCCTAAGCGCTTCCCCTCCCCGACTCCCGTGAAAACGGGCCCAACGACTCTTTCATAGCGTCGCCACATTCCTCTTGCCCTAGCGCCGTCGCTCTCTTCCAAGGCTAGGCCGCTAGCACCATGGATGGCTCAGAGGCACCAGACGACGAACATATTCTAGATGAGCTTGTGTTTGGGCGGCACATCTTCTCCAACTCCGTTCGTCCTTCCTCGACACAGGCAGCGCCCTGAGTCGGCCTCTCCCGTCTCCCTCAAGCCGTCCCGCCGTCGGCCATGTACGACGCGCCGCCGACGCCGGTAGGCTACGCCACGACACCGCCGCCAGCCCCCTACGGCCCGTCGTCACAGCCGACCTCCTACGGCGCGAGGCCAGTGGCCCCTGGTGGCCATGGCTGGCCTTCTCAAGCCTCGGCCGACCAGTGACCAGGCACTGGCCCGGCTGCAGTGGCCCCTGGTGGCCGGGGCATCGGCTGCCAAGCCACTGCCGGCTAGAGAGCTGGCGGCCAGGGAACAAGAGGCTAGGGCGCTGCTGTAAGGAAGCGGCCACCAACAGCATAGAAGAAGGATGAGCAGGTATTGATTGTTTGTTTCGATTGCTACTTGTTGATTGCACACTTGTGATTGTTGACTGTTGATTGTTGATTTAGCAATTGTTGCATATATTCAGAAAATAGAAATCATGTCACACTAGATTTTCTTGAATGCTTGAACATATTATGCCCTCTGTTAATGTTCTATCAATTGTTTTCTATTTTTCTTGGAAAATAATCAGGGGCATAATGGATCATTTGCAAAGAAACAACACATTCTTGGAGCTGGAACAGAGCTGTGTGCCAAACAGTACCACCTGCTCCATAAACTCCACGATGGAGCTGCTCCATGGTAGAGTTCATGGAGCAGAGCTGGAAAAATGGGAGCGGAGGCTTGCTGCTTCTGGTGATGAACTCAACGTAGAACTACAGCGGCAACGCTAGGACAGTGGTGGATATAAAAGGATATAATTTTTAGCTTTTAAATAGTGTAGCTTAAACCATTCTTAAATATGATGGAAATTAACCCAATGGTGTAGCAGTTAACTGAGAATAATGGTGAAAGAAGCAATTAGCTCAAAAAATAATAAAATAATCAATAATGAAGTGCCAATGTAGAAAAATAAAATAGTTTATCATGGAACTTCGATAACACAGAATTAAAGGCTTATATGAACATGTTGTAAGCACTAATAAAATTATTTAAAAACACTAATAGAATAACTGAAATATTAAGGCCGCAATGTAACAACTTATAGCCAATTAAATATTCCTAGATAAATAAATCCCAAATCTACTTAAACAACTTCAAAATTGAAGGAAAAACTTGGAAAATAAAGTTTGTTTGAATTGGGAATAAATCATTATTATTTAGGCAAACTTATTTACTTGTACTCAAATCTGTAATCGATTTTGCTGATAAAACAAAAGCTATGTCTGATTTGGCCCGTATATTAACAATAACAAAACGGTCAGGGGCTTAATCGAGCTGACACCCGTGCAAACACGCCCCTTGTGTTGTGGGCATCTAACGGCCCAATAACGCGGTCTAGCCCACCTCGTGCAACGCTGCTTGTAAGCTCCACCTGTTTGTTTTGCCGGCTGTCTCCATGCAGGTTATTACTCTATACTCTCTTCGTCCCACTAAAAATGTCGTTTTATATTTTTTAGACTTTTTTTTAACTGTTCGTCTTATTTAAAATTTTTTATGTAAATAATAAAATAAATAAATCATCACTAAAATATCTCTAATAATAAAATAAGTCATAACAAAATAAATAATATTTATATAAATTTTTTGAATAAGACGAACGATCAAACAAGAAGTCTAAAAATAAAAAATGATACTTTTAATGGAACAGATGGAGTAAAGAGCAAATTTTTTTAAATAATACTTTTATAATGATTAATTGCAAATGTAACACATTAGAAAGAATTGCAGGTCTAGTAGCCAAAATTGCAGATCTAGTAGCGTGTTGAGTCCATCGGCTTCTGGAGTGCCGTTCAGCAGCTGACAAGTCTCGGGAGAGGTGTTAGGAGGCCATCCTGTCGGCTCTCCGCTGGCCGATAGGTACCTGTCCGAATGATGAGACTAGCTATGACCGGCGCGGTTGATTGGTTTCAACAGAGCAACAAGAGGGCGGGCGACCGTGCCGCGGTCTGGGCTTGACGCCAGATTTAGATCGTACGTAGCCGCGCGTGGTCCGGTCCGCGGGGGCGGCCGGTGCATGCCCTCGCGAGAGCGTCGTCTCAGGGGCTACGTGCAGCTTGCTTAGCATGCGTGCCCCGCCGTTGGTCTGCGACTGTCTCCAACAACAGTGACCCAAAATATAGGACACATTCATCATTTGGGTAGCGCTACAGGTAAAGAGTTTAATACCTATTCTTGGTCTTCTTCGACGACAAGATCTAAAAGACAACCCTTTCTGTAAATGGGTCTTTAGGAGAGATGATACTCAGATTTAGGTTATGTCCTCTCCTGATACCTAAAATAGGTATTCCATATAAGTACTCTGCTGAAGAATATATGTATTATGTTGAAGACATATTTTAAGTTTAGGTTCCGCAACGAGTCTCAGCGAGACCCGGCCGGCATGGAGGTAGGCTAGCACCATCTCCTTGGTGCATATCCTCGAGTGCATGCCAAGCCAAATGCACGTGCAACTAGGATACTACTACTACACCCATGCACGCCTTCTCGGCAGCAGAGAATCTATCCGAATCAAACTTTTCATGCTGTTGATCTTCTACCACTTTCTCTTTCTGTCGACGAGACATATACTCTAGCGCTGCATGCTCCCACAACCATGGGCCGGACGGAGCTGACTCCATGGACACAGATATTCCTGACACGTAACACTGTCTTGATCGAACACACATGCACACGGAATGCATGCAAGTACTCCCGTTTTGCTGTGCCAGAATGTAATATCTTACCAGATCTCTCGTCAAGATAAAAGAAATGCGTATCAAATCAAACTCTGATTTGAATATATATGCTGTACGAAGTAGTAGATATATAAATATACTTTCCTTGTTCTCTTACGTGAAGCATGCATGATTCCCAGCTCCGATATTTTTCGAGTGGCTTATGCATGCACACGAACTGATCATAACGTCGTCACGATTCTAACAAACAACTTTCACACATATACATGCTTTGTTCCCATGCATGCAACGTCGTCTGCTAGTCTAGAAGGTCATGGCCTCAGCCATGACAGAAGATCAGAGAAACCGAGTTGAGTATAAGTTTCGGGAAGTTGCAACGTAGCAACAATACAACACCCTCTCGCAAAGTTCTCGTGTATTTCCCACAGGAAAATGATAAAAAAAAGGAGCCCGTGCCCTGCCTTGCTGCCACTTGTCCCTTGCTTGCATGGGACGAGGAAAAAGATTAATAGGATCCGGGAAGAAGAGAGGCAGCATCTTCAGGCAACACGTGGCGCGAGTTAGCTGGGTCAGCAGATATTTCATTCGGTTTCCACAGTGAACTCCCTCAGAAACATTCAGATTATTGTTCAGAAGTAAGTACACTGGAATCAGAGCTGGCGAAAACGATAGTCTAATTCTACTGGCGGCCAGCGCCGAATCCGGCGGAGGGCGTGCCGCCGCCGCCCTCCACTCTGCCCGCGCGCCGCCTGCTCGCCCGGCGCTGTGCAGCCGTGCAGGTAAGTTTTTTTTTGTAAATTTAGATTTCAATCTTTTATTAGTTTATTTAGATTCGTTAGTTTAGTTAGATATGGTTAGGGTTAGATTAATTAGTATATTTAGTTTGTAGTCATACATTAGGGTTAGTTTTTTAGGGTTAGATTAATTAGTATATTTAGTTTGTAGTCGTACATTGGGTTAGATTAATTAGTTTTATAGGGTTAGTTTTTTAGGGTTAGATTAATTAGTATATTTAGTTTTTAGGATTAGGGTTAGTTGTAGATTAGGGTTTGTTTTTTAGGTTTGTTTGAGTTGTAGATTAGTTTTTTTAGTTAGATTTTAAGGGTTAGTTTTAGCTGTCGTTAGTTATTTTTAGTTAGGTTGTAGGGTTCGATTTACTTAGGGTTAGGGTTAGTTGTGCCAACGTTATTTTTAGTTAGCAGGTTTAGTTTTACTTAGGAATCGGATATGCAGTTTTTTGTGTTACTTTTAGATTACGGCTAGTTTAGTTAGTAGTTTGCTGTTAGGGTTAGTTTTGTTTTAGCTTATTCTGTTTAGTTCGCATGGTACTTCATTTAACTGACACGATACTTTGCACGATGCGACCAGGAATGTCAACAAATTTAGTTCCTTTTAGAATTTACTATGGCGACGGTGAAATCAGATATGGGGATAGCAGGGTAGACCTTAGTGAATTCTAGGTCTTTGACACAGAACAGAATTCGCTGCTAGATTATAGCCGAAAACAAGTTTTAGTCTGGCTGCATGAATATTTGGGTGTTCCGCCCTCCCAGCATCGTTTCGGGATTAGTATGTTGGTGCCTAAATTGCAGGAGAATGGATAGAGGTGTGAGCTGTATGAGGCTAGTAACACGAAGAAGTGTACAACATCATGCTTGTTGAGTTCCTAGATGGTGGCATGCAGGGTGAGAGTAGCAACACAAGTGCAGTAGAGGACAACTTAGAGGCTGCAAATGCTGAGCAGACCTATGTTTTCGATCCTTAGGCGGTTCAGAACATGATAGAGGATGGAGAAGCGGAAGAGTATGGTTCGTACATGGAAGCTGACCAGGGTGAGGAGGGCGAAATAATCGTGGAACAGATGGAGGCTGACGATGCGGAGCACCTCGCCTTTGTGGATGATTTTGCTGGCAGGAGCTTTGACGACGAGACCTATATATCCCTGAGGATTGGGCTCACATAGCACCATATGCTATGACGGTTGATGATGGTCATCATTCGTCATGGGAGTATTTAATGATTGAAGTGAAACAAGGGCAGTTGTTTTATGACAAGGTTCATCTGTAGCACGCAGTTCAGCGGTGGGCTTTTTTCGAAAAGAAGTAGTTTAAGGTGGTTATTTCTAACCCCACGACGTGGGACGTGAAGTGTGTGACCCCAGGTTGTACTTGGCGTGTTCATGGTTATATGCCACGTACTGAGAGCAATTTCATAGCCACTATTGTCCAACCACACAGTTGCTTGCTGCAGACAATGCTGATCAAGCATAAGAACATGATGGCGATATGAGTCCTTGTAATTACCGAACCTCTTTTCCAAGGCTAGCTGTTTTGCTCTCCAAGCCATGTCATAAGAAATCTCATAGCCATATCTATTCTGAATAGCAAGCATTATCCGAAATGGAGATATGCTAACTTTTTCAACTATCTCGCCGTACATTACGTTTGCCACGAGCTGCCAACTCTTCTAGCAACCATTCAAGCAAGAAACCCTAGGACTATAATTAATATTGATGACTACATAAACATGAAGGGGACCGTATCCTCAAATGAGCTTTTTGGTCTTTCGGGTGCATGATATAGGCCTTCAAGCATTGCCGACCTCTGCTTTGTGTCGATGGTACTTTCTTGACTGGCCACTACATAGGTACGTTGCTAACAGCCATAGGGGTTGATGGCAACAACCAGGTTGTGCCTATTGCTTTCACTCTGGTCGAATCGGAGAACAGCGAAAGCTGGTTGTGGTTCCTGAAGTTGCTAAAACGAGCTCTCGTGGAAGAAAGGGAAAATGTTTGTGTCATGCTTGATCGTAATGCAGGTTCGTACGTTTTTCAGGGTACCGTCACTTCAACAAAGGAATTGCAGTACACGTATACGGACGTAGCCTTTGCAGTGAGTTGTCACTTCACCGTAATTTAGGCTTTGGAGTGAGTACTCACATCAACACAACAAGAAACGTACTGAATCCATAATCGCCACCTCAAAACTTTTGCGATGTCTAGCTTTGTAGGCTTTTTAGTGAGTTTTCATGTCACCGTTGTCTAGCTTTGTAGGCTTTTCAGGCTTCCGTCAGGTCACTTAATGGCAGTACAAATGTAGGTTGTAGCCTTTTTGGTGAGTATTCACTTCAACACTACATACTACATAGCCTTTTCAGATAGTTTTAACATCGACCTAAATAGCCCACGTCCATGGCACTTGCTATATATCGACGGGTCCATGGTACAATGATGGTTTTGTTTGGAAAAGAGCTCATATCGGGTCATAAAGCATGAAATTGTGTAATCTGGTGCTGGATAATCCACAGGGATATCGGCTGCTGAAGGGCCGACAGGACTATCGGCCATCCCAAAGCCGATAGGGCTTGTCGGCCCTCAAGTTGCCGACAGGTCTACTATCGGAGCCGACAGGCCGGCGTCGGCTGTCACGTCACCCCTATCGGCTGCTGAGACCTGTCGGCCATCCAGAAGCCGACGAGATTTGCAATTAATCATTAAAAAACATTATTTAAAAAAATTTCTATAAAGAGCCTGCTTGGTTGAACTACTGCTGCCGTGCCTGTGCTGCATCTCGCCTCAAGCATGCCAGTACGATGGGCCCTCTGCTCTCAATCTCAAGTAGTCTTGGTCCTGGCCTCCTGGGCAGCTGGGCCTCGAAGCCTACTCTATCATAGCGGACGGAGCGGCACCCCGCAGGCTGCCGGTAACATACGAGGAATGTTTTTTTGTGAACCCTCCTTTTACTTATGTCAGATCAGATTATCTGTTCGCATGATGCCCTGCCTAATCCATTTGGAGCAACTATGGATGAATCTCTTCATCTCACATCTCATCTCTCTCACAACTAAAAAGAGTAAAAGTAAGACAATTTCTTCGTGCTACAAAAATTTCGCGTCGTTGGCCTGCCGCTGGGTGCGATCGCTCGCCCGCTCGCATGCTTCCCCGGCAGGAAGGAAAACAGCACGGAAGGAAGCTCGCTGGCCGTCCCCGGAAGGAAGGAAAACCACGGCCCTCCCCTATCGGCTTCCATACGCGCGCCTCCGCAATCTCCGGAAGGAAGGAAGCAAATCGCTAGCACCCGCCTCCGCGTGCCTCCACAGTCACTGAACGATCAACGCATAGAAGGTAGGAAAAAAATCATCTCACCCACGGAAAGAAACCCGCCAAGCCGTTTCTTTCTTTCTTTCTTTCTTTCCCGTCGGCGCTCTATCCCTCGCTCGGCTCCGTCTTCCTTGATCATTCATTGATCAACCGGCCCGACGGCAGCAAGCACCCATCGGTACTGTGCTTGATCCGACACGGCGTGACCGCGCTCTATCCCTCACTCGCTCGGCTCCGTCCTCTTCAATCCCCATCCATCGATCGTCCCGACGGCAGCAAGCACCCAATGGTACTGTGCCTGATCAGGCACGGCGTAATAGCCTACTAGAAGCACGAAGCGAGCAACGACCACCACACAGGTGCCCATCAAATCCATATTGCTCTGCTCAAACTTTTGTGATAGATTGCCTGCTCTACTACAATTTTTGTGATTGATAGATCGCATTGCTCCACTGCAATTTTTGTGGTCGATTGCATTGTTTATCTGCGCTGCTCGAGGTCTATATATGTGTCTTGTTTAAACGTTTGTCGTTCAGGTATGAATTCGATCTCTGTTTCCATGATTCCTCTAAACAGGAGTGGTGAAACGCTAATCCACTGCAGTGCCGCACAGCACGGCCGCATGCACGTGGCACGCCGATGGGATGGGAGGGCGACGACATGGCGCCGAGGTGAAGCGGCAAGCGCAGCCCACGAATTCTCTGTCTCAGCGCACCGCGCTGGGTACATCGCTACATCTGCGCATCACCATACCTTTGACCGTCACCTGCAAGTACGTCGGTCATCTGTCAATATTACTGCTACTCTGATGTTGCATCCAGTAAACTTCGTCTATACTGTTGTTCTGAATTTCTGATGTTTGATTCAATCAATCATTTTCAGTTAAAGTGATATCAATTGATTTGTTTGATCGTTTCGCAGCGATTCTTTGCACACTGCCTACTGTAGTCCTCAGGTATGGGAAGCCTCTTTTACTCACTAACTAATGTAATGTGATCTTTATTTGTACAATAATCGGGATTTTATATCTCTATCCTTCAGAAAAGCATAAAACAAGTATATCTGCCGAAAGTATTTGTCTTTACCATCGCAGTTCTTTTTTTTTCCTCAGCGCACGAGCCACGGCGGACGAGAGGCGAGACAGCGGGATCCATGGCCCCAGGGCCATCTCTTCGAGAAGCAGGTCGGGCTCGAGCTACCGCTGATGGATGATGGCGGCAACAACAACTTCTACGGCGACGAGGTTAGTTTTGTGTGCCATTGTCTCATCCGTTGGTTTCCAGCGGTGAGGTCTCATTCCATCTTCTAAAGTCCAGGGGCTGTAGTTTGATTTGTTCTGATTTTTATCTTTGGATATCAAATGTCCTGGGACGCGCTCAAGAACAAAGTCCGGTTCTGACTTCTTTGATTGGCTAATTGATCTGGTGATCTATGAGGAGGGACAACTTCTCAAGTAAATACAGTATTCTATTAAGCTCACGACTTGATGGCTGGGTGCTCCATACAGTTACATTGGCAGACATCACTGTAGGTAAAGAGCTAGCAGTTCTCCCGTACATCCATATATCAAAGTCAATCTCTTATTAATGTATTGCAATATTCCCTGAGAGGCACTTCGTCGGTGTCCCTTAATGTGTAGATTATTACTAAAAAATTTGCCATTCTTAATTTCCTACCTTCCATGCAGTGTTCCCTCCAGCGGCACTTCGTCGCCTTTAGCCAGGGTAGCATCTGTTTGAAAAGTTACAATGACAAGCTTCTGTGTCATCAGGCTTCAGGGTTAGTTGTACACTTGATGTTTGTTTATGCTAGATTATCTTTCCGGTTGAACACACAGTTTTACACTTCTACTTTAAAAAACATAATTTAATTCATACCATTTTAGCTTCAAGGAATCGATATAGTTATTGCTGGTTCTCTTTGTCTGAATCTTTACATTTTTTGCACTACATATTCCAAAAACAATAAGTATTCATTTCAACTAACTTATCACTTATTGTCACATCTTCAGTATTGCTCCTTATATCCTTTTATTGATACAAATTTGATATCCCTTTGTTCCTCATGATTTCTGCGTAAAGAAATATAGGGGACTGATATCCCTTGGTGCTAGACATTAGTATCATCCAACCCCCATATACATTCCCCTGGATATTTTGTGCATAAAAAAATATAGGGGACTGGTATTTTAGTTGTATCATATATATCATTAACTAATCATAGATTATATATCATCTACACAGATTACAATACAAGTCCATTGTTTCTAAATAATCAGCTCAAGGATCTTAAGCAAGCTTGTGAGGGTTGTTTCTCATTATAATGTGACAACTGAGCTTCTAGATTTCCATTTTAATAAAATATTTTCTGTTTGCTGCAGTGATTCTTGCGTTCTGATTTTAATCTCACCATGTCATGAAGAATAACACTTACAGAGATTTTTTATCTTTGTTATTTATATTAAAAATAATAGTGTTCTATGTTCAGAATTTTGGAAATGAGAAGAAAGAACTTATCTGAGAGTTTTGCAGGTTGCTTCAACCATTGAACTCAATAGGTGAGCTTCCTGTCTTGTGCTTTTGATAATTGTAACCAGCACCGATGATTAACTGTTGTTCATATCATAGTTGGCCCAATACACTCGTCACTATTTTGTCCCTCAGAGTGTATACGGAAGGGAATTGCCTCTTTTTGTGGTAGAAGAATCTACAGTGCAATCGATACTCAAGTGACTATACTCGTGCATTTTTGACATGGAATCGGGTTATCCTGTAAATGCAATGGATAGGCATGTTCATATTGTGCTGCTTTGGTTTCTGGTATATAGCGGTTATCTCATTGGCCGAACTGCCTTGGTTAAAGAGCAAAAAGGATTCTCAAAGGCTTGCGAAAATTAAATTCATCAGTGACGGATGGCTCAGTTTCTAAACTGGATGCTGAGAACATGCACAGTATTGAAACCTATCGATCAGATTGTTAAGTGATGTTGTTCTTTTATTGAACTGGCCAGCACAAGAGGGCAGCAACGAAGTTCTAGGACTTGTGTGCGAGGAGCTCCTGTCAATTGTATACTTGTGTTGGTTGTGGCTTGGAAGCTGAGCACCAACTTTGGGAATGAAGTTTCTTGGCAGAGAACCTAATACACGGCTCTATGATGTTGCATCGGCCATTTGGGCTTCTCAAGGAGAAGCTGCTGTTGTCCGTTGCTTGCTTGAAGGAGTCGAGCCAACAAGTGTTTGAACGAGTCGAATCAACAAGTGCCGGAAGAAGGAAGAAGTCTATGTCATGGTTACTGTGAGGCTGTGCCTTTCGTCGGAAGGCGCTGAAGCTGAACGCGTAGATCTTCCAGTGAGAGTGCCCCTCGGTCACGAAATTATTCTTTTGTTAATCACGTTGTAGCTCTCTTTGTATCGGTATGCGTGATTGACGAGTTGCTACTTACTTTGTCCGATCAACGCTCGCTATGTTGTTGTAACACTTCTTTCTTCTTAATGAAAAATGTCAAAGGTGACTTCATTCTAATAGATGGATATTTCCTAATTACCTGGATATAGCTGCGACTGCAGTGCAGTGCGCAGGGACACACAGAAATGCAAATTAAGATTTTGGATGGTTCTGGTGCACATATAGGATAAGAATCCCAAGTTTTAAGCTGGTAGGACATGTACTAATTATGCATGGTGAAACTTATTAGTTTTCTGTTTTCTTAGACCTGCTACATACTCTGTTCTTTATCAAGCTGATATAGATAAGCACCGGATAATACACCAGATGATATCTTCCGTGTTTCGAAAGGGTTTATGATTCTCTAAATTGTCTTGTCAATTTGGGATTCCTGGACCATAGGATTATTTTACACATGCAACTTTAGCATACCATTTACCTAAATCAAAAATTAATCTCTAAAGACTTATGTAATATACATGTTCCAAGCATCACGATTGCAGTATCTGTTTTAGGTAACAGACACACTCATAAATATGTTATCGTGGTATTATGTTTTCCCGTTGGAACGCATGGATATACTTTGTTTTAAGGTTTTGTGAGAGATTTTTTAAGACACACATTATTACCCATGAGGCACTAATATTTACATATATTGAAAGTATCTAGACCCCTAGTTGGGTTTTGGTGATTAATGACAGTACAAGATTACTATGACTAACGTGTGTTCTGCAGAGGCAATTAAGTTAGGCCATGGTAATGGTAATTGATTAGGAAAATCATGGTTGTTATGTCCCTACGATGGAAATCGTTTCGATTTTCAAAGGATGGACGGCAAGGCTAAGGATGGACTAGCTCTAAGTGTCGTTTGGTGTTGAAGAGACACTTAGAGTAGTTTAGGACTTTGTTTTTTCTTTGATCGTACTATTAAGGGGGGTATGGACTAGTAGCTTAATCTAGATGAGTCTAGTAGGTTAGGTGTGGTGCACACTTGTTAAATCTAGCACTAGGTAGCTCAGGAGTAGTCCTAAGATTAATTGGAGCAAACTTCATTCACATATGATTTCGAGTTGAAAATGAATGGAAGGTGAAATGACTGATCGGACACTGATCTGGTTGTGACTGGACGCTGAAGGGTGAGTCTGGTCAGTTCATTTGATCAATTGGAGCCGTCGGGTTGCGACCGGACGCTGAGTGAAAAGTGACCGGACGCTGGGTGCTAGAGTCTGATCAACTCTAGAGAGGTTCCAGAGAGGGAGTTTTCTGATCGGACGCGTTCGATCAGTGCTGACCAAATGCTGGTCAGGATCCGGTTACTAACCGGACGCTGAACAGCGAAGTGACCGGACTCTGGGTGCCAGCGTTCGGTCAACATCAGTAAGGTTCCAGAGAGTAGTTTTCGTGACCGGACGTGTCCGGTCAGTGCTGACCAGACGCAGGTCAAAGTCCGGTCACAACTTAATGGCTCTATGGTAGGGATAACTGATCGGAGCGTCCGATCACCCCGCAGAGTGCTGACTCAACCTCTTAACGGTTCGTTTTGAATGAGAGGGTATAAATACTTTCTCTATTCATCAAAGGGATGTCTCTTGTCCATTTGTTTAGCTGAGAAACACCATTGAGAGTGCTAAGGAGAGCAAGAGCCTAGTGAGGTGATTGAGATTTGAGAATCCAAGATTAAGACCTCATTAGTGCAAGGAGGGTAGCAAGTGTGCATCCACCCTTCTCATTAGGCTTGCTGTGGTCAAGTGAGAGTTAGTGCGTGTTACTCTTAGTGATCGCCATCACCTAGACGTCTTGGTGGTGATAAGGAGTTTGGTGATCATTCGACGGAGCTTGTGGATGACCCAACTCAAGTTGTGAGCGGTTGTGGGCGATTCACCACGATGGAGTGTCGAAGAATCAGCCCGTAGAGAGCACTTGATCCTTGCGCAGATCAAGGGGGAGCTACACCCTTGCGCGGGTGCGCCAACGAGGACTAGTGGGGAGTGACGACTCTTCGATACCTCGGCAAAACATCGCCGCGTTCCTTCTCCTCTCTTTACTTTAAGTATTTACATTTGAGCAATTCATTTCTTGTCTTTATATTCTTAGAATTACCATACTAGAGTAGGATTGGAATTTAGGGTGCTAAACTTTTATGTGGTAGATCAATAGAATCATATTCTAGACACAAGGGGTGAAGTGGGCTAAGTGTAGGGTTTAATTATTGCAAAGAATTTTAGAATTAGCCCAATTCACCCCCCTCTTGGGTATCTTGATCCTTTCAATTGGTATGAGAGCCTCGTGCTCGCGAATTTAGGCTTTACCGCCTAGAGAAAGATGTCCCACGGGGATGGACCTCCTCCTATCTTTGAGGGAGATGATTTTCCTTATTGAAAAATCCGCATGGAGGTTTATTTAGAAGCCTTAGATGTTGGAATACTTAGAGCCGCCTCACAAGGCTTTCCAAAACCTAAGGATCCCGCCAACCTTCAAGGCGATGAAGTGAATTACGAAAAATGTAATGCAAAGGCTAGAAACACCATCTTTAGAGGCCTTTGCAAAGATGTGTTTAATCGTGTGCGGAACCACAAGGACGCCCATGCACTATGGTTAGACATTTGTGCGCTCCATGAGGGAACAAAGAGTGAGCGTGAGGAATGCTATCATCTCATCATGAAAAAGCTTAATTCTTTTGAGATGCTTCATAAAGAAAGTGCTAATGAGATGTACTCATGCTTAAATGTTCTTGTAGAGGAAGTCAATGGGCTCGGATGTGGCAGAACCGCCTAATCTAATGCCTCACAGGAGTGCTTGTATTTCATTAGACACTAAACACTCGAGGGAGAACACTAAAGTACTCGGTTCCGTCGGGCACATCCCAGGGGAGAACCCGAAAATCCACATTTTTGCCATCAGGATCACAAACGATAGAATAAAGCTTACATCATTCTAAACCATTTCTTACATCACTTTTAATACAACATCAGAGTCTAATATTTATTAATATAACAGCGGAATGAAATCATATTATCAGAGTTATAACAATTTAATTGAACAACGGAATATAAACATGTGATCAGAGTTACAGCGGAATTAAACATCTATTAATGACATGATGAAGTATGGATATATAATCTACGACAACAGATTATTAAACTTTTATTTATAAAAGTATTTGGTGAGAGTTATAAATAACAACTATTATCGCAGCGTAAAGGAATCCTCGCTGAGCCCACCAGGAGGTATCCACACACAAGAGTCAGCTCTAGCATCCACCTGTCACTTGCAACAGAGGGAATAAAACCCTGAGTACTCAATTGTACTCAGCAAGACTTACCCGACAGAAGGAAAGAAAAGACTCTAAGGATATGCAAGGCTATCTGGCTTGTGGGTTTATTGCATTTACATGAAGCATTACTAAGCGTGCATCCTTATAATTGATTTTTATTAATAGCCGCATTGGTTCATTAACTAACCATTCTATGTAAGCACATGTGCTACTTTCAAGCAGTTGGTAAGCAATCAGAGTTCCTTTTCCATCTTTCATCTTTCAGTTCTTACTATGATGCTAAACACAAGACAAGCCGTACCGGATCGCCCGGCGATTCGCGAATCAATGCCCCCAGCTGGGTACCCCGAAAACACATGCCCTGCTTGTACCCCAGGCACAAGCAGGACCAACCCATCACTCTCCTGTCCCGGGTGTCCAGGTCCCCGTCCAAACTAGGACTCCAAGCCCCCGCCTCTGAGTCCCAGACTCAGTACGGTGCAAGGACCTCCTCCACCAAAATAAAACCCTGACAGTCGGTCCGAAAGAGCCAGATCCGCGACAAGAGAGCGATAAGTCTTCCAAGCGCCCATACACAAGTATGTGCTCAGGATAATAAATCTGTGACTTGCCCACACTGCCTTATGCAAAGACCGGTCCTTAATTGACACAGATAGGGAAAACAGTGTAACCAAGCCATGCCCTGTTGGCCACAGGACACAATCCCTTACACCCACCAATACCCAAACCATATCCCTGCCCGGTCATCATTTTTCCTCTCCACTATTTATATTTTCCAAGTGATAGTAATATATTTCCTATCTCGCAAGTGACAGACAATCACTCGACTTCTACCGGAGTCCTGTAGCATATCATTCTACACGATCCTGTCATACTAGTAAGACTCATAGGATAAAGATATATATGCAAGTGGGTTTCATTCAACTCCTTAAAACTTAATGCACAAATATAATTTAAATTACAGAAAAGTAGGGGTTATGCACCGGGGCTTGCCTGGGTAAGATATATTAAAAAGTTAGTATCTGCATCCTCAGATCACCCACAATCATCTGGATAGAAAGCCCATTGCATCATCTTCTAGAGATAATACCATTACACAATCTTCGGATTCCCAATCGTCCTTCAATTGATCCATTGCTCCATCATCGTACCTATATGAGATGCAATGCGATGCAAATGCAAAGACATAATTAATTGACTACAATCGTGACACGTAAAATACGATTTACGCCTCTCAAGTTAACGAGCTAGTTCTAACGACGACCGTACTTAGGCTACATATCCATGTTGTCGAATAAGACGTTATTTTCCAACAACTATTTTAGTTATATAAACCAACGGTGTTTCTTTATTCACAATAGGACATCATTATTTATCTAGCAACTAATTTTTCTAGAGCTACAAAAATTATAGTGAGTACCTAATATTGCTAGGAGCCCACTGTATAAATTTTAGATTCAACAATTTTACCAATTTATCATGAAAATTCCTACAAGTTTATATTTTACAATATTAAGTACCTTAAATTAATTATATAGCTCCTAAAAATATTATCGAACTATGTGCACAAAATGTACTAATAGGTAGATTCTAATTTTAGAGACCCAACAAAACTGGTTTCATAATTTTTGGACTCCTATACCATTTTATATCGATTTTACAAGTTTGTTCCCGAGCTAAATTTAGAAATAAAAAGGCCAACGGCCCTCAGCCGGCCCAATGGGCCGTTCGGCCAGGACCAGCGGCGAGCAGCCCAGCCAGGGTGGGCGCGCAGCGCGAGTGGCCCAGCCACGATGGCCACAGACCGGCCCAGGCGCGCAGGCACAAGCGGCCCAGCAGACCGGCGACGGCAGTGCCAACCCAGAGCGGGCGAGCCCAGGGCGCGGCGCATTTCGCAGAAAACCCCCCGCTCACCTTCTCTAATTGAGAAACCTTATTTACACTATTTATTTGCCTCACTGCCTCATCACCATAACCCCCTATGCTTACCTCTATTCTCAAACACCGGTCCACGGAGGACTCCAGAGTAGAGCATCGCCAGAGGCGGTCCGACGGCGGCCAAGACCGGCCGAGAAGGGTACGGGGGCGGCGGAGGGATGGCCGATAGAGGCGCCGGGCAACCGCAGGGTCCGCGCGACTACACAGGACCACGCCGGCCCGTGGTGGCATGCAGGGCATGTCTGCCCGCGTGCAGACACGAATGGCGACCAAGGCGCGCGCGTTCCAGCGATACGGCTACGAAACTGGGAGAGCGAAGGGGTAGAGAAGGTACCAGGCCTCACCTAGGTCTCGCTGCCATGGTTTTTTTGGTGTAGTGAAGCCGCGGAGGGGGCTGGCCACGTGCGCGGTGAACGGCGGCGACGCACAGAGCGTGGCGCGGCCGTGTCAGCTCGTCGCCGGTGAAGGCCCTGACCAAGCTGAGATGAGCACCAGTAAGAGGAGGTCAAATCACAACTACTGATGCCACCAATTGAACCATTGCCGACGGTGAAGGCCTTTTCCCCAAACACACTCTGCAAACCGATGAACTGACCGGCGACGACGGGACTCCGAAATGGATCATCGCTAACGCACGACTGTGGCTCAATGTGGGTCGGGCGGTTGGCCAGCTCCGTGACCTAACTACTGACGTGAACAATTGCCCTGAGACGGCCTCTACGTTGTGAATTTGAACGACGCCCGCCGACAACAGCACAAGGGCGTGGCAGGGCACAGTGGATGGTAGTGCGCGACACAGAGCGGCTTGACTTGCTGTGGCGTGCGAGTGACAAGGCGATAGTGCTACGGGACAGCAGAGACGGCGTCCACTCGATGGGACCACTTGGCCTTGTCCGTAGGCAAGCGGCGGAAATGGACAATGAGTGCGCGGGAAGGCCATCGACAGCCCGACAAGGCGGTAGCTCGACGCGACAGCGGAGCGAGGCAGTTACCGCGAGGTAAATCGCTCGGTGGTAGTTGGATTGGGTGGCGAGTCAGAAGCCACGTCGACCTGATGGCTGCTATCACGGCACCGGCCTGGCCGGCCTAGCTCTGCCAGTATCGCACCCCCACCACCCCGCGGCAGCGACCGCGCTCAGACAGACCGGCCAAACGGTGGCGGCGCGCCCGCGAGGCAACCCAAGGGCAACAACAAGGGTGGGCGCAGCACATGTGTGAAGGGCGCCGGAATGCGACAGCGCAAAGTGGTGACCGCAGCCACAGGCTGATCAGTCGAAACAAGTGCCGTGCACGCTTTCTAAAGTGACGCCAAGATGGGTTCGTCGCACAACACGTCGGTTCATGAACAAAGCACCGTACGTAGTTCTTCGTGCGTTCTAAAGAGTTCCGAAAAGTTCTTGGGATCACCCGCTACATCAGACCATTCTACGAACCACTCCATGCCAAGGTACTCACCATGATGCAACTAGCGATGCAAGGATATAAAGTTAGCGTCCAAGAAAATTAGCTAGAATCTAAATACTTATACGTCATTGTCTATCGTTTCCGATTTAGAAAGTTATAACTTTTAGTTTTTTGCCTACATCCAAGGACTACTCAACTAGCTAGTGCAATATAACTCGCCACGAGTGATGCTCTTAGACCTAAGTTAAAAATTTTAAAATCCGAGAAACTCGTTTCGGTAAACCCTGTTAGGTCTAAAACGCGGTGCTAAATACGATCGTAATACCAAGGTGTTACATCGGACTTACACAAATGCAACCATCCGATGTTATAAGAAAGATCTTGACTGTCCTCCCTATTGACAAATATGAGCATATTGTGACCGTGCTTCATCAAGGTGATCTTTCCACCGCTACACCAACTCAAATCTTAGGAAAGATCAATGCACATAAGATGTATATGCACATCACACCGCAAGATGGCTCTTCTTCCACCAAGAAGAAAGACTTACCATTTAAGGCTAGCCAAGAGAAGGGCAAACCAAAAGTTGAATATGAGAGCTCAAGTGATGATGAAATTAATGATGCAAGTCTTGCTCTCATGGTGAGAAGAACCGCCAAGATACTTAAGAAGCTCAACAAGAACGGTGTCAAGTTTGATGGTAAAAAGAAGAAGTTCTTCACTAGCAATAGAAGGAAGCCAATCTCCGAGATGGATTGCTATAATTGTGGAAAACTTGGTCATCTAGCACATCAATGCCCCAAGCCAAAGAAAGAAAAATACAATAAGAAGAACAAGGGCAAGAAAGATGACTCAAATGATGAAGATGAAGACGAGAAGAAGAAAAACAAGCCATACAAGAAGAAGGATGGCAAAAAGAAGGATTTCCACAAGAAGAAAAAATGGCAAGGCATACATCATCGGTGATTGGCTCACGGATATTAATTCATCAAGTTGCTCATCCGATGATGATAGTGAGAACGAGAAAGTGGCCGCCATTGTGATTGACTCTTCATCATCTTCACCGACACCACCGCCATCATCCTCTACACACCTATGCCTTATGGCCAAGGGTGAACAAAAGGTATCAAACGATGATGATAGTAGTGATGATGATCATGCTAGCAATGATGATAGTGATAGTGATGATGAATTTAAATCACTTTCTTATGATGATCTTGTCAAGTTGCTTAACCAATATACTAAAATTATTAGAAAGATAAGAGCTAAAAATGAAAAGCTTAAACTTAAGAATGACTCACTTTTAGCTAAATGTGACATAGCAGATAAGGCTAGTGTTGAGCTTAGAGAAGCAAATTAAGCTATGTCATCCAAACTCAAGGAGCTCAAATCTTCTAAGAAAGAGCTTAAAGAAAAACATGATAAACTTGAGGGGATACATAATGAGCTCATCACTGCTACAATATGCTAAAAGAAGAATATACAAATCTCAAGATAAATCATGATAATCTTGTTGTCTCCAATGAGCTATTATCCAATGAGCCACATGATGCTGCTAACCATGTTGTTAAGATTGATATAGCTACATCATGTGATGATTTGATCATTGAGAGCATTGAGCAAGGTTCTAGTAGCAAAGACGAGCAAGTGGTTGAGTCCGACAACTATGATGAGTATGTCAAGAGCAAGAATGAGAATGAGAAGCTTAAGAAACATCTTGAAAAGCTATCAACCACCAATGCCATTATGATAGAGACTCTTGATCATGATGGTGATTTAATTCTTGAGAATGAGAAGCTCAAAGAAGAAAAGAAGAGACTCAAGAAGGAGAAAAATCATGATGAGCTCAAAGAAGAGAACAAGAAGCTCAAGTTAGAAAAAGAACATCTCAAGACCGGGTTGAGCAAATTCACAAGAGGTCAACATCTTCAAAGTGAGCTACTCATGAACACCGTCATGAAGATGGATAGAAGTGGCATTGGGTACTTGGCACATCAAGAGAAGAAAGATCAAGCTCAACACCAACAACAACACAAGTCAAAGCCAAAGCCAAAGAGGTGTTTTGAGTGTCGACAAGAAGGTCACTTTGCCCATAAGTGTCAAACTCCACCACCACAACCCTTTCCTAAGCATGCTAGACCCTTTGCTTTCAATGCTCATTACATGCTTAGAAAGGACTCTAGTGGTAAAATGAAAGTCATATTCTTAGGACCTCCCAACAAGAACAGGCCTAAGAAAATTTGGGTTGTAAAGTCACTTGTTGAGAAAGTCAAGGACCCTCAACAAGTTTGGGTCCCTAAACAAGCTTGATCTCTTGTGTGTAGGTGAACTACATAACCGGTGGAAGTCATTGGATAATTGATAGTGGTTGCACTCAATGTATGACCGATGATCCTCGTAAGTTCACCTCACTAGATGAAGAAGTTGATGGTCAAGAAAGAATTACATTTGGTGATAATTCAAAGGGTAAAGTCAAAGGATTGGGCAAAGTGGCAATATCAAATGATCATTCAATCTCAAATGTGCTATATGTTGCTTCCTTGAGCTTCAACTTGCTATCCGTTGGACAATTGTGTGATCTTGGCTTTTAATGCTTGTTTACCGAGAAGGAAGTGGTTGTATCTAAGAAAGATGATGATCAAGTTATATTCAAGGAATTTAGATACAACAACCTATATCTAGTGGATTTCACCTTCGAAGATGCTAACTTGAAGACATGCCTATTCACCAAAACATCACTTGGGTGGCTATGGCATAGAAGACTTGCTCATGTTGGGATGAGCTCACTCAAGATGCTTATGAAGAATGAATTGGTGAGAGGGTTGAAGGATGTGAAATTTCAGAAGGACAAGCTTTGTAGTGCATGTCAAGCCGGCAAGCAAGTTGCAAACACTCATCCTATAAAAGGTTTCATGTCAACAAGAGTGCTAGAGCTCCTTCACATGGACTTATTTGGACCAACAACTTATAAGAGTTTGGGAGGAAATCTTTATTGTCTTGTGATTGTTGATGACTACTCTAGATATACATGGGTGTTCTTCCTTCATGACAAGACCAAAGTTGCATCATGTTTCAAGAAGTTTGCCAAGAGAGCACAAAATGAGTTTGAAGTGAAGCTCAAGAAGATAAGAAGTGATAATGGAAAAGAGTTTGACAACACAAACATTGAAGCTTATTGTGATGAAGTTGGGATCAAGCATGAGGTCTCCGCAACATATACTCATCAACAAAATGGTGTAGTTGAGAGAAAGAACCGGACACTTATCACACTTGCAAGAACAATGCTTAATGAGTACAATACACCTGAAGCTCTATGGGCGGAAGCTATCAACACCGCATGCTATGCATCCAACCGCCTATTACTTAAAAAGTTTCTTGGCAAGACACCTTATGAGTTGCTCAATGGGAAGAAGCCAGATGTCTCATTCTTCCGGGTGTTTGGTTGCAAATGCTACATCTACAAGAGGCAGCAACACCTAGGAAAGTTTCAAAGATGTTGTGATATTGGTTTTCTTGTTGGTTACTCATCAAAGTCCAAAGCATATCGAGTATTTAATCATGCCACCGGCTTGGTTAAAGAAATATATGATGTGGAATTTGATGAATCTAACGGCTCCCAAGGAGCACATGAGAATCTTGATGATGTAGGTGATGAACCATTGAGAGAGGCTATGAAGAACATTCCAGTTGGAGACATCAAGCCTAAAGATGATGAAGATGATGTACAAGTGATTGATCCACCTTCTTTATCAAATGTGCCACAAGATGGTGATAATGATGGGAGAGTAGAAAATAAAGATGCTCATGTCTTTCATGATCAAATGGTGGCACAAGCTCAAGATATTGATGCTCCACAACCTCCCCCTCAAGTGGTTGATAGAAGAAATTCACATCTACTACAAGCTCATCCACAAGATCTTATCATAGGGAGTCCTTCAAATAGTGTAATGACCCGCTCTCAAAAACTTGCTTCATTTATTGAACATCACTCTTTTGTCTCTTGTGTTGAACCTAAGAATGTAGAAGCTCTTCAAGATTTGGATTGGATAAATGACATGCATAAAGAGTTGAACAACTTCACTCGCAATGAAGTTTGGACTGTTGAAGAGCGACCACAAGGTGCAAGAGTCATTGGAACAAAGTGGGTGTTCTGCAACAAGCAAGATGATCAAGGCATTGTAGTGAGGAACAAGACAAGACTAGTTGCAAAGGGGTTCTCTCAAGTTGAAAGGTTGGATTTTAGAGAGACCTTTGCACCGGTTGCAAGACTTGAAGCCATTCGTATCCTTCTTGCATATGCATCGCATCATGAAATGAAATTATATCAAATGGATGTTAAAAGTGCATTTTTAAATGGCTTCATAAATGAACTAGTCTATGTTGATCAACCTCCCGGGTTTGAAGACCCTAGATATCCTAATTATGTTTATAGGTTGTCCAAGACGCTATATGGGCTTAAGCAAGCCCCAAGGGCTTGGTATGAATGCCTTCGGGATTTCCTCATTGAGAATGGCTTCACCATTGGAAAGGTCGACACCACACTATTCACTAAGAAGCTTGATGGAGAAATCTTAATTTGTCAAGTATATGTTGATGATATCATCTTTGGATCATCAAATGAAGATTATTGCAAAGAGTTTGGTAAATTGATATCGAAGGAGTTTGAGATGTCTATGATTGAAGAGCTTACATTCTTTCTTGGTTTCATGTCAAGCAAATGAGAGAAGGGATTTTCATCTCTCAAGAAAAGTATACCAAGGATCTTCTCAAGAGGTTCAATATGGATGAATGTAAGCCAATCAAGACACCAATGACATCTAATGGACATCTCGACCTAGATGAGGGAGGTAAAACGGTTGATCAAACTCTCTATCGCTCTATGATTGGTAGCTTGTTATATTTAACCGCATCTAGGCCCGACATCATGTTTAGTGTGTGTATGTGTGCTAGATTTCAAGCTAGTCCTAAGGAAGCTCACATGGTTGCCGTTAAAATAATTCTTAGCTAACTTAAGCACACACCAAGCATTGGTCTTTGATATCTCAAAGGATCTAGATTTCAATTAATTGTCTATTCCGATTTGGATTATGCCGGTTGCAAAGTTGATAGGAAAAGCATATCCGGAGGGTGCCATTTGCTTGGTAGATCACTTGTGTCTTGGTCCTCCAAGAAGCAAAATAGTATGGCTTTGTCCACCGCCAAAGCGGAATACATTGCCGCGGGTGCTTGTTGTGCACAAATACTTTACATGAAGCAAACTTTGCTAGACTATGGTGTAGTTCTAAAAAAGGTACCTCTTTTGTGTGACAATGAGAGTGCGGTAAAGCTTGCTAATAATCCAGTTCAACACTCTCGCACCAAGCACATAGATATCCGCCATCACTTTCTTAGAGATCATGTTGCTAAAAATGATATATCACTAGAAGGTGTAACGACCGAGGATCAATTAGCGGATATCTTCACTAAACCACTAGATGAGGCAACTTTTTATCATTTGAGGAATGAGCTCAATGTGCTTGATTTTAGTAACTTCACTAGAAAATGAGCTTGTGTTGTCCCTTGCATTGTATTGTAGTATACAACATGTTTAATTTTTGGTAATGCATTTAGGGCTTGTCTAACATGGTTAAGATAACCGCTGAAAAGCGTGTGAAGTTTAACCTTGGATCAAACTTGACAAGCAATTAAAATTACTTTCAAGTATTGCATTGCATATGCATGTGTGTTGTTTTGTCCTTTCCTTTCAATTACCCTTTTATTGGCTATTTTCTTAAAAAGAAGTATAGCCTAAGGCAAAATATTTTGAAAATTTTGAGGGTTTGAGAGAGGTCACTCACATTAGTCCGAATTGGTGTTTATTGGGGTTTTATTTAAGTTGGGACTTGATTGGGAACAGGCAGTGCGAAGGAACTTTGAAGATTTGCTGAAAAAGAGCGACCGGACGCTGCACCGGACTCTAGTTTCCAGCATCTGGTCAGTTCACAGGAGGTGAACAGAAGCGCAAAGGAGTGACCAGACGCTGAAACAATGATCTTCCTGCGTCCGGTCAGATGGTGGTCCTACGTCCGATCAAGCGAAGAAGATGAACACAGGATTGCCCGGACTCTGGCTACATCCGGTCTGGGGTAACCGGACGTATCCGATCGCAACTTGAGGGGATTTGGACCTCTCTGTAGTCGACCGGACCCTGGGTGGCAGCGTTCGGTCGTTGTCACTGGAGCGTCCGGTCAGTAGAAAATGTGCGGATCCTGAACTCTTTCTTCTTTCCTAATCCATGGCGTGGGGGCCAGCATAAATAGTTTTCGCACCCGTGCCACCCGTACCATCTTCGCCCGTGGCCTAGCCCAACCTCCGCCATCGCGCGTGCCTCCGTCGTCGTGTCTCCATCGGCCCACGCCACGACTTGCTCCGCGCTGCCGCGCACTACTCGCGCCGTGCCCGTGCCGCTAGCCCTAGTCATCGCGCCGTCTCACCCACGCTGTGCCTTGCTCCACGCCACCGTGCCATGCAGTAGCGCCAAGCGCCGCTGTGCCCACTTCAGCACCGCCGCCTGAGACTACGCCGGTGCCCTAGCTTGCGCCTGCGCCGCCGTTCACTGTCTCCACCATCGCGTCATCGCGCTCGCGTCCGCATGTCATCGGAACCCTAACCCTAGGCATTTTCCTGATGGTTCCCCGCGATTCATTCCTCTGCTGTTTGGCCGTCGATTCGCCGGTTCATCAGGTAGCAAGCCATCGCCTCTAATTTCGCATCTACTGCTTGCTTCTTAGGGTTTCGTATATCTAGATGTATATTGTAATTATTTATATATCATATCTATTCCATCGTGCAGCGAGTCGGTGTTCTTGAGGTTGATTTTGCAGTGGTCAGTTAACTCGGGGCCAAGCCTACGAGTACGGATCGAGGCCAAGCCTCGAAAGTGTCAGTTGGCAGTTGGTTCTTGTCCGTGATAGCAGTTTGTTTTAGCTTCAGCAATGGCATGTGTCAAGAATGCTGGAGGTGGTCCAGGTGATGTGGATCCGAGGCCTCCGCCTCGCTTGACTGCTCCGGAGAAAGTTAAGGCCAAGAAGACTACAACGAAGAAGCAAAAGCTCGTTGATGTAGAGGCTGAGAGAGCAGCAGCAGTAGCAGCAGCAGCTGAGCATGTAGAGAGAGGAGGGGCTCGGAGTGGTGTTCGTATTGCAGATCAGCTTTCACCAGCTCAGAGAGCTGCCATCGGGAGGGTTGAGAGTCTTCATGGTAGTCCAGCTGGGACTGTCATGCTTCGAGGACGATGTGTCGCCTTAGGGGAGAGTCAGCCTCAGGGGGAGCCACAGCAGCAGACACAACCACCTGTGCAGTCAGAGGATACCCAGGAGATAGAGCAGACTTAGGAGGTAGAGCAGACCAAGGAGACAGAGCAGGTACCTTAGCCACATCTTCGACGCTCTGGTTGTACTCGTACCCAGGTGACACCGAGGCCTGAGACATAGGGGAGGGGTTTTCGTCCGCCTCCTAGACCACAGGGTCCGTCTCCAGTAACTCACCTTGAGCTGAGGGCAGCCACAGCCAAGCAGGTGCAGCAGCTCAGGTTCGTGTAGTTCGAGGACTGGTTTCCACCGAGGTGGGATGAGCATGCTTCAGATGGATTCTATACACCACTGTAGGAGGATTTCTATCAGGCATATCTTAATAGTGGGGTTGCATTCAGATCTCAGAGAGTTTGCTCTATTGAGGCACTTGTAGCAGCAGCAGGAGAGCAGATCCATCCTCACCTATCATATCTGCTAGGGTTGACAGACCTACTTGGACGGACTGGCTGATATGTTCCATCATGGGTCCGTGAGTTCTACTCTTCACTTTGGATTGACCCAGGGCACAGCTTCATACACTTTGCAATCAGAGGTCTTGACTATAGGCTATGGAGCTCGAGGGTCAGAGAGATTCTCAGGATTCTAGAGTCACCCATTCGGCTATATGAGGTTTGCTATGGTCAGACAGAGCCTTCCAGATGCCCTCATAGTGGTCTTGTGTCTCCCACAGATCTTGTCTGACCATGCTTCACAGAGCCTTTCATCGAAGGATCGAGCAGAACACCTAGAGACCTTACTCCTATAGCTAGGCTGCTTGATGCTATCATAAGGAGGACTTTGCTTCCGAGGATGGGTTATCGCGAGGGATTGACTCACATCCAGTTGTGGCTAGTGAACTCTCTAATATAGCAGACAATATTTGATATTTGGGATGTCATTCTTTTAGAGATGGAGGACACTCTTGTAGAGGGGTTCCGAGGTCACAGATAGCTGCCCTATGCTCATTGGATCATATTCCTAATTCGCAAGTTAGTTACAGTGAAGTCTCCAGAGATGATGGCAGAGTATACTGGTGGCACTACTGAGTTTCCACTATATAACATGACTCGGATGCTCCGCCACAGTACAGCGAGGACACCTAGCTAGCTGTGCCATCACCCAGAGGTGCCAGAGACTACAGCCCAGCAGGATGAGATCATCAGGGGCATTGCAGCGATAGAGGAGGAGCAGTTAGATGCTCAACAGGAGAGTATGGTCGAGAGTGACCCTAGTGACAGTTCAGATGATGACTATTAGGCTATTCCTCATATGCCTCCTCGACGACATAACAGTGAGGCCGGTGGCTCCAGCTCAGCTCCACCATAGCCACCATAGACAGACCCTGCTCTTCTTGCTATTCTTGAGCAAATGAGGCAGGATCAGGCACGCCAGGCCTAGGAGACCGCAGCTACACTTGCACAGGTTCTGGCTAGACAGGACCAATTCCAGAGACAGCAGCAGGCCATACAGCAGCAGCAGCTCCTGATGCAGTAGCAGTTACTTGGATTTAGCCTACCACCACTTCAGTGACTCTAGCTTTACAGCCCAGTGGGCTTTAGAGTCAGGGACAGCCAGCTACTCAGTTTGCTTCACCGATAGAGCTGGTGTCTGAGTGCTTTGCTTCACCAGTGACAGCCCAGGGTCCTCACTTCACACCTATTGTTACGGGCTTCACACTGGCTCAGAGTTCTTCGGTGCTTGTGACTGACACCCCAGTCTCCAGGAGCCTCGGTGCTACTTTTAGCGAGCTTATAGGGCAGCCTACACTGCCAAAGTTGCGAGTACCTGTACCTACCATCGTTGCTCTAGTCACTATGACAATAGAGATGCTCCCATCATCTGTTGTATCATCAGAGCCACCAGCTTCAGTGATACCTGCAGAGTCACAGGCCACGCCAGTCCCAGAGCAGACCCAGACCGCTTCAGCTTCACTTCCAGCGATAGAGGGTCAGACAGCTCAGAGCTCCGGATTAGAGGATGATGCTACACAGTTTCATATCGCTCACCGCATCTCAACGCCCGACTCGTCTGCTCCTGCCCCGCCGACCGATCCTTAGGTTTTAGTGCTTAACGCCAAAGGGGGAGAGGGATTGAGTATGTTAGATCTAGGGGGAGCGCTATATCTAGGGGGAGCTTATGATTTATTACTTTTAGGTTTTTATGTGTGATACATTATTATGCATTCACGTTTACTTTCATGCATTGAACTACATACGTGTGATTGTGATATTTATGTGATATGTGACATGTGTGCTCTCTACTTTGATTTATATATATGTCATGTCACTTCATTATGCTCATTTGCTTTGCTTTCGCGTTTTACTTCGATTCAAATGAGCTTTATTTCTTGTACTCATGCTTATTTCATATCTATTAAGTACACCATGTTGCCTTGGGTCACATAAGCATGTCTAACTCCTTTGCTCTTATTGTAAAAAGTTTATATGAACCAAGAATGTTGAAAACCTCATCTCTTTCACACACTCGAGGTTGTATTGTCATCAATCACCAAAAAGGGGGAGATTGAAAGCATCTAGGCCCCTAGTTGAGTTTCGGTGATTAATGACAATACGAGATTACTATGACTAACGTGTGTTTCGCAGAGAAAATTAAGTTAGGTCATGGTAATGGCAATTGATTGGGCAAATCATGATTGTCATGCTCCTACGATGGAAATTACTTCGGTTTTCAAAGGATAGACGACAAGGTTAAGGATGGACTAGTTCTAAGTGTCGTTTGGAGTTGAAGAGACACTTAGAGTAGTTTATGACTTTGTTTTTCTTTGACCGTACTATTAAGGGGGGTATGGACTAATAGCCTGACCTAGGTGAGTCTAGTGGGTTAGGTGTGGTGCACACTTGTCAAATCTAGAACTAGGTAGCTTAGGAGTAGCCCTAAGATCAATTGGAGCAAACTTCATTCACATATGATTTAGAGTTGGAAGTGAATGGAGGGTCAAATGATTGACCGGACGCTGAAGGGTGAGTCCCGTCAGTTCATTTGATCAACTGGAGCCGTCCGGTTGCGACCGGATGCTGAGTGAAAAGTGATCGGACGTTGGGTGACAGAGTCCGGTCAACTCCAAAGAGGTTCTAGAGAGAGAGTTTCCTGGTCGGACACGTCCGGTCAGTGCTGACCGGACGCTAGTTAGGATTCGGTTACTGACCGGACGTTGAACAGCGAAGTGACCGGACTCTGGGTGTCAGCGTCCGGTCAACATCAGTAAATGACCGGACGCATCCGATCAGTGCTGATCGGACACAGGTCAGGGTCCGAACACAACTTAACGGCTCTGTGGCGGGGATAACTGACCGGAGCATCCGGTCACCTTGACTGGAGCGTTTATGAGGCTGCGACGCCGCGCTTTCCGTGACTGTGTTAATTTCACGAACTTTGTTTTTTAGATTAAATGTCATTTCAACGTCGATATTTAATTTCATGGTATTGCTATCTTATCGTACAATCTATGTGTTTTTAGTATAAAGTTTAATTATCCCGTACGGAAGTACGGGCACGCTGCCCAGTGGACAAACAAAGACATGCATGTCATGATGCCAAAGTGGGCGCAGCTAGCGGAACCTATAGTTATCACTTATCGCCAATGCAAGGGCAAAGTTGTGAAACAACTTGTGAGCCACTTGGTCGTACTCTTACAACAAAAACGGCTCTTGGGTGCAGGCAGGAGCCGTTTATCCAGTTACCCGCCCAATCAATCGGCCGCCGGTCTGTATCTGTCTCAGTCGACGGATGATGCACGTGACTTGGAAGCCAGGGATCCTGAGCTCCCCTGCTCAATTATTGCGTCCCTTTTATGTCTGATTCTTGTGGATAAGAGAATGACAACCATAGAGTATCTGTCGGCCACACGTCATTTCTCCGAGTCACAGATTATTATTCTATTCCAGATGCGATTAATATAATCGCGCATCAGATGTCGCAGCTGGAGTACTCCTGCGATATACTTGTACGTGATCGGTGATCCAGATCTGGTCTGGTCAGCAGTACCCTCATTCCTCTTATCCTGTCTCCATTCTCATCCGCCTTTCTGGTACAACTACTCCATTTTGTTGCAATCATTAGCGACCGGGGCCTATGCCTCGATGCCACGGCCATTCTTGTGGATCGGGGATGACAACCATATATTGCCTGCACTCATCGTCATTTCTCCGAGTCACAGATTATTATTCTATTCCAGATGCGATTAATCGCGCATCAGATGTCGCAGCTGGAGTACTCCTGCGATACGTGATCGGTGATCCAGATCTGGTCTGGTCAGCAGTACTCTCATTCCTCGTGATCCTGTCTCCATTCTCATCCGCCTTTCTGGTACAACTACTCCATTTTGTTGCAATCATTATACATTATACTATATACTATTGGTGCTTGTGAGCCATACCACGAGCGAGGCTTCTTATCTGGCTTTGGTTAGTTCTTCCACGTAATGTAAGAGTGGTCACTGTGCATGGCAACGGAGCCTAATCTTTGGCGTTGTCGGGGTTCACAGTACAATCCCAGATAGTGAGACTTACCTTCAAAACAGACCAACAGTAGCAGATATATATAACTCGCACCATTGTTCCCTCCTCTCTCCCTTCTTACTGCTAATCCACTAGGATGGACCGTGCACCTACCGCGTTGCTCGTGAAAGAAAAATCACCGTATACGGAAGTTCCATAGCTGCGGAGCAAGGGCTGATTTATTATGAGAGAAAAATATTGTTCTTTCGCTGGCTCATAAGACAAACGAATAGGGCCAAAGCATAATTGTCAATTGGAGATTTACCTACTGAATCAAACTCTATATGAATTTAAGTAGAGCGCGTTCGGACATGTTACAGAGTTTGATTTCAAGATGAATGAGAATGCATGATATGATTGCTGGATAAGTTTTCCAAGCTGCATGTCATCGAGGTGACCGGATTACAAATCATGCGTCTCATGTGACAACGTATAAGTATTGTTATTTTGTTGTTGTTGTTGTAGATAATTGAGCCCCCCCTCTCCATCTAACCAACAACCAACGGATTGTAAATGGAAGATATATATTTTATTCTAAGACCGCCACAAAAGAACAGAATGGGCAGGAAAAAAGCTGAGGTGGTGTTTGGATCCCTTAGTCTAATGATTAAAGTTTAGCCTCTAAAATTTAGCCCCTAAACTTTTGTCCTGCTGGTCTGTTTGGATCCATGGACTAAATTTTAGTCCTCTAATCTACAATAACTGATTTACCCTCATTTAATTATCCATGCATAGCCATGCATGTGAGCGGCAAGGGATATAGGGCGTCCAACGCCCGCCCCGAGGGAGTTTAGCCTAGTTTAGGGTCTCTTTGGTAGCAAAAGATTTTAGCCTAGTTTTTAGCCATTTACTCATTTTTAACCTCTCTATTTGGATCCTCGTAGAAAATAGTTAAAAGTGCATGGCTAAAGTTTTATCATGGATCAAAACAGGACATGAATACGTAGTTATATTTATTTATATATAGTAGTTGTCCTCCGAGATCGTGATACTATGATGAGTCCTTATGATCGATCGGTGATGTGTCCAACACTCCAACTTGTCACTGCCAAAGATTTCTTGGAAGCCTATGGGCAAAAGGGTAGAAGGTACGACCACGCCATCTGAACCATGGATTCATGCTAAAAGCTCGTATCGTTGTTGTTATCTCCACAACACTGCGATCCATGCATCTCTGGGTTTCAAGCAACGGATGCTGTGAAATAAATCTATGCCAAAGAGGTTTGAAACGTGAAAAAAACATTAATTAAAATGGTCACAATGATGATTTTGCTGGTACTGAAATGTTTGAGGTCTACTGCCATGTTTCTTTTGCGGAAACACTCCTTGTAGGGCGTCCGTTCGAACGGACGGATCCCCGCACTCACCCACACCTCACCCGCCCACATTGCCCGCTTGTTCTGCTCGTGGGATGGACCCTACCCTCACCCCGCGCCACGCACAGCAAGCCCAAGGTGCTAGGTGCTCACTAGCTTGTTCCCAGACTCATGCCTCCTGCGCCGTGGCCGCGGTCCATCCGCCTGCTCCTGCACCTGCACCTGCCCCTGTCGAGGTCTTTGCCGCCGACGAGCTCCACACCGGCGACCTTTGCGCCACTCCACGGCTTCGAGCTCCGCGTCGGCGTCGAGCTCCACGTCGACAAGCCTACATTCATCCAAGCAGCAAGCAGATGCTACGTAGAAAGCGTATGTTGCAATAGTATGTTTCAAAGGTGTGTTGCAAGTGTTGTATATCGATATTGCAAAAGTAGATCGGGATGTTGCACATGTTGTAATGGCTATACACATATGTTTTAAGTATATGTTCCAAATATCTCATCTGTTCTAGATAAATATTGCAAGTGTTTTGTCTGGATGTTGCATATACATGCATGTTGCAAGCATAGTTTTAAGTGTTTTCAGATGTTTGATACGCATGTTTACAGTGTTTTATCTGGATGTTGCATATGTTTACAATGGTTTTCAATTGTTTTTCAGGCGTTTTCATAAGTGTTTCACACGCTTGTTTCAAGTGTTTCACCCGTCTTTTTTAAATGTTGCAATGTTGCATTTGGATTTTTCAAAAATAGATGGGGTGTTGCACATGGAATGTGCGTGGGAAGCGGGCGGTGGCGCGGACGATGTTCGAGGCGGCGTGGGTGACGTTCGGGGCAGCGTAGGGCCACTACTAGTGCGCTCTCGTGAGCCCGACACGCTAGGCACTTGTTTGCTCCCTGTGTGGGCAGCGTCCGGACACTAGCGCCCAAATCGGACGTCCGGGCACTAGCAAGTCCGTTTCTTTTGTCTCTCAGTGTTTGGCCTATTCAAAATATACAAGTTTTTCAGTGATTAGAAAAAATATAGACCATATATTAATAGAGATCTGGCGGTAAAAAACTATAAAATAGCAAGGGAAAAGTAGCAGAAATACCAATTAGGTAGGATCACGACCAAAATACATGGGTTCAATACCTATATTCTCAGCCATTTTTCTTTTTTTTTATATAGAGGGTAGTTTGCTACCACGGAGACGCAAGCCCCTGACCGTTGGTGACAAGGTCGGTTGTCCGTTGGTCTCGTGAAGCCTAACCCTGCCCAGAGTCGCACCCGCGATAGCAAACAGTAACGAATCTGAATGAAAGTTAGAGGCTAAAAGTTCATTTTCAACTTTAGCCTCTCTTTTTCAAAGCAGCCATGGCAAAAATTATTTAAAAGGTTATAGGGGCTTCATGGATCAACAGCGGTAGGGGGGCTTGAGCCCCCTGCCGCACCACTAGATCTGTCCTGAGCAGCAGCACGAGTCTACAGGATGCAGCCTAGCGGGGGAGGATGCCACGGTGGCGGTTTTTTTCTTTTGTTTTGCTAGCGGTAGAACATAGTGTCTTTTTCGGAATGATAGGCTTGTATCTCTTTGTGAGAATTATGGGCGTTATAGAAAATATAAATATACATTTATAGAAATTACAATGTATACCCTTAAGCCTATAAATATATTTTTATTAATTTTCTTTCCAAATCAGTTGTCGGAAAAAATAAAGATAAAAGGTACCTAGAAATACTGATGGTACTTTCCATAACAAAGCTCCACAATAACGGTGGTCTATGCACGTTTTGAAGAGATTAAGTGGTGAATAATTTTCTAAAATTAAAAATTACCCACAAAATAATTTTCTAAAATTTAATTAAGCTATTTTTTGCATTCAAAACATTGTAATATTTATATTGCAAGACAAGTGTGCCAATCTAGAGTAGCCACTGGAATATGTTGATCTTTTCTTTATTTTTCGGCTCTCTACTTCAAGTTAGGTAGGGATCGGGAGTTTTTTTCCAAGACTTTGTCCTTTATCAAAATAAAAGATATACAAGATGAGTTCATTGTGTTAGAATAAAACAATAAACATATTTGGATCCACTGTTTAGTAATCGATTTTGAGCTGCCTCTTGCTGATTCCTCAAGACATGTACGTAACTTACTGTTTCCAGAAACAACTAGATAATCCTAATTTATAATATGCAATATAATAAATATATTAATTGTTCAAATCACTATTTGTCAGCATAATAATGATAAACAGTACAATCAGAAGCTCATAATAGTTGAAATATTCAATGTCCATTGATAAATGAATTATTGTCACTTCGTGTGGTCCAAGCTTGATGAGGCAATCTGATATCAAATTAAGTTTGGAGAAACAGCAACATAATCATATGATAATTTAACTTCTTGTGAAAATTTGAAAAGTATAATTTGACACTTTAGCTAATGTCCATTGGCATTGCAAACTGTTACAGTTCAACAATGAGTTGCTGACGACTTTGTTGAAATAAGATATATATCTTGATGCCAAATAAAGTCTATTGTTGAAATCTATTTTGTGAAAAAAGTGAAACCTTATTGAAAGAAGAATAGATAGCTTGAACAACGATAGCTTATCCCCCTTGGTATGTTACCAAAATTACTTTACGAGCTTAAATTTTTCATCATCAGCTCCTCTCAACCGTACTTGTTTGTATGAAAAAGAATGAAAACAGATATAGAGTAATTAGTAAATTTATCATAATAATCAGATAGGGAATAGAGTATCTAAATGGATAGTGTGTTAGGAAGTCAACATAGAGATATATTAAAGATAATTAATTATTTTAGTTATATGTTACAAATTAATCCATGAAACTTTAAATACTCATGTAACAATATTTAGGCCATGCTAGAGCAAGGCCATGCTTGATGTGCCAATTATATATAAAAAAGGTAGAATAATCAATTTCATAACTCATGACAAGGAAAAATCCTCTATTTGACCATATGTAGTTAGACACACAAATTCATATGGACAAATCCAATTAAAATCCATGAAAAAAGGTTCCAAAGTTCAATCCTATACTAATAAAAACACTAATGTCCAATATAATCCTCCAATTATTTTTAAGTCCAAATCCATCCCATTCTTTTTTTTGAAAGCAAATCCATCCCATTCTAATTATAACAAAACTATTATAATTAGAGTAAATTGCATCGGGAGTCCTTAAACTTTTGGAGCGTTTCCATCTGAGTCCTCAAACTAAAAAAGCTACCATCTAGATCCCTAATCTATCGTCGTCGTACAATAGTAGTCCAAAACCCGCCACGCCAGTGCCAGCATCTGATGTGGCCATGCTACGGTGGCAGCTAGACACTTTGGCCCTGCCAACTTTTCTAAAAAAACATGTCCTATTTCTCTTTCTCACTCCTGGCCCCTTCCTCCCTTGAACGAACAGAGCAGGATAGCATCGGCCGGTGCCCGATTCTCGCCGTAGAGGGCTTAGCGATGCGGCGACCGTCCGACCAGAGGGGTGCACAAGCCCCGCAAGGACCTAGCGCCTGCCTAGGCTCCACGAGGGAGAGGTCGCAATGGTCCACCCGTGGGAGCAGGCGGTGAGCGCGGTCGTGGACCGACACCGACGGCGCTCCGGTGTTTCTCCCGCATGTGGGAGGGGTACGGCAAGTGCGCGCGGCCATAGGGACGGATGGAGCCTGCGTGGGCACAGGCGGCGTGCGCGTGATGGCGGTGGCAGCAGCGACGGCCAGGCGCGGCGACCCAGACGCCGGCAGCAGTCCTCCGTGCATGCGCAGGGGTGCGAGGCATGCTCGTGATCGCGGCGCGTGGCTGCGTAGGGCTGCGCGGCCAGGGCGACGGCGACAACAGCCCAGACACGGGCGTGGTGACATGCGCCACTCCCGGTGGGTCGCATTGCACCTGCGCGTCCACGTGGCCGCAACGACGGCGGCGGTGCTTGCTCACGCACTCGCAGCGGCAACGCCAACCGCTCGCACGACGCCATCGCAGCTACCATCATAGCAGCCGCCCCATCCAAAAAATTCATCTGCCTCACTGCATCCTTCTTCAATTCCTCATAGCCATGGCTCCCTCACCTCCCTGATGGATCTAAAAATACTTTTAGGCGTAGATCAGTGGGTAATGCTTAGCTTAGATAGAAGACTTGGGTCACCAAGCGCAGTCGCGGCCATGGCGCCGCCAACATGGTGGCCACGAAGACAGTAGAGGTAGCTGTCAATGCGCCCGCCAGGCTGTCGAAGGTAGCAACAGCACAAGCGTGGTGCTGTGGCGACGGTGAAGGCAATGGAGCTTTCCATCGCTTACTACGCCCCTCTCGATCGCTCTAGGGTTAGAAACTTTGGTGGGGTGTTGGCGGCTACAGTGAACCTCATGTCTTGTGTCCCAGCCCCCACCGTCCTTTTATGGCACTGCGCGACGGGGACCCATCAGCCAGTAGAGCCCATCAGCTAGTAGAAAGGTTGAGCACCCTCGATCAGGGCGTGGATCAAGGGCCCAATTGGTCGTTGGGCCAATTGGTGGAGATCAACCTAACATTCTTCTCCTTGATCTCACCTTATGACTTAAACTTAACTTCCTTTTTCTTTTTTTCATTCCATCACAGATCAATGCATAGAGCGTGCCTCATCGTCATGGTCAGTTGCCATTAGATTTAACAGCTACAATGCACCTCTCTGTTTTGAAACAGATACTCAATTGGGACCTTAGTATCTAGAAATCATATACTTTCCCGTAAACACATATCGACTGTATGTTCTCTGAACGCACTGGGTAGTAAGCCTTTGGTAAGCGGATCCGCAAGTACTTACTCGGTACTTATGTGCTGAATGCTTTCATAAATGATTCTGTATTTTCTCCTTTACAACATATAACTTAGTGTCAATATGTTTGGCAGCACACTTGACCTATTGTCTTAGGAGTTAACTACTTTAAATGGTTATTGTTGTTGACTACCATTGTTAAATCCGGGTACTAATTCCCTTAACCTCCTTTTGCCTGTTCCTTAAGCCTCATGTCAAGCTATACTATGGTATGCATCACTGATGACACCACAACTATTTCTTTGGAGTTTTTTTCACAATAATACTCCAACTGCGAGTGTTAGCAACTACTGTGGATTTCACTATACATCTCGCCAAGACTTAACATTTGTACCCTTAACTATTTGGAGTACTCATTCTTTCTTATTTAGCATGAGGCCTATGATACTTTGCAAAATTGCAAGACATTCTCAACTCCATTCCAGTGATCTATATCTGGGCTGGACTTCTACCAAAATATCCCGGATTCGTAAACTACGTCAGGGTAAGTTCTTACTTGTACTTTTACACTCATCAAGCTTCCAATAGCTGAAGCATATGGAACCATGTTCATTTGATCGGTCTCATATCGGTTCCTAGAACACTTAAAGTTCCTAAATCTATTACCCTTGACTATAGGAGCAGGCGTAGGTTTACTCGCATGCATACTTTATTTTTTTATAATCTTTTCCAAGTATGCCTTTGCGATAGTCCTAATACCCCATTTTCTTCTATCTCGATGAATTTTGATTCCTAGAACCAATGACGCTTCACCAAGATCATTCACATCGAAACTTGAGGACAAAACTTCTTCTTCTCCAATAACAGATTAACATCACTACTAGCGAGTAGAATGTCATCTATTCATAGGATGTAGAAAATGAATTTTCTATTCTTGAACTTCGCATAAACGCTATTGTCCTTCTCTTTTTTTTTAAAACCCAAACTTTTTTATCGTTTCATCAACTTCAAATACTACTGTCTAGAAACTTACTTTTAACCCATAAATGGATTTGTACAGGTGACATCCCATACATTCTTTTTCTTCCATGACAAAACCTTTGGGTTGTGCCATGTTAACGTTTTCATACAAATCCCCATTGAGAAATGTCGTCTTTACATCCATCTGATGTAACTCTAAATCGTAATGTGCCAATAACACCATTTTGATTCTAAAGAATCCTTGCATGAGTCTGGAGAGAAAACTCTCATCGTAGTATATTCATCCTCTTTGCGTAAAGCCTTTTGCTACAAGTCACGCTTTATATCTTTCTACATTCCCTCTGTAGTCACATTTTGTCTTGTAGACCTATTTATAACCTACTGTTTTGGCTTCATTAGGAATTTCATCTAAGTCCCAAATATCGTTGGTATTCATCGAATTCATTTCAACTTACATAGCTTCTTGCCATTTAAACGAGTAAACGTTTCTCATGGCTTCTTCAAATGAGGTGGGATCACCCTCTATTTGAATTTCTTTATTAACATAGACTTCATGGTCATCAGAAAAACTGGTTTACTAATTCTTTGAGACCTTCTGGGGCCTCAACTGCTGGCACTTCCATATGGCGGTTGTTGCTCTTCATTGTCAAAAGGCAATTGATTCTACAGGCTCCTGTATTACAATATCCTTATTTACATTATTCATTCTCTTCGAAGAGCTAACAACATGTGTTGTATTAGTCATACAACATCAACAGGTATTAAGAAACTTATTGCTCCTAAGTCACTGGAGTGGGCACGTAGTCCCTTTTTTTCTTCAAGTCTTAGGTCTCTACCTACCTCTATATACCATGCTCCTCCAGATCTTCCCACCTTTTCTAAAGATAGTATATCTTCAAATATCTTATTTTGGGTTTAATCTATTAAAACCTCATATGGCGCTTTAAGCATCACCTTAACATCTTTGAGGCTGACTACGCTAAGGTCTATGAATTTAGCTATTTCTCTGCTTAGGGGTATCATTGTTGTGACCGTTGTACTCCTCCAATAGTTGCATTTATCTTAATTAATCTTTATCTCACTCTTAATAAAAAGTATCTTTCTTAATTGATCTTTATCTCACTCTTAATGAAGATTATTTTTCTTAATTGATCTTAATATTCTCCCCCCTCGAAATATGGCATGAACTTTACTGCCATAATTTTGAGAACTATTCAGAAAGCTTGTGAACGAGGAGACACTTATAACTTACTTCATTCACATGATTATGTCATGTAAACAAAGTTATTTCTTGATCTATTTAGGAGTACACTTTTCTTATTTCACTTCAAGAACTCAACGAGGTCTTTTATTAGCAATACTTTTGCAAGTCACGCTTGCATCTTTTTTTATCTTTTGGTTAGTATTGACCATGATGATGTATTTCTATTGTGCCACGGTTAATACTAGGACAGCATAAGAGCTACCTAACTTCTCTCGCTATGCGGGATACAAAACATATGAATCATCACAAAACTTCTCCCGCCATACAGGATTGACTAGCATAAGTACTATGCCAAAACTTCTCCCTATACGGGATAAATCTATACAAAACTTAGTCATGACGACTAAAACATCCACTTATACTTTATTTTCTAATTAAATCTTTCCGTTGGTTCCAATTTAATCAGAAAATTAATAAACTAATAAAAAATAGTCCTAAACTGACTTGACTCAAGCCTTTTCATTCACATAGCCCAACATTGTAGCCCGTTGGCATGCAGCCGAGTGATTTCATTGGTTAAATAAACAAGGTGCTTCTGCATCAATTCTACATCACCGTTGGGCAGGAAATAGAATTGATGCATAAAACTCATAAATCAACTTGAAATACAAATAACTACTCTTCAAAATTAAATTCTTCCATTGGTTCGAATTTAATTAGAAGATAATCAACATCATTGCAGCGGAAACTTGATAATGAAATACATTCTTTTAGTTCAGGAGCATTTCTTGGTCCTTATCTACTCTCTAAAAAATTGACCACGTTGGTGTAAAATTTATCAGAAATTTAAACTTCAAACTTAAATTCATTATAATATTATCATCATCAACGTTGGTCAGAAGATGACAATACCATAATCTTACTTAAACAAAACGGACTACTCCTTTAATTTAAATTTTCCCGTTGGTTCCAATTTAATTAGAGGATAAATATAATCATAATTTACTAAATATAAGTGATGTTCAAATTAAATTCTCCCGTTGGTTCGAATTTAATTAGAAGATAATCAACATTAAACTTTGTAGCGGAAACATGAAAAAAAATTCTTTATCAAATTTTCAGAAGTATTTTACTTTGCTCATCTACTCTCTGAAAAAATTATCCCATTGGTTCAAATTTTGACAGAGATTCAAAACTTGACAATATTCATCAAAATTGCTTCTGAAAATAATAAAATAAAACTATATGTTTACTATTCATTCAACCCGACTTGGCGAAAACAGTACGTGGCCCAGTCCGCACGCTTGCGCGTGGCCCAATGCGCTGCCGCCCTCGTAGCGACGGCCCGCGACGGCCGCTCGCGCTGCGCTCCCCCGTGTCCTAGGCCGCAACCTAGACCTGGGTCGGGATTCTTCCAACCCGCCTAGGCCTAATTTGGTCCGAGCGCTGCGAGCCATCGATCTGCATCGAACGGTTGTCCGCGCGTCTCGCCCGGGTAAAAAACCCGCCGTGGTCGCCTCCCGTGGAAACCCTAGTTCATTTGCTTCCTCTGCTTCTCTCTCTTACCACCGCAGCGGTCGACTCTCTCTCTCTCTAGAAACTCGGCGGTCGAAGATGGTGGCGCCGCCGTGGGAGCCCCTCACCGGTGAGCGCGCTCGCCCGAGGCTGAGCGCGCCGCCGTTAAGCGACCTTGCGCCGTTGCCCTTGACCCCACGCGGCTCTGCTCACCGAAACCCTAACCATTTCTTCCTCCGCCTTCTCTCTCTTCGCCGCACACGTAGCCGAGCAAAAGAAGAAGAACAGTGGTAGAGCCGCCGCCGCCGGTCCCCTCGCTGGCGCGCGTGCTCGCCCTAGGCTGAGTGCGCCGCCATCGAGCGGTCTGGGCGATGGTGCCCTTGCTCGCCCTAAACCCTAGCTTTCCCTCTCTTCTCCGCACACCATAGCTGCCATACCCGAGGTCGATGCAAGAGGTGGCGGCGCCGTCGTGGCGCCCTTCACCGGTACACGCGTGCGACCGGAACCATGTTGGCGACGCTATGGCCGCGACTGCGCTTGATGACCCAAGTCTTCTATCTAAGCTAAGCATTACCCACTGATCTACGCCTAGAAGTACTTTCAGATCCATCACTCCCTAGTAACGCCCCTGAGCCAGCTGCTCGCAAGACCGACCAAGGTAATCGCTCAATTTGGCAGATTTTGCGCCGCCAGCCGCCATTGCCGAGGCTCGAGCTCCGCGCGTAGCCCCGCTCTTTGCCTCACTAAGTCAACACCATTTCGCGCGTTCTAGGTCCACCCTGATGCCCTCCATCTTGTCTCGCACAGGTTCCAAGGAGCTTCGTTGTCGCGCCAGGAACGGGACCCTTGCCGCCGATTTCCATCGCCACTGGGCATGCCGCCGCGGCCAGCACTGCTCCACCCGCCTCGGACTTGCTGCGGGTGGGATACACCGTGGGGAGGTGACCCCTTTGCAACTTGGCCGGTTCCCGTGCTGAACTCGGCCTTGTGCTGCCACGACGCGACACTCGCGCCTCCGCCATGGCCGCCACCGTGGTGCCTGATGCATCTACCGCCACCGCCTACAAGCTCCCTCACCTCGTGATGCATGGCCAGGCCACGGGGAGGCCAGCCCTAACGGCCTCCACCACTGCACGACGCCTACGGCGCGGGTGTGGCGAGGAGGCGCGCACCGTCGACGAGCTGGGAGAGCGTGGCGGCGGTGGAGGATGGACTTGGGAGTGAGAAAGAGAAAGGGGGCTGGAATTTTTTTGATCAATTGGCTTGGCCCAGCGTCCTGCTGCCACGGTGGCATGGCCACGTCAGATGCTAGCGCTAGCGTGGCGAGTTTTGGACTGCTGGTGTGCGACGACAGTAGATTAAGGATCTAGATGGGAGCTTTTTTTAGTTTAAGGACCCAGACGGGAACAACCCAAAAGTTTAAAGACCCCGGGTGCAATTTACTCTTATAATTATATGTTGTCCCTACATCAAAAGCTGGATCTTAAAACTAAAAATGCTTTCACACCTTAAAGTTTTAGCACAATTTATTGAAATTTGTTGGAGTAGTATAATTGCCCGCTGCGAACTGGTATGACTAGATATACACATGGGCCCATATGAAAAGTTGGACCGTAATAAAATTAAAATCCGCACGTCACATCTTAAAATTTTCGTAAAATGATTGAAATTTATTGTGGATGTCTTAGTAAAATTGTCCAATACTTCGTGCAGACTAGTGTGACTAGATATACATATAAACCCCGCACTGAAAACCAGAACCTAAAATTAAAAATATCACGTTCACAGGCTATTTTTAGTGAAATTGACTAAAATTTGCTAAAAACGACTCCGTACAATTGCATGCTACTGTATGCAATTTGGTGTGACTAGATATATATGAGGGGGCCATATCAAAAACCAAATATAGAATTAAAAACTCACGTTCATATCTTAGGAATTTGATGAAATTGACTAAAATTTGTTGAAGGTGACCCGAATTCTCGAAATAACAGCTAGCTACTTCGTTAGACTACTGTGATTACACCTACATGTGAGCCTCACATCGTAAACTCAAAACTCTATGTACAGCGTCTAAAGAAATCCAATGGACACTGCACTCCATTTTCGAACGGATTTTGGATCATATTAGATTGGTTAGCCAAATCTAAATAGGTATACATGTAGTATTTCCAAAGCAAAAAATGGAGTCCAATTAGAATCTGAGTTATCCAAATCTATCCACTACCATATCGATAATATGCAGTGCTTTGTGCGCCTTGACACCTGACAGTGGAACATATGGGCAGGGGCCTATCGGTCTGTTCGTTGGTTGGTTTTTGGGTTGGTTTAGGCTGGCTGGTGCTGATTTATTGTGAGATAAAAACACTGTTGGCTGGCTGATTTGGACTGGCTGAAACCATCAAACAAACATGGTCTATATTTTCTGGAGAGACAGTGAACCAGTGTCCATTGATACCATGAAACATGGCCCTTCCAAAAGCGCATGCATGCATCACATCATGTTGTGCACCACCCAAAGGACCATCCCATAACTGAATGCAGCTTGTACATTTGAAGAATGGATCAGTAACTTTCTAAAGATATATGAAATTCCTTATTCATCCAACAGGGACCCACGAATCATTGTCCGCTTCTGTTCCCGTTCTTTTTTTATTGGGTACAATTTAGACACACAACCCACACACTCCATACTCACATCACATGCACACACGCGTGCGTATTCGTACACACACAAAGAAGAGATTGGAAGGCTCTCTAGTCTCCGGTGCGCGAGAAACGCGCAGTACTACCAAACGTGCACGTGTACCTAAATTTTCTAGAAAAATTCTAGAATAAAGGTACGACACCAGGGTTTAAACCATGGTGGATAACGTCCCACCGGACAGCCTTAGCACCGGACCACATGCCCATTCGCGCTGCCAGGTTCTTATCTCCACTGTATCACTGGACTGTAAGCATCGCTACATAACAAACACATAGATCGACATATCCCATTTCCCCTGTTTAAGGTTTATTATGCTCTCTTAGGAGTTGGCTTAAATAAATCATATTAAAGTTGCCCTTGTTCATCGTTCATCGAACTAGTAGTGCAAGTGGCCAAGTGCCAAGGAACTGAGCCCACCCAGGTTTGAGTTCCATTCGACTGGTACTTTCCTTACTCTCTCTCCCAAAAAAAATCACAGCTCGCCAATTCTCCAAAATATTTGGTTTTAGCAGTCCAAAGACTGATGCCAAAAACTATGGGAAATTTACCAAAATTTTCCCTTTCCTCATGCTAAAGGCCACACTGATCTAGCCGTATTTGATCCAAAACCTGTGGAAAATTCAGTGCTGCGTTGACACGGCCAAGCTTTGTTCTTTTGTTTGCACCATGAGGTGGTTCTATCAATAATCAATCCATCCATAGTCCAAAAAACAAAGGGAGGTTGCCAAGTGGACCAAGTGCGTGGTCACAAAAGTGAGACACCAGATGAGCTGTGTTCATTGCACACTTCACCTGAAGCAAGAGACGATCCTTGGTGACCTCCCAAGAGGCACAGGCACCTCACCCCCTCAAGGCAGGGATCAGTCCCTCAGCTTATTGAATGGCCTTATCAGCTGTATTAAACTTTCAATAACTCTATTATTCGTACAGTTTATACATTGCCAACTGTGCTGAATTTTCCTCACAATGTTAAACAAAGCACATTATTTTCAAAGCAAATGTTCATGTGAGGACTAGGAGTCGGCAAGTTTAAATTTTCAAGCAAAAGGGGCAAGAAAAGGCCAAAGCCTTTTGGCCTATATGAGGTGTAGGTGTCTGAAATGAGAGATCTCATTCTCATCGCTCATCAGGCTGCCTCTGCCAATGGGTCACCAGTCAACAGTCAGCCACATAGATAAGGGCGAATTCCACAGTCCCCTCCAATCGCTTGCTTCAGACTTCAGAGGCCAGAGCTCTCTCTCTCCCGGTCCCGGGGAAAGCCATGGAGGAAGAGCAGAGCCCGAGGCTCGGCCGGGAGCCGGCGACCGAGCCCAGTCCTGCGCCGGAATGGCCGAAGCCGGAATGTAAGAACGACGACGATGCGAAAGACCCGGAGAGCACCGGTGGCGGCGGCGGCGGCGGCAACGGCATCAGCTCCCTGGAGCAGCCGCTGCTGAAGCGGAGCACCACCCTGACGGCCAGCCACCTCGCTATCGTCGGCGCCAAGGTCTCCCACATCGAGAGCCTCGACTACGAGTGAGCATTCGTTCTTCTTACTACTACCGTGCCTCCTTGCTTGTCACCATGGCTGGTGATGAAGGCCGGCTGGCTCTGCTGTTGCGTCTCAAAGTCAAATTGCTCTGCTTGTTCTGTTCTTGGCGGCTTGGCGCGCAGGATCATCGAGAACGATCTGTTCAAGCACGATTGGCGGAGCCGCTCCAACGTGGAGGTGCTGCAGTACATCTTCCTCAAGTGGGCCATGGCGTTCCTCGTCGGCCTTCTCACCGGAGTCATCGCGTCTCTCATCAACTTCGCCATCGAGAACATCTCCGGCCTCAAGATGCAACACATGGTCAACCTCGTCCGCGAGAAGCGCTACTGGGCGAGCTTCCTCTACTTCGCCGGCGTCAACTTCGTGCTCACCTTCGTCGCCGCCGTGCTCTGCGTCGTCTTCGCCCCCACCGCCGCTGGCCCCGGCATCCCCGAGATCAAGGCTTATCTCAACGGCGTCGACACGCCCAACATGTTCGGCGCGCCGCAGCTCATCGTCAAGGTCAAGGCGCTTTTCTCTCTTCTTTCCTTTCGGGGCTGGGCTGACTTTTGCTTCTTCGGTTCTGCCTTCTTCTGAAAACGAAAAGAATGTCTCGTCCTGTGTTCTTTTCTTTTGCTTCTTCGGTTCTGCCTTCTTCTGAAAACGAAAAGAATGTCTCGTGCTGTCTGTGCGCGCTGCAGATCATTGGCAGCATCGGCGCCGTGTCGTCGGGACTGGATCTCGGCAAGGAGGGCCCCTGGTGCACATCGGCGCGTGCCTGGCCAACCTGCTCAGCCAGGGCGGCGAGGGCCGGTGGCGGCTGCGCTGGCGGTGGCTGCGCTACTTCAACAACGACCGCGACCGCCGGGACCTGATCACGTGCGGCGCGTCGTCCGGGGTGTGCGCGGCGTTCCGCGCCCCCGTCGGCGGCGTGCTGTTCGCGCTGGAGGAGGTGGCGACGTGGTGGCGGAGCGCGCTGCTGTGGCGCACCTTCTTCAGCACGGCCACCGTCGTGGTGGTGCTGCGGGGGTTCATCGAGGTGTGCAGGAACGGGCGCTGCGGCATGTTCGGCGAGGGCGGGCTCATCCTCTTCGACGTCAGCGACGTCACCGTCCGCTACCACGTCGGCGACCTCCTCCCCGTCACGCTCGTCGGCGTCCTCGGCGGCGTCCTGGGGGCGCTCTACAACCACGTCCTCCACCAGGTGCTCCGGCTGTACAACCTGATCAATGCCAAGGGCCGGCTGGCGAAGCTGGCGCTCGCCCTCGCGGTGTCCGTGTTCACCTCGGCGGGGCTGTACCTCCTGCCGTTCGCCGTGCCGTGCACGCCGTGCGACCCGGCGTTCGGCGACGCGTGCCCGACGGTGGGCAACTCCGGCAACTTCAAGCAGTTCAACTGCCCCGACGGCTACTACAACGACCTGGCGTCGCTGCTCCACGCCACCAACACGGACGCCACGCGCAACATCTTCTCCACGGGCACCGCCGGCGAGTTCAGGCTCGACTCGCTGCTCATCTTCTTCGCCATCTACTGCGTGCTGGGGCTCTTCACCTTCGGCATCGCCGTGCCGTCGGGGCTCTTCCTGCCCATCATCCTCATGGGCTCCGCCTACGGCCGCATCCTCGCGCTCGTGCTCGCGCGCTTCGTGCGGATCGACCACGGCCTCTACGCCGTGCTCGGCGCCGCCGCGCTCATGTCGGGCTCCATGAGGATGACCGTCTCGCTCTGCGTCATCTTCCTCGAGCTCACCAACAACCTCCTCCTGCTCCCCATCACCATGTTCGTGCTGCTCATCGCCAAGACGGTCGGTGACGCCTTCAACCCCAGCATCTACGAGATCATCCTCGACCTCAAGGGCCTGCCGTTCCTGGAGCCCAAGCCGGAGACGTGGATGAAGGACCTCGCCGTCGGCGAGCTCGCGGCCGCCAAGCCGCGGGTCGTTACGCTGCAGGTCATCGAGAAGGTGTCCACCGTCGTCGAGGTGCTGAGGTCCACGCCGCACAACGGCTTCCCCGTGCTGGACCGGCCGCGGCCAGGCGTGTCGGAGCTCCACGGGCTGGTGCTCCGGTCCCACCTCATGGCCGTGCTCAAGAAGCGGTGGTTCCTGACGGAGAAGAGGAGGACGGAGGAATGGGAGGCCCGTGAGAGGTTCTCGTCGACGGAGCTCGCGGAGAAGTCCGGGAGCATCAACGAGGTGGCGGTGCAGCTGACGCCAGAGGAGCTGGACATGTACATTGACCTCCACCCGTTCACCAACACCACGCCGTACACCGTCGTGGAGACCATGTCGGTGGCCAAGGCCGTGGTGCTCTTCCGCACCTGCGCGCTCCGGCACATGCTTATCATCCCAAAGTTCCAAGGCCCTGAGGTCAGTCAGTCAGTCAGTGAAAAAACAAAGCAAAATTAAATTTTGTCACTTTTCTATTCTTAATCAAAGTTTTATTTTTACCAAGTACTATACTTTTGAAAATTTTGGAACTATTCTAACAAATTGGTGATCAATTTGTGTTCAGATAACTCCAATTGTGGGGATCCTAACAAGGCAGGACCTGAGGGCACACAACATCCTTGGTGCATTTCCTCATCTGGCAAACAAAAGGAAAGTACACTAAGGTCTGCCGCGATCATTTCGAGAATAAGTATTTTTTACATCACACCATTTAATGTTAATAATCGATCGTTTCATTAAAACGCATCTCTGAATCAAACAAAAGGTCCAGCCAGCTGCTTGCAGATCTATCATCTTCTTTTTCCCCCCCGCCTGTTCTATTTTTGTCTGTAAGTAGATTGAGGGTTAATTGCTTATCTTTCTTTGTAATTGTGTGAATAATAACTTCCCATGTAAAATCACACCTGCACTTTTCTGCTCGCAATTTGACCGTTGTAATCAAAAGGGGCAAACACCTATGGTGCAATATAGTTTTTTTTTTTGAGATGTTTCAAATTGTTGTTGCTTGATTCTTTTGCTTCGTTCTACATCTATATAAGAGATAACAGTGTTTATTCGCAATTTGCTAAAGGTTCATGCTGTCAGTTTGGTGGGTCAACCAGAAAAATAACTCTTGGCACTTGGGTGAAGGAAATTCGAATTTATTTAACTGTAAATACTGAACTTTCTTGGTTTAAAGCGAGACCCTGCCTTTGTTTTGGAAGTCGGCATGGATTGTGGACCGCAAGGAATGCAATAATGATTGTTTGTTTCAACTAATAATATGCGACTAACAAAAAAAAACTAACCCGGCCATGGAACCGGCTTTGTACTTGGACCGTTCTATCTTTTAATATAATGATGCGTAGCTCTCCTGTGTATTCGAAAAAAATGCACAGAATAACTATTTTATAAGACTCGAATGGACTCTGTTATAACTATTAGAGAAAATGAGCTTATATCTTCGAGCGTTTTCAGGGTGTTTGGTTTGAGAAATGAGTTAATCCATCATCTTCTCAGTCCTCATCTTTTTGTTTAGTTTACGAAATGGAATGAGATATTCCATCACCGCCTTATTCCTCACAAGCTAATAAATAATACTAGTATGAGAAATAAAATTATTTCACTAAATTTGAGGAGTGGACTCATGATGCACCATCTCATCTAAAATGAAGCAATTTCTCAAACCAACACCCTATAAATTAAGCCTTTTGCTTTATTATATGATGGTGAGATTCATTTGCAAATGATGTAATATTGTTACTGGTGTAAGTATCTTGTTGATTCAGAAGTCCTTCTATTAGGTGAACATATTACTACCAAAATTGCAACAAGACCCTACCTTGTAGCCATTTAGTTTCCATGGTCTTGGTGTAGACCGCTCCAAACAAGACATGAAGCGGTCTTTTTGGAGATTGCAGATAGCTCAGCGTTTGAGAATGCGACTGCTGCATGATTTATTCACTTAAAATGCCATGTAAAACCGCTGGTCTCCAGTGATTTACGCTATTACAGCCCAAATTGTCAGTTCTTCCAACCAAATTATGGAAAGCAGGACACATTGCTTTGTCTGACGCGAGCAAGTAACTGATTTTTCGTCAAATATCTGTATATTAATGAGCACGAGCTCCATGTGAGAACATTGTCAATGAGAAGTTGAGAACAATGCCTATCAGAGTATCAGGTGAATGAATGCTCACTGACTTAATGCACCGAAAAATTCTAAACAAAGGAGGCTTGCGTGATCAAGACTTAGGAGTAAACAAAATGGACGAGTACCAATGAGCTTGGAGGACACTTGTTTATCAGTGTTGAGAATTTTTGTTTTACAACAAGGCTATCACTATCGTTGTGTGGCAATCAACCACCCCACTTGCGAATAAGTGTATGCGAGAGATGAAGGTTCCTTTGTCTGACTCGTGTTCACTTTCAGTGGTAACAGCTGAAGTTCTAGTAAACTAGTGAAGCGCGCGCGCGCCATCGCGCGCACATGCAGATATAAGTCTGTAAGCTGAACTGGGGTGAGATATAGTATGAAGCAGTTACAGAGTCCGGTATACACTGGAAAGTAAATGGAGCACCGTAAGTTGGACAGATTCTTAGCATGATAGTATTGTTCTAACATTACACGACTGGTTCTAGCATTACACAGATGGGGTTCATAGGTACAGCACGGTCCTGATTTTACATAACATGATAGTTAAAAGGTGGTGTAGCAACGTCTGGTGGTAGGTAATGTAATTATACATGTTGATGGGAAGTGTGGTGGCAGCTACGATAATTTACAAAGCTTAGTCTGTAAGGAACCGTTTGTTCAACAGGATAGTTTTGGATGCGGTAGAAGGCGCAAAATACACGGAACGGTTATGAGATCGGAGTAGTTAATATAGGTAGACGACTTCGGAGGTATGGATGTGCATCCTCCACGTCTCGCAAAATGACAATGTAGATACTGTGTGCAACAGGTTAGCGTTCTATACAAACAGCATGTTCGCTTCTTGGTTTCAGCCAGGGTTTATCAGATATCCAACAGTATTTTTCTCTCACAACAAACTAGCATTAGTTATGCTTATCAGCCCTAAAACAACCAAACGAACAAGCCGAAAAGAAGAAGTAGGATGGTCAGGGCTTAGCAGTTTAGGCCCCTTTGGTTCACGGGAGAAGCGTAGGAAAAATGGAGGAATCAGTTCCTATGGATTTGCTGACCTCACATGGTGTTTAGAACGGAGGAAAGCACAGTGTCAATTCCAGAGGAAAGGATTCGTTCATCCACAAAAACACAGGAAATAAAACATCCGGTTCGAGCTCATGTTTGGGGAAGTCCGAGGCAAATGACCAACCTGACAAGTTGACCTGCACTACACTGTGCAAAAGTTGACTAATGATTTAAGCAAATCACTACACTACGTACTGCAAAGTGATGTTTGCTCTCCTGTCAAATTGGCATCTCACTACCGTACTCTAGAGAAAAGTTTCCTCTATTCCAAATGACCACGATGATTTCTTTCCTACGTTTTTCCTATGCTTCTCCTGTGAGCCAAAGGGGGCCTTAATAGATGACATGTGGGGGTAATTTTTTAAAAAGAAACTACAATATTTATGCACGCAACGTGTTAAATATGTATTGGGGTCAGAATGATGGCAACCAAAAATATAACTGTAAGGGCAGGTGAAATAATATTTTCGTAATAAAAGGTATAACCACAGAGTGCAGTTGTGGTGGCACAGGTATGTATTGACCTGATCAGACTGTAGCTATGTTGTTACTAAGTTTTGCGGTTGCCACTCCTTGTTTCAAGCCTGGAACCTCCAACCTTTGGCCTGCATCATTTGGAAGATATAGGGGGATTGTGATATAGAGAGATTGAGGTTTATGAATAATATGTAGCCGGGCTGTGTGTGTACTAACTTTTTGGCTGGGTTCTCTAATGGTGAGGTAGGGTTTTCACTTGGACTGCTGCTATGGACTATGTCTGTGTCAATTTTTTGGGCTCCTGTTTTGTTTTGCACCTGAAAAAAGCAAATTAGTGCGCACATATCAGTTGAGTGGCTACATAAATCATTACACTATGAACAATAGGAACCTGAGAGTTGTTGTCTCAATCATTAATGAATAATATAAATATATGTGGGAAGTAGAAAAAACTTGAAAGGATTTTCCTTTTGTAAATTATTAGCAACTTTAAGGTTGTTATCTGAACAATAAATAATTCATGTAAATATGTGGGAAGCAGAAAGAAACATGAGAGGATGTTCTGTGTGTTTTCATTATGAACTAAGAGCTAGGACAACGAAAAAATAATTTATAAAAGAAGGGAAGGAAGAGGTAGCCTCAGAAATAAATGGGAGTAATTTGTACCAACTAATATGACAGCACCAATTATCAACATAGGTGATTTTGTAACTGAAGTCTATTTTTACCTTTGTAGTGAATCTATCAGCCATCAGCAGATGGGAGGATGTCCCCTTCTCAAAAACCTCATAAGAGCTAAAAAGAATAGAGAAAAAAAATTAGGAACCTAATCTTCTTGGACATCACTCAAAACGATATCCTCTAATAGCAATAAATAATGTCCTATGTATCTATAGATCATGTGGGGAAAACAAAATTACACTGCAGTAATACCAATGGGCCCGACAGGGAACCAAAAGAAAAAATAAACTATCACGTAATGGAGAACTAACAGGCAAGTTTTGAAAAAAAAAATGGAACTATGGCTATATTAGCATTGACGCAATATCAACATTCAGTAATTTTCAACAACTAAAAGTCTAGGGACAACAAATTGGCATGACATAACCTTAGGAATTATTTTAGGACGTAAAATAGACACCAAATAAACCATGTTCGGCCAAAAAATAAGAGACACTACAAATAAGTATAAGCACGTATGAAATCAAATAAACCATGTTGAGCCAAAATTAGGACACTGCAAATAAGGAGACGAGACGACGTGCAGGCAGCAAGTCATCTTGTTCATCCGTAGACATTTTCTTTTTCTGGAAAAGGCCTGCTGTCCTGCTTGAGTTCATTGCTGCATTTGTGAAGTTCCTAGGCATCGTCCACCACTGGGATATGAGAGAAGAAAAGCTCAAGATCAAACAACCGATGGAGATTGAGATGGACATGGAGGAGGGACGAACCTCAATCTGTGAACAGCAGGATGAGACTATGGTTGATGGAGGAGATGAGGATGACCTACAGGCAGGGCGTCTGGCCTATGCCAGGAGCCGGCTGGCAAGGCCCACCCAGCAGGATGAGACTATGGTTGATGGAGGAGATGAGGATGACCTACAGGCAGGGCGTCTGGCCTATGCCAGGAGCCGGCTGGCAAGGCCCACCCGAACCGTGGCAGGGCGTCTGGCCTATGCCAGGAGCCGGCTGGCAAGGCCCACCCAAACCGCGGCAACCCATGATGCGCACCCACGTCAAGAGAGAGATGCGTGGGGGACAGGATAGCGGCTGCCGGCACCGTAGATGCGCCCATGACCAGAAGCCGGCCATGCCGGTGCGCCGCGCCCACGGGGGTCTGGTCGGCGCCACGCGACATGGGGATAAGGAGAGGGAGGCCGCACCACCACCACGCCCATGCTAGGGCTGGGTCCGTAAAAGAGGGAGAGGAGAGAGAGAGAGAGGAAGAGAAGAAGACCACCTAGGGTTTCTTCGAAGCAGACGCGGCCGCGGCCATCGGGAGAGAGAAAGGGAGAGCACGCGAGGGTGGGGGAGGGAGCGGCGGAGGTGCCGGTGCGCCGCCTCAGGCTGGCCGTACGAGTCGGCCGCGCCGCCAGCTGCCGCATCGAGAGGGAAGGGGAGAGAGAGGAAGGGCAGGGAAAAATGGAGATGAGAGGCAGGAAAGGGAGGGTGGAGGGGGGAGGAGGAGGAGCACGACCACCGCCACCGCTCGTTGCCGCCGCCGCCGCCCCTGCCCGCGTCAGGAGGAAGAGCGAGAGAGACCGAAGAGAGAGAGAGAGAGAGAGAGAGAGAGAAGGGGGTGAGAAGCAGGAAGGAGAAGCGGAAGCTGCTCCATTTATTTGATTTTCTAGATTCTAACGAGAAGCGGGAGAAGCGGAAGAGACGCGAGGGAAGCTAGCCACAAGCAGGAGAAGTGGTTGCAGGCGAGAATCCGCTCCAAGCAATCTGGACCGTCAAACGCAAGATCGGACGGCCAGGGAAATTTTGAGCAACGTGGATCTAGCTTCTCCTATAGGAATTGGGCGGGTTTTGTAGGGAAAATATCTCTCCTTCGGAGGCACCTATTGAATAACTTATATGTACTGTATTATTCATGCTATCAGTAAGGTGTACTATACTGCTTCTGAAATACTTCATGTCAAGGCAAAGTAGTCCACATAGTGGTCACAGATCTGCAGCATCTACGACAAACAGCATGTTCGCTTGTTGGTTTCAGTCAGGGCTTATCAGCCAGTCAACAGTGTTTTCCTTTCACCACAAACCAGCACCAGCCGGACTTATCAGCCCAGAAACCAACCAGGAAATAGGTGAAAGGTCCTAATATGGTTAGAGGGGGGTGAATAGCCTATTTAAAAATCTACAAATCAACTAGAGCAATTTGATTAGTATGACAAATAGCGTAATGCAAACTTGCTCTAGCTCTACAAGGGTTGCAAGCCACCTATCCAACAATTCTAGTTGCAAAGATTACTTAGGCACACAAACTTGCTATGTAACTACTCACTAAGAGCTCTCAATCTTGCTACTCTAAAGAGCTCAACTAGATGAATGTAAATAATAAAGCAAGCTCTCAATTCTAATTACACTAAAGAGCTTGTATCAACTAGTTTGCAAGAATGTAAATAAGTGAGTAGAGTGAGATTATAGAGTGAGGGATGAACCAATCACAAGATGAATATATAGCCAATCACCGGGAGAATGCCAAAGACAAGAGACAATCGATTTTCTCCCGAGGTTCACGTGCTTACCAACACGCTGTACGTCCCCTTATAGGTCGATTAACACTTGGTGGTTCGGCAGCTAAGAGGTGTTCACAAACCTCGTCCACACGATAGACACCGCAAGAACCGACCCACAAGTGAGGTAACTCAATGACATGAGCAATTTACTAGAGTTACCTTTCGGCACTCCGCCGGGGAAGATACAACTCCCCTTACAATCACCGGAGATGGCCATGAACAATCACCAACTCGTGCCAATCCTCCACCACTGCTCCAACCATCTAGGTGGTGGCAACCACCAAGAGAAACAAGCGAAATCCACAACGCAACACAAATGCCAAGTGCCTCTAGATGCAATTACTCAAGCAATGCACTTGGATTCTCTCCCAATCTCACAATGATGATGGATCAATGATGGAGTTGAGTGGGAGGGCTTTGGCTAAGCTCACAAGGTTGCTATGTTAATGAAAATGGCCAAGAGTTAGAGCTTCAACCGTCTATGGGGCTTAAATAGAAGCCCCCATGGAATAGAGTCATTACCCCTTTCTTTGGAAAAAAACGCGCTCGACCGGACGCCTTTCGGATCGACCGACCGACCGGGACCCTAGACTCGATGTTCGGTCCATCGATTTTGCCACGTGTCACTCGAGTTAAAATTGAACCGTCGTCTCAACGGCTAAGTGTTAACCGGACGCTCCAAATCTAGAGCCTCGTCTCGGCCGAGGCGGGTCCAAATCTGTTTTTCTCGACCGGACGCGTAACTTATCGACAGGACATTATGGTATACTAAGCTCTGTACTACGCCATCAGCGTGCTATGCCTTGGATCCAGTGTCCGGTCACTTGACCGATATCTCCTCTGTCTTCTTCCCCTTGCTCAAATGTGCAAGCACCAAGTGTAACACCTTGTGCACATGTGTTAGTCTCAAACATTTTCAAGGGTGTTAGTGATCCACTAGATCTTAAATGCATATGCATGTGCAATGAGTTTAGAACATCTAGTGGCACTTTGACAACCGTTTTCGATACGAGTTTCACTCCTCTTAATAGTACGGTTATCTATCCTAAATGTGATCACATTCTCTAAGTGTCTTGATCACTCAAACAAAATAGCTCCTATCATTTATACCTTTGCCTTGAGCCTTTTTTTTCTTTCACTTTTCCAAGTTCAAACCATCACATGCCATCACCATTGTCATGACTTTGTTATTGCTTCATCACTTGGAGTAGTGCTACCTATCTCATAATCACCTTGATAAACTAGGTTAGTACTTAAGGTTTCATCAATTAACCAAAACCAAACTAGAGCTTTCAACAGGCTCCAATTATGTAGATGTTTAGGCATGGACATACTTTTGAATATTGAGGAAAATATTTGAATTGAATTATTTTTTAGGCAGATATATACTTCTTGTTACTAACTTTGGGGATTTGAGAGAATAAGTGATCCATTAATGGATACATACTTCTTGTTACTAACATTATTATTTTGGTCTTACTGTTATTATTTTTATACATATTATTGATCTTTACTCTATGTAAGCCATCGCACTGTTTGGTTGTTTGGCCGTAGGTGGCATACATTTCATCAGGAATCAGCCAGAGGCAGCTCAAAATCTCCTACAACTAAAAAGAATAAAAGTAAGACTATTTTTTCATACGACTTTTTGGGGTCGCTTTTCTCTCCCGTCCGTGCGTCCCACCTCCCCGCGACTCCAAATCTTCGCTCCAAAACATTCTTTTCTAGTTGCGATATCTCCTACCCACCGATCCCATCGTGCCACCATCGCCCGCCGGCCTCGCTCCTCCGCCGTCGCCGTCGCCCCCCCTCCCTTGCGATACCGCGCGTCCTAATCTCCTACGTCTGCCTCGTGGTGCGATCGCCTCTTCCGTCGTTCACTGCTCTGAGGACGGAGCGCCTAGACGGAGAAGGAGCGCCGCCCGAGCGCCTCGCTCCGCGCCGCCTATCCCTGCTGCCCTCCCCCACTGGGAATCCATCCGTGGCACATCGCCGGCGCACGAGGCAGGCCTGGCAGAGCAGGCGAGCCGATGCTACTCCCTTCTCTACTAAAGAAAGAGCCCCCTCCCAACTTTGACTTGCCCCCGCCGCAGCCGCCCCGCCCTGCCCGCCCTCCTCCGCGTCGTCGCCTCCTCATCACAGAGTAGGAGTGCCCTTGGATCCATGCGTCTTCATCGCCGTGGAGGCACACAGGGCTACAGAGCATAGATACGACCTCGGCTTCATCACATTCTCCACCGAGCAGGAGATTTGCGGCGTCCTCCTTCAGACCTCAATTCCTGTAGTCCATGGCGGGAAGCTGCTGCATCCACGGGCCGAGGTTGTGGCGGCTATCCAAAAGTTGTGGTATTGGCGGCAGCTACCAGTACCATGATGTCCATGGCGGGGGTAGTTCGTCTGTTCGTCGCTACCAAGGAGAGCTGCAAGCACGCGCACGACAGCCTTCAAACTCACGGTCTTGGTCTTCACCATCGACGGTAATCAAGGGGTAAGCTCCGAAAATACCTGTTCAATTCGATTTAATCTGATTCCAGCCAAAAATCTTGTTTCTACTTTTCCCTAAACAAGTATATTATCAAATGAGTGTCAATACTAATTTACTGACCAAATTAGGAATTGAACTATTGAGAATACCCATATGGTACTGTAGAATTAAATACACTAGGTACATTATGCATAAAATATCTGTAGAATTTTTAGTTTGCTTTTTTACCTTACAATGAAATGTTCTCCTTCCCTTTGATTTATTTTGGTCGTGCTCCATTTGTGCCAAACTGAAGAGTTTCCAGATCTGTCCCCGTTTCTTTTCAATCCTACGAGACCCAAAAATAGGCCTCTGACTAACTGTGTTTTGAGATTCTATTGATTTTTCTAGATTAGCTAATGAGCCATTACAGCACACATCTTTCAAAGCTATTATGATTCTGTAGACAGTTTTCCATTGTGTAAACTAAATTCACGTGTCATTTATATTCGTGGCACACGGAGCAACATAAATAAAGTGCAATTTGATTAGTGCCCAAGTTATCAAAGAGAGAACTATTATGTATCTCATCGTATAATACTTAATAGTCCCCTCATATATATTGTTTTGTAATGGTGAATTCCATATAAGAGAGAGAAAGCCAAGAATAACAATGCACAAGATACTCCCGCAATTTTAAAATGTCATAATAGCTGAACTGTTTTACTAAATACATCTTCTTGATACTTATTTGACCGGAAGTACAGATGTATTTTCATTTTTCCTTAGGTATGGTTGTTTGCAAGCCTCGCTATTGTGAATTATGCTGGATGCACAAAGCCACCTGATGCAACGATCGTGAGGTTCATTTTTGGGATATGCTAAATTCTTACCTGATGGCAATGCATGTTTCCTCTTATTGCAGCATCAAGACATTCTTGACGCTATGAAAGGTATGCTCTCCTATAAATTAGACTCAGTATATATGATTATCTTGCATTACACCTCAGTTCAATATACACCTGCAATTCAATTAGCTAGCTCTATTCAATATATTTGTTCAAATTTTACTATTCTTTCTACGATTTTATGGTCAGTACTCAAATACATTAATTTGTGATAGTATTCTAAAGTTGAATAGCTTTATAATTGATGGATTTTAATTTCCAGTAGCAAAATACATGGTCCTTAGGTCTGTTTACAGGACTGAAAGCTTACCTGCATTCTTATTATATTTTTTGGAGCAACTTATGATTTATCACCTGATAATCACAAGCTTCATGGCACTATTTTTTTAATAATATATTGCCTGATTCTGAGTGACTTACAAAGCATGAGAAAGTAGTTGACTCAAAATGTCAAATCTAGAGATGAGAGAGTTGTTTTTGAGATGCACTGGTTTTTATAGACTCAGTTAATTGTATTGTGGTTGAAACAATGCATTTGGTCTTGCTTAGAGCTAATTATTTATACATTTCATTGTAATAACTTTCAGTTCAACTATTGGGCACTGTGCTCTTATGCATATGTTGTTATTTTCCATCTCTACTTTACCTTAATGTTTATTGATGAAGATGGTTTTTGTTATTTTATTCCACTGAATGCATTTAGAGATTATTTACAGCAAAGTACTTCACCTATTTTTTCCTCCTTTATGGATCTCCAGGCACTTGGAAGAAATTTCATCAGGCCTTCTTTTTCTGAGTTGGTTTTGGTTGGAATGATGTCAAATGGTTCATCAACTCTTTGTTATGCCCAGGTAGGTTGTTCATTTGCCTAATCAATTCTAATTATGGGTTGTTTGGATGTCTTAACTATGTGTTTTTAAATTCACAAGATTAAAGCTTCATTGGGAGCTATTATGCACTTTAACTTAGAATTTTAGTTGTAATTCTCCTGGTTAATAATAAGTCTCCAAAACATGGATGTTAATAATTTGGTAGAGTAGGGGTGCACGCACCACCAAAGCCACAGCCAGGCACATTAGTTTCCTCCTCAGCCCATGGCCAAGGCCATTTTGATCGGATGCGAGACTCTGTCCAACCCATATTGGATTGGACTGTTGCGAGTAGAACCAAATGGTAGCAGACTTGCCTGGCATAGCTCAGGCTGGCCGGTAGTCTTGCCTAGCACTATTTCCAATCTCCCGCAATAGTCCAAACTCAGTTTGTTTTGCTGACTTTATACCTTATCCTTACATAAGTCCTTTTGCAAGTGAAGAAACATTTTCATATGCCAAACTGATTGAGTTTCAGTATCTTGAATCCTAAGTCAATGAAGCTGAATTTTTTATATTATACCATGTTTCAATTTTATCTTCTGTGTTCCTATTATCTGTGCAAATAACATATTTGTATCAGTTATTAGGATGTGAGGGACCTTACTTATCATCGACCAATGCAGATGACTACAAGTAACGTTTATTCGAGTGGGTGCTTATGGTGGCGGGCAGGATTTATGTTTCAGGATTTCTATCATCGGATTTTCTACCTTTGTTGTGGTTCATTTCAGGCATTAGAGATATGGAGGAAGGTGGGTCAGATTGCATAGCTAGGGAAGGAGATAATCAGAACACTTTTCCCCTGATGTTGATTAATTCCATCCTTAAATATCATGGTATTCCAAGGTATCCATGAATTTGTACAGAGCTGTGGGTGTAAAGCAAACCTCGCAATAATTTGTGAACTATGCACAGGCCAAAACCGAAGTTGAACAATATCAAGTGGTTAGCACTTCAAGTGTCCCGTCTGTTGTTTGACATTCTACTTCAATGAGATCTCTTACATGTAGTTTCTTTTTTTATACTCTTTTGCCTAGAAAAAATTGAGGCTCTCCGTAGCAACGCACGGACATCAGCAAGTCATGATAAAGGCTGAGATTGGGTTTGCAAAAGGTGAAATAAGGACTCCAGTGAAAAGCGGGCAGGACTTTCATGATAAATTTGACTTTGCCCAGAGATAAAAGGTCTAGTTAAATTACGGTGAGAATTATGTGTTGCAATCAGATATGAAGCGTTTATTTTTACTTATAGCAACACTATACATATGTATTGACTTTGCCCAGAGATAAAGAGGTATTATATCACTGATGTCCTCATATGTATTGACTAAATAAAGTATCAGTTATTACATTTTTTTCTCATGCATGATAGGCGGAGTAACCACTACTTATGATTTCAATGAATTGGTATTCAGCCCTATTTGTAATCAGGCGTATGATTTTCAAAGTGAGGTTCTTTTATGGTAATTCATTGATTTAATTTATTAACTACAACAATGATCCAAAAGTTTTTTATTTGTTTATAGGCCTTATGAAATCGTCTGCTTCTTGATGAAGCCAGACGTCGACCGAAGTTCAAGAATTTACTAAGGACACCATGTCGCGTCTCATAGATTTAAAGAACTAAATAATATTGAAATTATTTACACGCTTGTGACATGCACTTTGAATAGATGATGGACATAAATTTAGTTTAATATAATAGTTATTTTGTGCATTTTCATTGGTCAAACATGTTTAAAATGTGGATTGAGCAATGTTTGTCTGACATATTTGATTGCTTCATTTAGTTTGTAATATCGGAGACTTCTTGTTGATATAAATATTATTTTAGCCGTATCACAGAAAGGTCTATATAGTAGAGTTTGTGAGCCTGCGGTGCCGTGCTCTTAGTGACTGTTAATTTCACAAACTTTGTTTTTTAGATTAAATGCCAGTTTAATATCTTACAGTATTATTATCTTATCTTGCGATCCGTGTATTTTTAGTATAAAAGTTTAGTTGTCCCGTAGCAACGCACGAGTACGCTACCTAGTAGATTACTAAGCAGTGAATCCAAATATATCTATTGTTTTCTTCTATGAAAAAATCCATATTACCTCCTCAACTTTTATGAAAGTCTGTTTTTCCTCTCTGAACTCTAAAACCGAGTAAACCACGTCACTGAACTTTTAAAATCATTCATTTTACCTCCTTGACCGGTTATAAGCGATTTTCAAAGACGGATTTTATCTTTATCTTTTTATTTATTTCGAGTAAATATTTGAAAAATTATAATAAATCACAAAAAATCATCAAATAGATAATCTAATTTTATTGGACTTCACATGAGTAGATCTATACGATGAACATATAATATGATATGCTTTAGTATAATTTTTTTTTATAGCTTTTAGATCTATGTTTTTTTGTAATTAATTCATAGTTGCAGTTTGTATGGTATAATTATGGTGAAATTTTTACGATAGGCTACTTATTGTATGCTTGAATTGTAGTAAAAATTTCATACTCATTGAATCATGTATAACTTAGTTATGCATACAATAATTAACCTATCGTAAAAAATTTCACCATAATTGAACCATAGAGACTGCAGCGCAGCTATGAATTAATTACAAAAAATATAGATTTAAAGCTATAACAAAAAAAATTATACTAAAGTATATCATATTATATGTTCACTATATAGATTTACTCATGTGGAGTCAACAAAATTGAACTTTTTATTTTATGATTTTTAGATTTACTATGATTTATCAAAGACGCATCCAAATAAATGAAAAAGAAAAAGACAAAACTGCCTATAAAAACAGCTTATAATGGTCAGGGAGTTAAAACGAACGGTTTTAAAAGTTTATGAAATGGTTTACCCAGTTTTAGAGTTCAAGAAGAAAAGAACATACTTTTATAAAAGTTGAAGAAGACAATGTAGATTTTTTCCTTTATTCTAAGACAATGAACTTGTGACTTGTGTTGCGTATCTTTTATTTTGATAAAGGATACAATACAAAGTCTTGGAAAGAACTTCGGACCCCTACCTAACTTGACGTGTCACGGGCATATACATATTTGTTTTCTCTAGTCAAGTGCAAATATCCATGTCAACTTTTTTTTAAAACCTGGGTACAGCTGTAGCATATGTTAATGCACAGATACACACACTCACACTACGCACGCACACCACCCCACACACCACCTATGCACTACTATATCTACAACTACACACAGATAACAACCACGAGAGAGATTGCTGATATTTATTTTGGGGAAAAAACCCGGTAAAAATCACGCGCCGAGCAAAGCTCGAACACGCAACCGGTGGTGTCCCCAACCGAGCTTTCACCAATCGAGCTACGGCTCGGTCCCCATATCCATGTCAACTTGTCTACAAATAATATGCTACGCAAACCAAATATAAACAACAAAATGAAAACCTTTTTTTAGCCTAGACTCTTAGTGTACAAGTTGTAGTATCTATACTCTACACAACACACTCACACCATCACACACATATACACCTCTCTCGAAGCTACAACCTATACACCTCAAACGTCCTTCTGGATATCACTGAAGCCACACGAGCCTCGTAAACGACGGGCACATCATAATCCCATTATAGCACCACGTGAGTGTCCTGCAAATATTAAGGAAAAACTCCGGAGGAACCCACGACCGGCCGCTCCACCACCTGGAGCATTTACCGCTCGAGCTACGGCTCGTTCCCTACAAAAAGAAAACCTGCGTGTGTTTGTTGTCGAATTCCGTATAAAAGGTCCAGCTCCAAATCTGAAGCCACTCCCACTAAATGGGCCCAAATTCATACTAATTCGGTACTGCTAGTGAAGCTCAGTCCCTCTGTACGGGCCTATGGCTGTTTCATTTCACGTCAGCCCAATTTCCATATTAAGGCTCAAATTCATTTCAAGCAAGTTGTAGCCGGAATTCCTTTTCTTTCCTTTTTTTCATATTTTTCTCTCTCTTTTCTATTTTTTGTTATGTTCATTATTAATTTTCACTTTGAAAATTCATTGTCAATTTTCATTATATTTTTTATTAATTATTTAAATTTTTTTGTGTTGTGTATGGTGTATTCATGAAATGTTTTATTTTTTCTATTCCTTTTTCTTATTCTTTTTTTTTTTTGCTTTACTTGCTTCTATTTAGTTTTAGTTTTATGTGTTTTTATTCTTTTGTCATTTTATATTTATTTTTTATTGTACTCAATTATTTTCTTTGTTTCATTTTCTATTTCCATGTTTTATTCTCTTTCATTTTCCTCCCATTTTCTCTATTTCTTTCTGTTTTCTTTTATGTTTTATGTGGATTTCCATTTTCTTTTTTTTTTTTTTTTTAACATTTTCTCCTTTTTATTTAACTCTAATAAATTATATTTTATTTTCATGTTTTACTTTTCTTTTTTTTGTATTTTATGAGGTGTATATGATTTTCATACGGTAAACATGTAATGTTTTATGATGTATTTGATTTATTAACACTACATCAATGAGATATTCCAAGGTGTTATCCAAGATGTTCATGTAGAACGGGATGTTCCATGATGTATCTTTGATTATTCACATAGTACATGTGGGTGGGATGTTCTGTGTTATATTTTATGCCAATCATCGCACTCGAGCGCTTAGACTATAGTACAATGGTGTCAGCTCATTCGTACGAGTTGCTTGCATTTATGATTCTGCTTTGTATCGTTATTTTATTTACTATGTACAGCTGCATATATGTGCGTGATGGGGATGTGCGTTGTTGGTTTTTGCCGATGCAGTGTTTTTCCTTATTCTTTATTTTCTTTTTATTACTCTTTTCATTTTCCTTTTGTATTTATACGTTTTTTACATTTCACTTTTGTATTCTTATTTTTTCATTTTTTATTACTCTTTTCAATTTTCCTTTTCTATTTATACATTCTGTTATTACTCTTTTCATTTTCCTTTTCTATTTATACTCCTATTTTTCTTTTTTTTTCTTCTACATTTGTGTGGGGTTACATCATATGCCAAATCGTTGGTTGTCCATGTCCTATGCTTCTTGGCCAGGCCACCCTCCTGTGGGTCTTCCTTTGATTTGATTAATGGGAGAAGTACCATTTTCACCAAAGATAGTCCAGTCAAAAGAAATTGAAAATGAAGTCTCATTGCTACCTTTGTGATCATAATGGAACAAAAAATTCTTAATTATTCCAACCGCGAGTCCACCAAGAACATGGTAATATGTCATGTCATAAATAAATAATATAATAAGACAAGTATGCCACGAAAAACAAAAGTATATTCCAAATTATACAAACGTACAAAATGAAGCTGATGTGAATACAAAAGCAATGAAGACTAGAATACTTAAATGAAAGAAAAAACATCAATTGGGGAAAAAAGAAAATGCAATATACATAGAAAAAGAGCAACAAAATGGGAGACGAAACCAGGGCTAAACATGGATGTCAAAGATACTTTTTAACGATACTGGCCCTGTTCGCTTCGCTGAAAATCCTTGGCCGAAAGTACTGTTCACTGATTTATTGTGAGAGAAAAACAATGTTCCTTTGCTGAAACAGTACGGCTCATAAGACAAGCGAACAGAGCCACTATGGTCATAGGACTTATTTTCGACATAAAGAAGGCAAATGTGGTTTATATTAAGGGTTCAATAAATCTATTTTTTTCTCTATATAGGTCAATTGTTGAGGATAAACAAATGGTTGGAATCATTTAGTGGTGAGTTTGTGGCATCTATATTTGTACCAAGAAAAAGGTGCATTTACATAGTGTTTACGTATACAAACTGAATAATCTATTTCCCAATAAAATGACTACGAAAGTTCAAACATCTCACTCAGAAGATAGCTCGATCAAAAGAAATTCAAAACAAAGTCTCTGTGGTAATTTTGTTATAGTAAAGAAAACAAAAACTCCTATTGATTTCAACAGCGAGTCCACCAAAGCACGTGATGATATGTCATTAATAATAATGCAAGTGTGTCGGAGGAATAAAAATATATTCCAAATAAGTCAAATGTATAGAAGGACACATTGTGTGAATAGAGAATAAATAAAAATAAAGTGTACTAAAATGGAAGGAAAATCTTAATTGGATCTTTTCAGTGGAGTTAACATCAGGAGAAAGAAAAATGCAATATCCACAGAAAAGGGCGATAAGAAGGAGGGATGAAATAACTTCCACAAGTGATATCAATGGGCCAACATAACAAGAAAGCCCCACAAGCAATATCAATGGGCCAAAAAGCAGACGCACCTAGGCTTGCAAAGATGTGCTGCACAAAGCAACTATCAAGTGAGCCGCTAGATCGATGGGCCAAAAAGCAGACACACCTCAGCTTGCAAAGATTAGTGCATTTTCCTCAAGATTTAGGCTTTTGTACACCTTACGGTGTTTGAGATTAATGCTATGTATAGAAGATGGATGTCTTATATCATATCAGGTGATGGAACCAACCAACCATATAAAGGATATGTGATACAATTGGATTAGAGTCCAATAGGTGGGTGATTAACTTGTTGAAATCTCAAACTTGAAATGCAATTTTTTTTAAATTGCGAGTCAGTTTTTGAATTCGAGACATCATGCTTTCTAGGGTGGATGCAACAAAACAAGATCCAAATCGAATATAATGTTTTACTTTTTACCTCATAACCGGTATTTTATATTAGTTCAATATTTTGAATGTACTATTTCAGCATTTCATATAAAAACGTTGTGGTAGTTTTTTTACACTGTTTGATTAAAATTCCCAGAATTTTTGAACTGCATATTTTGAAATGTCGACTGCACATCAAAGGCGCAATATCATCATATAACGCAACAACGAATCAGTAACAGGATTAGACAAAACAAAACAAAAGGTGAAACAAATGGGCTGCATGGGCTGCACGGCCTACTCCTGCGTTATCGGCCTTGGTACCCGCCTGGGCGGGTGCCCAAACGCCGACTCGCCGAGGAAGAGGACAGGAGCACCGGCAGCTTGTGGCTTGTGGCGTGTGCAGATTTGGTTCCAGGACACACGGCCAGGTCGGGCCTCGGGGTGTCGACACGCACCCGCACCCGCACCCCGGCCGCGCCTCATCATCCCCACCTCCAGGCTCCAGCTGACCCACCCCCACTCGTCGCGCGATGCTCGATCTGCCGGGCTGCACGCGCGAGCACGCCGCGCTGGCCGGGCTGCCTCCCCGAGCGCGGCACCACCTCGGCTCGAGTGGCTGCGCGCTCCCACGCTCGGATCCCCGTGTCCCGTAAAGACGAGGCAGGCGATCCCCCCGCGCGCCCGATTCGCAGCACCAGACTCTCGGTCCATGATTGGGCGGCCACCATAAAGTAACTAACCCTGCAGCCAAATCTTGGGCAGTCCCAGCGAGAGATGATTGAATCCATCAGCGCGCCGCGCGCGGAATATAATCTTAACGTGCCCATCTCTCAAACTGGAAAAACAAAATATATTTCGCGGCTGCTATGCTAGCCATTGTTGTGCTTCCCATGCCTGCCGGCATGCATGATTTGTCCTCACTCGTCTGGCAGGCTCGGCACGGCAGATCTTAGGGGATCCTCCTCTCCCAGACCTGGTTTTAGGCCTGCTTCAATCCACACCGTAAAGTTTAGGGTGTTACGTCGAATGTTGCATGGGTAGTGTATGGAGTATTTGGATATTAATAAAAAAACAAATTACATCCTTATCCGAGGACATCGATGAACGGATACTAGGAATCATAGGAATAGCTCCCTTTTTTGTAGGAATAGCTCTAGCGCTCGCTACGCCCTCACCTTTTCAATCCCATGTTGATGTGTAGAGTATACTTCAATTGCTTCGAACAAGAGCTAGGTGATCATCGATAGCTTGGGCGTTGCTGGATAATAGGATAGGGGATTCAATGAAAAGGATGAAATGAAGAGTATACCCACGTCAACTTCTGCTCCTAACGTATACGAATCTCAGTAAACCACGAGACGAATTTATTAATCCGACATTAGCACATGTGTATACGGTAGCACTTTTATTGCTAAATTATGGATTAATTAGGCTTAAAAGATTCGTCAAGCAAATTAGTCGCAAACTGTACAATTAGTTATTTTTTAGTCTATATTTACACACTGATCGGTATGAATTAATTAGGCTCTCTCAAAGAAAATACTGTTCACGCCAACAACCAAGAAGATCTTTCTCTCTCACTTAAACGAATCCAAAGAATGATAATGTGTAATTAGAACGGGCCGTTAATATTTCGTGCATGTGTCTAAACATTTAATGTGACAGGGTGTAAAGTTTTATGGTGGAAACTAAACAAGAGCTTAATTATGCTTCATGATCAAACTAACGGTGGAATACTTAGGGCCGGTTTGGAGGGGCTCCGGCTTCGGCTACTGTAGCACCACTGTGGAGGAGCCGCCGGAGCCCTCAAACACCGGCTCTTCCGGTTTCTCCCCGTTCCTAGTTAAAAAATGTCAGAGCCGGAGCTGCTGCAATAGCTGCTACATGATTGTACAGTGATGCACGGGACATGCGCAGGAGCCGGAGTCCTGCGGAGCCAACCAAACGAGGCCTTATAATAATCCAGCGTACCAGTGGCGTTGTGGGCAAGTGGGTAGCGAAAGCAGGAGGAGCAGAACCTTCTGCGGATCGATCCTGGACCAAAAGCAGATCATCACAACACAAGCAGGCAGGCAGGCTCTGCTCCGAACAAGCTGTGCTGTCCCAGTCCCAGTCCCAGTCCCGGCAGCAGCAGCTGTCTCACTTGCAGTGCCTGCCCGGAGGTAGCCCTGCAATAATTGGGATCCGATCGATCATCCATGGACGACAAGGCTCTGCCTTGTGAGCCGCGAGCGTGTTATTTTAATCCAGACTCGAACTCGATCGACCACCAGTGGTCTCACGAGCAGCCTCGTCGTGGCCATGAGTAGTAGGCTAGGGGAGTGAGAAAGCAACTTGCGAAGCATCGCCGGCGATTATGCTCATGCACACGTGGAGCATCAGGGCATCAGGCAGGCAAAGGCAAGTAGCTCCTGCAACTGCTGTACTAGTTCATCTTCTCTCTTTGCATAAAGTAGCACCCAGCGGCACAAAAGAAAAAGGGCCATCAGGGAACGCGAGCTGCACTACTGCAATGATGCTGTGTGATTTTTTGAAACAAATGATGCTGTGTGATTGAAGCATGAGACCACGCCGGGAAGGAATGAGAGAAACAAAAGCAATGTGAAAAATGAAGGGAATTATATATATTCTGTGAACGCGGCTGTTTGCCACACAGCTTTTTTTTTTTTGGGCCCTGAATCGATCTTTATTTCAGCTCACGTTATGCGGGAGCCACTGCTAATAATTCGGCACCAATCCACCTGCATGAATTTTATATACTGTACGTATATATCTCCTACAACTAAAAAAAAATAGTATGGATATTTTTTAATGCGACATTTGTTTTGGTTCGTCCGTCTGTCCACGCCTGCGATCCCACGATATCTTAATTACTGATTGATCGTGTCATTCTCCTTGATTGAATATTGCCTGTCATGTGATAGAGGAATCACGGCAAAAGAGGAAGTAAAAAATTATTGTGCTATCCATATACACATTGCATGTTTGCATGCACCAGCATACATGACAACGAGCAAAAGGAAAGAGAATTAACATAGAAGAAAAGAGAATTAAGACAAAATAAACTTCTTTGCATTTTTGAGAACCTTACCAAATCTGTCTACATTTATTTACTTCCCCTCTTTGCATTTGCAAAAGGGACAACTTTTTTCTCCTTTCATTTGGTTTCACGCTCACGTGTTCCATCGCCCTCGCTTGTTGTTTCTTGCGTGAACCATAGTTGATGTCATCTATCTTCCATGGCTCAGCCTCCCAATCCCAAAAGAAGGTCCCTACCTCTCCCTGACTGGAGATCCGGCCTGCCAGAGGATCTCCTCGAGTCCATCGGGCAGCGTCTCGCGTCAGGCCACGACGCGGCGTCCTTCCGATCCACTTGCTCCCCATGGCGCGCCACCATCCCGTTCGCGACCTTCGGGCCGCTCTTGCTGCTCCCGTTCGACCCCGACTCGGACCGCGTCGGCTTCTACTACGTCCTAGAGAAGAAGGTCTTGTCCAAGACGCTATCCAATGTGCGCGGCAAGGTGGCGTGCGGCTCCTCGTGTGGGTGGCTGGCGCTCATGGACGAGGCGGCGTCCGTGACGCTGCTGAATCCATTCGCCGGTGCCCGTGTCCCCGCGTTGAGCTCCTGCTAGCAGGCGAACATGTCGCGGCGGTGTCCTCATCGGAACGCTTGTCTAGGGTCGCGCCGCCTGACGTCGCCGACCACGAGTGCGTGGCCATGGCTATGCTTGGGTGCTCCACGGAGGTCGCGTTCTGCCGGATTGGAGTCGACAGCGCATGGACGCTGCTCGACACCAAACTGGAGTTCTCTGTGGGGTCCATCGTCCACTGCCAAGACAAGTTCTTGGCGATCGACTGCACTGGAGAAATCTTCGTCTGCAGCAGCAACGCTGCCGGTGCTACTCCAACCGCGACGCTGCTGCCATTGCTGTCGCCACCTGCGGGGCTCTGCCAGCGCAGCTACCTGGAATCAAACGGTGAGCTGCACATTGTGGGTGCCATGGTGAGCACGTTCCACGAGACACAGAGCTTCACCTACAGCAGCGCGATCTACAAGTGCAACCTCCACGACCGTACGTCGGAGTGGTCCAGGGTGAGGGACATCGGTGATCAGACATTGTTCGTGTCTAAACATTTCAATGAAAGGTTCAGTGAAACAGGTGTATCCAAGTACAAGGAGAACAAAATCTACATGTCTGAGCCATTGTATGGGGATCCATACGACTTGGTCCATCGATCGGAGATCGTTGATATTGCTACCGGGGCATCCGAAGTGAAGCTCGTCCAGGAAAAGATGCAGAGTTTCGAGGCTCTAAGTTAGATACGACCCAATCTCTGGAAGCTCTAGAGTTTGTGAGCCTGCGACGCCGCGCACTCCGTGACTGTGTTAATTTCATAAGCTTTGTTTTTTGTTTAAATGTCACTTTAACGTTGGTATTTAATTTAACAGTATTGTTATCTTATCGTGCGATCCGTATATTTTTAGTATAAATTATTAGTTATCCCGTAGCAATACACGAACACGCTACCTAGTGCCAACGGTCGAAACTGATCTGAACAACTATGAAGCATCAATTGTGTGTGTGGATGGGGGGATATTCGGAGCATATATAGCACAAAATCTTGCTCATCAAAAATTAAAAACGGCCCTGCTCGGTTGAACTATTTCAACAGTGAATAAATAGTATTTTTTTCTTACAACAAATTAGTATAAGCTAAATTTTAGCTAAATAAATAATGTTTTCAGTTGCGAAATGATGAGCCTCCAATTCAAACGGGAGATTGATTATTTTAGGCTTGTTCTGTTTAAAGTCAGCAATCGTACGCACAGCTAGTTATCATGCTGTCGAACGCTGGGTGTACTACGGCATCGTTTGCATGTCGAAATTTTTTACGAAATACGTTACTATAGCATTTTCATTGTTATTTGTCAAATAGTATTTAATCATAATCTAATTATTAGACTTAAAAGATTCTTCTCGTGAGATTTTGTCTAAACTTTGTAATTAGTTTTATTTTTTATTTATATTTAATGTTTTATATATATGTCTAAAGATTCGATGTGATAAAATCTTGAAAAATTTAATATTTTGGAGTGGAACTACCTGCTAGAGTAGTGTGTCCCAACAAATCATGTCAACTCGTTCGCTTCCATCTCGGTAATGATAAAAACGGAATCACGGTACGGCCTTATTTAGATTGTAATTTTTTTTCACTATCAAATCTTTGGACATATGCATTGAGTATTAAATGTAGATAAAAAAAATAACTAATTACACAGTTTGATTGTAAATTAAGAGACGAATTTTTTGAGCCTAGTTAGGTCATGATTGGACAATAATTATCAAATACAAACGAAAATGCTACAGTACTAAATACTGATTTCTAATCTCAATTTAAATAAGGCCTAAGAAGCCATGGCTTTCAACAGTCCTGGACACCAGCAGCCTGATGCGAAAGAAAAACAATGTTCCTAGACATTGGCCCTGTTTGGATCCATGGGTTAGAGCTAGTTTGGACTAGTTGGAGCTCAACTAGCCCTAAAGTAGCCAAATATGAAGGCTAGAGTGGGTTATTTGCAAATAAATTTAACCCTAAAAACTATCCCCCAAAGAGGTGATTATTTAGGCTAGTTGGAAGGGGCTATTTGAGGTGGGGTCCACTGCTTTCTCTCTACTTTCACCCGCAAATGATTTGGAAAACATATTTATTATCATTTTAACCTCAGTATCTAAACATCTCTTAGGCTAGAGCCAATCCTAAGGCTAGAAACTAACTCTAACCTTAGTCCTGGAGTATCCAAACAGATTTATCTGTATTAACAGGCTGCAGATTGATCTGTGCAGCGGACAACAGATCTACGATTCCACCACATCATGCTGCGACTGCAACGCCCACGCCCCAAGCGGAAAGGGCCTGCACGTCGCACATGCTGCAGATTTTTCTGCGGAGCTCTGACAGAGAGGCATGCAGGGGGCGCCTAGCTAGTGGCTAGTAGGAGTACTGTAGTGCGCAACAGGATCGTTCGCGGTTCAACCGGGCGTCGTGTCAGCTAAATATTGGCAGCTTCGATTTCGTACCGCTCCCTCCGTCCACTAAAAAATTATAATTTTAAGATTAACTGAGTTTATAATAAATGATATTAGTATTTATATTTTTAAACAAAATTTATTATAAAAATATATTCTATAATTAATCTAACATTACTTATTTTATATCATAAATGATAGTAGTTTTTTATATAAATTAAGTTAAAGTTCAAACTCATTGATCTCACGAAAAACGAGAATTTTACATTATGGAGGGAGTACATCCATCCATCATGTCCACAGGGATTTCGCAAAGGGCAAAGGCGCTACTTGTCGGCCACTTTGATCGGACACGATTTCCCATTTCACATCCCTGATCGAGATCATGGGGCTGTGGAGCGAACTCTAGCTCGACACGGAACTTCACCTTGTGGTGATGGAGAAGACTTGCTGTTCCTGGACTGGAGGGGCAGATAAGCTAGCGGTAGCGGCAGCGGCCGGTCAAGGCGTCGAGTCACATTGACATTGAGGATGGGATGGAATATATTCACTGTCCACAAAAAAAAAATACAAATACATATTACGTACTGAAAAGGTAGTTCACGTTTAATTAAATTTTTAGTAAATATTATTCATATTTATAGCTCTAAAATAACTTACTATAAAAATATATTTCGTAATTAATCTAATAATATTTATTTAATATTATAAATATTGATATTTTTTATCTATAATTAATCAAATTTACGATACATAACTATGACACTGTGCTACTAGGAGGGAGTTCCATTCCAATTCGGGAGTGGGCGCGCCGCAACTGCAAGCCTAGCCACCACACGAGGAAGAGGAATTTTTCTTTTTTTTTTGAAAAATAGGAAGAGGAATTTGAATGCTGTGTTGCTACTGCTAGGTGGGCGCAAGGATCTCTCGGTATCTTCATAGGTCACTATGTGTCTACTCATGGTCTTGTCTGTCTTGCCGATTTCGTCAAGCAAGTCTCCACCAACGAAATGGGTTTTGCTTCACCGGCGGCCTTTCACCGGTAGCGCGGAGATTGACAGACACTACACAACACAAGCATCTACATCTGCGCCAAGAAATAATTCCCTTCATTTTTCACGTTGCTTTTGTTTCTCTCATTGCTTTCCACAAGATCCACGAACAACAATTTGGCAAGTTCATTTAACCTAAAAATTCAATTTTTTTTTTTTTTCCGAAAGCTTCATCGGTTTGCTAAGAATTTCAATTTTTTTCTAAAATATTCTCACCATTATAAAATGTATGCGGTTTTATTTAGCTTTGCTCTGATTCGAAATTCTCTAACTTCAATCATATTTATAAAACAAAAATATACATTACTTATGGCACTGGGTTATTTTAACTAAATGTATAATAAAATATCTTTTGACAGTGTATTTATTTAGTACTACTATATGTTATAACATCTTTTCTATAAACTTGCTAAGGTGGTTAAAGAAATGACGAAACTAAAGGATCCTCATTTGCTACGAAAAATGAAAAGCCCTCTGATCAGGTGGTTAAAGAAATGATAGGATGCCACTTCCATCACCATCATGATTTAACAGGCGGCTGACTTGTTGGGCGATGGAGCACAATCAAAAGCCCCTTTAAAAAAGAATGCCCGAGAGCTCAGGAGGAATCAACAAAGCAAAGAGCTCTGATACCGAGTGGCATGGAATGCGATTCCAAGCTTGCACCAGCATCGGCCAAGCAATACCAAGCTTCCGCATCAGGATCAGATTATTCAGTCCCGTCTTGGCTATCCCGTCAGTTTTTTTCGTTTTCGATGAGAGGACGCCATCCTGTCAATGGAGTTGCCATTCCTGACGATGCAGCCAAAGTTGATGCTGAATCCTGATGCACCACCAGCACCACCAAGAAAAGGTGATTAGACGCGAGGAGCAGACGTCGGACGTCGTGATGATTAAACGCCACGCAATTTCTCGCTGATTAAAGGTAATTTGGTACTGCAGCGACCGCAACCGGATATCCAGCTCGAGTAAACCCATTGCATCCTAACTGTAGTATATGGTTCACATGGTGCAAGATGTCGAGGTAAAAAATATTTTAAATTTTAGATTTGAAAAAAAAATTATGTAAACTGATAGCCTACAGAAATGGTAAAAACTAGTTCATGAACACATACTCCTATATGGGCTAGTGATTCAGACTAATTTTAAGAAATAAAAATATCATGATTTCTTTAGAAGTTCTTAGGTAAATTTGTAGCATGGACAAAAAAAAATGTTTTAATGCTCTCTCGTTTGTTAATACACAACACTCATATAGATACTTTAATGTTTTATCATGTTGTGATAGACTTTAGTTACTAATCAGTTTTATATATTTTTCATCATCATTCATTCATAGCTATGTAAAATTAAGTCATCTCTCTTTTTAAGCATTTCAGGAGAGACTTTCATGAATTTCTACAGGTGACCATGTAACATGAATTTTATAATCTTGTAATTAATACTCCATCCGTCCTAATTTATAAGTCATCCTAACTTTTTTGAGAGTTAAAGCATCTAAAGTTTGACCAAAATATTATAAATATTTATAACATCAAATAGATATACTATAAAAATATAATTACTAAAGACCTATTGATATTTTTTTTCTTGAACATACAAAAGGTTTACGCTTCTTTGTATTAAGATAGAGAAAATGTTTAATACAACACGCCTTAGCGACGCGTTTTAGGGTTCAATAAAGACCTATTAATGCTTATTTAGTATCTTAAATATTATTATTTTATTATATAAATTTAGTTAAACTTGTGATACTTGACTCTTCGATAAATTTGCAAATGAGAGCGCATGCACCGATATACTGTACACTGGAGAATCCGCTTTACCAAGGCGCACCACAGTGGATGGGATTTGACTTGAAAACGAAAGCCTTTGCTTTCCACGGTTTTCTGTGCGGAACCCCAACGTCTGCGCACAGCACCCGACTCTCCGGTGCTTGAACGGCTGCAGCCTGCAGACGACATGTAATTAGTTTTTTTATTAGTATCCGAAGTACATTCCAAAATATCCGATGTGACATTTACCCATCAGACTAATGGGTGCGGAACCTCAATGTCTGCGCACAGCACCCGACTCGTTGCACGGTAGTAGTACGTGCTGGCCTAGAACGTTGCGACCCGGGCCCGACGGAACTGGTGCACTGCAGAAGTGCAGATCATGGAGCGAGCGAGAGAGCCTCGCTCGTGCCATGCACCGGGGAGGAGGGACAGAGACAGGGACGCAGACGGGACACGCACAGTGGGAACGGTGCAGCTAGCGCCATGTCCTGTCCCGTTTCGTACGGCCGGCCGGGGCGCGCGCGCGAGGTCTCGTCGCGATCGCGGGCACCGGGCGCCATGCCGCGCGGTCGCTGCATGCGCTCGGCAGTCGGCACCCGCAGTCCCGCACAGCTCCAGTCCAGCTGCTCAGCCGCTCGATCGACGGCAGCACGGAGTGGGGCAGGCGTCCTGCTCCCGCCGCCGCCGCGTCAGGCCGCCCGCGAGGACAGCGACGATCGTTCGTTCACAACTGTCCCGGCGCGTGCCGGGCTCCGACATCTCACTTGAGGCGTGCCCACCGCGCGTCGGAGGCGCAAGGACAGGGTTAGGCCGAGTGCTCTTCCCTACCACCGCGGCTAGCTGCCCGGTGCCCGCGCGCTTTCACCACGAGAGGCACGCATGGCGGCATGTCCCGTACGTACGGGACCGCGAGCGGCCGCAGCCACGAGCCGGCGATCGATGAGCGGGGTGGGGTGTCGCCTGTCGCGCGCCTGCGCCGGTGCCGCCACCGCGCGTGCCAGCGACACCGTACCATGTGGGTCGGTTCTTTCGGTCCGCGATCGCGCCTCGCGTAAAAAGCTTTCAACTGACAACTGGCCACCACGACGAAGATTGGCACGGACGTTCTACCACAGTAGCGCTGGTGCGACCAACAGTGACGGTGCAACCGCACACACGACGGGCCGGCCGACGGCTTGCGGCCGCTGCCACACTTGTCGTGTGTGCGCGGCTTCGAATCATCCTTATCTATTCCATTACTAGGCGGCGCCGCGTCGCCATCTCCCCCCGCAAATACGCATGCCCACGCCACGACGGCGGCGGCGCGGTTTTTCACCGGGCTATCCGTGTCGAGACGCCGACGCACGACCTAATCCCACGCAAGCGCCCGCCGGCCTGCTTCAGAGAGTTCAGAGCTTGGTGCCAGACCGTCGTTTTCAGTTTTCACCGCTCCCATCGATTCCCGGCGATCGCACCGGCGCCTGCCTGCGGGCGTCTCCTCCCCTGTCACGGCCCGCCCGCCAATCGCGCGTATCTTGGCAGCTGCGAGCGACGGCGACCACTGGTGGTTGCCTGCCTCGCGTCGTCTTCGGCCGTTTCCGGGCATTTTTTCCAAGTGGAGTGCAGAATCTACTCGTTCGCGCGCACGATCCTCGCGTCCGTATTTCCTGTTTTGACCAGGATTTGTGCTCCGTGGACGCATCAACTATTACTGAGAAGGGATCTTTCTCCGTCTGTTGAGCTAGCCACGGTCGATTATTGTCTGATGACGATGGTGTTGCCTCGTTCGCCTTATCAACTATATTCAAGTTTACATTTGTTTTTGAAATGATTCAAATTTTTTCAAATTTCAAAATGGAGGCAGAATTTGAAAATGTTCATTGAAGCAAAGTTGTAGAGTTTGAAAATTATTTTTCTCTCTTCTTTAGAATATTTGTGAAATTTGTATTTCGAAATTGATTATTCTCAAATAATGCAAAAATCAAAATCCAAGAGCCACCTCCTCCTTGCCACGCCGCTTGACGCAGCTTGCCGTTGCCGATTTTTCAATCAATTTCAAATTTCAGCGAACGGGAGACAGTAGCAGCAACCAGCCAACCAGCTAATTGCATTGACCGTGCCATTGTCGCGTCCCTCTGAGTCTCAGGTCCCATGCCAAAATGGTGGAAATTTATCAGCAGCAAATAATTGCGTCCAAGTTGATCATGGATCATATCCATATTATGGCGTAATTAATAAAGATGAAGTTGTTCGAATAAATTTAGGTGACGAAACTGTTGGGGCTTCAATCACTGCTCCTCCCCGTGCATCTTATCTCACTAATTCTTACATCTTCTCTTAATTCTGACTTGTTTTGATCATGTTTTATGACTAGTAGGGTTTCACGCATGCATTTGACAATTTAGTGGCTTTTTTACAAGGTTTCCATTACTTTTGGAATCGGACCACGGGTTTATGTATTGGGTTGTCTTCGCTAACGAAGGCAAGATTAATGAAACCATAGGATACACTATCTTCAAATGTTACTCCCTTCATTTTAAATTATATATTATTTTAATTTTTCTAGATACATACTTTCTCCGTCTTTTCTTGTTTAATAGTTGCAAGTGCACGCTTTGCACTTCAAAAAAAATTTTGAAAAGACATAATCAAAGGGCAATGAAATAATCGGTTCGCATAGGCCTGGCGGAGGCATAGCAAAGGCAATGGCCTCAAGATGGCTTAGTACGAGAGGATCCGGGCGAGGTTGAATTATCCTCGAATCTTGGAACGTGGTAGAGCGATTAAAAACTTAGGTGTAAAACATGAAAAGAATAAAGCTCATTCCAACGCTCTCACTACATCCTTACCTTGACCCAACACTTGCTCCCACCAAAAGCGCAGTTTTTGCCATGGATGGTCTTTAGACAAGACACTAGTTTTGTGATTTGTCATTAAAAATGAAAATGGACGCGAGGATCATGGATCATGTCCATATTATGGCGAAATAATAAAGATGAAGTTGTTCAATAAATTTAGGTTGGTAAACTAAGTCAAAATTAGTAGCCAAATTTTGTTGTTTAGCAATTTTGTAAGGAAGTACTCCTTGGTTTAATATGCGCTAGAATGCAAACGTAGAGGTGCAAATATTACGGGACGGAGGAATGTGTAGATACATAGTGAAAAACTATATACCTAGAAAAGCTAGAACAACTCGTAGTTTGGAATTAAAAGAGTAGTATGGTACTGTATATTCATCCTATACATTTAAATAATATGCGAGTAGAAACCTGATCTAAAATTTAGCTTATGTTGATGTTTTATCCGCTGTGCAAAAAAAATCAAGTATTCTAGCATTTATACATATTTATCCTAGTAAAAACAAATTGTGTATGTATATATATTTATGCATGTGAAAAGAACTTAATATTTATGCATGTAACATGTCAAGTGTACACATTTATAAATATAATAAACTTAAGTATACAAATTTATCTATATAAAAGCGAATAAGTTCAATGTTCGCCGAATAGGACGATTGTTTCATGCTGTTAATGCTTGCAAAGTTAATCTTGCAAGCAAACACGTAGGTTGTTCGATTCGTCGTGCCACATCTTGCGTGAGCAAATTATCACACGTATACGTGATTTCTCTGTATGCTTCTACCTGCCATTGAGAATGTCGGTGGAAGGCGGTTAAGAAATTGGAGTATCCTAGGTACATATAACTCTAAAATGATCAGTGCTGGTTTGTGTTTCAAGACTATCGGGTGGCGGTTGTCGGAGGAAAAAACAGTGGTTGTAGTACGATCCACACCGACACAGGCTAATAAAGCTACGGAGTATCTAAACAAAACGAGCACCATAGCACGAGTCTCTAGGCTCGTGTCGATCACGCCGTGGGAAGCCTCGCCGAGAGCACATCGGTAGCGGAGAGGTCGGTGCCTCGGACGGCCTGCTGCGCGTCATCTCTTTATCCAAAACGAAGAAATCCATGGAGACACAGCACGGCAGTGTAGCGGGTACGGTACGGCCACACTTATAGTTAATATATATAAATATATAAATATAATAAAAAGTTTGAAAGAAATATAAGCTTCCAAAAAGGATATGGCAGTGATAAAGAGGGAAGAAAGAATTTGGAAACTTTTCGGCCAGGACAAATGGGGCCCACAGACGCCGCAATCCGTCCCGTGGGTTTCCTCCTTTCCTCTGCGGACACGCTCGTCCGCGCCCACCAGGCCCACTGGGCTGCTGCTGTCCATCGCGGGCTTACGGTACGGGTGCATGCACCTCTCGTCGGGCCCACAAGCCGCCCTCCTCCTCCTCGCGCCGACGCCAAGTCGCCGTCCGTCCGTCGTCGTGATCGCGGGGGACGGACGGTCACGCGGACAGCGCAGGCGCTGGCGCGTCCTCGGGTCCGTGCCCGCCCGGGTCGCGGAAAACTCGTCAGCGTATACGGCCGAACAAGGTCGAAGAATCACCGGAGCTGGCCAGTCGGCCACAGCCACTACGATCCAGTCCAGCAAGCAGAACCGTATGGACCTAGCTTGACGGTAAATCGTTCCGAAAACTGGCGTGTTCAGCTGACATTGGTATGGAATCTTGCCGCAAAAACACACGAAGCCCCATCATCCCACCGGATGTGCAAGAATCCAGTGACCCAGATTAGCTACAAAGTTCACTGCTGAACCCGGTTTTTCATATCTGACATCTGAAAACTATTTCCTCGTGCATTAGCTACAAAGTTCACTGCTGAACCCGGTTTTTCATATCTGGACATCTGGTTTACTATTTCCTCGTACGGAGTACTACTTATCTTTGTTTGGCGCGCATTTTTGGGTACTCTTATCACGGATTGTATTGTATGCCCTTTCAAGGCTTGTTCTTGCTATTTGCTGGTATACATACCGCTTGGTGCCTCAGCCGCTCGTCCTCGTCTCGATTTGTAGGCATTGCACGTTCAGATGATCTATAGGAATGAGAAGAAAAAATTACTATATTCCATTTTAAAATATAAGATGTTTTTTTTAATATATTGCTTTAATTATTTATGTTTAAACATATTGTATATTTAAGTGTTTATCAAAAATCTAAAACGTCTTATAATTTGGATCTGATAGTGTACTTGCCACCAAGACAATAGCAATTTTGTTCAATATAGAAGTTCTTGAAACTTTCTTATAATAAATAGAATCAGGGGTAGATCCAAGATGGGACAAGGGTTGTTTGGTTCACTGTAACATCTATGACACGCCAAACTTTCTTAGCATCCTATCCCACATGTCATAGACTCATTTTTGTGCCAAACCTTACCACAAGTGTGGCTTTGATTTCGGTCGCCACACTTTCTTTAACAACCACAATTTACCGAAGATTAGGCGTTGTAAGTTTTGGTCACCAACACATAGGCCTGGGCGTTCGGTTTTACCGAACAGAACCGATCGATTCTTCGGTTTTTGAGGAAGTTCGATTCTCAGGAAATTCGGTACCGACCAAGTTCGGTTTCGGTTAGTTCGGTTCGGTTCTCGGTTTCAACCGAACTAACCGACCAATTATTGAACGTGTTATAATAGAAAAATTCAGCAACATTTTAGCTGTTTTCAAGGCATAAATGACATGGCAACATATGCAAATCAATAAGTCACAACCAAATAACCACAACTAACACATCAGCACATTCACAGATCACAAGTTCACAACCCAATTACTGATCTCTTGATACTGATTTACAAGTTCCTCTCATCGGTTTTGATTCTTCGGTTATTTCGATTAATCGAAAGGAAAACTGATTTAACCGAACAAAGTTCAGTTCTTAAGAATTGAGAACCGAATATGTAACCAAAATTTCGTTTGTGGGTTATTTCCATTCGATTCTCGGTAAAATTTTCCCGGGCCTACCAACACAGACCGGAGAGTACCCATCCACCTCTATAAATTCCCGCCCACCCCGCTTCCATTCCATTCCCCATCACCAAGCCGAACCGAGAGAGCTCCTCCAGACCCACAGCGGGGTGAAGCGAATCGCATCAAATTCGACCGAAGAATCGCGCCACTCGGCCCCGCCACCATGAGCTCCTCGTCCATGAGCAAGCAGCAGGTGCTGGACGCCGGCGACGGGGCGGGGGAGGAGGTCATGGAGCTCATCCCGGGCCTGCCGGAGGAGGTGGCCGAGAAGTGCCTCCTCCACCTGCCCTTCCTCTACCACCGCCTCTTCCGCACCGTCTCCTCCACCTGGAACCGCTTCCTCACCGACGCCCCAGCCAAGCCGCTGCTGTTCCCTCCCGCCGCCGTGGGGCCTGGGGCGGGGACGGCGGCCACGGGGTCGGTGTCCTTCTCCCTGCCCTTCCTCTTCGCCTTCGCGTTTGACCCCGTGTCGCGGCGCCTCCAGTGCCAGGCGCTCGACCCTTTCTCGAGGAAGTGGCTGCTGCTCCCGCCGGTGCCCGGCGGCAGCGCCGCGGCCGGGTCGTTCGCGGTGGTGGGGCTCCCCCGCCGCGGCGAGATCTACGTGATCGGGGGCGTCGAGGAAGGCGGCAGCGACAAGGCGGTGACGAGCGTGGCGGTGTACAGCGCCGCGCGGAACGGGTGGGAGGAGGCGGCGTCGATGCTGACGCCCCGCGGGTACATGGCGGCCGGGGAGGTGGGAGGGCGCGTGGTGGTGGCCGGGGAGGACGGGGAAGCCGAGGTGTTCGACCCGGAGGCCGGGCGGTGGTCCCCCGCCGCGCCGCGCCGTGGCGCGGCCGTGGCGCGGTACGACGCGGCGGCGGCGGGCGGGAAGCTGTACGTGACGGAAGGGTGGGCGTGGCCGTTCGAGCGCGCGCCGCACGGCGCCGTGTACGACGCCGCCGCGGACTCGTGGTGCGAGATGGCGCGCGGGATGCGGGAAGGGTGGACGGGCTCCTGCGCCGTGGCGGGGGGACGTATGTACATCGTGGCGGAGTACGGGGAGTGGCGGCTGAAGCGGTACGACGACGCCCGGGACGAGTGGCGGATGGTGGCCGGCACCGGGGTGCCCCCCGAGGTCCGCCGGCCGCACGTCGTCGCCGGCGAGGTCGGGGAGGTCGCCGGCGGGAGGCGGAGGATCTACGTCGTCGGCGCCGGGCTCGACGTCGCCGTGGGCACTGTTTCTGCCGCCGCACCCACCGCCGCCGCCGCGGCGGCACCCGGCGTCCTCGGCGTCGAGGAGGAAGTGGTGGAGTGGGAGGTGGTCAAGGGCCCCGCCGAGTTCGCCGGGCTCGCGCCCTGCAACGCGCAGGTCCTCTACGCATGAGTCGCCGCCGCTGGACCCCCCGCCTTCTTGTAGAACGTCTGCATCGCCGGACCGAGGACCGAGGGTTCGGCCGAGTCGGCGCACCCACACGGGTCCACCAGCCCCGCGCCGCATCACGTCGCCGGGGAAGTGCCGAGCTGGCCCACATGCCAGTGGAATGTGACGGCTCCAGCGTCTCGCCGGCAGGAGCGAGTGGCCTGCTGCTGGAAGAGGAAGACCCAGATGGAATTTCCGAAGAAAATAAAATTAAAAAAAGGGTACAGATGTGCAAGCGCAGGTGCACAAGCTCGCCACGTGGGACCAGTGTGTGAGCGAGCAGTGATGGGACTCGTTGGGAGAAGGCTGAACAGTCTTTTCCGCCACGTGGGGCCGAGGAATCGTGCAAGCTGTAGAATTTATTTTTCTTTCTCATTTGATTGAGGCTTTTCTTGAACCTGTGTATATTGGTATTGTATTTAGGAAGGAACAAGAGAGAGGAAAACAAATCAAAAGAACGGGATGTAATGGTTTCCATCTCGCAACAACAAGGTCACAAGGATGTGATCAAACTATCTAGAGTTCAGCTAACTTTGTAAAAAAAAATGGCTGTGTTCGGCTGGCATTTTTTTGACTGGCTGGTTGGCGTCTTCTTTCAGCCGGAGCAGTGTTTCTTTCTCCCAACGGTCCATCATAAATAGTGTTTTCCAGCCTAAACAGTGAAAAAAAATCAGTCTAGTGAACACTCACAATATTGATATTTATGACATCATATTAATGTACTATATATTTCATAACGAATATGATATTATATTAGCTTTTCTAATACTAATACTAATTTGTACGAGTATATCTTTAGTAAAAGTTAAGATGGTATGGCTGGGTATTGTATTAAAATTGTTTTTCTTTCTATACCGAGGAGGGGGGGCGGGGTACTCCGTATATATATAGCGATGAAGTGAGCTGAAACCAAACCCTCCAAAGCACTTGGTATTGTTCCGTCTCCACGGAAGGAAATCCGAGCTCCAATCCATTGAGACAAGAGAATGTTTCGCGCCCAACGAGCCGGGGCGTGGTTGTATTCAACGCGGGCGCACAAGGATCCGCCCTTTTGCCCGGGCACCACGAGGCGGCGCCGAAGCGAGAACGAGGCGGCCTGACGGGACGGGGAGCTGGGTGGCGACCGCACCGCCGCCTCGATCGCGTGACGATCGCCTGGAGGGGATGTCCCTTTCGCCTCTCCGCCTCTTTTCCGAGGCGCAATCATGGCGCGATGGCGACCCGCGAGCCCGAGCACGAGCACGACGCGACGCGACGCCGAGACCCGAGAGCACGCCTCGGCCTCGCCCGCCTGCTGCTGCTCCCACTCCCACTCCCACTTCCCAGTGGAGAAACGGGGAGCGCATAATGGCGGCGTGGGCGGTAGGCCCCGGCCGGCCGGCGCTGCTCCGCTCCGCTCCGATCCTCTTCTCCTTCAATTCGCCTGCAGCAAGCGTGCGTGCGTGACCGTCACGGTAGAACAGGGGGGGTCTGCACCTGCGATTGGCAACGCAGAGCAATTAAAGAAACAGATCCAAATGATGAGCGCGGCGCCGGGCTATGGACAGTGGACAGTGGACCCAGAGTCCAGATGCATACTTGCAGTACAGTGGTACAGTACACGGGTGCACGCTCACTCACAGCTGGGAATGAGCTCAGGTGTCAGTGTGCCAGGCTGTGCACGCGCGTGGGGATCTGACCTCCGAACCTGATCGGGGAATTCCTCGTGTGCCGTTAAAAAAAAAGTCGTAATGACCGTGTGCCGCTGGAAAAGTTTAGTGATATTCCACGTCACCGTCAAACTGTATATGTGAAAAGTCGAAAATATTCTTAAATTTAAATATGTCATTAATTTTTTTGAGCATCTTAACAACTTCAAATGAAAAAAACTCAAAACTAGAAAGATGTAGATCTCATCGAGATCTATAATTTTCATATAAAAATTATCTTCATTTAATTCCACAAAAAAAGATATGATTTTTCTAAGATATATTAATAATATCAAATCATATTTTTTTACGAAATTAAATGAAGATAATTTTTATATGAAAATTATATATCTCGACGAGATCTATAACTTTCTAGTTTTGAGTTTTTTTTTTTGAAGTCGTTAAGATGCTAAAAAAAATTAATGACATATTTAGACTTAAGGGTATTTTCGACTTTTCACACCTACAGTTTGACGGCATTGGAGCCTAAACTGACGGCAGTGGCCTGGAAGGTAAAAAAAAAGTTAGAATAGTGACGCTAAAAACCGTTGAACTTTTTCAGAGACACGTACGACATTACGATTTTTTTTAATAACCCACGAGAATTCCCCAAACCTGATCCCATCGCTCGCTCATCACTGAGGATGGATGTCAAAGCTTGTTTAAGCTGATGTACGTTTTGTTTATGCGGAGCACGTACGTACTAGGAAGGAGAGAGGCCTGCCTGCGGTGCGGCTAACAGAAGCTTGGGGCCGGCGGAGCTTGCATCTGCAGTTCTGCACTGAAGAAGCAGCGCTCTGGGCCTTCGTGATGGCGACCGCGGGCGCGGCAGCCTGACACGTAACGCGTCGCGACAGCTACCTGATACCTGATCAGGGCATGGGCGTAAGAAATCGGAGGATAATAGAGTATTGACAGTCGTACGTACAGGACACCCCATTAGCATATAATCAAACCGTGCAGCCGTACGCTTGTTTTCATTTTTTTTTGAGGAAAAGAAATAAAGCAGGCGCATGCGACGAATTTCCTGTTTCTTTTTTGTTTGTTTACTATATATATATATATATATAACCCGCCACCCGGCCGGTGACAGTGTCAATATAAGAGGTCGAATAGCGCAGATAATAAATGCTCTGTGGTTGGACCGATTTTTTTTTTTTTTGTCTTTTTTTTTAAAGTTTTTCATAAATATGTCCCTTGAACGTATAATTTCAAAATCTAGACCTCACCTTGACGCTGTCGTAATTGGCGCCAAGCTTACACATCTCGGCGCGGAGTCTTTGGCACCTAGGTCTCGGGGCCACGTTGGCGTCGAATGCAGACGTGGAGGCTGACCTGACAGCCAGCTTGGCGCCATAGATCTTGACGCCGTGAGCTTGGCGCTGTGGCGCCTAGCCGGCCGATTGCTGCCCTCCAAATCTCTATCGTTTCATTCCCTCTCCCTCACCCACTCGGCCCGACTCCTCTCTCTCTCCCTCGCCCACCGCCCCACACAGCTCATCATCACCTTGCTGCCTTCCCTCGGCTACCAAGCGTCCCAGCCTTACCACCTTGGCTTGGCCCTCCCGCCCGGCTACCCGGCCCATGATCACGCCCCTCTGCTGGCACAATGGTCGGCCCATGATCACCCTGCTTGCTGCCTTGCTGCCACGATGGCGCCGTCCGACAAAGGGGTAGCGGGGGCCGTGCCTAGGTGCCCGTGGGCCTATTGCCTGCCTCCCTTGGCTGCCCGCCTCCGCTCGCCTTGCTGTCGTGCCGTCCAGGAGGACGCCTTGGCGCACCAGGGGCGCACGACAGCTTCCCCATCGGCTGCCTCTGCCTCCTGACGACCGGCTCGTCTCCCGTGCAACGGCTGCGCCTCCCCTGCAGCGAAGCAAGGTACATTAGTTTCTTAATTTTCTTCTTATTTGACAATAGTTAGTTAGTTAATGTGGTAGTGATTTAGATAGGTAGAAAGATATTTAGATAGATAGGTAGATTGATGGATGCTTTACATAGTTAGTTAGATAGTTAGTTAAATAGTTATATAGTTAGTTACATAGTTAGTTAGATAGTTACTTGACATAGTTATTAGTACTTAGTAGTACTTAGTAGTGAATTGATAGTATCTATTTAGTTAGCTATGACGTACTAGAGACCTTGTACTTAGTATGTTTCATCTATATTGGACTAAAGGAATTGTGCTTCGTTATGTGTATGAACTAGATGGACAACCTAGTGAGCATATATCATGGAGGCACCGTGAAAAGAGATCGCTATGGATATGTTGAGTTTGTTGAGATGCAAAGCGTGTCTGTGTTATTCAATGAGAAGCCTTCATTTAGTGAGTTGGTTGAAAGGGCTTGGAAGGAGCTACATTGCCATGATGGTGATGGTATCGCAGTTGAGGATGTACTTCACCTAGGTTCCCTCTCAACATCCTAAGGAAGATGATCCTAATTGGGTGTATGGATCAGTGGAAGAACTATGTGAGATCGGCTATGAAGAGCCAGTAACAAAGTTTGGACGTGGTTGTGCGTCGGGTGGTACTTGACCACATTGCTCATGGGTTTTCCTAGCCATTGGGTGAGTATGCACACTTTGAACCTCTCGTCCCGGAACCAAATATGGATGCGGAGTTTGTACCTACGGTTCCCGATGCCCAATCTGCCCCCAATGAGGTCCATATTTCAAAGGCAATTGGAGATGATTGTCGGACTCATGATATTGTGGCAGATCGTCCTCAGGAGATCCCTTTGACACAGAATCATCCAAGTAAGTGTCTTATCCGCATCGATCTTTAGAGCTTACCTCCTTCCTTACATCAATTTTCTCATTCTTTTCTCGTATTTCTACTTATGTTGCAGGAGACATTCCCGGCAATGTTGATGTGCCTCTTGTTGCTACGCAAGTGCATTGTGGAGATGGATTCCGTGCCTCTAATAGTGTTGAAATTATGAATGATTTGGAGCCATATGAGATGGCAAGAGCCCTTGATTCTGATGATGATCGTCCCATTGGAGAGCTGACGGAGAGTGACGTTGAGATACTAAGGCGTATCTTCCCTGGCCGCCGTGATCCAAGAGTTCATGAGTTCAGCGATCTTGCTCATTCCGATCAGGCGTGTGTAGAAGGACATGATGATGAGCTGCTAGAAGCTTCTAAGGTCGGCCCTAGCATGGTAATTGAGAAGGGGAGGGTATTCAAGGACCTTCCTACATTGAAGAGGTGGTTGCATGCGTTTGCAGTGATACACAAGAGACCTTACAAGGTCTTGCATTCATATGCGGAGTGTCGTTACATAGTTGTGTGTGACAATGAACGCTGCCCATGGAGGGTTTGTGCAAGGAAGCAAAAGGCCACCAGAAAGTGGAAGATCACAAAAGTTGTTGGGCCACATAATTGTGCTGACCATGTGCTCACACTGAGGCATCGGCAGTTGACATCTACCCTCATTACCCAGTGGTTGATGGGAATATTGCAGGGAGAACCGAACATGAAGGTTAGGACAATTATCAGGACAGTTGAGACATTGTATGATGGTTATGTGATAACTTATGGTAAAGCCTGGAGGGCTAAGCAGCGTGCATGGAAGATGATATATGGGGAATGGGAGGATGGGTACGAGCACCTGCCAATACTTTTCAGTGCAATCAAAGCGATGATTCTAGGCATGCATTATGAGTACATTCCAAAACCAAATGCATGGAAGGATGGGAGGCAGATATTCTTCCGTGCTTTCTGGTGCTTTCCCTCAGTGTGTCAAGACCTTTAGGCACTACTGTCCTATCTTCTCCATTGATGTTACGTTCCTGATTGGCAGTTCCACTTGCTGGAGCCGACGTATGACGAGACCCATCGAGAACATCTCATAGCGGAGGGGCATGTAATAACCTATATGTCTTGTTCAAATTATTGTAATGAGAAGCATATATGTGTTTGTGAAGTAATGGGAGATTATGTTTTATTCCATACAGGACCTACCCCTCCTTCATCCTAGACCACAACGGGTTCTTGGACATGCAGTACGACGATAGGTACACTCCTTTCCTACAAAGAGCTGCCCTAGATGTCATCTCTTTTTAGGTTCATCGTGGGTTGCCCACGTTCAACTCAGCGGCCTTAACTACGCTGGTTGATAGGTATTTTCTTGAAACATTGCCTCCATTCCTACAGATTTGTTCATGCGTGTTCCTTTCTAACATGTAATCTTGCTTTGTCAAAAATGTAGGTGGCGGCCGAAGAGTAACAACTTTCACTTATCTTTCGGAGAGATGACTGTCACGCTTTAGGACAGTCAGAATATACTAGGTCTGAGGATTCATGGCAATGCAGTGGCTAGGCCATGCAGGTCAGAAGGTTGGAGAGCATCTGTAGAGGCCTTCCTTGGGTGTGAGGTTGGTGAGCAAGGGGCTCGCACTTCTGGAGTTCTAATCTCCTGGCTTCGGTAAGACTTCGCACAGTGCCCTAAGGAGGCAAATGATGAGACAGTTGGTTACTACTACAGGGCGTGGATCCTACACCTGTTTGCCTACATTCTCTTTCCCGACACAACAGGGGACACTGCGTCGTGGATGTGGGTCCACTGCCTCACTGACTGGGACTAGGCAGGTCAGTACAGTTGGGGCTCTATAGTGTTTGCTTTTCTTTACCGGCACCTTTGCGAGGCGTGTCGTCGGACTTCATTCTTAGCCTCACTTGGTGGATGCATGTACCTGCTCTAGTTGTGGATGTGGGCTCATGTACCAGTTGGCCGTCCCAAGGTTTAGGCTCGTCGTGACTGGTTCCCAAGACAGCATGCATGTCGGCAGCCGACGCGGGTGTACCTTTTGGACCAGGTTAGAGTTCTGCACGTGAGGTTAGAGTGGGCATATATTGTGTTCACGAATGAGCTAGACACGCTCATGGCCTCTAGTGTAAGTAAATATTATTTACCATGCTAGTTTGAAATGGTTTAGTATAGCATCTAACATCTTGTTTCGACATGTTGCAGGTTACTTGGGAGCCATACGAAGGAGAGAGGGCACTTCCTTTTCCGTTGAGTAACATGTGTGGGTCGGACGAGGACCTCTACAGGATGAGGTGCCCTATAATCTGCTTCTATGTTGTCGAGTTCCACCTGCCATATAGAGTTGCATGCCAATTTGGTGTAAGACAGCTTTGGCCACCAGCTCCGTTCTTGACTTCAGTTGACTTACACAAGTAAGTGTCCTGCTATTTCGATTGTCCTGTTATAGTCCATTTGCATTAGTTCCCACATAAGATGAAGTAATGATGACCTACGTGCACTTTTAATATGGTCATATGTATATGGATTGAAATGAATGTGGTACATATTTGTATATATGTACATGTATGGAATGCATATATTCATGTCATATTTTTGTTTAGTTTGCATAAAAAAAGGAAACTTTGAAAAATTTTCTATAGAAATTTGTATTACTTCGTATAAAAACTTCACTAACGATGGCGTACAAGACGTGCAGGTTAGATCGTCAGAAGAACAGGAAGATTTTTTATTGGGAGAAGCACCACCAATCATACATTGAATAATGAGAGCTGTTGGACGCCAACATGGATGAGAACGATGAGCCACACACGAACCATGAGTACAGGCGCTACCAAGCTTGGTACTAAGGTGTGACATGTTGCAGGCTGAGGCTACAATGGACAGAAGAAGACTACACCGACATCGAGTCCTCCTCCGATGAAAACACGACGTACAACCAAACTACTCGTGTAGGAAGGCAGGTGGAGGTAGGACAAATCTTAGACAGAGTGGTAAGTCATTTGCCTTAGTTTTCTATGTTGAGTTTCATACCAATACAATCTTACTGAGAACTTTGTTATAGGGCAACACCCTCAAATGCTCGGTTGAAGACATTGCGTGCTTTTGTCCGAGAGTCAGGGATGATGACACGCGTAGCTTCCTAGACGTAAGCTTCTAAAAATTCTTTCAAGTATAATATTAATACGATAAATTCTTTCAGTTAACATGATTTTGTACAACAAAGACTAGCACGTCGACTACAGTGTAACTGCTCATTGTGGTTGTAGGACAACTACTATGCAAGACGTGCACATTCCTTCCATAGGCAAAGGAGGTTTAGGTTCGTCTAGCCATGCACCTACAGGGTCCATAGGCATTGCGTACGAGGATGAGGATGAGGACGATGAGGAGGTGGGCCAGAGGCACGAGGAGTGAAAGGATCTAACAATGCCTAGAGGGGGTGAATAGGCGTATCTAAAAATTAACTACAAATGCTAAGTTCTAATTTGTCAGTCAATGTCGGAAGTCCCAACAGTTTGGGTCAGAACTCCCGACGTCATCAGAATTTCTGGCACAAACTGTCAGAAGTCCCGACGCCTATGTGAACTACAAAAGCAGTGCCAAATTTAACTTAGCGGATAAATAGTCTTACAAGCCCACTTTCTAGTGGTTTGGTGAAGATGTTGGGTCACTCCCTTGATGCCAAAATGCCTCCAAATCATAGATCAAGTCCAAACCCTAGAATGAAGTTTGGAAGAGAAAGAGACAAACAAAAACAAAAGTGATAGCATAAGTCGCAACAACAACAAGCACGTGGGACACAAGGATTTATTTTGAGGTTCGGCAACCCCACAAAGGAGCTCCTACGTCCTCATTGTTGAGGTGACCACAAAGGTCGGAGTCTCTTTCACCTCCTTGCCTCTCAAAGCAACCACAAAGGTCACTCGAGGTTTCCACTAAGAAATTGAGGGTAATACAAACTTTCTAAGGCTCTTCCACAAGATGGAAGCTCTTGGATGATGCCAAGCCGGCTAGGGTTCCAAGAACCCAAGAGTAATAGACACAAATCTAACCGGCTTGACGAATAAATCAAGTGCTCAAGCTTGCCAAAGTGATTTTCTCCCTCAATCCACTATCTTGTCACTCAAATTCTTGGGGAATTGAAGTTAGGAGCAAAGGGGAGAGGAGAGGGAGCCTTGAATGCTTGAGAGCTGTTTTGGCCATGAGTAAGTTACAATGAACCAGTGAGTCATAGTTAGAAGAGTGGAGAGAGCTATTTATACTCAAGGTAGAAATCCAACCATTCAGATCTACGTCGAAAGTTCCGACACAGATCTCGGGACTTCCGACCTATAAACAAAACACTATTCATAGCTAGGTCAAAGTCACAATGAGTAGGTCACCGTTGGAACTCCCGATGTACGTCGAGACTTCCAACGACTAGGACTCTCGACGTACGTCGGGACTTCCGACGAGAGCGGTCAATGAGCCAGCCAAGGTCCAGATGTCGGGACTCCGACCTGAAGTCGGGACTTCCGACAGCCACAGTCACCGTGTAGGCTAAGTGACTGGGCGTCGGGACTTCCGACCGTCGAGAGTTTCGTCTTACGTTAGGACTTTCCGACACCAAAAGTCTCGAAAAGATATTCTATGTGCACGTGAAGAGCTAGAGTGTCTCTCTTTTGATTTTATTTTTATGCTTGAGCACTCTATCTTCCTCAGACCAACTAAGTTTGCATCCCTCTTTATAGCATGGTGGATCCTAAACTCAAAACAAAATATAAAATCCTTGGAGAGCGCTTTGAGTGCATCCGCCTTTACAACTTCAAAAATTGAGGGATACCATTTCAGCTTTATCAACTCTTTTAGTCTTTCATGGGACTAATAGCAGCGACATATCTTATTAAGATCATATTTGTCCCTAATTTGAATGTCATCAATACACCAAAACCCACATAGGGGGCAAATGCACTTTCAATCTCCCCTTTTTAATAATTGATGACAACCAACTTAGGCTTTTATAAGAATGAAAGAATTTAAAGCTTTTGAACCCCAAAATTTATGAAGAGCTCCCCCTTGATGTATGTATGAATTTGAACTTCATTTAGAACCATCTATACATGATTTGCATACATCAAGACAAAAACTCCCCCTAAATTTTGCAATCCATGGGGTGCAACAAGTGTGTGTGAACAAACACATATCCATGAAAAGAGATGCAATATGACATGTTATATTCACATAGCAGGTAAAAGAGGATGTGATGGCCAAGAATTCAAAGTAGAAACTTGAAGCAACACATGGCCATCCAAAATAACATCCACCATCACAAGTAGAGACAAGCACAAGCTAATAAGATAGATAGATAACCATTACTTGTCCTACAATCATCCATCACAAACACATATAGTTGTCCATTACATACTAGCCACCACACAACATAGTTCATACAAGCTAAAAGTTTTAAAGTCTCGAAACCAAGTGACCAACTAACTTATTATATGATAGATCAAAGCCTAACACTCCACGTTATCAACAAGTGCCAAAAGGGGTAGGCCGTGTGAAAGAAACAACTACTCATCCTCATAGTCCTTATCATCATAATGGTCACCATGTCACCATCATCATCTTCCTCAATGTAGTCCTCAACTTCTACAGTGGCCATGCTCTTGCCATGGGGGCGAGAAGCAACATCATCCTTGTAGGCCTCACAAGCCTCATCATAAAGCGCTAGAGGATCATAGGGAGGCACAAACAGCTACGGATGTGAAGACACAATACCAGCATGCTGCTCCAAATGATAGAGCTTCTTGTGCATGTCATGCCCACGCTGAGCACTAGCGCAGCACTGTCCAAACATGTAGGTCATGAGGAACTTGAACTTGCTGGGCTTCTTACTAGAGGAGGAGGAAAAGAGCGGCTCAGCACTAGAAGCACGAGAAGCAGCAGGTGGTGAAGCACCACGGCGAGAGCAAGAACCCGAAGGACCTTTGCCTTTGCCTCGGGCTGCATCAGCTTTCTTCTTGAGGACCCTTGTAGCTGTGATAGAAGTCTTGTTGGAGATCTTGAGGAGCTTGTGCTAGGAATCTATGGGGAACTAGATGCCTGATACTTGCTCAATCACATGCATGATGTAGGGGGCATAGGGAAGGTGCCTCACGGGATCCTCAATGGCATCATGTATCTTATTCCAAATGTATCGATTGATGGAGAACTGCTCAAAATCATCACCAAAGCGTTGAAGGACCTTCTGAGAGTCATCACGAAGGAAAGTGGAGTCACCGTGCTTCGGATACAAAATCTATCGTAGGATGTTGTTTAGAACATAGTAGTAGGGCTTTAGATACATAGTCTGTCCATTAGCTGGATATCCATCAAGGTACATGTGTTGATACTCCTCCAAAGCCACACCCTCATACTCAGTAAGCTCAGGTGCAGTGCGGTAGGTGTGACCCAAACCAAGAAGGTGAGAGAAGGTAATGAAATCCACCTTGTAGTGCTTACCTTCTGTAGTCCAATGGATAATATCAATGGCACCGGTAGGGTCTTTCTCATGGTGATAGGAAGCATAAAACTGACTTATGATCTCATTGTTCCAATGCTTCCGAAACACCATCAGGTAGGATAGCCCCATTGAGCAAATATCATGAACCATCTGCTCTAGCTCAGGCTCCTTGAACAGACTAAGGGAATAAGCATCAATAACCTTCATCTGAAGGACCGGTGGCTCCCTCTTCTTCAAAAACTTGTTATAGAGAATGGACTCATAGTAATCAAAGTGAAAAGGATGCTAGAAACGGTACTCAAGGTGGAGATCCTTCTCTTCTTCAGCATACAAATTTCTGCCTCTCATGGACCTGATATCCTGGACCCTGTGACGGTAGTCAACTGGCAGAGGAGGTGTGAAACCATCAGCAGGATTAGGAGCGAGCTGGGCTCCCATATGACTAGTAGAGGACCATAAAAAATAATAAGCTCACTAAAAAACCAGGGGCCTCGAGACGGTGTACTCGTAACCTCAGTGATGATAGTGCGGCCTGCTCGCTCGAGAGCTTCTTCTTCAGCATCCACTATCGGATCATCTCCAGCAAAGGCACATGCCGAGGAGGTGGAGGAATGGCAGCCAAGCCTTGAGCACCACAACCATGTGCATGCTTGGCTTGGGCATGGGAACCACTAGCTCCATCATGGGGATAAGCCGCCTTGGTGCGACCAGCCGATTTGGGTGTAGCAGCGCGGTCTTGATTGTGCTTAGACTGCTTCTCCTTGCGACACAAGGGACTACTACCATCCATGGCTTTGAGAAACATCTAGACATGGAGTAGCATGATTGGATGGGTGACCTCAGGGTTGGAAGTCCCGGCCAAAGCCAGAAGTCCTGACGGTTGGGACTTCCGGCGGGGATCGGGACTCTCGATGCGCGAGGTCATGAATCCATTCATGATACACCACATCAAGACATGCATCCACACAAGGAAGGTAGAGGAGGAGAAAGGGAAGAACAATAGAGGCAGTATCCAATGTACATTGGAAGTTAGGGTTCAAGACACCATGGTTGTACCTTGAACAAGGGAAGAAGGTGGAGGAAAATGAAATCCGCAGGCCACGAACAAATCTTCAAGCACGAGCACCACCATGAACGGAATCCCCACCACCGAGCCGAGGAAGAAGATTAGAGCATGAGTGGTGGGGAGGGGGTGAAGAGGCCAGGAGTGCGAGGAGGGAGGGAGGGAGGGAGAAATGATTGTAGTAAAATGGGCCGGGCCGGGTGAAAATGGGATTTTAACCCTAGGTCAAAGACGCGGCGCGGTCAAAATGAATGGCTTAGATCTGCGTCGGGACTCCTAGCATTGGGCCGGGACTTCCAGCGGTCGGGAGTCCCGGCGCGAGCCATGACTTTTGGCCGTCGGGAGTTCTGACCTACGTCGGGACTTCCAACGCAGAGAAACTGGAAAACTCCCAAAGTTGAACTCATTACACCATGTGGGGCAGAAATATGATGGACACTAACATTTTCACAAGTAACTAGATTTCATTTAACCATCATAAAGCAATAGTCACTCATGAAAATTATAAAATATATTTTGAAAGTGTCACATAATATTTTCTCAATTCTTTTCTCCTAACTAGATCAAACAAAGTATGTGCAAGATGTAACACCCCGGGTGTTAGTCACAAGTTAATCAATAGATTTGGACTTAAGTAGGATATGTCAAGCAATGATTATGATCTCTAGTTTATAATTTTGAAGTGATGATGAAGTTGTTGTGGTCCAATCTATGAAATTGAGTCCCAACTTGAACTTGGACAACACACCTTTGCTTACATGTGGACCCTTGTTAAGATTTCACAAGAGTAATGTTAAACATGCTTGTTTCATGTACATTACATCAACATGCATCCATCTTGAATAGTGGAAAAGTTTCATGAAGATTGGAGCTAAAAAGTCATATGAAATGATAAGTTACATTTTTGCTTAAATTACTTCATTTAGCAAATGGAAACATGGTATGTCGACCAAACCTTTCAACCTTGCTCAAACAACTCTAATTCAACTCATGAACAAAAGTCATGAAGGGTTCGTGTTGAGAAAATATCAAGAAATTGCTTCTAAGTGTGGGAATGGCTAAAATTGTCTTTTTCATGGTATGGTTTTGACCTGTGTTGACCAACTATTTGGAATGCTTGCATAGAGTTGGACCTTAAATAAAAGTTGGAGTTTGAGTGGAGTAGAACAAACTTTATTTTTAGACCAAGCCCTGATTCAACTCCTAAGTGGCTCCAACAGTGGCTTCAAGTCTGAATGCAGTGCTGTTTTGGCCTCTCATAAATATTTCTAAGTCCCTGATTGACAACAGCGAGTCCACATGTTGTGACATTTTTATCTTCCAAATTCATATGGTAACTCAACTAGATTCCTTAATATGAGTTAAAGTACACTTTGTGCTAGAAACAATGAAGCAAGCCTTATCAAGTTTGGAGTTCATTTGGATCTTTGAAGTTAGTTTCAAAATCAGCAAAGACTAACTGTTTCCAGGAGTTAACTGAATCTCGGTTTTAGTTTCGTGTACCCCACTTTGGAGAATTGGATCTTCCTAACAAAGCTGAACCAGTCCATGATCCTTTAACCAAAGTTGCAAAGCAAGATGTGCACAATAAACTTTGTTTAAGGGTCATGAGCTAGTTTGGTCCCTAGCTTAGTCAAACTGAGGCCTCAAAACTGAACCTAGTGTTGTTTTGGATCTTGAAATTTTGGCTGTCCCAGATTTGCAATGTTGATGATGGTTGGCATTTTGCGTTCTTGGATTTTTGTTAAACAACACAAGTTGAGCCAAATATAAAAGTTGGAGTTTACATTTTGGAGAAGGACATACAAAAAGTTGGATTAAATTTGTCCATGTTTGGACCAAGTAATTGGAGCACAAGCAAAGTAAGGCTAACACTATCAACTTTTGGCCTAATTACTCACTAATCTGTTGCTCTAATGGCCAAGCATCCTAAATACAAGTTGTAGAGTAGATTGAGTGGAGCAACTTTGTTTCAACGCCCATAGCCCAGTTTGGCCCATAGCTAGACTAGAAACGGCCTCCATGTCGGGCTGAACCACACAAGCCAGGTGTCGGATGAAATGCCGACATGGAGTTCATGTGCGAGAGCGCGCCCCACCATGCCAACGCGTGTCCCACCTCCTCTACCGCGCCTCTGCACCCTCCAAAAGTGGATGCCTGAGCTCCTCCACTCCCTCACTCGCCCTGCCTCGCCCCTCCTCGCTCCCTTCCTCGCTCTATGCCAGAGCGCGGACGTGGCCGCCATTAACGCCGAGGCGGAGCTCCATGCCTCCCGCATCTCCCTTGCCTCCGTGAACCGCCGCTCCTCGCTGACCATGCCTCCCACGTCTCCCTTGCCTCCGTGCTCTGCCGCTCCCCGCTGACCACGCCACCTCCTTCCTCACCTCGCACTGCGCCTCCCTAGCTCCTCGTCTCGCTGGCTCCGCCCCTGCATCCCGCTGTTGCCGGAGCACCGGTCGTCAAGCCACCTACAGTTATGACCAAGCCGTCTTGACCCAGCGTGGAGCAATTTGTGGGCGCCTTCAGATGTGCGCAGTCCTAGGCGATCCCCCTGGCACTCCCCACCGCTGCCGGCTCCTGCTAGCCAAGGCCGATCGGCCCCAAGCCGTGCTCTGCTCCGTTCCCGTGAGAAGAAGAAGGCGAAGGACCTCGCGCAGCAATAAGGAGAATGGGAAGGGGTTTTCTGCAGAAGTCATGATTCGGTTGAATAGTGACTGGAGGGACCTTTTCGTTGGAATTTATTTTCGTTGAAGTTCGGGGTCCTCGGTGCAAGTTTGTTTGTCTTTTATGGCTAAAACTTTGGAAAATCATAATAAATCATAGAAAAATCATAAAATAGCAAATAATGACTTTTTGGAATCCTTGAGAGTATATCTATGTAATAGAGTCATAATATGATATATGTTAGTATAAGGTTTTTGTTGTTTTTAATTATCTATGTAATTAGGATTTTCTAGAGATAAATTCATATCTAAACTTGTGGTGCTCTAATTGCTATGACAATTTTATGGTAGGCTACTAATGCTATGTGTGTGTTGTGGTAAAAAGTTCATGGTCATTGGATGTAGTATGATTGATTTATTAATTTAACTTGTTTATTGCTTGATAAATGATTTTAAATAAGTTATAATTTTTATGAAGATGCAAAAATGGAAAAGGTTGTGCCATTACCTTGGTATGATGTTTTTGTGTCATGTTGATACATAATATGGCCATGTGTTTGTAGAAAATAGTGTGTTTTTTATTTATCTTGCTCTCACATGTTTTCTTGCATTAGCAATTTATCTTTTTTTTTGTAATAATTAAATTTATAAAACCTGAGCATGTGAATTTTTTGCAGTAGCCATGTTTTGATAACATATACCACTAATAAAAGTCTCAGCCCAAAAGTAGTTGTTCTCATATATCACTAAAATTATATATATGTTTATTAGGAGAAAGGATTAATAAAAGCATAATTGTAGATAAAGCTTATAATTGTATTTGGTGATACTTTGAGTGATTGGTGTTCAATAAAGTGTTGCTAAGTATGTTAGTGGTGGTTGAAGTTCTTGAATGGCTCAGGTGTGTATGCTCTTTGTTAGCAAAACAAGTGAAACATCAAATTGTTATATTATGAAATGGCTGCATGTGCATTTTCTGTTGTGATGATAACTTCGTGATGTAAATGATGTTTTCTGTGAATGTATTGAATACTAAAATTGTAGATAAATTCTTTATATTTCTTTTCCTAAAATTTCATGATTTTAGGCCTGTTGGTTTAGGAGTTATAGATTTTATAAGTTTGCTATCAAGTTTTGCATGTCCTCTGGACAAATCTGAATAATTATATTGTTTGGCTTATTTAAACATGGAATCATATATTGATGATAATAGGAGAGTTGTAGTGATTTTTCTAATATTTCTATAAAATTAAGAATCATATTTACTGGATGTCTAGAACTTCAGATATATATTTATGAAGTTACTATCAGATTTATGTCCTAGTTTGTGTAGATCTGCTTGTTAGTATTTTTCAACCTTGTTAACCTTTAAATCTTCTGTAGGTATAAATAACAAAGTTGTAGAATTTTTTTTTATCTTTCCAGAAAGTCTAGGATCACCTTTATTGGATGTCATGATCTCTGTTTATGACTGAAACAAGTGACTGTTGTGCTGCTGTCTAGGAACTGCATGTGTAGGTTGATTGCTTTAGCTTGCCCTGGTTGGTTAAACATGTTAAGTTGACATAGATTGATGAATACTTGCCATGGCTACACGCAAGTAATTTGGGTGCCATGCTTGATGTGCTTGCCATCTCCTATGTTATGCTTGAGTGATGATTAAGTTAAATAGTTCTAGGTGCTTACATTGGTTTGGTGTATTTTTATGAATGCTTTACGTGTTGCACTTCCATGCATTCATACGTATGCATTGTTGCACCTCATTTAGGTACGCTAGATGCACCATGTGTAAAGACATGATGTTGGAGCCAAACCCGAAGATGAAGTTTGGTGAATCCATCCAGAAGATGGAAGGACTAAGCAAGTACCAAGATGGGAGATGCTCACCAAGCGAGTGTCATCTAACAAACACTGACCTAGTATTGGATCCTAGGCAAGCCCCGGAGAATTCTAAGCCTCCTATGTTTTACAAATATCAACTTGAGTTCTTTTATGTTTGATGCATTAGGTTATAAGAGTTGATTGAAACCACTTGATGCATATAACTTCCATGTCCAGAAATATACCTTGAACCCTATGTAGGTCCAGGATTGAATATATGCTTAGCAATGCTTAGTCCGGTAGAAGTCGGGTGATTTTCTGTCACCGGTGAAATATAGGTGGATACCAAAGCATGGTTGGCTATCTTTCTATTGTGGAAAATAACCATGTGATGATGAATAAACGGAGACCGGACGGGATATAGTGATTGAGAGGCAGCAGGACATGGAGGTCTTGTGTGCATGTTATATCCCATCTGTGTCAATTAAGGACCATACCATTGTTGGCGAATCTATCGAGATTGAACACATGCCTCTCACTTAGCTGGCCGGATAACTCATTCCGACCGCGAAGCCGAGTAGCTCAACTCAGGCCGGGCCCCGATTCTATAAAAGTGCGCACTCTGGATGGTAGTAAGGATGTGCGGGGAGGCAGACGTGAGCCCAAGGGTAGGCCGGGCCTGAACGTCCTGGAAGCTGGTTGTCCCTGATTGTGCGGCGCTGATCGAACCCACAAAATGTGGACCTGAGTTGTACTAAAGGTGACCTAAGACTACCTTGGCGCAGGTATGTCTGGATTTGTGTTAGGAATAAATTCCTAGTTGGTTGAAATCAATTCGAATCGTTGTCTCTCCCGGATAGTGAGAAACTCTGACTCACACCAACATTGTAGTAATTGAATTATGGAATATGATGGTTATGATGAACATGGAATTATTACACCGGCTATGGTTACTATTGTTATGCTACTAAATGATATAACACATGTTTGGCACAGGTTAGTTGCTAATCTAGAGATGAATAACTATAATTAACTTGATCACCAAATTATAAAATGTATAGCTGAATTAGTGGCTTTTTATATAAAATATTGTCATGCTAGCTCCACTTATAAATCCTTGGATGATCCTAGGTGTCACTTTATTTTTGGTTTAAGATGGAAAGTCTAGCTGAGTATATTCGAGTACTTGGAGTTTATCCCACCATGTTGTAGGTGAAATTTTTGGCCTAAGGAAGATGGTGGCTAACCGCTGGTGGGCTCGATAACTCTATATAGTGTTCTTATCTATATGCTTTTGTCAGAGGATGTCACGTATGCTAGCAATTTATTTGGAACTTATATTATTATAATTATTTGAAAGCTATGTTGTTTTCACTAATCGGTTTTGAAACCCAAACTTGTATTATTATTTGTGAACTCATTGTAAACATTATTTCCGCTGCAACTCTGTGTGTATGATGTGTATTTGCTTAATCGTGTGATCTTGGTTGTGATGTTGATTTACCGAGGTCCTTCGTGACACTCGGCGGACTATCGGGTTTATATAAGTGAAAGTATGTGGGCGTCAACGTGTTAAATGGGGACAACCGTACTTGAGCTTGTATGAATTGGACGATTCTGTCACACAAGACATCATGCCATGTTATGAGAATCAATGATATTTAGCTCACTCTTCAAAGCACAAAATGTTGACTCATCTAGGGGCTTTGTGAAGATATCGGCTAGTTGCTTTTCGATGCTCACATGGTGAATTATGATATCTCCTTTTGCTTCATGGTCTCTCAAAAAGTGATGCCGGATGTCTATGTGCTTTGTTCGAGAGTGGTTTACGGTGTTGTTTTCCAACTTAATGGCACTCTTATTGTCACATAAAAGGAGAATCTTGGTTAGCTCACAACCAAAGTTTTTGAGAGTTTGCTTCATCCAAAGTTGTTGGGCACATCATGCACCGACCGCCACATACTTGGCTTTGGTGGTGGACAAAGCAATGGAGTTCTACTTCTAAGAGCTCCAAGACACCAAAGACCTACCAATAAATTGGCAAGTCCTAGTAGTACATGTTTACTTTGCAACATGCATAATCCAAATCAGAATAACCAAGTAACTCAAAAGTGGAGCCCTTAGAATACCACAAGCCAAGATTAGGAGTGTGCACTAAATACCGAAAAATTCTCTTAATGGCCACAAGGTAATATTCTTTCGGATTAGCTTGAAATCTTGCACACAAGCACACACTAAGCATGATATCGGGCATAGATGCACAAAGGTAAAATAGGGATTCAATCATGGAGCGATATACCTTTTGATCGACGTCCTTTCCTGCTACATCAAGATCAAGATGTCCATTGGTTGGCATGGGTGTCTTGATGGGCTTGGCCTTGTCCATGTCAAATCTCTTCAACATGTCGTTGGTGTACTTGGTTTGACTTATGAACGTACCATCCTTGAGTTGTTTGATTTGAAATCCAAGAAAGAACTTCAACTCTCCCATTATGGACATCTCAAACCTATTCATCATAATCCTGCTAAATTCCTCATAGAAAGTCACATTAGTACTACCAAATATTATGTCATCGACATATATTTGGCAAACAAAAATATCATTATTGACTTTGCGAGTAAATAAAGTAGCATCGGCCTTTCCTATTTCAAACCCTTATTTGAGTAGGAAATCCTTCAAGCAATCATACCAAGCTCTAGGGGCTTGTTTGAGCCCATAGAGCTCATTGTCGAGCTTGTAGACATGGTTGGGAAACTTTGGGTCCTCAAAGCCCAATGGTTTCTCTACATACACCAACTTAGATAGGAGGCCATTGAGAAATGCACTCTTCACGTCCATTTGATATAGCTTGAAATCATGATGAGCGGCATAGGCAAGTAGAATACAAATTGAATCTAGCCTAGCCACCGGTGCATAGGTCTCCTCAAAATCTAAGCCTTCAATTTGAGTGAATCCTTGAGCCACCAACCTTGCCTTGTTCCTTGTCACCACGCCAAGCTCATCTTGCTTGTTGCGGAAGACCCACTTGGCTCTAATCACATTTTGCTTAGGCCTTTCCACTAAGGACCAGAGTTCATTCCGAGTGAAGTTGTTCAACTCCTCTTTCATGGCTATCATCTATTCCGGATCATCAAGAGCCTCTTCCACCCTACGAGGTTCCAAAGGAGAAACAAATGAGTAATGCTCATAAAAACTTGCTAAATGAGAATGTATAGTTACCCCCCATCGAATGCTCCCCAATATGTTATCAACGGGATGATCCCGTTGAATGGATTGATGCACTCTAGGATGTGGCACTTGAGTTGATCTTTAGATGTGTCCATCATCATCAACATCATGGTCATGATTGATTGGAGGATCACAACCATGAGCTTATGAAGGGTTGACTTCACTTCTTTCTTTATTGTTGAGGTGAGGTTGAGCTTGCTCATTGTTGACACCATCTTCATGAGAATGACCTTGTGCTTCATTTGATCTCTCATCTTGATTATTTCTTGTTGCGGAAGCTTCACCATGTTCATTGGATGAAATATGATGAGTGGTTGGATCAAGATCAACATGCACAATATTGTCATCATCTTCATCTTTGATGGGATTTACTTCACCAATTGTAAGCTTCTTGATGGCTTTATGTGGAGCTTCTTCATTACCTACAATCTCAACATTGACTTGCTCCTTTTGAGAGCCGTCGGTTTCATCGAAAGTCATGTGTATCGCGATTTCAATCAAACCGGTGGTTTTATTAAAAACACGATATCCATGTTCATTTGTACCATAACCAAGCATGAAGCCTTCATCAACCTTTGGTGCAAACTTTAAGCTTTTGGACTTCTTGTTAAGTATGAAACACTTGGATCAAAAACTCTAAAGTAGTGCACCTTAGGCTTTTTACCGGTTAGAAGTTCGTTGGCGGTCTTGTCCCTTTTCTTGTGAAGAGATAAGCGGTTGATAGCATGACATGCCATGCTAACCATTTCTGCCCAATAGTTGGTTGGAGTCTTGTATTCATCCAACATTGCTCTTGCAGCTTCAATGAGCATTCGGTTCTTCCTCTCCATAACACCATTTTGTTGTGGAGTGTATGAAACCAAAAACTCATGCTTGATTTCTTCTTCATCAAGAAACTCTTTAATGTTGGTGTTCTTGAATTCTTTCCCATTATCACTTCTAACCCTCTTGATCTTGACATCAAACTTATTTTGGGCTCTTTTTGCAAACTTCTTGAAGATGCCATGTACTTCACTATTGTCACACAAAAAGAATACCCAAGTGAAATGAGAATAATCATCAACCCATTATCATTTCTAACTCTCTTGATCTTGACATCAAACTTATTTTGGGCTCTTTTTTGTACCTTCTTGAGGCTCATACCCAAGTGAAACGAGAATAATCATCAACAATTCTGAAACCATATTTGTCCAAATATGTCTATGTCCAAATATGTCCATGTAAAGCAACTCTAATGGACTTTCGGTAGTTACAACATTCTTGATGGGATGTTTAGCTCCAACTTATTTTCTCGCTTGGCATACGCTACAAATCCTATCTTTCTCAAAAGAAACATTTATTAGTCCAAGGATGTGTTTACCTTTTTGAAGTTTGGCCAAGTTCCTCATCCCAACATGGGCAAGTTGGCAATGCCATAATCAACCCATGCTAGATTTTGCCATTAAACAAGTCTGGAGATTTACTCTATTTGATGTGAAATCAACTAGATAGAGTTTTTCTATTAAATGACCCATAAATGCAATAGAGAAATCCTCCCTTCTATAGACTTCCACACCCTTATCCGTAAAGAGACAATTGTAGCCCATCTCACAAAGTTCCAAAATGGATAACAAATTGTATCTCAATGAATTAACAAGTAAAACATTAGAAATAGAATTATCATTTGAGACAACAATTTTACCCAAACCGAGAACTTCCTTTTCATTGTCACCAAACACATTGTTTCCACTTTGGTCATGACTAGATTGAAATGATGTGAACATATCCTTCTCTCCGGTCATATAATTGGTGCATCCACTATCCACCACCTAACTTGTTCCACCAGAGGAATATTCCTACAAAAATAATTAAACCTTTTGTTTTAGGTATCCAAAATGATTTGGGTCCTAGGGGGTTAGTCACAGAAAACTTGGGCACCAACATACTTTACCATGATCTTGCCATCCTTGCCCCAACAACACATGTAATCACTAGCATAGCACCGTGGAAGTGGTGCTTGTGGCTTGGGGGCCTCGGATTGCTTCGTCTTGATTGTCTTGTTACTTGTAGGTTGAATCTTGGGAATGTAGACCTTGTTGTTGGCCTTGCATATAAGCTCATCAAGAGCAACACCCTTATTGAACTTCACACAAGGCACACCATTGATCATGTTCCTTCCGTGGGCCTTTCCATCATACCTATTGTAGCCAATGCCTTCCTTGATTGATGGGTGCCTTGATGACTTGTATATAGTCCTGTTGGATTGCTTTTGACACTTACACCCATTCTTCAAGACTATCTTCAACCTATGAATATCCTTGTCTTTCTTCTCTAGCTCAATAAGGTTAGTTGCATATGCATTTACATCAATTTTATAGCATATTTTACAACCATTACTAGTGGAGACATTAGAGTTTTCGGTTGCCTTAGGAGAAGTTGAAGTTCTAGCCCAAAGAGTACTATAGTTTAGCTTAAGATTTTGGTATTTTTCTTCCAAACTTGTGAGGATTTCTTGAGCTATACTCTTCTCATTCTTGAGGCTAGCTACTAGATCATTAACCGAGGAATGTTCTTTAGTCAATTTCCCAATTGAATCATTGGCTAAAGACAATTCAACGGTTAACTTTTCAACCTTCATCTTTTCCTCGGCGATAGATGCTTCAAATACAAGGTTCTTGTCTCTCTTGAGTGATTATGTCTCCTTGTATCTCTAAGCATCTATCCCTCTTCTCTAATTTCTTTGTTAGCATTTTTATTTTAGTGTAGGCCTTTTTACCAAATTTCTTTATCATGGTTGCTTCAAGTTCTTCTATGTTCTCATCACAACTATCATACTCATCACTAGAGGGATCGGATGAGACATGTACCTTCTCTTTCTTAGCCTTGAGGCAAGTTGGAGTGTAGTATATAGTCATTGTCAATGAGGTTGGAGAAGAGCCTTGGTGATGAAGATAAGATGGAAAAGAGTTTTGATGGTGAAGTCGAGTCGGGGAAGGTCATGGTCTGTGACGAAAAGTGGTGGATGGCAATGTTTGCGGCTCCCTTCTTCTTCTTCTCATCATCACTTGAGTCACTATCATTTGACTCCCACTCTTCACCAAGATGAGCTTCACCTCTCTTCTTGCCTTTGTTCTTCTTGTCTTCATCCTTGTCGTGCTTGTGCTTCTTCTTCTCATTAAGACAATCGGCTATGAAGTGACCGGTTTGACCACAACCATAGCAAAACCTCTTCTTGTTCCTTCTCTTCCCATCACCGTAAGTCTTCTGGTTGCTCCTCTTCTTTATGAACTTTCTAAAGTTTCTAATGAGGAGTGCAACTTCTTCATCGGACTCTTCTTGACTTGAGGAATCATCCTTCACTTTCTTCTTCTTCTCTTGACTAGAAGATTTGCCTTCATGAGCTTGAGTTGCCTTTGGGGCTACATTCTTGTTGTATCCCATTGCATTAGGATTTTGATTGTGAGCATTGATTGCATCTTCATCTAGACACTCATGATGCTTGAGCTTTGAAAGAACTTCTTGGGGTGTCATCCTATCATAACCGAGCCTTTCCATGATCATGGATGCCAGCTTGTTGTGGTGAACTGACGCACCTATCAGCGTTCATATGAGGGTTAGACAGAATAGCACCGATATGCCCGACACTGTTCTTGATGTGAATCCTCAGGTATGACCCATCATGGCCTCGGGTTACATCGAGTCGTGCCCGTCTCTTCCCTAGTGTTAGAGTTTTGACCTAGGCCCATACGCCTGGACATAGAGTGGTTGGCGGTGATATGGGTCCCCGTCGAGCGAGATGGAGCCCATGACCCTTTGGGGTCAGGCGAGATGGAGCCCGCGACCCTTGGGGGTCAGGCGAGATAGAGCCCATGACCCTTGGGGGTTGGACAAGACGAGAGCACACACCCAAGGGTCAGGCGAGACAGAGCCCACGGCTCAGGGTTGGGTGAGATGGAGCCTACGGTTTTGGGTGAGACCCCACATCCTTGGGGTTAAGCGAGACAGAGGCCATGACCCTTGGGGGTCTGATGAGACAAAACACGCACCCAAGCGTCCGGTGAGACGGGGCCCATGACCTTGGGGTCAGGCGATACGGAAATTGCGTCCTTGGGATTAGGTGAGACGTAGCCCATACCCAAGGGGTTAGGCAAGACATGTTAATATGTCTTGCTTTGTCTAGGGAAGTCGGTGGGGCACTTAACTCCCTTGCTTTGGGTATCCCTAATATCGATACCCGATATTAGCCCCCAACCTAGGGTGGAGTAGAATACTCCTTTGGAGGCTTTTCTAGATGGGAGGACTTTGAGGGCCTTGGCCTTCTTTTTGTAGCTGCGGCATGTCCTAGTAGGACAACGGTTTCCTTTGGTCATGATCGGACCCTTGGGGGTATATCCGTGAGATTTGGTGGATCAGAAAAGGTCTTTCTTGATTCCGACCCCTACGGGGGTCTGTTGTTTGCGACCGCGTGCGTTCGGTCTCCTTGCAAGTCTAACTTTCCTTGAGCCCCTACCCGTAGCGGGGGTCCAGTCGAGGGTTGGCTCATCTTTGTGATCGTCACCCCGTCTGAGGTTTCCGCAACTAGAGGGAGTTGAGCTAACGTCACTTGCCTCAATGGCTCGAGTGTCGCGCTTGGTGAGCTTGCTAATGGGCTTGTCCAAGTGGTGCCCTAACATCTTGTTCATTGGGGCTCGGCTTGGGTCAGCTGGTGACCGACTCTAGATTCTCAGTGGTCAATCCTTATAGTTCTTGGGTCTGTTCGACCGGTCCCGAGGGCTCTCTGTCTTTCTTCGAGGAAGAATATTGGATCGTATCCAGTCGAGACTCGAACATGGGCTGGGATGCCCACGGTGCTCGTTCGCCTAGGTACTAGCCACTAGTAGGCCCATCCCTTTTGACCCCTCACTCTAAAGGTGGCTGGAGCGGTGGTCGAACCCGTCGGTGGGCCAACCTTCGAACTCCTAGGCCTAGACGGGTCGTAGGAGCGTTTTCAGCTCCGTATCCCTCTTACCTATGATGGGCCATGGACCGTTCAGGGAGGCAAAAATGTCTGGTGTGTTTTTCGAGGGGACGACCATAGGTTGCGTGCGCACGCCCCATGACGAGATGTGGTGATAGGTCATGGCAGGTGTGGAGATCTAGGTGGGTGGTTGGTTTCCTCGCACCCGACGCCCCTATAAAGCCAAAGGGTTAGCCCTCCATGTTTCATATGCATGCCTACATCCTTAGTTCCGTAGCCACGCCGCCCCCGCCAACGCTTAGGTTTCCTACCTCCACATCTCCGCCACCGTTGAGCTCACATCCATCCGCCACCACCTCCAATGGATCCATGGTGTCATTCCGACATCACCTTCCAGTGCATGGAGGGCCTCATCCGTCCCGATCTTCTCTACCCGGACCATGGCCGAGGAGTGGTTGCTGCTCGGCAACAAGTATTCACAGTCGCTGCCCGATGGCTATGTGGTGTCATTCACCCACTTTCATGAGCATGGGCTCATGACCCCTGCCCACAAATTCCTCTAGGGGCTACTGCACTTCTACAAGATTGCGCTACAGCATCTCAATCCCAATGAGGTCCAACGCATGGCGGCGTTCATCGCGCTATGCGAAGGATTCCTAGGGATCAGCCCCCACTTTGACTTGTGGAGGTATTTCTTCGCCATCAACCTCTAGAAGAAGAGGGAGAAGGGCGGTAGGTAGGAGCTGCACATGCCGATGGGGTGCGCCAGTATCCAACTTCGGAACAAGGGGTCAGTGAGTACCCGTCCATGCGGCTCTCGACATCCAACAAGGGGTGGCACTCATAGTGGTTCAACCTCAAGAATGACACCACCGACCCCTCTATCGGAGTTCACCAGGAGCCGGTGGAGGCGGGATGTACCGTCGGCCTACCCCAGGAGACAACAGAGGTAGGCGGCTCTACCCTCGCGCCCGAGGTGCAAGCGGAGGCGGCGGCTCCGCCGTCGTGCCCCAAGAGCCAAGTGGAGTGGGGCGTTCCTCTAATGTGCCCCAGAGCTGCCAGGGGCGAGCCCCTCTGCCTAGGAGCAGGGGTAGGCTTGAAACAACCTTGTTCCGACGAGGCGAAGCAAGGGTCGGGGTTCATCCCCCAAACGCGTCTGTAGATCGACGACGCTGAGGTGAGTTCTCAATTCCTCTATTTTTTCCTGTTTTAGTCAGATTTCATTGTGACTTATGTATTTTGTCCCTTGCAGCGTCGGTAGGCAACGGAATCCTTTAGCGCTGGCGTCAAAGAAGAGCATCACCCTTCAATCGGGGCAGCGGCCGTCGGCTGGTGTCGCGCCCATTTCGGACCTGACCGCGTCGCCGACCGGTCACGTGCCACCCATGGTGGCACCTATGCCCTCGGCGGGACAGGCGGACATGGGCGTTCAAGGGGAACCTTCAGAGGTCGTGGAGCAGCCGGTGATGGCCATGATATTGCTGCCGATGGTGGGGCTAACGGGGCTACCGACCGCGCTCGTGGCGTCGACCGTGGCAGGCATGACGCGGCTAGTCGTGACTCCACCATTGCTGGTGGAGGTGGCGGTGGCCGTGATAGATGGGTCATAGAAGGGCGGAACCACCGCGTCACCTGAGGCATTGGCGCGACTCGTGCCATCGGTGGCCCAAGAGACGGCGCCTGGCGTGAACCAGACAGAGGGGGATGCGGCCGAGGGGTCCCCAGGAGTCGTGGTACTAGGAGAGAGGTTCGCGTCCGCACCATTGACCCCTTCCGTCGCTGAAGGGGTTGTCCCGACGGGGATGTCACGGCAAGAGGGGTCGGCGGCGCTTGGGGCTAATGGGGAGTCATCCCTAACCCTAACGTCGATGGGCGGTGGCTCGCCCTGTGTGGGGCGAGCCTTACTCTAGTGGATGGATGCGCAGGATCTAGTGTCGGTGCTTTTTACCCTTGACGATGCCGCAGAGAGCATGGAGCGGGAGAGCCTCAACGTAGGGATCGCATCTGTGCTCGAGGCCCTAGACCACACCACAGGCACATTACGCAATGTTGTTGTTCCCTCTGGCTGGGTGTTGCTTGGTTCTTCTTCTTGCCATTTTCTTCCTTTATATACTTTTTGTATCTTGACCATCGTCTCCCTCAGCCCCTTATAGCTCACAGCAGGGGAAATCTTGGTTCCTTCGTCAACAGAAGGAAGCCTGATACCGCCTCATCGAGGAGGCGTGGCTATGTGGGGAGGTGATAGCTCAGCTCATTGCCGCCCAGCAGAGGGTGGTCGAAGCTGATTCCCCTCACCGAGGAGGCGGCCAATCTTCAGTCACGGGTGGCCGAGGCCCGTCGAGATGCTGACGAGGCTGAGAAGGCATTTGAGGCCCTATCGGTGAGGTCACGGAAGGATGATGAAGAAGCCGCTAGGGTCATGAAGGAGTGGTTTGAGTTGCTCTAGAAGGATGCTGAAACCCATCGGTGGATCCTTGACCTTCTGGGCGAGGTTGAGAAAGAAAGGGATCCAAAGCTAGGGGCAAAGAGAAGCTCGTGGCTCTAGAGAAAAGGGCAAGCCTGGAAGCCATGATGGTCACTCGGATGCACAAGGAGTAGGATGAGCTGATCCAAACCACGTAGAGAGGCTCTGCTCGAAACATGGTGCGGCTCACGAGGAGCACAACCAGGCTTTCTAAGAGCTTGACCAGGTCTGCCAAGAGCATGACAATGCATGGCAGAAGGTCGGCTCCCTATAGGCCGAGCTCGAAAGGGAGACGACCCGAAAGCTAGAGGCCAAGACCATTTCTAGTAGGCTGGCTATGGATCTCGTTGAGGTGATGAGAAATCTTCAGTAGAGAGTGACGAGCTTAGTATCCTAAGTGCCACCCTCGGAGTAGTCTACGATGACCTTGAGGTGGTGCGGTCGAGGGGACCAGCTCGCTCGTGGCTCGTGCCATTAAGATCACGGCTCGGGTGAGCCAGCTCAAGAGGAATGCCCTTCACGCCAGGGTCAATCAGTCCATGATTGCTCATTCTCATTATGGGGACAACATCGATCTAGAGACAATGAGCCATGGCTATGCGCCCGGTTATGAAGTCCAAGAGCTGTAGGAGATGGAAACGGTGGTGGCTCCCCTTTCATAGGACCTGACGGACAGGATAGAAGGGATAGTTCTCCCCCGGAGGGGCTAGTTAGTTAAATAGTTTGGGCAGTTGTTTTTGTAATAAGTGGACAAGTTCCATCCCTTTTGTTTCATTTGAACAAGTCTATTCTTTCATTTTGGTTGAACAAGTCTGTTTTTTTGTTTCTTTTGAACAAATTTATTCTTTCTCCTTTTTAGGTGTAAAAAAGGGTTATTGCATTCTGACCCTTCTTGTTGTTAAGACCATAGAGCTTGAGGTGTGAGCGGGAAACTCTGGTCACGCTGGTAAGAGTGTCGTAGCTGCTGGGGCGTAGGTTTCTTGCTGTCCAACCAGTTTCACTCGACGTTTGTTTCCGCAAACCTTGCCTCTAGGTTTTTAATCGTGAGAAAGGGTTGGGCATGGTGACTATTTCAGAAAGGGTATATATATATCCTTACCATCCCCCGAGTGAGATCCGACCCCTTGCCATTGCCGGGTCAGGTCTCACTAAAGATCCTGGGGACGATAGCGAAAACTAGTAGGACAAAGCGTCTCTTATTTTAGAAACATTATTCTTAGTATTCGTACGTCCCCCTCCCTAGGATCCGAGCCATTGTTCTATGACTGCACATTTGGTCTCCTTGCGAGTCTAACTTTCCTCGAGCCCCCACGCGTAGCGGGGGTCCGGTCGAGGGTCGCCTCATCTTTGTGATCGTCACCCCGTCTGTGGTTTTTGCAACCGGAGGGGTTGAGCTAACGCCACTTGCCTCGATGGCTCAAGTGTCGTGTTCAGTGAGCTCGCTAATAGGCATGTTCAAATGGAATCTGGGTCCGTCATTCATAATGGGGTTGGCATAGTCCTCATGTGGCATTCCACTGCTCCTTAACCCACCTCTCGGTAGATGCCCAAGTCATTCCAGAGACCGATTCAGGTGGCCCGCTGGCCTCTCCTCGATGAAGATTCTATGGGCATGGCTCGAGGTTAGGATCGAACGAGAAGGTTGAGATGACCCTGCCCGATTCTGAGCGGGTCAGGCGAAGGACACTAGGGCTCATCTGTGTTTTCTCCCCTAGCTTTATTTAACGCAAGGCAGCCTCGAGCCTTTCACGGGCTAGCCTTCGAACCTCGATTGGTTGTCGCTCATGTTGATGTGAGGCGGTCTCGAGCCCTTCACGGGCCGGCCTTCGAACCCCGATCAGTTGTCGCTCATGTTGAATGAGACGATTGTCGCTTCATGTCGCGACGCGAAGCGTCGTGATGCAATAATTGCATTTGCGATGCTTGGATGTATGAGAATGGATGAATGAATGCTCATGCACTGGAAAAGTAAAGTGGGGGTTGGTAAAATTCGGAGAGCTCTTATCGGCTATGTCCGAGTGAAATCTGGTTCATCGTTCATGACGGAGTCAGCATAACCCGCATGGGGCATTCTATTGCTCTTTACCCGTCTCTCGGCAGCGGCCCGAGCCGTCTGATTGACTTGGGTGAGCTATCGGTGTCTCCTCGATGGAGATTCCACTGGTGGGCCCCTCCAAACCCTTCCTAGGAAGGTGGAGGCTAAAGCTCAGGGTACAAGCAAAAAAAACTATGATCATGCTGGTGAGCAAAAATGCCGTAGCCGCTGGGGCATTGGTTTCTTGCGGTCCGACCAATTTTACTCATCGTTTGTTTCCGCAAACCATTGCATTTATGTTTTTAACGTGATAAAGGGTTGGGCATAGCAAATAGACATACTCTTACCAACCCCCAAGTGAGGCCCGACCCCTTGTCATTGTTGGGGTCAGGCGTCACTTAAAGGTTGTGGAGTCGATAGCGAAATTAATAAGAGGAAACATGCGTAAATTAAGGGTGACCCATCTCTTGGTAGTATCCCAAGATGTCCGATCGACTTGGGTGACCTGCTGGCATAGGACTTACCTTGATGGCTCTAGTGATAGGTTTGGGGAGCTCTTACTTGATATGTTTGAGTGGAATCCGGGTTCATCGTTCATGACGGAGTTGGCATAACCCGCATGGGGCATCCTACTTCTCTTTACCCATCTCTCGGCAGCGGCCCAAGCCATTTGATTGACTTGGGTGACCCGCTAGCACATGACTTACCTACGAGAGATAGATGATGAGATCACCCCAAGAAATTAGTTAGGCAGATAAGCCAGGCGATGAACTCATAATAAGTGGACAAGCTCTTAAATTTCATTAAGGCCAAATAGATTTTTAGCCCTTCTCCCCTTTTTGTATAAAAAGGTTAATGTGTTCTGACCCTTTCCATTGTTAGGGCTGTAAAGCTCAGGGTGCGGGTCAACAAACTTTGATCACGCTGGTGAGCAAAAATATCGTAGCCACTAGGGCGTAGGTTTGTTGCAGTCCGACCAGTTTTACTCAGCGTTTGTTTTCACAACCCTTGCTTCTAGGTCTCAATGTGAGAGAGGGTCGGGCACATAGAACGTTTGCCAGGTGGATATACTCTTAAATGCGTACCGACTCTTTTTGTAGTAAAGGCTAAAAACCTCGTGGTGCAGAAAAAACTCTAATCACGCTAGTGAGCAAAAACGTCGTAGCCGCTGGGGCATAGGTTTCTTGAAGTCTGACCTATTTTACTCAGCGTTTGTTTCTGCGACCCTGTCATCTGGGTCTTAATGTGAGAAAGGGCCAGGCATAGAGAATGTCTACTAGATAGATATGCTCTTATCAGCCCCGTGGGAGGCCCGATCCCCTACCATTGCTGGGGTCAGGTGTCACTAAAGATCGAGGTGTTGATAGCGAAACTGATAAGAGAAAGTGTGCGTAAATTAAGGGTAAAAGCGACATAGCTGTTCGATGCTCCAGGCATTGACGAAGACTTCACCGTTGAAGGTCTTGAGCATGTAGACGCCTGGTCGGAGCACCTCTGCAACGACGTACGGTCCCTCCTATGGTGAAGAGAGCTTATGGCGGTTCTTGTTGCTCTGGACGAGGCTGTGGTACCGATGTAACGCTTGCTGGTACTTGGCCAAGTGGAGGAGGGCAACATCACGTGGTTCATCTAGCTGGTCCATGGCATCCTCGAGGGATGCCTCGGCTCCCTATTCGTCATATGCCCTGACCCTTAGCGCTCCATACTCGAGGTCGGTCAGAAGGATAGCCTCAGAATCGTAGACCATGAAGAATGGTGTGTAGCCGATGGCCTGGCTGGGGGTCATCCTCAGGCTCCAGAGCACCACGGGAAGCTCCGCGACCCATCATCCACCAAACTTGTTCAACCAGTTGAAGATCCTAGGCTTGAGGCCTTATAGGACCATGCCGTTTGCGTGCTTCACCTACCCATTCGTGCGGGGGTGCGCCACGGTGGCCAAATCGACACGGATGTAGTATTCATCGTAGAATCAGAGGAACTTCTTTCCAGTGAACTACGTACCGTTGTTCATGATGATGGAGTTTGGGACCCCAAAGCGATGGACGATGTCAAGGAAGAACAACACGACTTGCATGAACTTGATCGTAGAGATCGGTCGAGCCTCTATCCACTTTGTAAACTTGTCTACGGTGACAAGCAAGTGCGCATAGCCCTCGGGCGCCCTCTTGAGAGGTCTGACCAGATCGAGCCCCCAGACCATGAATGACCATGTGATGGGGATCGTTTGGAGCACTTGGGCTAGTAGGTGGGTCTGCCAAGCATTGTATTGACACCCTTCATAGGTGCGCATCATCTGTTCAATGTTGACTACTGTGGTTGGCCAGTAGAAGCCTTGTCCAAACGAGTTTTCGACCAGGGTCCTAGGCGTGGCATGGTGCCCGCAGATCCTACCGTGGATATCACTCAGCAACTGCTTCCCTTGTTCAATGGGGATGCAACGCTACAGATTCCGTGTGGCTTTGCTTGTAGAGCTCAACCTCAATAAGGACAAAGGACTTGGTGCGACACGTGAGCCGCTGAGCCTCCATTTTGTTTGTCGGCAACGCCTCACAGAGGTGGTAGTCGAGGTAGGGCGTCCTCCAGTCGGCCAGAGGGTCAGGCTCTTTTGCTGGATCCTCGTCAAGCTCCATGACTTTGGGGTCGGATGGAGCCAATGGCTGATTAGCCCCCAAGCCTAGGGTAGGGGGGCCTATCATCGATCTATTTTGACTCCTCACAGCAGACCAAGGGCTTGAACTGATCATTGGCGAAGACGCCCGTTGACACCGGCTCTCGGCCGGACGCCATTTTTGCCAGCACGTCGGCTGCCTCGTTGAGACGCCTTGGGATGTGATTGAGCTCGAGACCATCGAACTTGTCCTCTAGCTGGTGGACTTCTTGGCAATACGCGGCCATCTTGGCATTGTGGTAGCTTGATTCCTTCATGACTTGGTCGATGACTAGCTAGGAGTCACCCCAGACGTCAAGCTGTCAGATACCAAACTCGATGGCGATGCGTAGGCCATTGATGAGTGCCTCATATTCAGCCACATTGTTATAGGAGGGGAAATAGATGTGAACCATGTACCTCATGCGTACCCCGAGGGGCAAAAGGAAGACCAGCCCCGCGCCTGTGCCTTTCTTCATCAGTGATTCATCAAAGTACATCGTCCAGTACTCTTGGTCGACGGCTGCTAGCGGCATTTGGATCTCGATCCATTCTGCAACGAAATCAGCCAGCACTTGGGACTTAATGGCTATTCGGGGGGCATACAAAATGCCTTGACCCATCAGCTCAAGTGCCCACTTGGTGATTCTTCCTATGGCATCCCTGTTTTGGATGACCTCGCTGAGAGGGAAGGACGTCACGACTGTCACTCGATATGACTCGAAGTAGTGACACAACTTCCTCTTGGCGATGAGGATGGCGTACAGGAGCTTCTGGATTTGGGGGTAGCGGGTCTTGGAATGAGACAAGTCCTCACTAATGAAGTACATGGGATGCTGTACTTTGAGGGCATGTCCCTTTTCTTCTTGCTCTACCACCAAGGCAGCGTGGACCACTTGCATGGTGTTGCATGGTGGCCGCAATGTAGAGTAGAAACGGTTCCCCATTGGTTAGGGGGACCAGCATTGGGGCCTTTGTTAGGAGCTGCTTGACCTTGTCAAGCACCTCTTAGGCCTCGAGCGTCCATTCAAAATGGTTGGCCATCTTTAGAAGCCGATAGAGGGGTAGACCTCGTTCGCCGAGGCGCGAGATAAAGCGGCTGAGCGTGGCGAGGCACCCCATCAACTCATTATACCCCCTTTATGTTCTGACTTGGGCCCATCCTCATGATGGCTGAGATCTTCTCTAGGTTGGCTTTGATGCCATTCTTGGAGACGATAAAACATAGCAGCATACCCCTTGGGACCCCAAAAACGCACTTCTTAGGGTTGAGCTTGATGTCGTTTGCTTGGAGTTTTGTGACGGTCTGCTCTAGGTAGGCTATGACCTGGCACCCGTTTGGATTTGACCACGATGTCATCCACATAGGCCTTAATGGTTCGCCCAATGAGGTCCCCGAAACACTTGAGTATGCAGCGTTGGTACGTAGCTCCTGTGTTTTTAGACCAAACGGCATTGGACGTAGCAGAATGATCCGAACGGGGTGATGAAAGATGTCGCGACCTGATTGGACTCTTTCATCGTGATTTGATGGTACCCGGAGTACACATCAAGGAAGCAAAGGGTTTCACAGCCTGAGGTCAAGTCGACTACTTGGTCTATGCGTGGCAAAGGAAACGGATCCTTTGGACATGCTTTGTTGAGACCCATGTAGTCAATACACATTCTTCATTTCCCACTCTTTTTTCATAGAAGTTTGGGATTGGCTAACCACTCGGGGTGGTATGCTTCCTTAATGAACCTAGCCGCCAAAAGCTTCGCAATCTCCTCGCCGATGGCCCTGCATTTCTCCTCGTCAAAGCGATGTAGGTGCTGCTTCACCAGGTTGGAGCCTGGCCTGATCTTCAAGGCATGCTTGGTGACTTCTCTCAAAATGCCTGGCATGTCCGAGGGTCTCCATGCAAAGATGTCTCTCTTGGCGCGGAGGAAGTCGACGAGCGCGCTTTCCTATTCAGAGGAAAGCATGGTGCCAATGCGCACCACTTTTCCTTTGGAGCCACTAGGGTCTATGAGGACCTCCTTGGCGCCCTCTAGAGGCTTGAAAGACCCGGTCGACCGCTTGGGGTCAGGTGCTTCTTTGATGACCTCCTCCCTAATGGCCGCAAGCTCTCTAGAGGCAACAATTGCCATAGCGCGTGTTCACAGCACTCGACCTCGCACTCATAGGTGCGTTGGAAGGAGGTGCCAACGGTGATGACCCCCCATGGACCCAGCATATTCAACTTTAGATAGGTGTAGTTAGGGATGGCCATGAACTTTGTGTAGCATGGACGTCCTAGGATGGCGTGGTAGGTTCCATGGAACCCGACCACCTCGAAGGTAAGGGTCTTTGTCCTATAATTGGTTGGATCTCCGAAGGTGATGGGCAGATCGATCTACCCAAGTGACATAGCTTGCTTTCTAGGCATGATGCCGTGGAAAGGCACCCTAGTCGGTTGGATGCGTGATCGGTTGATGCCCATGGCTTTGAGCATTTTGGCGTACATAATGTTGAGGCCGCTGCCTCCATCCATCAGCACCTTGGTGAGCCGCTTCATGCTGATGATCGAGTTAGTACCACGGTGGGAAGACGGCATTGAGGATGTGCTAGCCAAATGCTTGAGGTCCCGGCAAGTCGGGGCTCAGGCTTCGATCCTGGATGCTATCATAGCGTCCACAACGACGTGGGTGGTAGCCACGGCTAGCCTTCTCCCTCGCATCACCGTGGGTACGCTTGCAGACGTTGAGGGTGTCTCGCGTGTAACGGTCAAGGCCGAGGCGCTCATACACTAGGACCGCGATGCGTGGCCTGCCGCCTTGCTACGCCTGGTTGACTGACGTGTCCTTGTCGGGTTACTTTGAGGGCGCGCTCTGGTTGGCATCAAGCTTGCGTCATCGGGACAATGAGCTCTCGGCCTATTGCACCGCCACACGCTCGAGTAGTGTGTGAATCTCGCGATGGGCCTAACGATCCTCGGGTGTCGCGGGCCCCGAAAGCCCCTGGAGCAAGGCCACCATAGCAGCTATGTTTAGCTTGCCCAGGTGAAGTGTGGGAGGGCTTCATCGTTCTCGATGATCCTCCGGTTCACATCACGGGCCACGGCACATGCACGACCACCGTCTCCATGGCACTCGATCTCTCATTCAAGCTCCGCACATTCCTGCTCGAGCTAGAGTCATACTTCCTCGAGCTCTTGGTGCCGGGCCTTTAGCTGCTCTACCCACAGGTGAGGTGGGGCCCCTGCATCCCCCTCGACCTCATTGTCGAAGCCATTCATTGGGGTATTCTCTCCCTCATGGATTCTTTTGACGTACCTCTTGGGGAAAGCGGTTCTCCTCCGGCAAGCTACGTCATGACGTTGGCAAACGAGAAGGTGATGTGGCCTAGGTCCTCCCGGATGGTTAGGGTCCTAGGAAGGCATCGAGCTGGTGTTCTAGCCTTCCATAATTGAAGCCGAGGAGCTGGTCGCTCCTGGGGGTGTGGGCCTCTGGTGCGTGCAACCATAGTCCTCAAGCGCCTCGGCGATCGCGTCGAGGCCAGCGGAGTGGAGAGGTTGGACGGCGATGGGATCCTGCACCAACTCTTCCCCTGTCGTGATGATGAAGTCTAGATTCCTAAAGTGCACGTGCACGCCCGGGACCCAGCTGATGTCGTGACTAGCCACCCGAGGCCTGATGTGGATGTCGAGACGCGCAAAAAGCCCCTACTTGGCGCACCAACTGTCGGTGTTTTCGGACCACCAATGAGTAAATTTGTATTTTCACATCTGGCTCGGATGGTGTGCTGACACAAGGGTTTATACTAGTTCGGGCAGAATGTCCCTACATTAGTTTGTTGCTGCTCATGTTACCGGCACTTGGTTTGCAGTAGGGGTTACAAACAGGCGAGTGAGAGAAAGGATCCCAAGTCTCTGGTGAAAGGAATGAACGGGTGTTGAGAGCTTGATCGCTGCTCAGCCGTATGCTTGTGTCGTGCTCTTGTGTTTTTATCTCGTGGTTTGGTCTTGTGCCGATCTGGATCGACCCTCCTCATGGGGCACCCTGCTTTCCCTTTTATAGGCCAAGGGAAAGCATGGGTTATAGCGGAGGAAAAGAAGAAGAACGAGAGAGAGGAAGGCTTCTAGGATCGCCGGGTCCTTCTTCTCCTTCATGCAGGTCCCACCGATCTTGTAGATGTCAATAGGGATGGCTTCGTGTCATGGCCCTATCTATCACTGAAGCCATGCGCAGGCATCATCTACCGTTCATGGCATTCCATCTTGTCCTAGAGGACATCGTGGTGAACTGATGCGCCTATCAGTGTTCGTACGAGGATTAAGCAGAACAATACTGGTACGCCTGATGCTATTCTTGATGTGAATCCTTAGGTATGTCCTATCATGGCCTCGGGTTACATCGAGTCATGCTCGTCTCTTCCCTGGTGTTAGAGTTTTGACCGAGGCCCATATGCTAGGACCTAGGGTGGTTGGCAGTGATATGGGTCCTCGTCGGGCAAGATGGAGCCTGACGACCATTTGGGGTCGGGTGAGATAGAGCCCGTGACCCTTGGGGGTCGGGCGAGATAGATCCCACAACCCTTGGGGGCTAGATGAGATAGAGCATGCACCCAAGTGTCGAACAAGATAGAGCCCATGGCTCGGGGTCAGGCGAGATGGAGCCCGCGGCTTTGGGCGAGACCCCCGCGACCTCAAGGTCAAGCGAGATGGAGCCCGTGACCCTTGGGGGTCGAACGAGATGGAGCACGCACCCAAGGGTAGGGCGAGATGGGGCCCGTGGCCTTGGGGTCGAGCGAGATAGAGCCCGTACCCAAGGGGTCGGGCGAGACATGTTAATACATCTTGCTCTATCCGGGGAAGTCAGTGTGGGCGCTTAACTCCGGTGCTTTGGGTATCCCTAATATCGATACCCAACACAAAGCAACCACATATGTCACTCGAGATTTTCACTAAGAAATCGAGGGTAATACAAACTTCCCAAGGCTCTTCCACAAGATGGAAGCTCTTGGGTGACGCCTAGCCAGCTAGGGTTCCAAGAACCCAAGAGTAATAAACACAAATACAACCGGCTTGATGAAGAAATCAAGTGCTCAAGCTTGCCAAAGTGATTTTCTCACTCAATCCACTCTCTTATCACTCAAATCCTTAGGGGAATCAAAGTTAGGAGCAAAGGGGAGAGGAGAGGGGAGCCTTGAATGCTTGAGAGCTATTTTGGCCGTGAGTAAGTTGCAATGAATGAGTGAGTCATAGTTAGAAGAGAGGAGAGAGATATTTATACTCAAGGTAGAAATCCAATTGTTCAGATCTACGTTGGAAGTTCCAACGCAGATCTTGAGACTTCCGACCTATAAAGAAAACACTGTTCATAGATAGGTCAAAGTCACAACGAGCAGGTCAACATCGAAACTCCTAACGTACATCGAGACTTCCGATGGTAGGGACTCCCGACGTACGTTGGGACTTTCGACGAGCGGTCAGCGAGCTAGCCAAGGTCCAGATGTCAGGACTCCCGACCTGAGTCGGGACTTCCGACCATCGGGAGTTCCAACTCATGTCGGGACTTCCGACAGCCACAGTCACCGTGCAAGCTAAGTGACTGGGCGTCGGGACTTCCGACTTACATAGGGACTTCTAACACGAAAAGTCTCAAAAAGATATTCTATGTGCTCGTAAAGTGCTAGAGTGTCTCTATTTTGATTTTATTTTTATGCTTGAGCACTCTATCTTCCTCGGACCAACTAAGTTTGCATCCCTCTTTATAGTGCGGCGGATCCTAAACTCAAAACAAAATATAAAATCCTTAGAGAGCGCTTTGAGTTCATCCGCCTTTACAACTTCAAGAATTGAGGGATACCATTTCATCTTTATCAACTCTTTGAGTCTTTCATGGGACTAATAGCTGCGACATATCTTATTAAGATCACATTAGTCCCTAATTTGGATGTCATCAATACACCAAAACCCACATACGGGGCAAATGCACTTTCAAGGAGCTTGGACCGTCTCAGCTACATGATGCTCCCTCGACTCAGCCTATGCAACCTATAGGCACTAGGCGATGCCGTCCACCAGATGCTCTTGGCCAGAAGGGTAAGGGTAAGAGTAGGAGGTGGTGAGAGTTAGTGGTAGAGTTTGTGGTAGATGCTATTATGGACTATTATGGACTTTGTGGACTTTCATTATGAACTTTTATGGATTGTATGTACTATTATTATTTACTGTATGGACTATTTATTGTTGACAGTATGAACTACTATGGACTATAATTATGGACTGTATGAACTACTATGGACTATAATTATGGACTGTGTGCACTATTAATATGCTCATGTATATGGTTTCAGATGAATGTGGCATATATTTGTATGTTTGAACATGTTGTATTGAGGTTATATATTCATGTCATATTTGTGCATGGATTGCATCAAAAAATAGGGAAAATTATGCCAAAATTTTCTACCTAAAGTACATTTGTGTAGTACACCTATAGCATCTAGCCTTTACAGTGATTTATCATGTCACCGTCGAATAGGCTTTTTAGTAATCAAATCTAGGCTTTTCAGTGTCCTTCAAAATAGTGATTGAAGTCTGAATTCGAATAGGCTTTTCAGTCAAGGAATCTAGGCTTTCCAGTGTCCTTCGTTGTAGGATTTTTAGTGATTCTAAGTAGACTTTCCAGGAGCATTTACAACATAATACAACGGCAAGCAAACCTACCTCCGCCTATATATATGTGTTCTAGGATGCATTGCTAACCAAAACCAAAACCAAACTTGTATTTGGTTTCATTGGAGTAGGAATGTCTGGAGGGTCATCTAAAGGAAAGGGTTTTGGGAGTGGGAGAGGAAAGGGAGATGAAGGGAACTCCCATTGTGTGGTAGGGGTCTCTTAGTCCTGATTTTTTTGAGGAACCAGTGTATCAGTTTCCCCCCAGAGCAAGAGTAATTTCACTATAGAGTGCCCTCTCAGAGAATATGATAACCGGAAGGAAGATTGGCCAAAATGCATGCATGGTGAGGACTACTTAGTGCAGATGTTCACCGAGGGGATCAACGGAGGTTGTCGCTTCTTCTAATGTCTACGAGCATGGGTAATTGCTATTACTATTCGTTTGTTAAATATGTTTCTCGAATACCCTTACAACTCATAGGACATACTTATTGCAGTCTTCCAAGTCTAAAGAAAATTGTGCGTTCACTAGGTGGGTCGATCCTCGATGAATTTATCCGTATCAGCAGTACATCTACTACCTATAGGACCATATCTTCGATCTAGAAAGGAAGGTTATGTAACACCCTCGGTGTTACATTGTACAGTTTTTGCTAAAACACTGCATGAGCATCAAACTTGTGTGTAAATGTGTGTAATATAGGGTATACATCGATATTCGGATCTTGAAACGTTCATTTGAAACAAGAAAGGAATGTTATATTTCATGTCGCATATTATCACTTAGGGTTCTAAATGACTTTTTATCGAACGAAATGTTATGGAACACATAGGCGGAACGTAGTAAAGTTGGTAGCCCAAACTTCATAGGCGACGATGAAATACGTGTGGTCAAGAATGGGATTCGCTAGCTAGTGTATCGGGTAACTTGAAAATCGCATTCGACGCGAAATCGTTAGGACTTAGCCAAAATTTCCCACGTTGGACAATGCGTTGATGAAGCTACGTTCGGCAATTTTTGTAGAACGATCGGGTTAGGAAGTGGCAAGATGCTTTGGCTTAGTTCGATAGCCCTAGGTACCCTCTTGAGTGTAGAATAACTGGTTTGACTCTTGAATCATTGGGTTTGAGTTTTTGAACGGCTTTAAAAAGCGTGCAAGTCACGTGTGGAGCACTGCCAGTGCCTAGGTGCGGTCACCGCCTGGCTCTCGGCGTTGCCACGTCGGCCGCCCATCGCGCATCGCGCAAAGCGCACACCGCGTTTGGCTCTCTGCGCGTCGCCCTCCTCGGCCTCCTCTACTCTACCACTGGCACCGCACAACACGCACGCGTCGCTTGTTGCCTCGCGCAAGTCTTTGCTTGCTCGCCCCTTCCCATCATGTCCGCCCATGACTTTCTAATTAACCGCTCGCTGCTTTCGATTGCATCCCGATGTTCGCCGTCGCGTCATGTCGCTCACACTAGGCCGCGCCAAAAGTTCCCATCACGTCGCCTAGAAGGTCACAGGCCGACCGAGCCGCGCCAAAGCCAACCAATGCGCTGGCCACATCCGTGTTACCAAGCACGTTTGGTGGTCGAGGGGAAGGACAGCCTCGTGCCTAACCAGCCGCTGTTGTGGTGGTACAAGGAGAGGTGCCAATTTGAATTTTTGCCGTCGTCGGTCGCCATAAGTCCGTAGGCACCGCCCCTGCAATTGGCCTCGCATACTCCATAGCTTTCCAATTAACCATACACACTAAGAGCTCGGATAGTTAGCTTTCGATTGGAGTCATCCCGACGTTTGTTTGGTCTACAGTGAGGTAATGCGGGGTGTTCCCCTCGCGGCGGTCCGCCATGGCCGCCGGAGCGGGCGCACGGCCAGGGCATCGCGTGGTGCTTCGCTGTTTCAATTAGGTTGTGTATTGTGTAGTGATTGACTTGGTGACCTCGCTCATGTAGTGGTTTCACCGGTGGAGTCGCGGGTCACCGGGAATGTCGTCGCCGCCCTCGTCGGGAACCAAAGTGACCCTGCGTACGTGGCCAGTCACCTTGCCAGTGCCCCTCGACCTCGTCCAAGCCGTCCTACGTGTCGCTGGTAAGGCCCTCCTACTCCTAGGATAGCTGGGTGAGTCAATTGGGGCCGAGGCTCGCTTCGGTGCGTGGCCACCACCGGCGGATGCCATGTCATCACTTTGTCCGTGGCCGGTTGGGTTGGGAGAAGGATGGCCGTATCTAGAACCTCTTGGGGGTTATCGGTACTCTAGGGATGGAGGCTAGGAGTAGTGGTAGAGCTAGGCTGGACGTTTAGCCGGCGTCGGCGTCACAGTGGCCAAACCCCGCCATGGTGCACGGCCATGCCTCTGTACGCCACCAATCACGATGCTAGATACCTTGTTCAACTGCATTTGCGTCGAGGAGTGTCTCGGTGGCAAGTATTGCTGCCGAGAGGGTCGATGCTCGCCGGCGTTGGCCGAAAACACCGCGGCCTCTGTTAAATCCGGCTAGGGGTGTCAGAACATAAATTCGAGACGAGACGGGGGGATAAATGCGAGCGTCAGTGAGAGGGTAGAATAGTAGGAGGGACGGCGGAGTCATTCAGCGGAAATCCGGGGTCTCTTTTGCATATTCGTCGACGCGCGCAGGTCCTCTCCTCCCCGCCGTGGGCCGTCATTGCTCTGGGCTAGGTCGCGCCGTGTGGGCCGCACCATGCGCTGCGCGTACGCGCGCACGTCGCGCCGGTTTGGGCCGAGCCAAAGAGTTGGGCCGCGCGGTAGAATTCCTTTTTTAATTCTCCAGTGAATTACCAACGCTTATTCAATATAATTTCTAGCTGAACTTTGATAAATTATAGTAAATTGTGTAGTTGTCCAAAAATAGTGAAACCAGTTTTGTTAGGTTCACAAAAATGTCATCTACCTGTTAGTGTAGTTAGACTACGGTTAGCTGTGACAATAGTAGGTGCATAAATTCAAACTAAAGAGCATAGTAGTATGTAGATTAATAATTATAGGAAATTTTATGGTAAATTGGTGATAGCTATAGCTATGAAAATTTTATAGTAGGCTCATTAGATTATTATGTGCTTGCTGTAAATTTTGTAGCCCTAAAGTAAGTAGATAAATAGAGTAGCTATTATACTTGTTTTATCATATATATATATATATATATATATATATATCAAATCGGTATTAGGGGTAAGAATACCTTTAGTTGTTGTGATAATGTATGTCATGCTTTATATTTGTTAGTGGTAACAGTAGGTAACTTAGTACCTTAGCCGGTAGCACTAGCTAGTAGTTAGATAGATGTACTTTTATTTTAAGAGTTGCAGTTGCTATATTACTAAGTATTGCAATATCATTTCATGCATGTAGATCACGAGTTGGTAGAGTTCATGCCCGTCGATGAACAGGAGTACGAGGAAGTCATTGAGGAGTATGAGGAGGAGATCCTCGTGCAGGAGGGAGCCCCGGAGCCTTTTGGAGCTAACTTTGCTGACCCGTCGCTTGCCCAAGGCAAACCCCGGTGCATAACCCTTATTTTATGATCACTGAATATATATATATATATATATATATATATGATGTGCATTTACGTACAGGTATTTTATGGAAACTACATGCATAAATATATCTACCCATGAGTCCTACTAGTATAGGTCGAGTAGTTGCTATGCCCAGAAATTTGGTAGTGTGAGTAACCTGCCATTACTCGCAAATAGATGATAAATATGATCACTCATGATAAAATGATGGAAAGGAAAATGGTGACCGGGCAGGAATATGGTTTGGGTACTGGTGGGTGTAAAGGGTTGTGTCTTGCGGCCAACAGGGCATCGCTCGGTTACACTTTTTCCCTGTCTGTGTCAATTAAGGACCGGTCGTTGCATAAGGCATTGTGGGCAAGTCACAGATTTACAGCCTGTTCGGGAGGCCGTATCGTATCGTGGATTATTTACTGCTGGCTAGTTTGGTGTGAGAGAAAAACATTGTTCCCGGCTGGAAATTTACGATCATTTACGAGCAAGCGAACATGCTGTTATTATCCTGAGCACATACTTGGGTATGGGCGCAGGGAAGACTCGTTGCTCTCTTATTGTGGATCCAGCTCTTTTCGGACCGACTGATTAGAGGCAGGGATGGTGGTGGTCCTTGCACTGCACTGAGTCCGAGACTCAGGAGTGGGGGCTTGGGGTCCAAGTTTGAACGGAGACCTAGACACCCAGGACAGGAGGGTGATGGGTTAGTCCGGCTTGTGCCTCAGGTGCAAGCGGGGCGTGTGTTTTCGGGGTACCCAGCTAGGGGCATTGATTCACGAATCGCCGGGCTATCCGATACGGCTTGTTTCGTGTCTAGCACCATAGTAAGAACTAAAAAATGAAAGGTGATGAAATGGAACTGATTGCTCAACTCTTGCTTGAAAGTAGAACATGTGCTTATATAGACTGGATATATAATAACTTAATACGGCTCATAATAATAACATAGATAAGAACTCACTATTAGTATTGCTTTCTGCTAAAAGAAAACCAGCAAACCATAAAGCTCATCATATTCCTTGGAGTCAGAAAATTATTCCTCCAAGTCGGATAAGTCTTGCGAGTACATTGTGTACTCAGGGTTTATTTACCCCTGTTGCAGGTAATGCATGAGAAGTACCATTGTGTGGAGGATTCTTCTGGTGTGCACAGACGGATCCTCGTTCTTATCGCTAGATGTTTATTTTAAATTCCGCTGTTTATTATTCCGCACTCTGACATTTGGTAATGTAATAATGTAATTTTTAAGAAACTCTGATGTATGAAATAGACCAGTATCATAACTCGCTCTCATTATTGGATCCTTGGGAAAAAGGTGGATCTTTTGGGTTCTCCCTTGGGGTGTGCCCGACGGATACCGCCCGCTGTAGCTTGCTCTCGGGGTGCTTAGTGTCTGGTTTAAGACGAGCACCTCCGTAAGCGTGTTATTTCGGGCGGTTCTGCCACAGGTTAGCAGCGGTTACAAGGAAGACGAAGATGATGACAACAACAATGGTGCATGTTCACAGGAGTCACTCTGCAATGATCCATATTGCACCTGTCCTAATCACAAGAACAAGAGGTCTCCGCCGCCACCCCTGGTACCACCACCACCAACATTGGGAGGCTACTGTGGAGAAGGTGCAACACAATTTGCTATGTGGCCACACTAATAGGATGAAACAATCTTATTCAAATGTCATATCCATGTGTTTGTTGTTTAGTTTAATTACCTATGGCATGTTAGGTTTAGTCGAAAGAACTATGTACCCTTGTTTGGTACATGTTCTCACATGACTTTTCATGTGCTTGTTGTTCGCTTCAATTACCTAAGGCATGTTAGGTTTAGTTCAGGACCTCTGTACCCTAGTTCGGTAATGTTCTCACATGCCATTTCATGTGTTGTGTGTGTTGAATTATATAATGCCCTACTTCATTAGGTTTTGTTTATAGCACGTGATCACATTTCACTACGTCTGCAATATTAAACTGAATATTATGACTACAAATAATGAAAACAATTATATAATGAAAAGTCCAATACTAGCACTAATACACAAAACTTTTGCGCGACGTTTCCAAATGGGGCTCTGAGGCGGGCGGCCTGGTTGCCTGCCTCGATTATTCGAGGCAGGGCAGCTGGGCCAGCAACCGCCTCGGTTAAGAATGTAACAAAACTGCCTCGGTTAATGCCTATTAACCGAGGCGGGCATTATAACACAACCACCTCAGTTAATCATTAACGGAGGTAGTTACACTATACGGCCCGCCTCGGTAAATAATGGCCCAACAAGCAACCCATCTCGGTCCAATCGCGTTGATTGTATATATATATGAGAGTTAGCGTTTGATTGCCACTCCCACCCTGCCCCTCCCAACCCCCAGTCACGCCCCTCACGCATCTCACTCCTAGGCGCACCCCTCACCGCGTCTCGTTCCTAGGCCCATTTCCCTCCCTCCCTCCCAAGCGAGCAGTGCGGGCTGCACCTTCGTCTCTCTCCCTCCCGAGCAAGCACAGCGCGGTCCACGCCTCCCTCCTAGGCCACCTCCTCCCTTTCTCTCTCTCCCTCTCCCTCTCTCTCTCTCTCTCTCTTACTCAAATATGCCAACCACCAAGTGTATCACCTTGTGTACCCTCCTCCTCCCGAAACTACCTCTCCTTTGGCGTAGGGCGGTGCTCCTCGGGCGACGGGCGGGCGGACCCAAAAATGGCTCCTACTATTTATACCTTTTGCCTTGGCGCCCGCTCTTGCGCCGAGACCAGATCCGATGGCAGGGTGGCCGAATCCGGTGGCGAGGTGGCCTGATCCGGCGTCGGGGTGGTCGGATCCGACGATGGTCATGCTGTTCTCCGATGGGATCCAGGCCGGCCACGCTCCTCTCCGACGGTGGCATGGCGGATCTAGTTGGCACGGGATCCAGACGGTTGATCCAGAGGGCTCCCCCGGTGGCAGATCCAGATGGCGTCGCGACAGATCCAGAAAGGCGTGGGGCGGATCTAGAGGGCACCCTAGCGATGGCGGCGTGCAGGGGTGGCGACGTGAGGCCCAGATCTAGGCCCGGTTAGGGCTGGGCTGCGGGCTTTTTCTTTTCCTTTTTTTTAACCAAGGCGGGCATTTCAACCGCCTCGGTAAAGATTTATTTACCATGACCTTTGCACCGAGACACTTGCGATGCCCGCCTCGGTAAATCACTTTTGCCTACCTCGGTTAATTTTTTTGTAGTAGTGTAGGGCACATTAAACAACACAATAACAAAAGAAGTACATGCCGACAAACTAAATAACATAGAACATGCCTTAAATATGTCCATACTTAAAGTGCATTACATGACAACACAATGCAAAGTCCAAGACTAGACAACATTGTTCATGAATAAATCCATAGAACTAGCAAGTGATGCAGACTACTGAGTGCAAAGAGACCACTTTTTCTTTCTCAGGGCATTGGGATTCTCCTCCATCGCTACTTTCGCTCGCACGCGCGCTCAAGCTTCTTCTCTCTCTCCTTCCTGTACGCAGCAACACACCTCCTTTCCTCCTCTTCCTTGTGCTCCTTTTCTACGGCCTCCTCTCTATGTCTCTTCTCCAACATCTTCTTGTCCTCTACCTCCCACTATAACAGTTTCTGCATCCATTTTTGTCTTTAGACTTGATCTCAGTGTCGATCCACTGCTCAAAATCACAGAGCGGTGGAGGGGTCTGCAATACATTCAAATGTTACACACCAAATCCACTATGCATACCGACACACCAAATCAAATGAGACCAAATAATTATTACACAACATCAATTTCTCACCATCTTGTTAATGCGGCGCTAACGAAGTGTAGGCTCAAACGCAAAATTGGCATACATCCAGTATCTCTGCATATACGTGTTATCTTCATCGGACTTGGCTATCTTGTAAGATTCACCACAAAAGCACATGGGCATTGGAACACCACTAAGCAGAGGCAATGGATCAAAAGCATTTTCGGTCATCCGGTCATAACTACAATTCAACCAATTTCATTCTAAGAACCGAAAGCGATTAACATTAAACCCTAAACCTAGGGTTTTCCATTTGATACACAAAAATAAACACATAATATAACAAGATGCGCTGAGGTTACCTTGGTTTGCTAGCTTTTTCACATCTTGACATCCTACGGTTTTATAATACAAATATTAAAAATTACATGAAACCCTAAGTATGACGATTCTTAGGTTAAAAAATACGACTAATACATACCGAATCGATGCGAAAAAAATTAGGAGGGGAGCGAGGATACCTTGCTGTCAAAGATCTACGGATCAAATCCAAGTTTCCAAGGTCCCATATGCCGATTCGTGAGGTAGGACGAAGTGGGGAGAGCAATAACGCGAGAGGGAGGACAAAGAAAAGGAAGAAGCCTCGGCCAGTAAAGGTGGGTGCTGATTTTAAACAACACCTCGGCGCCATAGATTTTGGCGCCAAGCTCGGCGTCAATGTCCACGACGTCAAGCTCAGCGCTAAGATCTATTATGCCGAGATGGCTACAAGTCACCGCCACGTCTGCGTCGACGCCTACATAGCCCAAGACCTCGTCGGCGCCAAGATGTGTAAGCAACGGCGCCGAACTGAGAGTCTAGATTTTAAAAGCATACCTCCAGAAATAGATTTATGAAAAACTTTCAATAAAAGAGCTAAAAAAACAAAAAAATTCGGGTGGCCGGACTACGTGGTTTAATTTCCACTGCCCAAACTACAAAACATCACAATATAGTAGGTCAATTACATAAACAGGCGCTAAATCTGATCTCACATTTCGAGGTGAGAAAAAATAGATAATGAGCACAAAGCAATAGAAAATACTAATGGGTGCACCCAAAACTCACAATGGCCGCGCGGTCCTAAATATGATTTTAGTTCTGAAGCCTGAAGGCAGGTACTATACGTAATTGAGAGTCGGCTTTTTGTCCTAGATGCAACTAGGACCATATGCTAGACGTTTGGTAGTCCTGATGGTTCTTGAATTTGCTTGTGCTGTGTCTACGGCAAGTTATTCTTCCCTTTGCTTTGTGGCACTGTGTTGCCGTGCGTGTCACTGTCGCCTGTCCGAACAGACGGAGCTCATATGCATTGCTAGCTTTAATTTTTCATCATCCCCCAGCACTGATCCGACTCATGCAAATTGCACACTACTCCAGATAGTATAGCCACTTGTTGCGAATCTGTGCTAACCACTGCAGACGTAACAGCGCGCAGACGTGAATCGTGATCGACCCCCCAGCAACTGGGGCATGCTCAAGCTCAACTGCTTATTAATAATCGGAGCCACTTGCGCTGCTATACTACCTGATCGCAGTGATTACACAACCTCAAGATTGCCAGGTTGCATCTCGCGAGGTGCTAGTATTATTTTTCTGAATCTTCTCATGAGCACCTGCCGGAACCAAGTTGCAGGAGCAGACATACATACTCGCTTTTTTCTCTTTGCTGGGGTGGGTGTCGTCTCAGCTACGGCTCACCGTCATGTTTGCATGTACTACGAGTATGTCAGGACCCGGAGTACACATGCATGTTTCAGTCCAGAGTTCATCATGAGAAATTGCCCACCGCTCAAAAACGAGTACGTACGACGGCATCGGCAGCATGACTGCTGCATGGGCAAACTGAACCATGAACCAACCAACCCGGACCAATACTTTGCGAGAGAAGCAGAGAACAAACACGCCGGTGCACCAGCATCTGCAGGACGTGCAGCTGACAGAACGCATCACGCCCTGTTCTGTTCCTTGTGACGGTCCAGGAAATAGGAGTTCCCACGCCCGGTAGGCCTCGGACAGCGCGGCCAGCTGGCCACATTTCTTCTCCATGCGGCTGTGGCGTGCATGCACGTGATTGCTGCGTGCTTCTCACTCTCACAGCACACGATCGATCGATGTCCTTGTGCCACCGCCCACCGAGCTGTGTCGACGAGAAGGCGACGCCGACGCTGGCCGGTTTGGCGCAAGCTTGAGAGAGAGCAAAGGTTCCCCACACAGGCATAGCCGGCGCCTTGCCGCTTTCGGTTTCCCGCGCCAGCCGATGCCGGCGAAAGGGCGATGTGTCCGCCTGCCCGCGGCCACACTCGCCGCCGGCGTGCATCGCCCCCGCGCCACGTGGTTCGGCGGTACTGGGCCTGCCAGGTACCCCGCGCACGGATGTGGTCCGGCCCGCTTGGCCTAGTTGGGCTGATGGCAGTCCAGTACAGTTACCATACCAATTGGGCCTTTTAGCCCACCGAGCAATCATGGTCCGTTATTTTTTTCTGTACTTTTTTATTTTTATTACTAGGCTATATATAAAGAGCATCTCCTCTCCTGCCCTATCGAGAAAACTCAATCACGATGCGTAGATCCAACGAAATCCAGCCACCGGTAATCAGCATTCAGGCTACCCCGGCCGTCGGCTGGACAAAGCTCACATGAGAACAGTGGCTGAGCTAGAAATTATGTATAAGGGGTCGGTCAAAGAGATTTGATGTATAAGAACTCGAGTTAGTCATCGACGTAGTTGCTCCTATTTTTTTGAATTTATTCTAGTATTTGATGATCTAACAATATTATTCGTCTCATGGTAGGCGACCATGTCTATCTACAACGAGGTGCATGTGGTGACAAATGAATCTCAAATCCTACCGATTTAGTATTTTGGAGGTGCTCATAGTGAGAAAGAATGTGTGTATGGTTATAGTGGTGAGCGTGTGTGCATATATGTGACCGTTTGAGTCTGTACTATAAAAAAGCTACTAATTAAGTACACATTTAGTAAAATATAAAATATAATAAAATATAACAAAATGTAAATACACATGTAATAAAACTAAATTTTAGTTAAATGTATCCTAATATAGTACATGGTATTGTTAACCAGAAGGCATCAATCAATATACGACAAAAGTTTTTATCATATCTTTGTAATATATAAATGTGTTTTCTGTTTTTTTTGGGGGGGGGGGGGCTCCACCCTTGCATGAGACTTGTTGACTTCGTCACCTCCTGAATAAAGATGAGCATGCAGCAGCCCAGGCATGGTTCTATCCACCGGGCCGGGTCATGTGAATTATTGCCTCGCTCTCGATAACTTACAAAAGGACGACGACTCTTCGGAATTGCGCTTTGACGCTCCAATGCAAGTTAACGAAATGTTAGTTGGTGCACACACGGTTAACAGTTCACACTCACACCTACAAATAACCTGAGCAGCAATATATGCTCTTCTCCTAATATAGTGCATGATTTTGTTATCCACAAGACATCAATATATATACGACAAAAGATTTTTATCATATCTTGTAATATAAATGTGTGTGTGTGTGGCGGGGAGGGGGGGGCATGGGTACCTGGCTCCACCCATGCATGAGACTTGTTGACTCCACTTTGCGCAAGGGATGCCAGCGGGCCGTGCCTCTCCACAGTCTCCGCGGTCGGCGGTCCCCATGGCCTCGTCTTCCGTGTCACCACCCGCAGCGGCGGCCTCGAACGCTAGCGATGGCTTCGTCACTCATCAGCTGAATGGAGAAGGAGCTCACCATCCTCTTCACCGTGGGAAGGAGCTCGCCATCCCTCCGTGGTGCCACCCGCCCCCAGCCGCTGCCGTCCACATGGATCTAGCCTTCTACACCGTGCATCTCACTAGTAGAGAACAAACCTTTGATCCAAGGGCCAAACCAGGCTCTAGTCCCGGGAAATATTGCGTCCGGGACTAGAGAGACCTTTAGTCCCGGTTGGTGGCTCCAACCGGGACTAAAGGTCCCTGCCCAATGGCTCCTACGCCAGGCCGTTGTGGTAGGGGACCTGTAGTCCCGGTTGGAGCCACCAACCGGGACTAAAGGTCGACCTTTACTCCCGGTTGGTGGCGTGGCCCGGGACTGGAAAGTGACCTTTAGTCCCGATTGGATCCACCAACCGGGACTAAAGGTCCCCCTATAAATCCTGCTGGCCGTCTTCTTCCTCCCCGAGCCCGCCCGAGAGCTTCAGTTCAAATTTAAGCAGTGTTCTTGCTCTTTCTCCATCCATTCTTCGATTCCTCCGTCGATTTCTTCGATTCCTCCATCGGTTCTTCGGTTCTAAAGGTTCTAGGTTTTAATACGGTATTTATGTCATGTAATGCAGATGAGTCGGCATTGGATATACAATGCAGATCGTCGCTCCCAAGAGTTCATGGACGGCGTGCATTCTTTGTTACGTGCGGCCGAGGCAAAAAAACGCGATGGTTTCATGTGCTGCCCATGTGCCGTATGTAAGAATACGATGGAATATGCTAACTCAAAGACTCTTCATTCACACTTGTTCAAGTCGGGTTTCATATCAAACTATATTTGTTGGACGAAGCATGGAGAAACCAGAGTTGTAATGGAAGAAGGTGAAGAAGAACAATGGGGCGATAATGACATTTTTGCTGAATATGGTGCCTTCAATGATACTGTAATGGGGGAAGCTAAAGAAGAGGTGGGGGCAGAGGAGAAGCCCGCTGAAGAAGAGGTAGGGGCAGAGGAGGAGCCCGCTGACGATCTTGGTCAGGCCATTCGTGACGCACAAAGAGAATGCGAAAGTGAAAAGGAGAAGATCAAGTTCGACCGCATGCTAAAGGATCACAAGAAATTGCTATACCCAACTTGTGATGCGGGGCAAAAAAAGTTAGGTACCACATTAGAATTGCTGCAATGGAAGGCAAAGAATGGTGTATCTAACAAGGGATTCGCGGAGTTACTAAAAATCCAAAAGTAGATGCTTCCGAAGGATAACGAATTGCCCAGCACTACGTACGAAGCAAAACAGGTAGTCTGCCCTTTAGGATTAGAAATCTAGAAGATACATGCATGTCCTAATGACTGCATCCTCTACCATGGCACGGAGTACAAGAAGTTGGATGCATGTCCTGTATGTCATGCGTCGCGGTATAAGATCAGGCGAGATGACCCTGGTGATGTTGAGGGCGAACGTCCCAAGAAAAAAATCCCAACCAAGGTTATGTGGTATGCTCCTATAATACCACGCTTGAAACGTCTTTTTAGAAACAGAGACCATGTAAAGTTGTTGCGATGGCACAAAGAAGACCATAAGGTAGACAATATGTTGAGACACCCTGCTGATGTGTCCCAGTGGAGAGCAATCGATAGATAATTCCCCGAGTTTGCAAGTGACGCAAGAAACTTAAGGTTTGCTTTAAGTATGGATGGTATGAATCCTTTTGGGGAGCAGAGCAATAGTCACAGCATTTGGCCTGTTACGCAACATACTATGGCCGCATAGAGGAGATATGGGAACTAGACTATACATCTCATTTTAAGGCACCTTTGTTCAAGTGCCAGTGGGTAAAGATGACTGGAGGCGGCATAGCAGTCGACAACTAGTATGGAATGACAACAGTGGACCTCAACAATATTGGATACAAAGGTGAACCGTTTGTCCTTGCGAAGAATGTGACTCAGGTGTTCTATGTCAAGGACATGTCTACAAAACCGAAGAGAGGGAAAAACGACAACCATCCAATCAATGATGAGCCAAAGCGCCACATAGTTCTTTCAGAAAAAAGAAACATCGTCGAAATCGAAGACAAGTCAGACATGCCAGAAGATTATGAAAATGATGACCGAATTTCACCCTTCACAGTGAACAAAGACCCTAGCATCTAGCTAAACGATGAGGACACTCCATGGTTCCGGCGCGATCATAACCAAGGACATACGTCAAGAAGAAGTTCACTACTGTGCCCGCTTGATATATATATTGATATTCAATAGTGTATATTAGAGATATTATGTAATAATTGTGAATTTATGTTTGATGTTGAATTATGTCACGTTGAAATGATGTGAAAACAAATTTATGTTTGATGTTGGGATTATGTCACGTTGAAATGATGTGAAAACAAATTTATGTTTAATGGTGGGATTATGTCACGTTCAAATGATGTGAAAACAAATTTCCAGTCGAAACACAAGAGTTTTTCTGAATTTAATTAAACACTATATTTTTGCATTATTGAAATAGTAATTTAAACACTATATTGTGTTTTAAAACTTGTTAAAAAATTAAAACTTTAGGTCACATAATTTTCCTGTGTGCAATAAAGCAAAATAGAATCTATATTTTTTTAAATATTTTTATGTCTTTTATTTAATTTTCTGTGCAATTAACTATCCTTTTATCATTTGTGTAAAAAGAAATATATTAAAATCCTAATGAATTGGAGGGCAGCGAAACTACAGTTTGGCTGCCCGCCAAAAACCTTTAGTCCAGGACGCCACCACCAGCCGGGACTATGTCCCGGACGCCACCACCAGCCGAGACTAAAGGTGCGACCTTTAGTTCCGGGCGTTAACAGGGCTCGGGACTAAAGGGCCTTTAGTCTCGGCTGGTGGTGGCGCCCGGGACTAAAGGTCCTCTCCCTTATATAGCCTTTGCGCCCGCCCCGGCCCCTCTTCTTCCTCCTCTCCACTGCCGAGCCAAGCCCTAACAGACCCGCATCGCCGCTCGTCCGATCCGCCCGCCGACGCCAAGACTCGCGAAGCGCCAGACGCACACCGGCGCCCCACCGCCCGACGTCAGCATGCCCGACTTTGCGCTGGCGCCGACGCCGCCCCGACCACCCCTGCCCGGCGCCCCGACACCCCACGATCCCGACGCCGGCCCGACGCCACGCTACGGCCGCCGACGCGCCCGCCACCGACGACGCTTTCACCTCGACGCCCGACGCCACGCCGCCGACGCCACGCCGCCCCTCAGGCGCCCGCCACGCCACCACACGACGCCACACAAGCCTCGACGACTCCACCCGCCCGGCCACCACGACGCTTCAGCCACCACCACGCCACCACCCGCCCAAACCCACCGACACCGCCCTCGTTATATATCAAACCTTTGTAATATATATATATATATATATATATATGTGTGTGTGTGTGTGTGTGTATGTATGTATGCACATATTATCTGTACATAAAATAACGTGTGTGTATATGATCATCATATATATATGCATGTACGCGTATATTCGTTTGTTATTTATGTACAAAGTTCGAACGAAAACTTACGCGTGCGAAGTACACATATATATTACTATTAGCAGCGTATTCGAAAATGTATTTTAATATCAAAACTAATCATTAAATGAAAAAAGAAACAAAAAATAGAAACCAGAAAAAGGAAAAAAAGAGATGGACATTTAGTCCCGGTTGGTAACACCAATCGGGACTCAATGTCCTGCCCCGTGGTGGTCCCTGGCCAGGCCTGGAGGCCTTCTTTACTCCCGGTTGGTGTTTCCAACCGGGACTAAAGGTCCCCTTTAGTTTCGGGTGTCAAGCCGGGACTAAAGGAGGGTACCTTTAGTCCTGGATTGGTGCTCCCGGTTGAGAAACCGGGACTAAAGGGGTTTTCCAACCGGGAGCAAAAAGCCTTGCTGCACCAGTGTCTTCCTTCTACCCTGCCGCAGTAAATTTTGTCCCATATCTTGATATAATGAAGCAGTTTTTTTTAGTTGTATTGATCTTTACAGTGTTTTCTCTATCAATTTCAGCTTTATCTTTGGAATAGTAGTATGGGCTCTACTTTCTTCCTATTTTGATTCTCGTGAAGTGTCCTTCATTCCTACAGCCGATAGGGTAAAATCGTTCTGACCTTCTACCCTGCTCGCCAGGCGCGCCGGCGACTGCCGCCACGGCGCCACCTAACGCAACCACGTCTCCTTTCCCCGCCAACCTCCCTCTCTCTCTCTAGCACTTGGCATGCTCCGGACTGGCCTGGTGCTTTTGGGCCTGTGCTTTTGGGCTGGCACGACCCAAACATCGGCCTAGAAGGCCGTGCTTGGGCCGTCAGCCAAGCATGAAGCGCAGGGAGGCACGGCCCGACGGCACGCTTAGCCCTGTCGTGCCACGCCTGGTCGTGCAGGGTCTGGCACGGGCCCGTGTCATGCGTTTGCTCGTCTTTACTCCTCAGCAAATTGCACATCGGGATACGTACTGTACCTCCCAATTGGGAATTATTTATCTACTGCACACTCCTAGATCACCAGCGTATATACGTGACTAGGCGCCGCATCTCCTGATCGGTCAACTTGGGCTCACAACCTCTCACAGGCACAACTTGGGCACATATCCATCGACTAACGATAGCTTGCATCAGGGGCAAGACCAAGACGCATGATAGTATAGTATGATACGGTGCTTAACTGCTGCTTAATCATGACGACAACTGCAACGGTAGACAACTGTATGTTCAGAATGAAATCGAGACTCCTGCAGACCACTTGGGTACGTACAAGTTGCTATACCTGATCACGTAACAAGTTGCTGCAGACGACGATTCTTCGCTCGGTGTAATCGGGCGAGATTCTTGTCACGAGGTCTTGCCCGAACCTGAACCCACCCGGGACGAGTAGCCGCACCGCAGACTAACTTGATCACGCTGGTTTTTCTTCAGCTGCTCGTTGTTGTTGTCCGGGACTCGGGTGTTTTCGTTCGAAATATCCGTCCGGTTCGTGACGATTGATGAACTACCCTACCCTACCCTACCCGTTCAAATTTAATTCCCCGAGGAAAAAAAAACATCATTGGCGTTTTGCCGTTTACGGCTCCTCGTGCCGGCAGACATGTGCGGTGCCCCCCTCTAAGGAGAGATTACTTCGCCGGCCGGATTTACTCCAAGCAGTGTTTAGTGTTTTTCTCCATCATTCGTACCGACTTCTCTCTCCTTGCTCCTACTTATTATATGGACTTAGACTTGCCACATTGGGCCAACTATTCTTGTACTGGGTCTACGCAGTCTTTTGGGCCGGACGGCCAGAGCAGCTTCCTCTTCAGCACCAGGCGTGTCCTCTTCACCTATCACGGGCATGGGCGGGGCAGGCTGCTAACATTTCCCCCATCTTCAGAACCAGCATGTCCCCATGCTGGTGCTCGCTGAAACTGTTGGCGGAGTTGCTCGAGCGGCTCCCAAGTAGATAGCTCCGGAGGTGAATGAGACCACTGGATAAGGCCTTGCGCCATAGGCCGAGCCCCGGATGTCCAGCGGCGTTGCAGCACCCGAAGCGGAAACTGAAACTGCTGCAAGTCAGAAGGTAGAAATGGCGATACCTGCTGATTGCCAGGAGAAGAATGTAGCTGCGAGACGTGGAAGACCGGATGGACAGCAACGCCTGGTGGAAGTAACAGCTTGTATGCAACTGGACCAATCTTTTGAATGACTTGAAATGGTCCGAAGAACTTGAAAGATAACTTGTTGTTGGAGCGGTGGAACAGTGATGACTGAATATAGGGTTGGAGCTTTAAAAACACCATGTCGCCCACGGAGAATTGACGCTCAGAATGGTCTTTATCAGCTTGGCGTTTCATGCGAGCCTGGGCATGGAGCAAGTGTTGCTTAACAACATTATGCATGAGCTCTCGATCAGCCATCCATTTGTGAAGTTTAGCCACTGGAGCCACATTATCCAAGTTCACCGACAGTAGGCATGGAGGGAAAACATATAAGACCTCAAAGGGGGAACGGCCCAGTGTTGAATGGGTGGATGTATTATACCAGAATTTAGCGAGTGACAGCCAACGACTCCACTGAGCTGGGCAAGTGTGCACAAAGCAGCGAAGAAATATCTCGATGCACTGGTTGACATGCTCTGTCTGACCATCCGTCTGAGGATGGTAGGCGGAGCTGAACTGAAGCTCAGAGCCTGCTGCCTTGAACAGAGATTTCTAAAGTTGCTTGTAAATATGCGGTCACGGTCTGAGACAATAGCTCGAGGAAGACCGTGAAGGCGATACACTTGGTCCATGAAAATTTTGGCAACAGAGGCTGCTGTAAAAGGATGACGCAGAGGAATAAAGTGTGAACACTTGGAGAACTTATCCACCACTACTAAGATTGCATTGAATGTGCCAGACTGTGGCAACCCTTCGATGAAATCCATTAAGACCACTTCCTAGGAAGCATATGGCATTGGAAGTGGCTGCAAGAGACCTGGATAACGGGATCTGTCCGGATTGGCTTGCAAACACACAGCACATGACTGAACATAAGCCCAAATGTCAAACTTCATACCAGGCTAGAAGAATAAAGCTTTAATCTTACTGTATGTCGCTGGTGCTCCTGTGTGTCCACCCAAGGGACTGCTATGCAGTGCTGTCATAATTTTAAGCTGCATAGGCTTATTAGAACCCAGCCATAGACGGTTCTTGTATCTGATGACTCCTTGGACTAAAGAAAATGGAGGGTGGCTATCTAGGCTGATAGCCAGCTGAGACAACAGATCCATAGCAGCTTGATCAGAATAGTATCCTTGTACAACTTCATCGAGCCAATTGTTGGAGATTGAAGATATAGCATAGCTCTAGGTTGGGTGCACTCGGCGAGATAGGGCATCTGCAGCGCCATTCTCAGAGCCTTTCTTGTATATAATTTTATACTGTAACCCAAGCAACTTGGAGAAGACTTTCTGTTGCCATGCAGTATGTAGCCTCTATTCATTTAGATGGACTAAGCTGCGATGATCAGTGTGAATGAAGAACTCGCCCTGAAGCAAGTAGTGACGCCACTGTTCGACAGCCATCAATATAGCGAGATATTCCTTCTCATAGACTGACAACCCTTGATTCCTAGGACTTAGAGCCTTGCTGATGAATGCTATGGGGTGCCCATTCTGCTCTAAGACTGCTCTAATGCCTATCCCAGAAGCATCAATTTCAATGTGGAAGGGCAAGCTGAAATCCGGCAACGCCAAGACAGGGGCAGTACAGAGAGCTTGTTTCAGCACAGAGAAGGTAGACTCATGGTTTGAGGTCCATATGAACAACTGATCTTTCTTCAGGAGATCTGTTAGAGGCTTGGCAATGATGCTGAAATGATGCACAAATTTCCGGTAATAGCCGGCAAGGCCCAGAAAACCTCGGAGCTCCCGTACTGAAGATGGAACGGGCCATTCGAGCACTACTTGCACCTTTGCTGGGTCCATGGAAAGGCCTTGGCTGCTGATGATATGACCCAAGTAGGAGATAGACTCCCTAGCGAAGGTACATTTTGAGAGCTTGAGCTCCCACTGATCAGCGCGTAACCACTAAAAAACTTGCCGCAGGTGGTCGACATGGGCTTCAAAGCTGGGGTTGTAGACGAGAATATCATCGAAGAAGACCAACACGAAGCGGCGTAAACCCGGAGCCAAAGTACCATTCATGGCACCCTGAAATGTACCTGGCGCGCCAGTAAGGCCGAACGCCATCACTCTGAACTCGTACTAACCTAGGTGAGTCTGGAAAGCGGTCTTGAATTCTTCATCTTGCTGCAACAGTATTTGGTGAAAACCCGCTCGAAGATCCAATGTTGAGAACCACTTAGCGTTTGCTAGCTCATCCATCAACTGGTCAAACATCGGCACAGGAAATTTAGATTTCTTTGTCAGAGCATTGAGGTGTCTGAAGTCAACACAGAACTAGTAGGAGCCATCTTTCTTTTTGACAATCAGTACCGGTGAGGAGAAAGAGCTAGAGCTTGGGTGAATTAGTCCTTGTGGCAACATCTCCTGAACCTGGGTTTCAATTTCATCTTTCAGTTTGGGCGGATATCTATAGGGTCGGATGAAGACAGGTTGAGCACCAGGCAACAGAGGAATCTCATGGTTCCAAGCGTGAGAAGATGGAAGAGATGTTGGTGGCTAGAACAAGTCAGAAAACTCTTCAATTAACTGACTGATTGGAGCTAGAACATTGATGGCATCATGATCTGAAGAAAGAGCAGGCACTGTATTTTCAATTTGCAACAGCAACTGTTCCGGTTTATCAGGCAGTAAACCTTGCAACACTTGAGTCTTTCTAGCATATGGAATTGCCAACCACTTCAAGGCCCAGTGAACTTGCATTGGACTGTAGGCCTCTAACCAATCCATGCCCAAAATTGCATCGAAGTTATCCAAAGGCAGCACCCGAAAATCAGTGCGAAAGGAGCATGAGCCAACTGTCCACTGAACTTGGCGAAGCAGCAAGGAGCTCTACAACACACCTCCACCAACAACTTGCACACAGCTAGACATAGAGACTGAATCTAGGTGATGTAACTAAACAGTCGTAGTGTTACTGATAAATGAAGAGGAGCTCCCTGAATTCACCAAAATATGCACTGGAATACCTGACATCGATCCCAACAATCGGATAGTACGAGCAGCAGGTACCCCAGACACGATGGACTTTGAGATGGCCAAAAACACTTGTTTAGTTGGTTGATCATCAGATGTTTCTGTAGCCGGCACAACATCAGGGTCCAGCGATTCCCAAAGAGCTTCGACTGCATGCAGGACTTTCAGTGAGCACCGCTAATCCTTACTCCACTTGGCGTTGCACTTGTAGCATAATCCCAAGGCTCGACGGTACGCTTTGACAGCAGCCAGAGCACCAGTTACCGAAGATGTTGTCGTGGGCTCGGCGGCTGTAGGCTTTGCCATGGGCTTCTCGACATGAGGCAGAGGTGGTGGTAGCGGCTGCGCAGTTCGTGGTGTGGGCTTAGTTGACCACTCAACTGGTGCCGACGAATGGAACGAAGACTGGGCGCCCGATTGGCCAGCCACCTCCTCCTACACAAGAGCCATGCAGATAGCAGCATCGAGTGTTTGTGGCCTAGAAACCAGTATCATAGCTTTAAGGTTGGGCCGAAGGCCATCGATAAATCTCATTGTATAAAACAGTGGATCAGTAGAAGCAGAATAGGATTTGAGGCGATCAATTAAGACTGAGAAGCGCTCGACATAATCCGACGTCGTAGAAGTTTGTTTGATGTGGAACAATTGACGAATTAAAGCTTCCTTCATGCAAGGCTTGACAGAAGGCTGTCCAATTTGCAGTGGCTGGGGTGTTTTCGATGGACTCATACCAGCCGACAGCGGCGCCTTCCACATAGATGGTTGTGACGCTAACCCAAAGTGAGGGATCTACGGCGTAGATGGTGAAGTAGCGTTCGCAGCGAGAACGCTAGAGGCGTGGGTTTTCGCCATCGAATTTAGAGAATGGAAGTTTAGGGAGGCGTTCAGTTGGATGTTGGAGCTCATGGGTGTCGTGAGGAGTTGGGTGGCAAGGAGTTGAAAGTGGTGGACGAGGAGGTATGTAGAGCGGAGGGGGGCGCGGTGGATGCGGAGGAAGGTGTGGAGAAGGGTACGATGGAGCTGGTGGCCGGTGCAGAAGCGGTGGTGTCGAGCTCGGATGAAGGGGAGGAGGAGGAGGAGGAGGAGGGTCGAATTGCTTACCCATGACCGGGACGTGAGTCCAGACCGTCCCGGTCCCGAACCCACCATCTCGGTGAGATGATGCATCGCCGTGCCCACTGGGTGCAGATGAAGAAGAGGCGACGCCGTTGGGCCATTGAGACAAAACGTCGAACACCTTAGGTTCATGACCTTTGCGACAACTTCTGCATCTCGATTCGCAGGTCGTCGACGAGCGCCTCCATCTCCGGGTGTGAAGTACCTAGGTCCGTGGTGGCCACCTCGAGGGCGGTGACGTGGTCGTCGCGCTCGTCGTGGAGGGGGTCGAGGCGGACAGTCTCCTCCAAATCGGCAACGCGCATGCCGATGGTATACGCCGTGTCGGCGCCTGTGAGCTCGATGGTGTCGAGGCGTTTGTCGATGGTGGCGTCGCGGGCGGCGCGGGCAAGCTCGAGATCAGCAAATCGCCGCTCCCACTGCTCGTTGTGCTCGTCGAAATGACGCCCGAACTCCTCCTTCGACTTCTGGATTTCCTCCAGCACCAGCTTGAGATTCGGTTCCATGGCTCCCAGAGAGCGTTGCAGACGGGTAAAGCGGGTATGAGAGGGATCGGAGGCCAGGACTCGAACAGAAATCTGATACCAATTGTAAGGAGAAATTACTTTGAAAAGGAAGAACAGGATGAACAAGTAACGTAAGGCGTCCAAACAGTGTTTAGTGTTTTTCTCCATCATTCGTACTGACTCGTCTCTCCTTGCTCCTCCTTATTACATGGACTCAGACTTGTCACATTGGGCCAACTATTCTTGTATTGGACCAACATAGTCTTTTAGGTCGGACGGCCAAAGCAGCTTCCTCTTCAGCAGCAGACGCGTCCTCTTCACCTGTCACGGGCACGGGCACGGGCAGGGGCAGGCTGCTAACACCCCCCTCCGGCGCGCCCGCTCGCTCTCGCCGTCGACGTGCTCGTGAGTCGTGCCGTTGGGGACCGGACGTGCCGCGTGCGTTGCATGCTGTGCTCTCGTCTCGTGAGTCGTGACGTTGAGGAGGCCGTTAGACCGCAGCTTAGCGGTACTGGGCCTATGACGTCTTCCGGGCTCCGGCCTTGAGTGGTACTGGGCTTACCACGTACTTGGACCCAGACCGGCCTCGTTGGTGGATCGACTGCTCTGGCCCACCGAGCTGTGTACTCGTGTTTCGTTGTTCGCGAACCACACGGGACAGGCCGAGTACACGTGCCTGCAAAAAAACGAACAAAGTTAGTTTCAAAAAAAAAAAAAACGAACAAAGTGAATCTAACTTACAGTGTTTGCCCAATATATGCTGCTTGATTTTCAACTTAGGCCACACCCTATTGCATGGCTTCGTTCGGCTTTAAAGCCCGACTTCACATGAGCTATATGGACAGGAGAAGACGAACAAAGTGAGGGAAATTAAATAATGCGGCTAGCTCCATGTACTTGCCCTCATCTCCATACAAGTAAATAAAATATGCTGCTACGGACATGCTTTTTTTTATTGTACACGTACAGGGTCCAAAAAATATTCACACTAGAGCACTAAACACTGGAGCTGTCCTGACGCATGAGAGAGCTATAATCCTTATGTTATTTTTGAATTTATATAGCAGTCATGTGTAAGACGTTTGTGTATCGTCATGCGTTATGAATCCATGATAAATAAATATATACACAAGGGCAATCCTCACGAATTTTCCTCCCATTTTGGAGCTAACACGTTGCAGTGGACAAGTATCACGTAAACCAGCCTTTCAAAAAAAAAAATGGCCCTGTTTGCTTGAGCTTATCAGCCAGAATCAACATAATTTTTTAGCTATGAGAACAGTGTTTTTCTCTCATAACAAATCAGTTCTACAGATCAGCTGCAGCAGCAATAAGTTCTACCGAGCATGGCAAAGATATCACAGACAGCAGCAGTCTAACGGATAAACCGCGAGAACGCTCAACACACGCTCCCGACGACCCGTCTTCTCACGAACAGGGGCCATAGCGAGCGCGACACCAACACACCCGCAACTATATCATTTCGGGTTCGTTTGGTAAAGCTCCGACTTTAGCCAAAACAGTTTTAGTTATGACTTCATCAGCGGAGTAGATTACTTTGGAAGCCAAAGCTATTTTTTTTTTGACCATTTGGCAAAACAACTTTTCCTTCACGTGAATACAAGGATGAAAGGTTCTATATACTTTTTTTTCTTTTTCATTTTTTCTCTCTTTTTTTTTCTCTTTATTTATTCTTTCTCTACCTTATCACCAATGCGGCAATGCACGCAGACTCGCCTGACGCCTGCCTTATCCTCTTGTTGCTCTCTGCCTTATCCTCTCGTTACTATGTCCCGTGGCCTCCTGTTCCTGTTCCCCACGCCTCCGCCTCCCCACGCCGCAAGAGACCGAGGACCGAGCCACGAGCGGCAGCTCGCCGGAGTAGCCTGAGCACGCACGGCTGGCCAGGGGAGCTCGAGCACGCACGGCCAGCGTGGCGCACGCACCCATGGCCGCGAAGTCCAACGCCGCGCGCCTCTGCTCCTCCACAGGCCGACGTTGCTCCGTGCCCATGCGCATGGAAGAAGGCAGGGGCATCCATGGCCAAATACGCCATGGGCCCACGCGCGCCTGACAAGGAGCCGGTGAAAGCTTGATTTTTTTTCTCTAACCGACGCGCCTGGCGTGTGAGAGCGCAAATCACGCGGCTCTCTCGTCGAGCTGGGCACTCGGAGCAAAAAACAGCTCCGGGAGCTGTCCCTCGAGCCATACCAAACGGTCCCTTCACCACTCCACAATCACACACTCGACACCGCCAATCCATGGCCTTGGCGACACCGCTCCGGCTCCGCCACCTCCTCCCCGCGGCGGCGTCGGCGCCGACGCCGACCAGGGCCCCGGATCCCGCCGGGCCGTCCCTGGCGAGCCACCACGCCCTCTCGTTCCACCGCCTCCGCGCGAGCCTCTCCGCCGCGCCCCGTCCCAGGCTGGTGGCCGTGGCCGTGGTCGCGGCGGCCGATGGTGCTGGTCACGGAGAAGCTGGGCGCCGCGGGGCTGGAGCTGCTGCGCGCCTTCGCCAACGTGGACTGCTCCTACGAGCTCACGGCGGAGGAGCTCCGCGCCAAGGTCTCGCTCGTGGACGCGCTGGTGGTGCGCAGCGGGACGCAGGTCACGCGGGAGGTGTTCGAGGCCGCGCGCGGCAGGCTCCGCGTCTTCGGCCGGGCCGGGGTCGGCATCGACAGTGGCGGAGCTAGAGAAAATTTAAGGGGTGTGCGCTTACCTTGTGGTGGTAGACTTTTATTTTGAGGTGCGAATGTAGTGAAAATTTAGCTATAATCACTGTTTTTCTATTTTTTGCGTGGGTGCGGCTGCACCCACTAATGACCTATGTAGCACGGATACGGATACGCGTATCGGTATCGGAAGGATACGGATACGCGGATACGGCAATTTCTAAGAAAACACGATACGCGGATACGTTTTACTATTTTTTTATAATAAATAAATAATAATGCAAATTAAAATTGTGAAAGTCTAAAATTTGAGTAACCATACTAGATTAATGCTCAATTACCAAAATTTCTATCTAAAAAAGGAAGTCAGGAACAGGAGAGCCCTAATGTCTGTTGTGGTTGTGGCCGGTGACCACAGATCCTATGCTAGGACTAGGACTTGCACTGGCACTACCCAAATATGTAGAGGCCATCTATTGGATGCAAGCAATCAAGCATGGGAAACACTAATCATGAAGCAGATGTGGGGAACACACAAAATCAAGCAACGAGAACTGCAGAACTAGAGTAGAATAGTAGATCAAGTATGAAAAGGAGATGTATTCATGGGAGGTCGCCAGCAGCTTGCTTTGCTGCTGAATCGTCCTCTTCCCTGCACCTTGCCCCTTCATGGGAGGTCGCCAGCAGCTTGCTTTGCTGCTGAATCGTCCTCTTCCCTGCACCTTGCCCCTGCATCGGGCGAGCCAGCTGCAGCCGCGGCGGACTGGTGGGTGCTCCCCAGCGTGGTGCTCCCGGCGCGACGGTCTGTAGGAGAAGTCGATTGATGGCATGAAGGATGAGGGGGAGGCCGGCGAGCGTGTGCGCAGCAGGCGATGCGAGGGGGCGGGGCGGAAACTCGTCGCTGGCGGCCGGCGAGTAGGGACGGAGGCTCGTCGCCGGCGAGCGGAGGCGGAGGCTCGTCGCCGGTGGCCGGCGGCTGGCGAGCGGGGTTGTGGCATCACTGCACGGGGATGCGGCGCGAGGCGCGGGCGCAGCCGTGCGGGACTGCGGACATCGGACGCTAGGGCGTCGGGGCAGAGGATAAGGGTCTGTCTTCCTGGGCTTCTTGCTGGGCTGGGCCGTATCGGCAGGGCAGATACATGTCGGATGGCGTATCCAATTTGCATAAAAATAATAAAAAATCGGATACTCCGAGGATACGTATCCTGGGCGTATCGGACACGTATCCGTATCACGCGGCTTCAGGGACGTATCCGTATAACATAGCTAATGACAATATTGATCCGCCCATGGGCATCGACAATGTCGACCTCCAGGCGGCCACCGAGGCCGGCTGCCTCGTCGTCAACGCGCCCACCGCCAACACCGTTGCTGCCGCCGAGCACGCCATCGCGCTCCTCGCCGCCATGGCGCGCAATGTCGCGCAGGCCGATGCGTCACTCAAGGCCGGTACGTACGTCCCCTCGTTTTAATTTGCTTGCTCCCAGGAAATGTGTGCACGCGACACGATAGCGCGACCAAGCGGTGCCTACCACACGTTATGCGAATAGATAAGGTCCTGCTGCTGTTAATAATTACCAACAATGTGCACGTACAAAAGGAGAAGTGAAATGCGATGCAATTCTCTACTACTCCATAGTAAGTAGTTTGATTGTCGCACATTGCTTGCAAATGAGATGTAGTCCATGTTTACGCCGACTGATACAGATGTTTGAAGTTAGTCCACGTTTCTATAGCGGTGTACTTTATTAAGTGCTTTCAAGGTTAGGTTGTAAATGATGTTGGCGTGATATTGGGACTTCAGAGAGAAAGTTTGTGTTACATAGGTGCCAATGGCATGAAGCATGATGATGGGAATAACACTTGTTGCAGTATTGCCACCATATATGGACTGACAGATTGTGTTTGGTTAAGGCTGTGTTTGTTTTCCTCCCCCTAAGGAATAAAGTGGTGCATCCTGATTAAATGTGATTGCAGCGCTCATACCAGACCAAGTGTCAGTTTCGTGATGTCAAAATATAAATAAGTACTACTTTCCATGCAATGTAATACAAATCTCTGCTGACATAGCAGAAGCTTCAAATTCAATGTTCTTATTTCTGAAGCAAATATTGGCGTCTTGTGATGAATTGATGACTTCCCCAATTCCCATCAAGTTCATATTTATTCTTGGGTTTTGCTATCCTCCTTTTACAAAAGTCTGAAATCCATTCTTTCCAGTCTTCTTAAATCTTAATGGCCAACAAAGTACTTAGCTTTTTCTAGTGTCTGCAACTGCAACTTTAGATTTATCCTGTTTTCTTGTGACACACATAATAAAATTATTCTTATTGCCGATTTTTAAGTAGAATCGTTTTGAGATATGAAATTACAATTATTAACCAGCAGATTGCAGGCATATCATGTTCCACCAGTAGGTTCATACAAAGACTAAATAGCCATTTTGAGCAAAATACGATCACTGTTGTGTTCATAATTTTTTTATTTAACAACATCACAAGTTCATTTCAACTGATATAAAAAATATTGTGGCGATATTGTGCACGGTTCATTTGTGCTAACTCATAAGCTATAGTGTTGCAATTTGCTTTGTGTAATTCAGGCAAATGGCAACGGAGCAAATATGTTGGTGTTACCTTGGTGGGCAAGACACTAGCTATTATGGGTTTTGGAAAGGTCGGTCCAGAAGTAGCTCGACGTGCAAAAGGACTTGGGATGGATGTCATTGGTCATGATCCATATGCTGCTGTTGATAGAGCCCGGGCAATTGGCGTAGATCTGGTATCATTTGATGAGGCCATCTCCACAGCAGACTTCATATCACTGCATATGCCTCTAACTCCATCGACAACAAAGCTTTTCAATGATGAAACTTTTGCAAAGATGAGAAAGGGTGTTCGAATTATCAATGTTGCACGGGGTGGAGTTGTTGATGAAGAAGCATTGCTGAGAGCACTTAACAATGGGACAGTTGCCCAGGTAATTCCTTTCATCATGACCACTCATGACTCATCCGAATGCTAATAGTGCATAGCTGTTACCTGTTAACCAATTCTCATATGCATCTGATATCTATTTCACCGTGAAATGTTTTGTCAGAAAAAAGAGAGATATTTTGGCTTTTTTCCTGATTGCATTGTGGTCTGAGTCAGGCTGCACTTGATGTATTTACTGAGGAGCCACCGCCAAGAGACAGCAAGTTAGTGCAGCATGAGAATGTCACTGTCACACCGCACCTTGGGGCTAGCACAACAGAAGCGCAGGTTCGCCAGCCTTTTCCTAACAAACTTATTTGTACCACATCATATCATACTAGCTTATCCTCTTTACTTTATACTATACCTCTGCAGGAAGGTGTAGCCCTTGAAATTGCAGAGGCTGTTATCGGTGCACTGAGAGGAGATCTCGCTGCCACAGCTGTGAATGCCCCAATGGTCCCTGCTGTGGTACTTCCATTACCAAGGAAGAAATTCAACATAGTCATTTCAGTATACTCATGCAATCTGTTTGCGTCTAAACGGTACATCTCTTCCCACAGGTTTTATCAGAGTTATCTCCATATGTTGTCCTTGCTGAGAAGCTGGGTCGGCTTGTTGTGCAACTTGTAGCTGGTGGCAGCCGGATTAAAGGTGTAACAACCCAAAAATCCACACAGCAAAAATCACAGCTATAAAATTTTTGTTTTTAGCCCCATGCAATGTTGAGTGACAATTGTAGGAGCCAACCCTAGGTGTTGTATTAGTTGTAACCCAACTAGACAATCTCATGAGCATGGCATGTCATTGTTAATTATGTTTATTAAAAATCCTAACAAATAAAATGTTGCATACATTGTTAACTCAAATTATGATTTGGATTTTCATTTGCTTTACGTAATGCTTAACAACTCCTTTAAAGTAATAAACCATAAAGTAAATATTAATCGAACCAAAGAATAAATGCTTAAAGTGAAAACTATTTATATTTTTGTATAACAAAACTACAACTATTTTTGTTACACAAAATAGCTAAATAAAGTCCCTAAGATATATAAGAGTGTTGTGGGCCTCACATCTAAATAATCCAATGGAAGAGGAAAATGGAAAAGCCATCTGGCCCAGCTTGTGGCCTGTCCATCTTCTTGGCCTAGCTCGCCAACGGCAATAGCAGCCCAACAACCCCGAACCGGCTCGCCCTCCTCTGCTGGCCCACGCAGCCGCAAGCAGGCCTGGCCCGACCGCGCGCGGCCCACGCAGCCACCCCGCACGCCACCCGCCGCCGTCGTCTTTCCTTGTTTCGCTGACGGGTGGGACACCCTCGTCATCCCCTCCCTGGTCCCCTCCTCTGCATCCAGAAAATAGAGCACAGGTGCCGTGGGGAAAAAATCCGATGCCGCCTCGGCTCCTCTCCGCCGTCCGTGCCCTCACAACCGACCGTGAGACCCCGTTGGATGGGTGCCACGCAAGCACCGGCTGACCGATAGGGTCACGCACGGTGCGTGACCGCTGCCGCGCGAACTAGCTCGCCATGGCCATGCCATGCACCTGCCTCCTCCCTGTCCCCTGCCTTTTTGACCAAGGAGCGCGAAATCGGTTTCGCCATCGCACCCGTGGCCGCGTCGCGACCCTAAAGCCCTAGCGTCGACGCGATCACAGCCCTCCGCGTGCCCCTTGGCTATCTCCAGCCGCTCGCTCCATGCCATGGCCGAGCTTCGGCTATAAAAACCTAGCCCTAGAGCCCTAGAGCTCTCCCATCGCCCCGCCGCCACATTGTGGCCATCCATTGCACACCCGAGCCAAGAGAGAGAGGGGGAAAAAAAAGGAAGAAGAGGAAGAAGGAGCGCCGAAGCCGCCCGACGTTGTCAGTGTCGCCGGAGCGGAGGACATCTCCCTGATCAACCACGTCGACGCTACTGCTCGGCACGGCACGGCATCGTCTTGACACGGCCGACGACCCGCCACTACGCCGCCATCCTTTCACCTTCGACAGCGACGGTGAGCCCTCCACCTTGCCTCGCCCAGCCATCCGCGCTCGCCGTCGCATCACGTTCATGGCCGCCGCCGCGTCCCACACCACGGGACGCAAGGCCAAAGCCCCTTCCAGCTCACGGACATGCGCACACACACGCACAAGACCGGCCTTAACCTCTTGAACCACCGGCATCCATGACGCCGGTAGAGTCATGCCCGCCATGTTGATCGCCACGAACACGCCACATCGCGGTGAGGCGCCATCTTGGCCCTTGCGAACTCTTGGCCCCCATGTCGTCCACCGTTGTGTATGCCTCGACGCCACGCACGCCATGTGTGCCTTGGCGGCTAAAGACGAGTCCCGGAAGACCCTAACCATTTGACCTCGCTGGCGTGGATGCTCTCTAGAGCGCCACCGTGCCGCGGATCTCCCCGCCGTCTCCGGCCACCCCGTGACAGGGAATCTGGCCGTCGAGCTTCGTCTTGACCTCACACACCCAGCCGTTTGGAAGAAGGGGCAGGGAGCCTCTGTTTTGCCTCGGCCGCCATGGCCGCAAGACCACCAGAGTTCCGCCGCACGCCATGCCGCACTGTGGACTCCGCCGCGCCCTTCTTGTCGTCGCTGTCGAATCCCGTGGCTCGCCAGTGACCCCAATCGAAGGAAAAAGAGGCGCCCCTTGGCCCAATTTGGGCCGCAGCCGCACGTTCGCCGCCACGCGCCGTCGCAGCCGAGCCGCCGTCACCGCCGACGCGGATAGCCTCACCCAAGCCCCGAGAGTTCCGCCTAGCACCCTAGACACGCTCGCTGGAGCACCGTAACGTGCAAGCGCCTCCCTTGGAGCCCCACCGGCGCTTTACAGTCACCTCACAGCCGACCCCGCGCCATCCCGCTTGTCGCGACGCCAGCGCCGACCGCTAGGAGAGCCGAGCCGCCGCCTTTAGCCCTTCACCGGGTTTCCATGGTGACCTCACGACGCTGCAGCACCCATTCCTAGCCTGTCCGGACCACAAGTCGCAACTGTGCGAGCTTGCCGTCGGTGAGATGCCGGAGAAGAGCAAGGGAGCCGGAGCTCTCCCCCTTTTTCCCTGCGCACCCGCAGCTGTGTGCGCCTGGCGCATGGTGCGCCGCACGCACCAACACCCGTGTGGACGCGGAGCACGGCGAGCCTAGTCTGCGGTCCATGAACCTGCACGGCCAAGTCCACCATGGACTAGCCCCGTGGACCTCAGCCCGTTTGGGACCAGATGAGCCACGTGGATGGCCTCACAGCATGACACGTGTCAGGGCCGCCCGGCCCATATCCGGCCCTGATCCAGGCCCAACCGGCCTAATTTGAACCCAGCCTGTGTTGATCGTTGATCGGGGCCCACATGTCAGCGACACAGAGACTCTGGACCCACATGTCAGGAGGTGACGTCACGCTGACGCCATGATGATGTCACGATGACATCAGCTACTGACCTCAGCAGCCCTGGCCCACATGTCAACCACTGTGGTACGTTGATCATTAACTTGACGTTGACTTTGACCTGGCCCCACTTGTCAGTGACCGTTTGACCCCAGACCCACCTGTCAGTGACCAACCAAGATGATGACGTCATGCTGACATCACACGTGGACCAGTCACAGTGTGACACGTGTCAGCCCTGAATTAATCAGCCTTAATTATTTTTAAAAATGGATTTAATCTTTGGAAATTCATAACTAATTCATACGGCCTTAGAAAAACATGAAACTAGGACCAAAATTCATCTAAAATCGAGCTCTATGCAATGAACCCATGTTTGAGTGCATTTGACTCTTTTGAATATTCATTGCTTTTTGTGCTATTCTATAGACGTCGCTAACGCGACTATAATGCGATCGTTTGCAGACTCGGAGGAGAACGAGACGGATGAGGACCGAGAGTACCGTGAGGAGTACAGAGATGACTACACTGAAGGTGCCACATCCCACCCAATCTTGTAGCACCTATTACGCATGGCTAAAATAGAAATGCTAGTGCTTTACTTTGTTGTTATGATCACACTATGATAGGACTTGCATGGTAGTATGCTTTCTTGATGGCCTTTACCTTGACGCAACCTTACCCCTGCTCACCCTGCTGTTAGGCTAGTCACACGCTTGCTACTATATTTCATTGCTTATTACTTCTACTACGCTTGTACTACATTGATGCGTGGTGGAAAAGCTGTGTGTTATCTGGACTATGGGGGAGAGTCTTTGCGTGTGTGACTTGGGTGCATGGAGGGTGAGGGTTGTGTCGACCAAGTTGGAGTATCTGACGATGAGTCTAGGGCAAGTCTTGCTGTGTGGGTGCTACACAGGCACCCCTCGAATGGATACTGTGGTGGGTAAATGGTATATGAGGTGGCCAGGGTGTGAACTTGTGATGGGAGGAGTCCAGGGTGGAGGTGTTGTGGTGGCACGGTAAATGGAAACCCTGATGAAGACATTCTGGCTTGGTCATCCCTAACGACTTACTAGTACTCAGATTCGCCGGGAAGCCTTACATACCACTCACCCTATATGGTGCGGGACGGCCGGACTACTTGGTAGGATATTGCCACTACTGCTAAGGTTGATAGCAGACAGTGCGAGGGAGGTATGAGGCACGGAGGATTTCCCCCACACCCTTCTGAGAGTTCATGGAGACCTTGTGGACCCGGCTCATGACTCACAGTTTTAGCCACCCCAGACTAGACTTGGGGTGTACCAGGGCTGAATGGTAGAGTGGCATTATCCTAGGCTAGCAAGCGGCCGGAATCAGCCCAGTTGATGACGGTCAGCGAGGAAGGCGGATCTTGTGGTTATGTAAAACCTCTGCAGAGTGTATGGTTGATCGATCGATACATATGCCGACTTGACGGCTATGGACCTTTCCTGGGTTTCGCTTAAACTAGATAGTGAGATGAGTCCTTCTCTTCTCCCCCTAGGAGTGAGTGTTCGGACGTAGCCAGGGGCTACGGGCCATGAGGCAGTGCTGAGAGGGAGTTGGCCTATCGACTGAGCGATGGTATGGTGATGGTGTGGAGATGGTGGTGTTTCGATCCCAGGATCGAAACTTGGCTCTAGACGAAAATGGGGTGGAATGAGTGTGGGAATGGTGTTAAAACTTGACCAACTATTATTATATACTTGATATGCTAATACATAGGAAACCCCAGCCTTATAGGTTCCTTTTGATTATATCCAACTTGCATCCAAGTTCCACAAAGCAATGCTCATAGGGTGGGAGTGGCCAGTACAAATCGTACTGATAAATTTTGGCACACAGGTTCTGCTGAGGAGTATAGCTCCGAGGAGTTTGACGGTTGAGGGGTTCGTTCCTTCGCACAAGTTTGGCGATCTTATCTTCAAGCTGTTCTGAATGACTGCTACTTTTGATTCCGCCAATGCGGCGATGTAATAATTTATGTAATTCCGCACTATTTGTACTCTGATATTATTGTTGTATGGATGTGATATTCGACTGGAATTTGGGTAATATGATCTACAACGGTCTTATTACACTTCGACTCTGTGGATTTCCCTTCACGGAAATCAGGTCATTTCAGTTGGTATCAGAGCCATACATGACACTAGGACGAAACCCTCAGAAATGGACGATAGAATAGGACGTGAACAACCCTTCTTTCGGTTATATACCGACCCTGCATTTACTTTTATGCAAGGCTTATCTATTAATTGACCTGCTAACACCTATTTCCTTAAAACATGCAGATGGCAACGAACGTCGAATGGCCGCCTCTACGACCGCTACCTCTGGACCACGCCAAGCTTACCTTCGACCTACGTGAGCTCGGGGGTTTTGCACAGATCCTCTGCCGAGTTCTCGCACGTTAGGAGTCCCTGATGAGCCTGTCAAGGTCACCTATACCAGGAAGTTAGCTCAGGAAGGAGGAATCGAAGGACCGGTTGTCACCTCAGTCGAGTTCCCAGCTAGCACTACCTTACCTTCTGTCCCAGCTTTTACCAAGTTGACTATAGAGGACATAGTTGAGGAGGGACTGCGAGCTATCTCACATAGGGCACTTCGCAGAGTGATGAGGGACCACTATGAGCACCTAAAGATGACAGAGTTCCGTCTACTTCCCCAGGCCCTCGACCTTAGCCTTACCCCTAGTGAGCAGAGTTTTGTAGCCGATAGAGTTATCTTTGCAGAGGAGGACAGATGCCTTCACGTCTCGGCTATCCACCTACTAGAGTAGGACAGGTACGTGACCTAGCTTGAGCAGAGGAGACGTTAGGACCGGGCTCTTCTGTGGGAGTACCAGGAGCGAGACTCGTAGGGAGAACAGGAGCGAGCTAGTCTGCTCGAGACAGTTGCCAAGCTATAGGATGAGCTCAACCCTCGTGAAGAAGTCCACAGAGCCGAGGTCGCTGACTTATAGGATAAAGCAGCCGACCTAGGCAACAAGAACTGCTACCTCGACAGCAAGGTCTTGGAGTTGCAGAGAGAGTTGGACGACAAGAAGGCCGAGTTCAACCGCAGAGGAGACAGAGAGAGGTCCAAGGGGATTGATATGCTGAAAATCCAATCTCAGAACAAGACCATGACTCAGAAGCTAGAGGAGTTCAGGAAGAAGGCTGTTCGCAACCAGGGTCACCTGATCGAGGCACTCAGGCAGAACGAGTACCTACAGGACAAGTGTGAGAGGACTTAGCAGGCTTGGCAGAAGTCTGACAAGAAGCGCATTAGGGAGATGAAGGGTATGTGGGATCAGCTACCCAAGGAGATTTGCAGCAAGACGAAGCCTAGGATTGAGGAGTTTGAGTTAGCCCTGACTCGCCTCAACCTAGACGCCTGCCCTACCCTACCTAGAGCCAAAGGAGTTTGAGCTAGCCCGACTCACCTCAACCTAGATGCCTGGCCTACCCTACCTGGAGCCAAGCCTACTGAGGAGCTCGCCGAGGCCTTGAAGTATGTGTCCCGACTTCACAAGTTAGACGAGGAGATCGAGATCGAGAACAGTCGTATCCCAGTTGCGGTGTACGAGTTAGAGTAGATGACCCTGCGTGGTCATGATTCATGTCAGTGGCTTCCATAAGTTGTACCCCATGATGTACCCCTTATGAGATGTAATATGAGACACTATGCATAGTACGATTCTCGCGAGTCTTCAAGTGTAGCTACTGGAGATGACGCTATGTAATAAAACCCATGTAATGAATGTTTTGGATCTTATTGCTTCTTTGTAATGAGTGTTGGATAGTACAAATGTTTTTCTTTAAATCATCAAAAATCATGTAATCATACTGAATTATAAGCACTTATGGCACAAACACTAAAATTCCTATGATCCGTGTTGTAGATGCCGAACCGCCGATCTGCTCGCCTAATGAATCGTGGATGTGCGCCCACCCACAAACCAGTTGAACCAAACGGGGCGTGGTGGCAACAACCGTGGCCATGGCCGTGGCCGTGGATGTGGAGGGATACCCTTCCACCTGGAGAATACCCCACCGCCTGCTGAGGAGAACATTCCACCACCACCACCACCGAACCTGGCAGAAGTGATGGCGCAACAGACCTAGCTTCTTGCAGCTCTTGTAGACGGAGCAAACCGTCGCCAGGGAGGTCAGCAGAATGACTTCCAAAGGAAACTAGAGGGATTTCTGAAGCTGAGGCCACCGACCTATGATGGCACCGACCCTGATCCACTTGTAGCCGATGACTGGCTCAAGGAGGTGGAAAAGAAGCTCGACCACACCACCTTCACCGACGATGAGTGTGTTGGAGCTGCCACACACTAGCTCACAGGTGCAGCACGCGCTTGGTGGGACAGTTTCAGTGATTCCCATGAGGACCCTGCCAACATCTCATGGGATGAGTTCACCGAAGCATTCACTGAGTATCACATTCCCAAAGGTATCATGGAGGCCAAAGCCGAGGAGTTCCGCAACATCAAGATGGGAAAGGATAGGGTGACTGAGTACACTACTCATTTCACCAACCTTCTACGCTATGCATCTTCCTATGTTGTGAACTCTGAGAAGGAGAAGCTGTACTATTACCGCAAGGGACTTAACCCGCACATCAAGCTGAAGTTTGGCGGTTTTGAGAGTAGCATGTTGTGTGCTCTGGTGGATTGCTGCATCCAGATCGAGAAGGACCGTGCAGAAGCTGGAGAGGAGTATAGGGAGAGGAAGCGTAAGCTTGAGGAGTCTTTCCGTGGCTGTGACCGTGACCGCAAGAGGTTCCGTAGAGATGCACCATCCAGGGAACGCTCTCGCCACAATAGGGATGACAACCCTGGATCGAGTAGGGGTGGTGGAGGCTACACCACCAAATACTCCCGCCCTGCTTAGGATCGTTACACTCGGGACCGTTATGCTCGGGACCGCAACACTCAGGACCGTTTCAACCATTCCCGCTCTGTGAATGAACGCCCAGCACAGAACCGCTCCGCACCAAGCACTGGGAACTGGAAGGCACCCGCGCCAACCCCTATAGGCGGTGCGCCTTTCACCTGCTTTGCTTGTGGCCAACCGAGTCACAAAGCCGCTGGGTGCCCTCAGAACTCAGCCGCTCAGAAGTCTCAGTTCAAGGGATCTGCTACTCGTGGACGTCTCAACCATCTAGACGCCGAGGAAGCACAGGCTGCCCCTGACGTTGTGTACGATATGTTTTTAGTTAATGGCAATACTGCATCAGTTCTATTTGACTCTGGATCAACTTGTTCTTACATATCATCCAAGTTTGCACGAGAGCATGACCTGCCTGTAACCCCACGTGGAAAGCCTATCATCACCAGCTCACCTTTAGCAGACTTAAAGTGCACCCACATCTATAAGGGAGTAAGTCTTACCATTGAGGGTCTTATCTTTGAAGCCGACCTAACCCTGTTACCTTCCTCGAACCTAGATGTCATCTTAGGTATGGATTGGCTAACCATTCACCGAGGTATCATATCATGTTCACCTAGATATGTCCAAGTGACCCACCCATCAGGCCAAGTTATTAGATGTGAACCCTAGTCTGGAAAGTCCACTTCTATCCTATGTGCCCATAAAGCCAATTCAAAATCACAAAGAGAGGAGAAGACAGTTCATGATGTGCCCGTGGTCAGAGACTATCCCGATGTATTCCCTGAAGAATTACCGGGTATGCCACCAGACCGTGATGTAGAGTTCATCATTGATCTTTTGCCGGGAACAGGACCCATTGCTAAGAGATCCTATCGCATGTCAGTTGACGAACTGGCCGAGCTCAAGAAACAGCTTGATGAACTCATCTCAAAGGGATATATCAGACCCATTGCTTCACCTTGGGGATCCCCTGTTCTATTTGTTAAGAAGAAGGATGGCTCAATGAGAATGTGTATTGATTATCGGAACTTGAATGCAGTCACCATTAAGAACAAGTACCCCCTGCCAAGGATTGATGATTTGCTTGATCAGCTTTGAGGTGCCAAGTATTTCTCCAAGATTGATCTCAGATCTGGCTATCATCATATGAAGATTCGAGAGAGTGACATCCCGAAGACAGCTTTTGTGACTAGGTATGGACAGTTTGAGTTCACTGTGGTGTCCTTTGGACTCACGAATGCTCCCGCATACTTCATGAACATGATGAATAAGGTTTTCATGGATGATCTGGATAAGTTCGTGGTAGTATTCATTGATGACATCCATGTCTATTCACCCACCACTAAAGAACATGAACATCATCTGAGAACTATGCTTGAGAAATTAGCCCAACATCAGCTCTACGCAAAGTTTAGCAAATGTGAGTTTTGGCTACAGGAAGTTGCCTTCCTAGGCCATGTACTATCAGCTGAAGGTGTTGTAGTTGACCCAGCTAAGATTGAAGCTGTGAAAGAATGTGATCAACCCCATAATGTGACAGAAGTCAGAAGTTTCTTGGGATTGGCTGGATATTATTGCTGATTCATCGAAAACTTCTCCAAGATAGCCCGTCCGATGACCAACCTTCTGAAGAAGACCAAGGAGTTTGAATGGATGCCCGAGTGCGAGCAAAGTTTCTAGGAATTGAAACTAAAGCTTACCACAACTCCTGTGCTAGCATTGCCTAATATCAGCAAAGATTTTGTGGTCTATTGTGATGCATCCAGTCAAGGACTTGGCTGTGTATTGATGCGAGGTGGAAGAGTGATAGCTTATGCTTCTCGATAGTTGAAAGAACACGAGAACCGTTACTCTACTCATGATCTTGAGATAGTAGCAGTTGTGCATGCCTTGAAGATCTAGAGGCACTACTTGATAGGCAACAAGTGTGATATCTACACCGATCACAAGAGCTTGAAGTACTTTTTCACTCAGGAAGATCTGAATATGAGGCAACGCCGATGGCTAGAATTGATCAAGGACTATGACCTAGAAATTCACTATCATCCAGGAAAAGCTAATGTAGTCGCAAATGCTCTCAGTCGCAAGAGTTACTGTCACATTTTGATCACTGAATCCGTACCACCTGAGCTCAAGGAAGAGATTGATGATTTTCAACTTGAGATACTACCGCATGGCTTGTTGAATGAGCTCCGCATACAGTATGATCTCACAGATCGCATTCATCAAGCTCAGAAAAATTGTGAAGAGATCGAATATCTTCGTGGTCTAATGAAACTAGGCTACAAGACCAACCACCATGAAGATGAACAAGGGACCATCTGGTTCAAGGACAGAATCTGTGTACCTTCTGATCTAGCCCTACGAGAGGAAATTCTGTCAGAAGCTCATGATTCTAAGTACTGTATTCACCCTAGAGGTTCAAAGATGTATCAAGACTTGAAGAAACACTTTTGGTGGAAAGGCATGAAGACAAACATTACGGGACATGTGGCATGATGTGACACCTATAATAGAGTCAAGGCTGAACATCAAAGGCCTGCAGGATTGTTGAAGCCTCTTGACGTTCCCAAGTGGAAATGGGAGAGCATATCCATGGATTTCATAGTTGGATTGCCCCGTTCACCGAAAGGCAATGATTCCATCTGGGTGATTGTTGATCGTTTGACCAAGATTGCTCACTTTGTACCAGTTAAGACCAAGACTGATGCTAAAAAATTAGCAGATCTATATGTTGAGCATATTCTCAGACTGCATGTAGCTTCCTCTAGTATTGTATCTGATCGTGGTCCTCAGTTTGTGTCCCAATTCTGGGAAGCTCTGCACAAGTCTATTGGGACCAAACTTGATTTCAGTACCGCATATCACCCATAGACAGATGGACAGACTGAACGAGTAAATCAGATCTTAGAGGACATGCTTCGTGCTAGTGTACTGAATTATGGCTCTGATTGGGAGAAATGCCTACCCTATGCAGAGTTCTCTTACAACAACAGCTACCAAGCCAGCATCAAGATGTTGCCGTTCGAAGCTCTATATGGCAGACCTTGTAAGACACCTTTGATGTGGTCCCAACCGGGAGAAAGATCGTTCTTTGACTCCTCTAAGATTCAAGACGCCGAAGAAGGAGTTGCTCAAGTGAAGGAGAATTTGAGAATTGCTCAAAGTTGATACAAGAGCTATGCTGACAAAAGAAGGAGAGAACTTGAGTACAATGTGGGAGATTTCGTCTATCTCAAGGTATCCCCGCTATGTGGAAGTGTCAGATTCCATGTGAAAGGAAAGCTTGCCCCTAGATTTGTTGGCCCATACAAGATTGGCGGGTGTACATCCCGTATTCCATGTCTCACAGCTACACAAGTGTTTGAGAGTGCCCAATGAAGTAGTTCCAACTAATACACTTGACATTCAAGATACTCTTGAGTATAAAGAGCATCCTATCAGAATCCTGGGTAGAGATAGCAAAGAAACCCGAAGCAAAACTATTCCTATGTACAAGATCCAATGGAGCAATCGCACTGAGACAGAAGCAACATGGGAGAAAGAGTCTGACCTCCGGATACAATATCCTTATCTCTTCGAATGGTATGTCACGCTTTAATCTTGGGGACGAGATTCTGTTAAGGGGGTAGGACTATAACAACCCAAAAATCCACACACCAAAAATCACAGCTACAAATTTTTTGTTTTTAACCCCATGCAATGTTGAGTGACAACTGTAGGAGCCAACCCTAGGTGTTGCATTAGTTGTAACCCAACTAGACAATCTTATGAGCATGGCATGTCATTGTTAATTATGTTTATTAAAAATCCTAACAAATAAAATGTTTCATACATTGTTAACTCAAATTGTGATTTGGATTTTCATTTGCTTTACGTAATGCTTAATAACTCCTTTAAAGTAATAAACCATAAAGTAAATATTAATCGAACCAAAGAATAAATGCTTAAAGTGAAAACTATTTATATTTTTGTATAACAAAACTACAACTATTTTTGTTACACAAAATAGCTAAATAAAGTCCCTAAGATATATAAGAGTGTTGTGGGCCTCACATCTAAATAATCCAATGGAAGAGGAAAATGGAAAAGCCATCTGCCCAGCTTGTGGCCTGTCCATCTTCTTAGCCCAGCTCGCCAACGGCAATAGCAGCCCAACAACCCCAAACCGGCTCGCGCCCTCCTCTGCTGGCCCACGCGCAGCGGCAAGCAGGCCTGGCCCGACCACGCGCGGCCCACGCAGCCAACCCGCACACCACCCCACCATCATCTTTCCTTGTTTCGCTGACGGGTGGGACACCCTCGTCATCCCCCTCCCTGGTCCCCTCCTCTACATCCAGAAAACAGAGCACAGGTGTCGTGGGGGGGGGCAGTCCGATGCCGCCTCAGCTCCTCTCCGCCGTCCGTGCCCTCACAACCGACCGTGAGACCCCGTTGGATGGGTGCCACGCAGGCACCGGCTGCCCGAAAGGGTCACGCACGGTGCGTGACCGCTACCGTGTGAACCAGCTCGCCATGGCCATGCCATGCACCTGCCTCCACCCTGTCCCCCGCCTTTTTGACCAAGGAGCGCGAAATCGGTTTCGCCATCGCACCCGCAGCCGCGTCGCGACCCTGAAGCCCTAAGCGTCGACGCTATCACAGCCCTCCGCGCGCCCCTTGGCCATCTCTAACCGCTCGCTCCATGCCATGGCCGAGCTTCGGCTATAAAAACCTAGCCCTAGAGCCCTAGAGCTCTCCCATCGCCCCGCCGCCAACATGTGGCCATCCACTGCACACCCGAGCCAAGAGAGAGAGGGGAAAAGAAAAGGACGAACAGGAAGAAGAAGGAGCACCGAAGCCGCCCGATGTCGCTAGTGTCACCGGAGCGGAGGACGTCGCCCCAATCAACCACGTCGACGCTGCTGCTCGGCACGGGACGACATCGTCTTGACACGGCCACGACCCGCCACTGCACCGCCATCCTTTCACCTTCGATAGCGACGGTGAGCCCTCCACCTTGCCTCGCCCAGCCATCCGCGCTCGCCGTCGCATCACGTTCATGGCCGCCACCGCGTCCCACACCATGGGACGCAAGGCCAAAGCCCCTTCTAGCTCATGGACATGCGCGCACACACGCACAAGACTGGCCTTAACCCCTTGAACCACCAGCATCCATGACGCCGGTAGAGTCATGCCCGCCATGCTGATCGCCGCGAACATGCCATGTCACGGTGAGGCGCCATCTTGGCCCTTGCGGACTCTTGGCCCCCATGTCGTCCACCGTTGTGTACACCTCGACACCGTGCACGCCATGCGTGCCTTGGTGGCTAAAGACGAGCCCCATAAGACCCTAACCGTTTGACCTCACTGGCGCGGACGCGCTCTAGAGCACCGCCGTGCCGTGGATCTCCCCGTTGTCTCCGGCCACCCCGCAACAGGGAATCTGGCCGTCGAGCTTTGTCTTGACCTCACACACCTAGCCGCTTGGAAGAAGGGGCAGGGAACCTCTGTTTTGCCCCGGCCGCCATGGCCGCAAGACCGCTAGAGTTCCGCCGCACGCCATGCCACACTGTGGACTCCGCCGCGCCCTTCTTGTCGTCGCTGTCGAATCCCATGGCTCGCCAGTGACCCCAATCAAAGGAAAAAGAGGCGCCCCTTGGCCCAATTTGGGCCGCAGCCGCATGTTTGCCACCATGCGTCGTCGCAGCCGAGCCGCCGTCACCGCTGACGCGAACAACCTCACCCAAGCCCCTAGAGTTCCACCTAGCACCCTAGACGCGCTCGCCGGAGCACCATAACGCGGAAGCGCCTCCCTTGGAGCCCCACCGACACTTCATAGTCACCTCGCAGCTGACCCCGCGCCCGTCCCGTTTGCCACGACGCCAGCACCGGGCGCCAGGAGAGCTGAGCCGCCGCCTTTAGCCCTTCGCCGGGTTTCCATGGTGACCTCGCGACGCTGTAGCACCCATTCCCAGCCTGTCCGGACCGCAAGTCGCAACTATGCGAGCTTGCCGCCGGCGAGATGTCGGAGAAGAGCAGGGGAGCCGGAGCTCTCCCCCTTTTTCCCTGCACACCCGCAGCTGCGTGCGCCTGGCGCACGGTGCGCCGCACGCACCAACACCCGCGTGGACGCGGAGCACAGCGAGCCTAGGGGCTGTTCGGCTGGCTGGCCGGTGGCTGGCTGGCTGGGCAGCCCCCTCACGAATCACTGTTCACGTGAACAGTGATTTCAGCCAGAACAATATTTTTCTCTCACAACAATCAGCTGGAACAGTATTTTGGCTTATTTTTCAGTCCTGCCGAACAGGCTCCTAGTCTGCGGTCCATGAACCTGCACGGCCAAGTCCACCATGGACCAGCCTCGTGGACCTCAGCCCGTTTGGGGCCTAGATGAGCCACGTGGATGGCCTCACAGCATGACACATGTGAGGGCCGCCCGGCCCATATCCGGCCCTGATCTAGGCCCAACCGGCCCAATTTGGACCCGGCCTATGTTGATCGTTGACCAGTCAACGATGACCGTTGACCGGGGCCCACATGTCAGCGACACAGAGACTCTGGACCCACATGTCAGGAGGTGACATCACGCTAATGCCATGATGACGTCACGATGACATCAGCTGCTGACCTCAGCAGCCCTGACCCACATGTCAACCACTGTGGTACGTTGATCGTTGACTTGATGTTGACTTTGACCTGGCCCCACCTGTCAATGACCGTTTGACCCCGGACCCACCTGTCAGTGACCAACCAAGACGATGACGTCAACGTGGACCAGTCAAAGTGTGACACGTGTCAGCCCTGAATTAATCAGCCTTAATTATTTTTAGAAATGGATTTAATCTTCGGAAATTCATAACTAATTCATACGGCCTCAGAAAAACATGAAACCAGTACCAAAATTCATCTAAAATCGAGCTCTACGCAATGAACCCATGTTTGAGTGCATTTGACTCTTTTGAATATTCATTGCTTTTTGTGCTATTCTATAGACGTCGCTAACGCGACTATAATGCGATCGTTTGTAGACTCGGAAGGAGAACCAGATGGACGAGGACTGAGAGTACCATGCGGAGTATGGAGACGACTACACTGAAGGTGCCACATCCCACCCAATCTCGTAGCACCTATTACGCATGGCTAAAATAGAAATGCTAGTGCTTTACTTTATTGTTATGATCACACTATGATAGGACTTGCATGGTAGTATGCTTTCTTGATGGCCTTTACCTTGACGCAACCTTACCCCTGCTCACCCTGCTGTTAGGCTAGTCACACGCTTGCTACTATATTTCATTGCTTATTACTTCTACTACGCTTGTACTACATTGATGCGTGGTGGAAAACTGGTGTTATCTGGACTATGGGGAGAGTGCTGCGTGTGTGACTTGGGTGCGTGGAGGGTGAGGGTTGTGTCGACCAAGTTGGAGTATACGACGAGCCTGGGGCAAGTCTTGCCGTGGGGTGCTACCTAGGCACCCCTGTAATGGATACCTATGGTGGGTAAATGGTATATGAGGTGGCCCTGGGTGTGAACCTATGATGGGAGGAGCCCAGGGTGGAGGTGCTGTGGTGGCACGGTAAATGAAAACCCTGATGAAGACATTCTGGCTTGGTCATCCCTAAGGACTTACTAGTACTCAGATTCGCCGGGAAGCCTTACGTACCACTCGCCCTATATGGTGCGGGACGGCCGGACTACTTGGGAGGATATTGCCACTACTGCTAAGATTGATAGCGGACAGCGTGAGGGAGGTACGGGGCGCGGAGGATTTCCCCCACACCCTTCCGAGACTTCATGGAGACCTTGTGGACCCGGCTCATGACTCACAGTTTCAGCTACCCCAGACTAGACTTGGGGTATACCAGAGCTAAATGGTAGAGTGGCATTATCCTAGGCTAGCAAGCGGCCAGAATCAGCCCAGTTGACGACGGTCAGCGAGAAAGGCGGATCTTGTGGTTATGTAAAACCTCTGCAGAGTGTATGGTTGATCGATCGATACATATGCCGACTTGACGGCTATGGACCTTTCCTGGGTTTCGCTTAAACTAGATAGTGAGATGAGTCATTCTCTTCTCCCCCTAGGAGTGAGTGTTCGGACGTAGCCAGGGGCTACGGGCCATGAGGCAGTGCCGAGAGGGAGTTGGCCTGTCGACTGAGCGATGGTATGGTGATGGTGTGGAGATGGTGGTGTTTCGATCCCAGGATTGAAACCTGGCTCTGGACGGAAATGGGGTGGAATGAGTGTGGGAATGGTGTTAAAACTTGACCAACTATTATTATATACTTGATATGCTAATGCATAGGAATCCCCAGCCTTATAGGTTCCTTTTGATTATATCCAACTTGCATCCAAGTTCCACAAAGCAATGCTCATAGGGTGGGAGTGGCCAGTACAAATCGTACTGATAAATTTTGACACACAGGTTCTGCTGAGGAGTATAGCTCCGAGGAGTTTGACGGTTGAGGGGTTCGTTCCTATGCTCAAGTTTGACGATCTTATCTTCAAGCTGTTCTGAATGAATGCTACTTTTGATTCCGTCAATGCGGCGATTTAATAATTTATGTAATTCCGCACTATTTGTACTCTGATATTATCGTTGTATGGATGTGATATTCGACTGGAATTTGGGTAACATGATCTACAACGGTCTTATTACACTTCGACTCTGTGGATTTCCATTTGCGGAAATCAGGTCGTTTCAAAAGGTGTCAAGGTTGTTTACTCATCTGCCAGAGACCCCGATGACTTGGACACAAGAATTCTTCGTGCCATGGTCACCAAAGGCATCATCGAACCAATTTCAAGCGCTTTCGTCAACATTGTCAATGCGGATTATGTCGCCAAGCAAAGAGGCCTTAGGATCGTTGAGGAGAGAATTTTCCTTGACGGTTCACTTGAGATCCCCCTAGACTCCATCCAGGTCCACCTCGCCAATGTGGAGTCCAAGTTTGCCGGAGCCTTATCTGATGCAGGTGGCATCAGAGTGGAGGGCAAGGTTAGGGATGGCACGCCGCATCTCACGCTCGTCGGGTCTTTGAGCGTTGATGTTAGCCTTGAGGGCAACCTAATACTGTGCCGCCAAGTTGATCAGCCAGGCATCATTGGGAAAGTGGGGTCAATCTTGGGAAAGATGAACGTTAATGTGAGTTTTATGAGTGTTGGTAGGACTGCTCCAGGGAAGCAGGCGATAATGGCCATTGGTGTTGATGAGGAGCCTGAGAAGGAAGCTCTCAAATTGATTGCTGACACACCGTCTGTTGAGGAGTTTGTCTTTCTTAAGCTATAGAGAGGAAGTAGGTAGGAACCCAAAATTACATTTGTGCTATATAGCATGAGATTGATTTTGCCCAGATTTGGGTACTGTAGAATGCCGTTCGTTTGTGTTTTGTGTCCTTCAGGACACGCCGATCACAGAGATATATCATGTACATGCAAAATGCTGTTTTTCCTCAGGCCCTACTGTCTTGCTAACCCTGTTAGACTCTGGTGATGGCATTTACCTGTTAGAATATCTCTGTAGCTTCTGGTTTCTAGGGACCTCTGTTCTGACTTGTGAGTTGTGACATCTTGTGGTCCTCACAAACAGGCTTGAATACTCCACTGTTCTACCAAAAACGGTCATAGTTAACCATTTACTAGATCTGTCTTAAAATATAAGGTAGCTAAGCATTTAAATTTTGTCTAAAGTTATAAAAAATTCTAGGTGAAATAACCCCAACCTAATTTAAAAGTTAGCATTCACATGTACATCTACCATTGGTAATTAACACCAGTCTAAATATGGTAATCGCAATATCTCCCATGATTAAGGGAGGATTGTGACAGAACCGTCCAATTTATACAAGATCAAGTACGACTGTCCCCGTCTAACACGTTGATGTGCACATACTTTCACTTATATAAACCCGGTAGTCTGTCGAGTGTCACGAAGGACCTCAGTAAATCAATATCACAACCAAGATCGCATGATTAGCCAAATACACATTACATACACAAAGTTGCAGTGGAAATAATATTACCAATTGGTTCACAAATAATAGTACAAGTTTGGGTTTCAAAACCGGTTAAGGGAAAACAACGTAGCTTTCAAATGATTATATTAATATAAGTTTCAAATACATTGCTAGCATAAGTGACATCCTCCGACAAAAACATATAGATGAGAAATAAATATAGAGTCACCGAGCCCACCGGCGGTTAGCCACCATCTTCAGCAGACCGAAAACTTTACCTGCAACATGGTGGGATAAACCCTGAGTACTCGAATGTACTCAGCTAGACTTACCCGTCATAAATCAGAAATAAAGTGACACCAAGGATCATGCAAGGCTATATAAGTGGAGCTAGCTTGACAACATTTTGCATAAAAGCCACTAGTTGAGGTATACATTTTATAATTCGGTAACCAAGTTAATTATAGCTATTCATCTCTAAATTAGCAACTAACCTATGCCAAACATGTGGAATATCATTTAATAACATGCAATAGTAACCATAGCCGGTGTAACATTTTCATGTTCATCATAATCATCAAATTCTATAGTTCAATTACTATGATGCTGAGACTAGTCGAGTTTCTCACTATCCGAGAGAGACGGCGATTCGAATCGATTTCAACCAGCTGGGAATTTATTCCTACACACAAACCTAGACATACCTGCGCCAAGGTAGTCTTAGGTCACCTTTGGTACAACTCAGGTCCACATTTCGCGGGTTCGATCAACACCGCACAATCAGGGACAACCAGCTGTTAGGACGATCAGGACTACCCTGCCCTTGGGCTCACGTCTGACCTTTCGCACATCCTTACTATCATCCAGAGTGCGCACTCTTACAAAATAGGGCCCGGCCTAAGTTGAGCTACTCAGCTTCACGGTCGAAACGAGTTATCCGGCCAGCTAAGTAAGAGGCATGCGTTCAATCTCGGTAGAAGCGCCAGCAACGGTACGGTCCTTAATCGACACAGACGGGATAAAACATGCACACAAGACCTCCATGTCCTGCTGCCTCTCAATCCCTAGATCCCATCTGGTCTCCGTTTATTCATCATCACATGGTTATTTTCTACGATAGCAAATATAGCAAACCGTGCTTTGGTATTCACCTATATCTCGCAGGTGACAAGAAATCACCCGACTTTTATCGATCTAAGCATTGCTAAGCATACATTCGATCCTAAACCTACATAGGGTTCAAGGTATATTTCTAGACAAGGTAGTTCTAAACATCAAGTGTTTTCAACCAACTCTTATAACCTAATGCATCAAACATAATGGACTCAAGTGATGTTTGTAAAAATATAGGAGACTTAGAATGCTTCGGAGCTTGCCTGGGATCCAACAGTAGGTCAGTGTTTGTTAGATAACACTCACTTGGCGAGCATCTCCCATCTCGACACTTGCTTAGTCCTTCCGTCTTCTGAATGGATTCACCAAACTCTATCTTCGGGTTTGGCTCTAACATCACGTCCTTCACATGGTGCATCTAGCGTACCTAGATGAGATACAACAATGCAAGTGCATGAATGCGAAGAATGGCAATATGAGATGCCTCACATAAAAGTATTCAAGATGGGCACAATGTTACACCAAACATATATAAGCACTCCACGTTACTTAATTAAACATCCCACAACCTATCATGCTAGGATAGCAAGGAAGGTAGCACCAAGCATGACACAAGTTTCATAAGGTTTTAGGTATATTAACTTAACACTGTCAAAGGCATGGACCACACTTAGCAACACACAAAGCAAAGCAAGGTGAAGCAAACAATTTTAGGTACAAACACAGATTCTGAACAGCAACACCATAGTCACTTGTTTTAATCATACCCAGAGGTCTAGGCATGCAAAAAGTGTGATTCAAGACTTTATGGAAATCTAATAAAATTATATAAAACTTTGTTATTAACACCAAAAGCAGATTCAACAAATAACAAGGTCAAAATACATCATGAAGCGAGCTTATACAACTAAGGACAGAAAACTGATATTAACTTTAGAAATGCATATCTCAAGTTATATTCATCCAACAAGCATGATCCTTAACTTTATAGAAATCTTATTCAGTTATCTATAACTTTCTTATTATCATCTTAAGATGATTCTAAAGCTAACAAGGTTAAACAACACCAAGAAGGCATCTCTATCTAGATTTGGACAGAATCTGTCATTCCACTTTGAATAGCAATAACTAGAGTTCTAGACCATCAAAAACGGTGATCTTAGATATTTTAGAAAGCTTAGGAAAAGCACAACAACTCTACTATTATCACTAATACATGATTCCATGTTTAAATAAGTCAAAAAATACAATCATTCAGATATGTTCAGAGCACTTGCAAAAGTTGATAGCAAATTTGTAAAATCTATAACTCCTAAACCAATAGGCCTAAAATCATGAAATTTTAGGAGAAGTAATATAAGGAATTTATCTACAACTTTAGTATTCAACACATTCACATAAAACATCATTATCACCACGAAATTAATTGCTTAACCAAAACTATGAATGCAGCCCAAACAGCAGAGGCATATTGCATTCATCTATCATTTAGTTGCTACAAACTAACATATTTTTAACATATATGCTACCTCAAATATCTTGGAATCATATTCAAACAATCATAGCATGTAGGAATAGCTACTAGAAGCATCACATGACAATAAATACATGTATATGCTCCCAACAATCATCCTCTACTTTAATAATGCAATATATGTATTATTTTTAGTACTATATGAGAACAACTAGTTTGGAGCTGAGACTTTTATGAGTGGTATATGTTATCAAAATATGGCTACTGCACAAATTTTATATGCTTAGGTTTTATAATTTAATTGCTATAAAAAAGACAAATCTTAATTATTAATAAACATGTGAGAACAAGATAAATCTAAAGATCATTATTTTCTATAAATATATAGCCATATTAGGGTTTCTCAGGTCACAATATCACTATACAAGGGAAAAGGAACCACATTTCACATTTTTGCACCTACATAAAATTTATAACTTATTTAAAACCATTTATCAAGTCATAAATAAGTTAAATCAATAACTCAATCATACTACATTCAATGACCCTAAATTTTTTACCACATCACACACATAACATCAGTAGACTACTATAAAAATTTCATAGTAATTGGAGCACCACAACTTTAGATATGAGAGTAACAAGCAAAACAAGCTAAAATTGTCTATTTGACAAGACTAAATCAAAACATTATAAAAACAGTACACAACCAGCATGTTTAATATTTTTATTAGCTAGAGCATGTTATCACAAGATTAACACAGCTAGAATTACCATTTTTGGACTTCTATAACTCAAGATATGCATCTGTCCAACTTAAAATCATTTTTAAAAACACTTTACAAGAATAAATAAAAACAGTAGAAACTTTCTACTAACACATATCATATTATGACTCTACTGCATAGATCTACTCTTAAGGATTCCAAAAAGTCTTTATTTTCTATTTAACGATTTTCTATGATTTATTATGATTTTTCAAAGTTTCAGCCATAAAAGAAAAACAAACTTGCACCGAGGACCCCAAACTTCCACGAAAATAAATTCCAGCAAAACAGTCCTTCTAGCCACTATTCACATGAGTCACGACTCTGCAGAAAACCCCTTCCCTTTCTTCAAATTTGAGCGTGACGTCCTTCACGCGAATGGAACAGAGGTGGCGCAGCTGCTTGCCAGTTAAGGTCGAAGGAGGCCATGCCGGTGGTCGGGGAGTGGTGGTGGAGCATCAGGGGATCGGCGCGCACTTGTGTGTGGCCTCAGCTCGATCGGAGATGGCGCAGGTGGCATGGCCACATGCGCACCCGAGGTCGCGACGGGGTGGCCATGGTGGCAGCGGCCTCCGGTGATGGTTGGGGCCGGAGAAGAGGCGCTAGAGGTGCGTCATGCGACGATGAGGGCTCTAGGATTGGCGGCTATGGCAGAGGAGGTGCGGAGCAATGAGGAACGTGAGCGGCAGGAGCTTAGCTCGTTGGCCATGGCTGCTGCTGCGCGTGCTATGCACGAGAGGGACGAGGGAGAGAGCAGTGAAAGCGAGGCAGCGTCGGGTCATCCAAATAGGCAAGCAGGGTCGAGTTGGCGAGCATGCGTGGTGAGCTGGCGAGCAGCGCGCACACGGGAGGCCACGCGACGCCTCGACTTCTAAGGTCGGTCGTCCATGGCCTGTTTTAGCCAATTCAAAATTGCCATGAAACCAACTGAAACTCACATCTTCAACCTTCCTTAACTTCTAATTCGTTTAGTTTTGGCACAAGCTGTAGTAACCAAAGTTGTAGAGCTACGTGGTTAGGAAGATACAAAGCTCCAAAGTGGAGTACCTGAAACTAAAAGTCAGGGTTCAGACGTTCAATCCAATCAGGGACAAAACAGTGCGAGGTTCTATTTTTAAAATTCAATTTGAACATCCAAACGAGCTCCAAAAGTGATGAGACTTGTTTAGTTGTTTCCTCCACACTGTGTACTCCAACTCATATTAAGAAATCCAGTTGAGTTACCATATGAATTTGGAAGATAAAAATGTCACAACATGTCAACTTCCAGTTGTTAATCATGGACTTTGAAAATATTTTAGAGGTGCCAAAACAACACTGTATTCAAATTTGAGACCACTGTTTGAGCCACTTAGGAGTTGAAATAGGTCTTGGTCAAAAAATAGAGTTTGTTGTACTCCACTCAAACTTCAACTTTTATTTAAGGTCCAACTCCATGCAAGCACTCCAGATAGTTGGTCAACATAGGTCAAAACCATATCATGAAAAGGACAATTTTAGATATTCCCACACTTAGAAGCATTTTCTTGACATTTGCTCAACATGAACCCTTCATGACTTTTGTTGTAGAATTCAATTAGAGTCATTTGGGTAAGGTAGCAAGGTTTGGTCAACATCCCATGTTCCCATTCACCTAATGAAGCGATTCAAGAAAGATTATAACTTATCATTTCATGTGACTTCTTAACTCCAAACTTCATAAAACTTTTCTAATAGTCAATGTAGATGGAAATAGATGTGAGGCACATGAAAAGGGGCACCTTCCACATTACTCAAGCATACCTCTGAAAAAGGGTCAACATGTAAGCAAAGTGTATTGTCCGAGTCCAAGTTGGGACTCAGATTTGACCTCAATACCTTCATCATTACTTCCAGATTATGAACTAGAGATCATAATCATTGCTTGACATATCCTACTTAAGTCCAATTTCGCTGCTTAACTCGTGACTAACACCCGGGGTGTTACAAGGGTTACATGTATCATTTTCTTTACGCTATAATATGTTGTATAGGATTATTTTATGATGAAGGAAGTAGTTTATATGGTAGTGCCTGTAGATTATATGGCTATGTGTCCAATTTGGTACAACTAGCGATTCTCTTAGAAACAACACAAATAGAGGAAAGGTGTGGTCAAGATAAACTGGTAAAAGTGTGATCATGATAAACTCAGTGTTTTTGTACAAATGAGGGTTATGAGGAGAAGTGTGGCTAGAAAAAGCTATATAAAAGCATGCCGTTTAGGTTCTAGTTTTAGCTTATTTTGACCATAATCAACTTATAAGTTATAGCAAATAGACCATATTCATCCGGATCAATGTGTAACTTGTTATAATCATGACATGCATAAACAAAGGAGGGCAAAATCAGTTGTAACAATAGCCTCGACAACTCGATCCTAAAACCACCGCAAACACAAGTGTGTTAAAAACAACATCAAATGCTAATCAAAGCCTTTAGGACTAGCCACGGAACGAAGGAAACAAAGTGATACAGAAAAGAATGGAAGTATGAAACGGTAAATAATCAAAGCATTTAGGATTAGCCATGGAACAAAGGGAAAAAATTGGCACAATAAAATTACACACACTTAAAGCAGTATAGGCTAACACAAATGGGCATGACAACACAGTATTAGTAACACCCTAGCCGCACACAATTCGCACCACTAGTAGTATTAGAAAACACTAATTATAGCCAAAACATCCACAACATGTAAGCACACGAACCACGCATAGCAGTAGGAAATGCAAATCATTTGAAACACATGCAATTATAGCCAAAACATCCACAACATGTAAGCACGGCTCCACCGACCGATGAAGCCCCTAACGTGCACGGAGTGGGAAGGAGCCAAAATAGTGGCTTCTCTCGGCTTCACCTCATTCTACATGGCGTTCTCTCGAGAGCATATTTTAAGAAAAATTATATGTGAAGTTGTTTTGCCAAAATGCAAATCATTTGAAACACATGCACAAATTAAAACAATCCATGGCCATAGGAAACATAGAAAGACAAACACAAGACCAGGAATGGATAAGAACAGACAGGTGGACGATCTTCGTTTGATGTACTCTTATTTTTTTAGAATTCGTTTTGTGTCTTATTGTTCATCTTTTGTACCAGCCTTTGTTTCCTTAAGATGTATTAGATGTGTCACTCTGTTTGAGTGTTTGAATAAAAAGAATAAGAAATATAACAAGGACATAAAGAAAGAGATAAGATACACTTGCAAAAGAAGGTTCTACCAACAAAAGAATGAGAGAGAGGAAATCATATTAGATTGAGTTAAAGACAAAAATAAAAGAAGATGTGAAAGCCCAAAAGCCCAACTACTTTTCTCTCTCTTGATTATTAGGTCTAGGCATTCAGATAATTGGGTGAAATTCTGCTAAAAAAAAGATAATTGGGTGAAATCGGTTATCAACAATTTCAATTTTAATGAAGTGTTAACTGAATTTGTTGAAAAAAAAACTAAGAACCAACCAAAATTGGTCTCGGTTGATGAATTTGTTAACCACAATGCATATTGTACTTCTAAAGGAGATAATGCAACGTTAGAATTGCATTCAAAACCACACAACAACAAAATGCATCATGCAATAAAACAAACAGGAAAAACAACAAAAAAAAAATCACTTGTAACAAATTAAAGTCTCGTGGACATACATCAAAATATGCAAATGGACATACTTTTAGTGTTTAATATAATATAGTCATAAAGAAATTCGGCTAACATCAGCTGAAAAACGAATCACCGATCATTGAATCGTGCCAAAGTCTTCAACTTCGGTTAACTGACTTTCGGTTAAAATCGGCTCGGCTCGGTTAATCGGCCTTGTTGAAATTTTGCTAGACCTGGTCTCGATCGAATGTAGTGCATCTAGGATTTTGCAGGATATCCAGACGGTGGCATCATATAGACACGTGAAATTTCACAGAAGTTGACACTTTAAGTTTGTGGCATGTGGCATGGGTGAGCAGCCGGTGCATCTCTACACTTTTGAGCACGTTTTCTTGTCCCACAACCAGTCTGCGCCATGTGATACCGCATTGTCAAGATCAGAGGCTGAAATCTGTTAGGTGAAGGACACTAGACGGAGGACATTGTACCTTGTTCTTACTACTGCACCCTCTGCCGAGAGTGCCGACTGCCGACCCCCCCCCCCCCCCATGTCTGTCCCCAACCTCTTTCTTTCGCAAAGGCCGGCCGGCCATCGGCAACTCGCTGGCCAACCATTCGCGCGCGCATCATCGGCGGATCAGACGACGACGACGGTGGCCCATCACCGCGACGTGGCCACGCCTTTCGCCGCTGCAGCCCGTCCAGTGGCCACTGTCCGGCCGGCCGGTCGCATCTCAAGGCTTCGCCGGGGCCGGCCGGCGCGCGCATCGTCGTCGCCGTCGTCCGATCCGATCCTCTCCCGCCTTTCGCCAGCTTTGCGGGAATGGGTGCGCTGGACACCGAGCCGAATCGGGTGAGCGCTGCGCACACTCACTCACCCCTCACTCAACTCACCCGGACAAAAGCAGCCCCGACGGCGACGGGGGCCGTCGTGATCGTGGGACGAGTGGAAGAGAAATCCCGGCGGTCTCTCGGTGGCACAGGAGTGCACGCAACTCGCTCCGATCCTGATCCTCCTGTAGCTGTCACTGTGGGTGCTACACTGCTACTCCCTGTGCGCAGCAAACACTGCTCACTGCTGTGCGGTTAATCCTTATCTTCAGAACTCTATCTGAACTCTGACTGCTGCTGCATGTAGTAATCCTCGATCAAAGGGGTCGTTTAAATTCAGAGTATAGAGTTTTACGGTGTCACGTCAATTATTACATGAGAATATTGTATTGGTATGTTCACGTATACTAATAAAAAATAAATTATAGAATCCGTTAATAATCCTGGGACAAATTTATTAAGCCTAACTAATCTATTATTAGCACATTTGTTAATGTAGCACCACATTGTCAAATTATAGACTAATTAGGCTTAAAAGATATTTATTTCGTAAATTAGTTATAAAATATGTAATTAGTTATTTTTAGTCTATATTTAATATTTTATACATATATCTAAATATTCAATAGGATAGGAAGTAAACTTCGTGGGAGGACCAAACAAGACGAAAGTTCTGAACTCTGATCGTTTCCACGCGCTGTGGAGGAGGAGCTGGCGTGGACGCGTGGTGTAGTAGTAAATCAATCAGAGAGATGCTAATCACGGCACGCGCGTTCAGGACACACGACTGAAGGCGACGTCCAGCCCCGGGAGAGCCGGAGATGCTTTGCCGGCCGGAGCATTGCTACCATGCGCCTGTTTGTTTAGTTCCCAAAATTTTTTAAGATTCTTCGTCACATCGAATTTTTTGACGCATACATAAAGTATTAAATATAAATAAAAAATAAAACTAATTACACAGTTTAGACGAAATTCACGAGACGAATCTTTTAAACCTAATTAGACTATGATTGACACTAATTGACAAATAACAACGAAAATGCTACAATACTATTTCCCAAAAAATTTCGCCAAAGAGTTGACGCTGGCTGGCTGGATTTGACAGAAAACCGTGGCTACAAAACTTTGTGGATTCCTGAAACTACTGGCACCTGATCATCATCATGAAACTTTGAATGGTTTTCGTTTTCGCCTAATCATGCTGCTTAGAAGCAGACCGGTGGAAAAGCATGGAACTGACGGAGGAAATTTTGCAACTACTTTCCGTGCAATGAAGGGGAATTGAAGGGAAGGAAGGGGAGGCTCAATGGATTGCCGTAGTCGCAAGCAAATCTTCTGGAAAATTCGGATCGCGAAGCGTCGGAAAATCCATTGCGTTTTCGCATCAATGGCGGAAGCCCAAATCTTCCAAGTCCGTCGTAAATGCGGCGATCACGTGAAGAAAGCTTAGCAGCACGGGGAGGTGGGCCCGCCCGAGACGTTGCCCCGCGGAACCGATCGCCTTCCCGTCGAGTTGGTGTTGCCCCCTCTACGCACAGGAGACGAGTAGACCACCTTGTGGCACTGCTTTTTTTTGTTCATTCACACAGATCTGTTCCTGTAAAGTTAAATTTCTTTTCATGCATATCTTTACACGAAATGGTTACACGATTAGTACTAAGAAATGTGCAAAAAGATAATTTTTGCTCCCCTCCATCACCATTCGTGGAGTTCCAGATGAAATTTGTGTCTAACCTCTCTCTCTTGAAATTGCTATCTCCAAATGTGCAAAAGATAATTTTTCTGCTCCCCCAACCACCATCACCATTCATGGAGTTCCAGATGAAATTTGTGCCGAGAGCCATCTAACCTCTCTTATGGGACAGAGTCGATGCAGAAGTAGTACAAGCCACAAGCCAGGAAATGAGGACGCCATCAGGGTCACATGGGGAGCCGCGCCACCGCACGGGATCACCAGCTTTACGATATGACGGCATCCGGTTCGTCACCCGGCACCCGCGCCAAATGACGCTTCTGCCCCCTTGGGGGTGGGGGGTGTCGCGAGCCGACGCGTCCGCGTCAGGCGTATGGTGGGTGCGGTGGGTCAAGATTCCCCGGGGCCGGACTGCGACTCAACGCGGCCGAGTCGCCCGTTCTTCACGCTAAATTACCAAACTGCCCATCTCTCCAAAATCCCGATTTCCAAACCTGAAAGGAAAGCTTTGTCCATTTCCTACGAAATTCTACTATATATTGATATTGATTCTCCTAGGAACTCGTTAGTTGCGGCACTACTTACTTTTAGGCTGAGAATTTTCCAATTGTATAATTGACGTTGTGATTTGGAAGGTTAGATACATACACATATTTTAATTATATAATTTTGTGAGAAATAAGGGGCAGTCTTAGGGTTTATGGAAGAATGCCTTTTTAGTTTAGAGCAATCCTGTTAAAAAAAAGACCATTTCTATAGGCGACTTAGATTTTTCCAACCGGAAGGTATGCTTCATGACAAGTCTTGTATTGTCGAGTTTGTTTTTAGTATACAAACTTCGATAGTACCATCACTACCATTGGAGTGATTTTCTATCTATTTCAATGTATTATATTATATGCTACTCCACTACTTTTTGAGAAATTTATATGGTTGCATTGGGATATAGCCACATATATGACTGAATCATAAGAAACGTCCGATGCAAGATTTTATATCATCCCATAGTTTTGCGATGGCGACTAATGCACATATGTCCTACCAGTCAAAATCTATAAGATACAGTTGAAATGACCTTTTTTTTTAATCATTCAAGAAGCAAGAGAGCGCATGAATCGACAAGCGCAACATGTAGTCAAGAACACGACATAAACGTTAGGATCAATAGGCAACATAATCTGTTGCTTTTTTTTTCAATTGAGCGGATTCTTTGAGAGGTTGAATTTCTCAACTTATTGTTTTAGGACATTAATAATCTATAATTATTTTATCATCTTGGGATTTGCCAACTCAATTATCTACACTGTAATTTCAAAAAAACTAATTACAATACCACAAGTTTAATTTACCTCCATAGTTACAACACCATACATATATCTGTATAATTATTAGTAGTTGGGACCATCAGGGGTAGTTTGGACATTTAGCTCGGCCCCAAGGTCTGTTTAGGTGGCAGAGAAAGTTGGACTGATTTTGACCGGCATCGAATCACCGGCTGATTATGGATACTCACGGTAGCTATTTTTCTAACGGTGCAGTTGACGGTGTGAGATCTGTAAAGCTAATCTTTGTCTTTTTCAGCTTTGAGGAACTATAGAGGTTGCACCTTGTGGCCTTATACTAACTTAGACGACGGTTGCTTTCAAAATATCTTTAGTTATTAAGCTCTGAAGCCCCTATGTATGTATATTCGATCTATATGCTAAATTTTAAATTAATATAGCTTAACCTATGATAGGATATATTGTCACCACAATGAGTCGTGCAATATCTTATGGTATATACATAGCATGAGGTTTAGGACAAAATTTAACTTTTTTTTCAAAGTGTATTACAATTTTAATAAGATGCACATGATGCATGACTAAGGAACTGTTTGGATCCATTGGCACTAAAAAATAGCAGCTATTAAGTAGTAGCTAGCTATTTTTTAGCTAGCTAATTTTTAATCGGGGCGTTTTAGATCCACCTGCTAATAGGTGGTTAGATAGTTACTTCAAGGTGCATATGAACTATTAACACCTATTAGCAACTCCAAAACAGCTAATAAAATTAGTAGTTAGCGACTCACTAGCTAATACTCTCTCTGTCTGTCCCTGAATAAATAGATTTCTAGCAAGTTTAGTACATATTAGTATGACAAAGAAAAAACCATACTACCTTTCATTAATTGGAGTAGTTGCACACACTTATCGGTAATTATAGCATTTACTACACCATCCAACTGTAGAAACTCAAACCTGGATTAGGGAATTTGGGAGCGGTAATAAATATGAGAGAATTCTGAGGACAATAAATGAGTTGGTGGACCATTGAATCTCCTAGAGATTGATTTATTTGTAGACAAATTTTTGTGGGAGGAATCTATTTATTCAGGGATAGATGGAGTAATTAAAAGGTTTATTAGTATATTTGTTTGGTCCCACTATTACTAATTTTAGCTACTAATTATTAGTGTTAATGAATCCAAATAAGCCCTAACTAATGATGCTAAACTATTTATTTGGAATTTTAAATCAATGGATATAGTTTTGTGGTTTCAAAGTAACCATTATTGAAACCATAATTATGAGTTATCACGTTTGCAAGATTGTAACATAAAGCCACATACTACATGGCACCATTATGATATTTGAGGTCCAATTTATAATGTGTTCTTTTTTTACATTTTTCTATGAAAATGAACTGATTTCTGTGAAAGTTCTAGGGCCCTTACAAATAACCTTCCATGTATCAATAAGCTTCAGCTAAGCGCCAAAAAACTTACAATAAAATTTACATCATCATTTTTAAAGACACCTTTTGTCATGCTCACAATATGCATTGCAGCAAGACATAACAAGTGTTTACAAGATAAAACTTGGCACCAGTTGAACCACCATGTCATTGTAAACTCTTGGGCAACCTCCAAGATTACAAGAGGCCGGTGTTAGTTTTTGTTACATCTACAATTGTCGCCCGTAAGAACATGACAGGATTGACTAAGTTAATGGTTGTGATTGGTAAGCCACTACTGTATTTTCTTAGCTTGATCCTTATCCAATGGTTTGACAGAGACTAATGGTTGTGTTAGATCGTTGGCTATCATATTTATTGGCTTCATCAAATAGTTAGCTTAGTATAGGTCCACCAATTATATATGGGCACTTGTTACCACTTTTCGCCTAAACAGTCGTTTAGTCCGTTTATACACTATTTAAATGCTACACCATGGTATTATGTTTCATTTTTTGTGAGAGTATTATGTTTCATTTAATCGACCATTTATCCCATTTAAATCGCCGTTTTATCCATTTACATGGCCGTTTAGCTTGAAAAATATCTAAACGATAAGTGACTGACTATTTACCGTTTAGCATTTAGTATAACACTGGTTGTTAGAGAAAATCTTATTACTTAGGGTCTCACTTAGAGATATTTTGCTATAACCGTCTTATCCATGAACTCTCATCAACAAACTCAATAAATCAAATGCTATCACTATTTCTTGGTTTCTTGCAAAGCCAAATCTTGTGATATATTTGCATTTTTGCCGTGCCTCACAATTAAAAAAACATCAGGTGCTCTTATGATGGATTATCTTAACTGTTTGTTGCTCTTGATAAGAAAAAAAGTTGAAACCATAGCCTGCAAAAGGATAGAGACAGTGCAGCTTCACTCACGCAAAGTGGCCTGACCGCCGCTTGGGCTAACACGAAATGTGAGGCTGGAGTGGAGTGTGGCCTCCGTTTATCCGCGGCGTCTAATCCAGCATCACCGTCAGGGATTAGCACCCACATGGATAATGGATTCCTCTCTTCCTCTGTCCCCGCGGAAGGCCAACACGGCCCGCCCAAGCCCAGAACTCCTGACGCGACGCAGATATCTTCCCCTCGTGCGCGGGGCCCACCTCCATCACATGGGCCCCACGCCCCCACGCCGAAATCCCCCAGGAAAATAATATTTTAACCAGATTTCGCTTGGTTCCCAGCCCCCCACGTGTGCCGCCCCCGCCACGTCACCGTCCCCCACCTATTACTACATGTAGCGCGCCCCATCACCACCATGCGCTGCCTGCCTCCACTTCCACGCTGCGCTCCCTTCCCTCCCCACCACAAGAACCGCGTCGACACCACCGCTGCCATTGCCGCGGCCAGCCGAGCCTCTCAGCCGCGCCAGCCAGGAGGCGCCAGCTGCTTGCTGTTGACCTCACGTTTGATGGAGCTGCACAAGTACTGGGGAGTGGGGGGCCGGCGGTGCGGCAGCTGCGAGGCGGCCCCGGCGGCGGTCCACTGCCGCACGTGCGTCGGTGGGTCGTTCCTCTGCATGACGTGCGACGCCCGCTCCGCGCACGCGCGCCTGGCCCACGAGCGCGTGTGGATGTGCGAGGTCTGCGAGCTGGCCCCCGCCGCAGTCACGTGCAAGGCCGACGCCGCCGTGCTCTGCGCCGCCTGCGACGCCGACATCCACGACGCCAACCCGCTGGCGCGGCGCCACGCGCGGGTCCCCATCGCGCCCATCGGCTCCGAGGCCGCCGCCACGACCGTGGAGGCCATGCTGTTCAGGACCGGCGAGGCGGCGGCCGCGTCCGAGGCCGACGAGCAGAACAACGCGGCGGCCGAGCAGCATCAGCAGCACGCGCACCACGCGCACGCGCTGAACCTCAACGTGGAGGCCAAGGACATGAAGCTGGACTACCTCTTCTCTGAGCTGGATCCCTACCTCAGCGTCGAGATCCCGCGATTCCAGCACGCCGACAGCGTCGTCCCCAACGGCGCCGGCGCTGCCGCCGTCGAGCTGGACTTCACGTGCGGCATCGGCGTCAAGCACTCCTCCTACAGCTCCTACACGGCCACCTCCCTCGATCTCGCGCATAGCGTAAGCTTCGCCTTCTCTTGCCTTGCCTTTAGACGCACATATAAACACGTCTTGGAATTGAAACTCATGTGGACACCGTCCTGATGAATCTTGCAGGGCTCCTCGTCGGAGGTCGGCGTGGTGCCAGAGGCCTTCGGCGGAGGCGGCGGCGGCGGGAGCTTTGAGCTCGACTTCACAAGGCTCAAGCCTCAAGCCTACATGCCATACACCGCGACTCCCCAGAGCCACAGCGTAGGACCCCAACCAAGCTCCCACCTTTCGGGACGCACACGTGTTCGACGCTCCATGTGCTCGTCCTGACGTGTCGCTGTGAACTCGATCGGTTCCGTATGCAGGTGTCGTCGGTGGACGTGGAGGTGGTGCCGGAGCGGGGAGACTTGCCTGCGGTGAGGCCGGTGCCGCTGATGGGGGAGAGCCGGGAGGCGCGGCTGATGCGGTACCGTGAGAAGAGGAAGAACCGGCGGTTCGAGAAGACCATCCGGTACGCGTCCCGGAAGGCCTACGCCGAGACGCGGCCGCGGATCAAGGGGAGGTTTGCCAAGCGTGCCGACCACGACGGGGACGCCGACGCCGACGACGCTGAGGCCGAGGCCGCCGTGCCGTCGTCGTACGTGCTCCACTTCGGCTACGGCGTCGTGCCGAGCTTTGCATGATCTCTCGATCGGCCCGGCCCCAACGCGCGCGCGCGCATGGCCGGCAGCGGCGCGCGCGCCTTGTACTTGTATCAATGTATAGTGAGGAGTAGTAATCCCATGTACTTTCTTTTTGAGCCAGACCTCGCGTAAACTAGCGACGTATATAATTTGTATACTAGTAAGAAACTGCAGTAGCCGCTACTAATGAATCATGAATCTATCGCACGAGTTGTCGTAAACTTGTGCTAGCTAGTACTTACTGGTACAGGAGTACCGTACCATAAATGCATGATCCAAGCTTGGCCATGCACGCTGTTTCGACCAAGCCCATCTTCAAATGTTTGGCACACAGTCGAGTGTGTATGGTTATGGTCTTGACTGTATGCAAGGAAGTATTTCTCTTCGTTGAATAGTAAGGCGCATATTGATACATGGTGCTACCATCCCTATGCAGACAATTAGGGATGGCAAGTGCGGTCAAGTGAGACCGAAAGCAAAACCTCACTCTCGGTTTAGACACTCAATACAGAAACAAGCGTGGTTTTTATCTATATTAATTATATTGCTATATAGACATTTTGCTTTTGCGAGAAGCGGTTCCTAAACAAGAATAACGTGTATTCACATGAATCGATGCCAGAAGAGCTACAGGCACTGTATTGGGGAGGGTTGCTCGTTTCATCCAATAGTTGGATGGGGAGAGCGGATTGGATGGATGGTGGTGATGGTTGTGGGGAGGGGGGGCTGTTAAGAAAGGGCCCTACACGAAAAAAAAAATCTATGTTGTGAGGTGTGGTTTTCATGGATAACTTCTTAGGCTACGAAAACTATCCAGTAGTTTCTGCGTTGAGAGTAGCATACCTACAAAGGACACTATTGGCGCTTAATTAGGTCACACACTTGATAAGGGGGTAGATCGCTCGATGTAGGACCTAGCCGATTTAGGGATCGGCCAGCACCTAGGGGATGTCCACACCTGACCTTGTGCCTCCAGCGATGAGCGCGATACGCAAGACACGTCGTCGAAAGAGTCTCGCCGGGACCGCGATACACAAGACATGTCGATGAGGTCTCTTGAGACCCGAAACCCTACATGCCCGGGAGGGACCCCGTCGGGGCGTGCGGCGGCTATGGGCTGTTCTAGCCGGTCTGACCACTCTAGAGCTTTGTCGTCGTCGATCCACCGTCCATGCAACGCCAACGAAGAACGAGAAGTAGAGGAGAAGAGAGGGTAAAAGAGAGATAGTAGATTGATTTGTTGTGTTTTTGTATCGATTGGATAGATGGGATCTCAATCGACTATGATCCTCTCATATATATAGAGGGGATGGTCTTATCCCAATAGGAAACCTTTCCAAGCTTTATTTTCCAAGTTTCCCATGAGTTTGGAACAACCCAGATTGGAATCTAAAAGCTAGATCCGAAACAGGCCCGTTGGTAGTACCGGTTCAGGTCGGTAGTAATGACGTTCAGGTCTTCGCCAACCATCAGTAGTACCGGTATGTGTCGGTAGTACCGACGTCTAGGTCTTCGCCAACTATCGGTAGTACCGGTTTGGTTCGGTAGTACCAATACCGAGGCATCTTCTTGAAAACATAACTCTCTTATCCGGACTCCGAATTAAATGTTCTATATATGTTTTTTTACCATGTTGACGAGAGGAACACAACTATGAGGTCCGTTTCTCATTTTGGGAACTTCAAAAAATGGATAATTTTGGTTGTCAACAGACACCTTGTCATCTAACTATGAGATGGAATCAAGATAGATAGGTTTTGCACTCCGACGATTTCAATGTACATGAATTTGAATTGACCATCGATTGATTGGTTCACTTGTCGGTACAATGTACCAAAGTAGTATACATATTTTTCTTAAATACATCTTTTATTTGCTAGTAAAATGACAAAAATACTTGTGTTGATGACTATGTATATGTGGACGAACTAATGATGGTTAAGGATTTCGGAACAAAGAGTCAGTTGGGCAACAAGTCTATGGGCCTGTTTGGTTTCTTCACCGGGTCCTGTGTCGCCTTGTCTAGTTAGGACAACGAGGATGGCAGATGTTCTGATCTTGAGTGATCTTTTCTATGAGCCTGTGCGGGCAAGGTTCAGACGCCAGTTCCCTTGCTAGCACAAGCGAGCCGGCCAGCGAGGCCCTCGTTGCTGGTACCGGCAAGGCGAGCTGACCTGGCCGTGGAACCATGCACGCCCTATATCTGGGCGCCTTGGATACGAGACTGTTTATATTCATCGTGGTTGGAGTTTAACAAGGCATCCAGATGCCTTCAATTTATGCTCACCATGGTTGGTGAATAACAAGACCATGGGGGGATCTATTGGCATCACCACCGAAACAACCCAGTCTTCTAAATGTTGGCTGCTCATTACAACAAACCTCACCTTTCAAAAGTTTTAGAAACAAACTATAAACATAGATAGATAAATTACGTTGCATTTGTAAAATGAATTCAGTGAGTTCAAATATAGGAATGATCTTCTAAAACAATGTCAATGAATGTTAAGGCAACCATTCAGTTTGTTGATGAATAGATAATTTTGTTTCTACTGAAGTTATATTACACTTTGATTGTTATACTGGGAGTTCAATTTTTTGTTACCCATAGCAATGCACAGGTCTTTAGCTAGTGTCTAAAGGGCTTGTCCATTCCATTCGTATTCACTTTTTTGGATTTTGAAATGAATATTTGGGACCTAAAAACTTCAAATGAAAAATATTTCAACTACAAAGTTGTAGATATCATCGAGTACTATAACTTTGATTTTAATCAGTTTACCATCTGAGGTCATTTCAAAATTTTGAATTTCACATTGTGAGAACTTGAAACATAATTTTAGGGCCACAAACGATTTCAAATGAAAAAACCATCAACTACAAACTTCTAGTTCTCATTGAGATCTAAAATTTTGATTTTGGTCGTTTTCCCATGCAAAGTCATTTGTAAAGTTTGAATTTTAAAATGTTAGAAATTCAAACAGAAATTTGAGACTAAATGATTTCTAATGAAAGCATCGAGACTAAAATGTTACAACTTTGCTTCTGGTCGTTTGGACAATTTTAAAAATCTTAAATTTTAAAATATGAGAATTCCGACAGAATCTTGGAACCATAAATGATGTCAAATGAAAAGGTTCAACTACAAAGTTGTAGAGCTTGAGATATAAAGTTTGTCTTTATCCAAATGTCTTCGAAAAATTTTTATTGTCTTGCACTGTTTATCCACACTACAAAACGATAAAAATGTTTGCAGTGCATTTTGTACACTCGGCAAACATCTTTGCCGTTAAAAACACACTCGATTTGGTATATTTCGGCAAACAATCTGCAAACTAAAAAATCGGCAAAACAGAGACACTTTCGGCAACAAACCGCCACGTGTACATCCGCCGATTAGTGTCCCGGCCGTTAGGAGTTTGCCGAGTTCCGTATTGCATTTCGAGGAATTTTTGCTTAGAGTGTTTTTTTTCCACTAAGTCAAATTTGAACTCACTCAAGTTTGCCGATACACTCGGCAAATAAATAATTTTTTTCTCTTGACCTTGAAACTTTTTCTACTATAAAATGTGGTACTCCATGTTAAGATTTGGTATATTCAATCTATTATATTTAATTAATTTATTACATTTCAAGGAAATTTTGAAAAGTCAAATTTGAACATCTTGATTCAAATAATAGAATAAAATGATGAAAATGATATTCATATTATTGAGTCCAGTGTGAGGCCTTACTCGGAAATGAAAAGTTTTCTAAATTCTTGTTCAAAAATCAAACATGTGGTCCGAAAAATTCTCAAAAAAAAGCAAACGAAGTTCGAAAATCATGATTTGTCAAGATCTCATGATATCATACGTGGAGGCTGTGGTAAAAAATTAAGAAGGTTTCGCATAATCATCATGTACGATGTTTACAAACCGAAGTATCTCAGAAGAAGAATAGTAGCATTGAGAAGGATTCGGTAAGATTTGGAGTCAAAGTGACGGTTGAATTGGGGTTTGACTTCAAAACTTTTTGTATAGGCAATAGAGAACATAGATTTATTCATGTGTAATTTTGATAATTTTTTTTGATCCGTTTGATAATTTTAATTTATAAGTGCAATTATAGAATTTTAATTGATATAAATTGAATTTGAGCTATAACTGCATAAAATAATAAGTTTTTTTTCTCTTTTGACCTTGAAACTTTTTCTACTCTCCACATACAATATGTGGTACTTCATAAGAATTTCTATATCTGTTTGCTAATTTAATTAATTTATTGCATTTAAATGGAAATAAGTCAAATTTATAAGTGATTCAAATAATAGAATAAAGACTAGAAAATGATTTTCATGTTATTGAGTACATCAAGGCCTTACAAATAAAAAGAAAACAACATCTTGTTCAGGAAACATGACCATGAACGTGTGGCCGAATAGTTTTTAAATTCTAAAAAAAGCAAACGAAGTCTGAAAATTATGAGATTTATCAAGATCTACTGATATCATACGTGGAGGCTGTGGTAAAAAATTGAGAAGGTTTTGCACAATCTGTTTACAAACCGAAGTATCTCAGAAGAAGAATCGTATCGTTGAGAAGGATTCAGTAAGATTTAGAGTCAAAATAACGGTCGAATTAGGGTTTGATTTCAAAACTTTTTGTATAGGCAATAAAGAACAAAGATTGTTTCATGTGAAATTTTGGTAATTTTTTGGATCTATTTGATAATTTTAATTTATTAAGTGCAATTATAGAATTTTAATTGATATAAATTGAATTTGAGCTATAACTGCATAAAATAATGGAATAATATTTCTATAAAAATCAAATATATATTGTTGAGTGAATTTGAGAAGGTATTTTCAAAGTACATCAGAACAAATCGAGGAAAAACGTATGGAAAATAAGGAAAATAAAAAAAAGGTTGTCGAGTGCCACTGATCTGGGGTTTGCCGAGTGTAAGACCTCGGACACTCGGCAAACCACTTCACGGGGCCCCACACACGCGCAGTAGTTTAGGGTTTGAAAATGAAAATAAGACAAAATAGGTTTGCCGAGTGCCCATGATCTAGCACTCGGCAAGCTTCCCTCATAACCACCCACGACCGCGCACACACGCACACACTCACACACACCTCCACGTCCCTTTACACACGCCTTTTGCCCGCCGTCCCTGCCTACCACGCGCCCGCCGCCCAGCCAAGCCACGCCCCGTGCCCTCACCCTGTAAGCCTGCCTCGCCCCACCGGCCTCCCTTGCCCCACCGCCGCCCCGAGACCCCGCCGTCGGCCCCCCCACTCGGTCCTCCTCCGCTCCTCGCCCCATCCTATCGCTATCGCCGTCGCGGACGACCCACAAGCCCAAGACCGTGTGCGCCACCGAGCGACCTCACCAAGCCACCGGACGAAGACCGACAAAGCTCATCGGACGACCTAAGCCCATGACCGCTGGCCGACCGGACGACAAAGGACGACCGCCACATCGAACCCGCCACCACCGGAAGCGACGCTTTGCGGTGCGCGTGCACGCCCTACATTCGTGCCCGCAACCGCAAAAGTCGTTGACGATCTCGCCCAGCCGCCGCCACTGCGACGTCTCAGTTCCTCAGCCACGACCAACGGGGACCAGCGCACCAGCGGCGTTGACATCATCTGCTTTGAGGTATGTGATTACAATTCTTAATTGTGTGATTCGGGGGTCAATTTCGCCACTAAGTATTCATGCAGAACCAAAGCCCATTGCCATCCATCTCCCCCATCAATGATTTCTTTCTCTTTCGCACTGATAACAGATGAATAAAGCTCGAACTCTGTATTTTTGTCTAAACTCTGAAATTTTATTGCAACTTGATAGTTTAGACACTTGTTAGATAGGTCTTTAACCCATTAAGGTCTTCATTGTTGGGATAACTACTAGAAGTCCAGGATTGCACCTAAAACTGATAACTGAAGTTGACCTAAAACTAACAACTGAAGTTAACCTGAAACTAAGAATTGAAGTTACTCTATGGTTGTCTGATCTGTACCCACATCATTGCAAGTTTTTTTTATTTACTAATTTCCTTTTTTTTATATTGCAACATGTTCAAAGCTTGTATTCTTTGAAAGGTTTTGTGTTTGTGAGTAAATTTGCTAATGTACCTAACCATACACCCAAAATAGAAAAAGGACATGATTTTTAAATATTTGTTTTAGTGAACTATAGAACCATATATCAAATTCAATTAGCAGATGAGGCAAATAACACATTTATAGCTCACCATAGTTCATCCATGCTGCTCCAAATTCCTACCTGTATGTGTTCAGATCTGCTCTAAAATCAGGTATTGTGATCCAACCAATGTAGTTGTTGTTTTGAGCACCATAATATAAGCATATAGGAGTAATGTTTGTTAACTATTTTTTCCAGAGCCATTCAGTGCATACTTGTAACTGATTTTCTAAGTATATTTTATTTATTTTGCATCTATTTTGTTGTATTATCTATGCTAATTGGTTTACTCTTTTTAATTGCAGGTGATTGAACAATGATGGGCGATATGAAGTGGATAACGTCGCTTTACTCAAAAGCGACAGCGACGCGTAAAGGGTCCAATGCAACTGTATGCAGCTGAGGGGTCTGGGAAGAGACCTTGGGGTAGACCCAGGATTCGAGGGAAGGGTGGAGGCAAGATGAGGCCACCGTCGCGTGTACCTTCGTCGCTGTCTGAGTTACCTTCCGCTCACTCATCCTCTGAGGAGGAGGAGGAGGAGGAGGAGGAGGCAGGGGTGGAGGAGGAGACAGGGGGTACCTTTTCCTCTACTTCATCGCGTGTGTGGTTGTGAGGTCCCTCGACACTCCCGAGGCGATCGATACCTCTTGAGAGACGCCCGCTGATTCGACCCGATGGAGATAAGTAAGTAACTTTAGATGTTATCACTAATTTTTCATTTGATATGTTCAAAATTACAATAGAAACTAATAATTTATCTTAAACACTTGGGCAGGGGTTGGAGGAAGGTCGGTGGGGGTGATCACGCACGCCATGTGAACGACATCCTTGGTTTTTTTATCAAGGAAAAATTCTCTGGCCTGGTGCAATTCGGCAAAACTATTAAACCGGCCTACACGTGGGCCCACTATGCCACCGTCCCCGATGCCCCTGATCGGGATGGCAGGGTATTCGCCGACAAGGCGCAGCGTGTCAAGGCCGAGCTTTGGGTAAGTCTTTCTCGTACTACATTGCTCAATACATCGCATTGATTGGACATTCTTGCAATAATGACTAGATACATCGCGTCTATATGCAGTATTTCTTTAGATGCGAGGAGGGATACGAGGTCAAGGCTGATGATGTGGCTGACAAAGCCACCAAGAAATTCTTAGAGTGAGGGTCCCAAAAAGTGCGGTAAGAACCATGAGGCTGACCCAGAACAATACCTGAAGGTAAATATAGAACATTAATACTTATTTTTTCTGAGATTAATTACGCTTAATTTCATCTTCTTATATGTCATATACTTGATGACGTAGGTACCTCCGTGGTGGTGCGCCTACGATCTGCAGTGCTAGGCCCGGATGGTGGACAGGTGGTGCAACCCCGCGTGGGAGGAGAATCACAACGCTTACCGGGAGCGGCGTTTGCTGATGTCGGGTGCACCACACCATCAAGGCAACCTCAACCTCTCAGAATACGTGGCTAGATGGGTACGCGAATTCATTTCTTTATTCTAACGCTCAATTCTACATAATTTCTAATCATATTATTTTTTTTGCAGTCGGCTGCACATGGTGGCGAGCCTTGCTCCCAGTTCATGGCATATGCTTTGGGCCACAAAGGCAAGGCGACAACCGACGTCGCCTACAACCCAGAGGACCCGCCCTCGACATACAACAATGAGTCCATCCACAGCCGCCTCGATGGATACACATCGATGGCAAGGGCGGTCCATGGCCCAGAGTACGATCCGAGCGCTCATGACCTTGATGGAGAAGTGGTCATGAGGGCGGGAGGAGGCAAGAAGCATGGCCGGTTCTGGATTATCGACTACACAATCGACACGGCCAGTACTCCCACTCTCTCCCAGATTCGAGCACGGAGCACGAGTTCTAGCCCAGCGATACTCACACGGCCTGACTCTACACGGTTCTAGATGAACGCACTCTAAGTTATTTATGTTTTATTCATCGTTCATTGATTTTTACATACTTTTACATTGCATTGTAACATTACGATGAAATATTGTAGGCTCAGCTAGAACAAGAAACGAGGCGCCGGGAGGAGCTAGAGGCGAAGATGGAGGCAGACCGGTAGAGGTTGGAGGCAGAGCGGCTATAGATGTTTGAATATATGAGAGGTGTTTACGTTGCAATCGGTCAACCTCCGCCACCGTTGCCAGTCCCTCCTCCTCAACCTGCTCCAAATACTGTTTCAGGCACCGTGAGTCACTTTACAACCTTATAATCACTGTTTCTAATTTGTACAGAATCAATCTTTTCTCCTTTGTGATATGTGTATGTTTATAGTTTCTAATTTCTAGTTTATTTCTAGTTTGTAGTTAACCTTGTAATCACTATTTCGTTCTCAATCACTGTAACTTAGCTACTTTTAGTTTCCGCAGAATTAATCACTTTTTCTAGTTGCTAGTTTATTTCTAATACTTGAATCTTTCGTTCTCAATCACTGTTAATGATTTATCTCTTCTCCTTTGTGCAAAATCAATCTGCGGCGTCGAATGAGCCTTATGACCGACAATGGTCACAGTGGTCATCGTGGTCATAGTTTATTTGCATTCTTGATGAGCCTGGAGAGCGACCGTGAACTATGTACTTGTGATTTTGAAGTTTATTTGTATTTGTGATTGTGAAGTTTATTTGCATCTGTGATGTGGTCAATATATCTATATGAACTGATCTGTGATGCCTATTGTAAACTATCTGTGATGGATGTGATGTTTATTTGAATGTGGTACGTGGCTGTGATCGAACCAAATAAACTGGTTATATGTGGCAGCTTTGCCGAGTGTTACACTCGGCAAAAAGACTATTTGTCGAGTGCCATGAAAAATACACTTGACAAATCGAACACGTGGCAAAAATCTGTGCATTTTGGGGCTAAAATGACTTCTTTGCCGAGTGTCGATGCCTGGACACTCGGCAAAGAGACCAAAAGCTGGGTCTAGAATGGCCATTCTTTGCCGAGTGTATGGGATGTGACACTCGGCAAACATGGATTATTTGTCGAGTGTCATAGCTGGGGCACTCGGCAAACAAGGTCATGTTTCCCGAAGTGCCGATGCCGTTAGACACTCGGCAAACACGCCGTGACCGCTCCCGTCGCCGTCACGTTACTTTTTTTTGCCGAGCGTTGGTTTAAGCACTCGGCAACGTCTTTGCCGAGTGCCCGATAAAAAAACACTCGGCAAATAAACTTTTGCTATCACTGTATACGCCACGTGCTGTTTGCCGAGTGTAACATTCGACAAAACCTTTGCCGAGTGTTTTTGGGTTTCGCCGTGTGCCTTGGACACACGGCAAAGATCTTGTTTCGGTAGTGCAGTGAAAACCGTTTTCACCTCCGGTTCATACGGTGAGCCGGCGGTGATGGGGATCCCATCATTACCGCTGGTTAGTTACATCAACCGGCGATGATAATCCCATCCGGCGCCGGCTTGTATTAAGAATCGGCGGTGACAAGCATCACCGCTGGTTTAATAAAATCCTGCAATGAAAGTGCCGTAGGGGATGACCAATTATGTAATGCATGCTTCCCGAACAAATTTGTAGAGGTGCCAGCTGTGTGTTTGTTCAAAATGCAAATGTCAAGAAGGTTTTCTTGCGATGCTTTGTGATTGAGAAGATTTGGAGATAAGCTAGTTGTGGGTGGCTTTAGAATGCAAATGACAAGGCAGTGTTTGTACCCTGGTGCGTATATTAATAAGAACATGCATCGGCTAGTTTGCTGCTTTGAATACAACGACTAGCTGCTCAAATCCAAACTGGTGTATATAATTATTTTGTTTTTCCTATGATGCTAATAAAGAGATTCTCATCTATTTTTGTGTGTTTTTTAATCTTATAGGATTAGAGAAGCATAGCACATCAATTTCTATATTTTTTTTATATCTATATTTTTTCTATCATGTGTTCCAAAACTTCTAAAGGGAGTCCTAGTGTGCGTTTGTACTCCATATCAGTGACATGCACAACATTATAGATAGTTGCCATCGAGGTTGTCCTGATGTTTGCAATGGCGTAGCACGATCCCCTCTAGGGCTGTGGGATTCTTTTGTGGAAAATTTTCGGAGCCCACCACATTAGGCGAAATTCAGAAACGAACTGGTATCCACTGCAAATTTGAATGAAATTTTAGCAAATCTGAACAACATCTTCCCAAACGGCCAAACAAGGCAATGGGCATGGAGAGAGGGTGCGTGCTGCGTCGGCATGGAACCCTCAGGCAGCAGGGGCAGCAACAGTGTGACAAAGGTGGTGACAGTGGCGGGGCAGGCGTCGAGGAGCGGCCATGGCGCAAGCTCGGGCATCGGGAAGCGATCATCATGGCTCTTGCGGTGGCGGAAACCACACTGGCGCATGCGGTGGGGAGTGGAGACGACGCTCCTGGCAGCGGCTCGGGCGCTTCATGGGGGAGTGTTTGTGGGCTACTTGTTGGACCATAGAGCAGGCTAAAATTTAGATTGGGCCGAAATATTTGGGCAATTTAGTTTTATCTCGGACCATACCGAGATGAATGAACTTTGCTGAAGTTCGGTCCATTCGGGCCAAATACTTGAACCCAGATCCCCTCTCACTTACATTCCAACCATGTACAAAAGAGCTACTCCTTTTATTCCAAATTGTAAGTTATTCTAGCCACGTGGCAAAAGCTATGTACTTTTTTTTTTAAGAATGCAAAAGCTATGTACTTAGAAAAACAAAAACGACCTACAATTTGAAATGGACAGAGCTATAAACTCACCTTTGCTGTCACCATGATGTTCTTTTGTTTCTTAATGTGGAAGGACATTTAGCTCCTTACATAGTATGTACTCCTACTACTGGAGAACATAATTGAACTTTAGATCGAAAGAAAGTTCCTAAAATCACAAAAACATTCGACAGAGCACCAACTCGAATTAATTAAGACAAGTTTACACCCAACAAAATTAATACAATGTTCACGTAAAACTACATTAAATCTTGATAGCATTAGCATTTCCCGAGATTCTCTTGACGTACGGGTCGTGCATGGTCTGCTGCACTGGCATGGCGCCAAACGCCCCGAAGTTCATGCTACTTTTGTCATCTATCAACGAGTACTCCTCCACCTCGTCGTCGTCGATGTCATCTCCTTCCTCCTCCTCGTCGTCCCCGTCCTGAGGCTCGTCGTAGTACGAGCTGCTCTTGTCCATCTCCATCAGGCGTTCCGCGTACTTGACGCTCTCGATCCTCACCGGCACCTTCTGGTCCCCTTTGCCAGCACGCCCCACGGTGGCGGCGGCGGCGTTTTCACCGCGCAGGATACGGACGACGGTGCGCATGTCCGGGCGGCGGTCGGGCTCGCCCTGCACGCAGAGCGCGGCGCACTCGACGACACGCGCGAGCTGCGCGGCGTCGAACGCGCCCCGGAGGCGCGGGTCGACGAGGTCCCCGAGTCGGCCGCGGGCGATGAGCGGCTCGGCCCACTCGGTGATGGTGCGTTTCGCCCCGGACGGCAGGCGCTCGATGGGCTTCCTCCCGGAGACGAGCTCGAGCAGCAGGATGCCGAAGCTGTAGACGTCGCAGGCGCCGGAGACCTTCCCCCACATGGCGTACTCGGGCGCCAGGTACCCAAGCGTGCCCTTGACGCGGGTGGTCATGTGCGAGACCCCCTCGGGCACGAGCTTGGCGAAGCCGAAGTCGGCGACGAGCGGCGCGAAGTCCGAGTCCAGCAGCACGTTGCTGGCCTTGATGTCCCGGTGAATGATGTGCGGCGTCACCTCGTGGTGCAGGTACACGAGGCCTTCGGCGGATCCCAGGGCCACGGCGACGCGCCGCTTCCAGTCCAGCTGCACCTCGCCGGCGAACTGGCCGTGGAGGTGGGAGAGCAGGCTCAGGTTGGGCATGTAGTCGTAGACGATCATGCGCTGCTCGGCACCCGCGCAGTAGCCCCGCAGGCCCAGGAGGTTCCGGTGGCGCACCCGGGCCAGCACCTCCACCTCCACCGCGAACTCCATCTCCGCCTTGGAGTTGTTGGTCGCCTTGAGCTTCTTCACGGCGATCTGCATGCATGGGACCATGGGTCGTCATGTGCACAGGATGGAACGTCACAGTCACAGCATGCTCTCGTGCGCTATAGGTGTTGTTACCTGGAGGCCGTCGGATGTCTTGCCCCAGTAGACGCTGCCGAAGCCGCCCTCGCCGAGCTTGTTCTCCTCGCTGAAGCCGTTGGTGGCGGCGTGCAGCTCCTTGTAGCTGAATATCCTCCACGTGCTGCTCATGGGCGACGCGCTCACGCACCTGGTGATTAAAACACACCCAGCAGAAAGATGCATAAGGTAAACCGCCTGATCGACGAGCCGCGCGCCTCGAGTACACACCAAGCAAGCAGCAGATGATGAAACAAATCGCACATGAGACCGAGGACCGCGTAACGTACGTACCCTTGCTCGACCTTCTCAGAACCGCAGCAGGAGCTCAACGACGAGCCCATGGCGCCGGACGATGCACACGGACGACGTCGGCCGTGGACGGGACGCCTGCTGGACGACTAGCTCCTCTGTTCTCTCCGACAAGGCGTGTGTCCCGCTCCCTCGCTCACTCGTTTTTGTCACGCGCACTGATCTAGCTAGCTAGCTTGAGGGGTACTTGAGTCGTTGTGCCTTGGAACGAACGAAGAGTGGAGTGGTGAAGACATAATAAAGGGGCAAATTGAAGTATTGAAGCGCTCCTGCTTGTGCTTTATGCTGTTGGCAGATCTCACAAAACCGTCCAAGGCCGGCGGACATCTTGATGCACCATTTGTTGAATCGTGCCAGCACTCCCGTGGTTTATGTGAGTAAAATAACTGAGCTCCAGTACTTGCTCGGCTGACCTGGTTTGGACGTTTGGGGCAAGGGAAAGATGGAGTGAGAAAGAACAAGTGCCACGTGGAGCCACAGAACTGGGCGTGGCGCAGTCAAACGTCCCAGCTGCCGTCAGGCTGCTCTGCTCCTCCGCTTGGAAGGAAACGGGGGAGATGCCGCCCGGCCACAGCCCACAGGCCGCAGCCCGGTTGCTGGAATGGGAGCGTCGTGACCCGAGGAATCCACGTGGGCTGCCCAGGCCTCCACACGGCGTACGCGAAAATGGGCGTCCGACCATTTTTCCAGCCCATTGAGCGCCGGCATAGAACTTGTGCTCTTCGCTGGCTCCAGCTGAAACAAAGGGCCAGGATGGAGGCCCATTGGTCAATGTGAACTTTGGATCCGGCAGCAATTGGCACTCTGCCACGACCCACGAGTCGGTGGCGCATGGCTTTGCCGTCAGCCAGTCACGAATTCGTCAACCAAGCTGAAAAGAGAAACGATAATGGTCTGCCCTGAGCCTTCGACGCTCGAAAATGTTTGGCGGACTCCACGCACAACCACGCGTTCTCTAGTTTATTCATTCTCTAGTTTATTGTTGTCCACTCATTTCTTTACGCCCTGTTTTCCTGTTCGTTTGGCTTATAAGCCGTATTTTTTCAGCGAACGAATATTATTTTTCTCTCATAACAAATCAGCTAACAGTGTTTTTAGTCGTGACTTATCAGCCAAGCGAACATAGCAAAAGATGAAAAAAGACAGTGAGACCATGTCCACCGACACCGCCTCCTGCCTCTTCTTCAACGGAATTCGCATCCATCCAACCCACTCTGCCTCGCAGCGCGCCCCTTCCCCCACCGTTATGGATGCAAGCGGGGCGGGCTGCGGACAGCCCGCACGTCGCCGCTATACTTTTCCAAATGGCACTAACACGGTGGGCCGGCACGGGCACGGCACTAAAAAGCACGGCCCAGGCCCGACCTGCTTCGTGCCCGTGCCTGGCACGGCCTGGCAGCAGTGCCGTGCCTGGGCTGCCACCACGGCCCGCTAGCACGGCCCAGGCACGTCACGGCTAACAGGCCGGCACGGCCTTGGCACGGATCCAGCAAAGGAGAGTCGTTGATCCCCTCCCCCAGATCCTTCATGACCGTTGGATCCGACCGATGGATGGGTCGACTATATAAGCAAGCGCCCCCACGTCGCCCCGTATCGACGAAACCCTAGCTCATTTGTTTCCAGCTCCCTCTCTCTCCTGTCTCTCGCTCTAACCTCTGCGAGCGGCTCTCTCCTCTCTTCGTCTCTCTCTCCGCCTCCGGTGGTGTCTCCTCTCTTCTTCTCGCCCTCCGGTGGCATCTAGAGCCACTGCTGGCCGGCACGGGCACACAACACGGCCTCGTCTTGATCTCGCCCCGTTGATGTAGCCTTGTCGTCCACCTCGTCGTCTCATTCGTCACCGTCGTCGACCTCGCCGGGCCCCCGGCAACTCTGGTGCTCCGGATGTCGGTAAGTTGAGCTTTGCTCCCCTCCAGATTTGGCTCTTCCTCTCTTATCCCCTCCTGGATCTCGATCTGATGTGCTCCCCTACTGTAGGTCCCCTCTTGATTCGCATCCGTCGAGGAACCAGAGGGCCGGATCCCGCGTCGTCGACGTCGCCGGCGTTCCCGGTGCTCCGGCCCCCAAGGTACTGTAAACCCTAACCCTAACCCTAACCCTAACCCTAACTAGATCTGCTACTGATTCTTTGTTTATGTGTGAAGCCGTTGAGGAACCAGGCGCCGACGAGTAACGATGGCCCGCTCCTCCGATGAGACCGTTGAGGTCAGCGCCAACGATGAGAGGCGGATGTGCAGGCTAGCTGGAGATGACGACGAGGATGACCTGCGTGAGGACGCTGCGGAGCTGTTCGGCCGTCGCGTTGAGGATCCCATTGAAGCTGATGCAGCAGGGGGCGAAGAAGAAGGAGAGGATGACAACGACGACAAGCGCTCACGTCCTTCTACCTCGGCTGTGTGGCTCGATTTCAAGAAGTTGTTCAAAAAAGGTCCCAAAGGTAAGAAGATCAGGTATGCCGCTCGCTGCATCCACTGCAATAAGCAGTACTCTGCTCTCTCTAGTGGTGGCACTGGTCACCTCACTCGTCATAGGGACAAATGTGTTAAGAGGCGTGAGAAAACTCGCATGACTCAGTCTCAGATATCTTTTAATCCTGATGGTAGTATGCGTACTTGGGAGTACTGTCCTATTGTTGCTCGCACTGAACTGGTTCGATTGCTTTCTAGACTTGATGTGCCTATCTGTATGGGTGAAACTGATGCTTTTTATGATTACATTAGAAATGCTCATAATCTAAAGTTTGTTCCTGTCTCTAGACAAACCACCACTAGAGACATAGTCAAATACTTCACTGATAAAAAGACTAAGCTTGTTGAGACTCTTAGTTCATCTGCTATAAATTGTGTTTGTCTTACCTCTGACATTTGGTCTGGTAATGCCAAAGAGGACTATCTTAGTGTGGTTGCTCATTACATAAATCCTGATTGGCAACTAGAGAAGAGAGTGCTTGGTCTTGTGCTTATTGATGTGTCCCACAGTGGATAAAACATTGCTGAAAGGGTCATATCTGTGCTTGCTGATTATGGTTTGAGTGAAAAGGTCTTTGCTGTTACTTTGGACAATGCCTCATCTAATGTTTCTGCCATGCGTACACTTAGGTCTGTACTGTCTAAATATCTTGGTATTGAAGTACCCCCTGATAATGATAGAAATGATATGACATGCACATCGCTGATGCATGAAACTGATAATGCAGTTAGTACTTTGTTCATGCATCAGCGATGTGCATGTCATATCATAAATCTGATTGTTAAGGAGGCCCTTAATGCTCTTCAGCCTTTGATTGAAACATTTAGAACTGCAATATCATTTCTGAACTCATCTAACCAGAGAATTGCTGCATACAAAAGTTACTATATTGCCACTGGTGTTAGACCTAGGAATTTTCAGCTGGACATGGAGGTAAGGTGGAATTCTACATATCTGATGCTCAAGCATTTGTTTCCTCACCAGACTCCTTTCACTACTTTCATGCATGCTCACTATCCTAGGGGTGAAGGTGGTCAGTTGCTTTTAACTGATGAACATTGGGTTGTTGGACAAAAAGTGTTTAAATTTCTTGAACTGTTTTATGATGCTACTGCTGCTTTTGTCTGGTGTGTACTATCCTACATCTCCATTTATGATTCATTATCTAGTTAAGATTGCTATACACCTAAAAAACTATGGTAATGACACTCACCTCAGACATGTGATTCAACCAATGATAGACAAATATAATAAATACTGGAGGGATATTCCTTTGCTATATTCTTTTGCATTCATCTTGGATCCTAGAGCTAAAATGAAAGGTTTCAGCAGAGTACTGAGAAGGTTGGGTAGCCTTACCAGTACATCCTATGAAACTTACCAGCTTGCCACTAGAGCTCGACTAACTGATGTTTACAATAAGTATGAGGAGAAATTTGGATCTGTTAGGTTGAGGAGGACTGTCCCTCCTAACCTGTCTGGTAAGAAAAGATCTGCTTGGGATGAGATTTATGATGATGATGAAGGTGATTGTTCTGTAGGTGGTATCCATCATCTATCTGGTACTCTTAATCTGTCTAGACATACCTCTGCAACTGCCCTGTTGCATGCTGCAAGTTCTTCTAATAATAATACTTCTGAACTGGTTTTCTACTTGGACTGTGACACTGTTAGCCAGTTAGATGATGATTTTAACCTGTTGAACTGGTGGCATGAGCACAAACTCACTTATCCAGTTCTGTCAATCATGACTAAAGATATTTTAACTGTTCCTGTTTCTACCATATCTTCAGAGTTCACTTTTAGTATGACTGGCAGGATAATCGAGGAGCGGCGGAGGAGGCTGAAGGCTGAGATGGTGGAGATGCTCACCTGCATCAAAGACTGGGAGGCAACAGAGGCAAGGATGCAGCACAATGTGGAAGACCAGGAGCTTGAAGAAGCATTTGAAGAACTTTATCTTGATTAGTTGTCTTAGTTATCATTTATGTACTGGACTGTAATATGCTGGACTTATGAACTTTGATTTAAGGACAATGAACTTAAAAGGAGCTGGGCTATACTCTATTTTCCCTGTCTAGGGTTTCTCACAAGGGTGAGTTTTACCTAGACAGGTTTTTAATGAGGCAGCCATTGCACTAAAGCTCCAATAAAATTTTATTTTGCTCTCTGGTCTGTTTCTATGTTTGTGATCTTCTAAAGTTTCTGTTAAAGTTTGAACTTGTATCTCTGCTGTCAAAGTGTGATCTTCTAAAGTTTGATATATTGTACAAGTTTCTGTTAAAATTCTGAAGTTTCTGAGGTGTTTGGCACTTTTAATGCCAGTGCCGGCACGAGCACTACGGGCTGCCGTGCCCAGTGGCACGGCACGGCACGTCTAAGCCATGATAGTGCCGTGCCTGGGCCGCTGAGTCGGCACGGCGGCACTATCAGGCACGGCACGGCTAACATGCCGTGCCGCGTAGTGCCGTGCCTGGCCGTGCCCGTGCCAGTGCCATGCCGGGCGGCCCGTTTGGCCATATATAGTCGCCGCTCTGGCCGCAACTTAACTTTGCGGGTTTAGCAGGCGTCCACTTGCTAAAGCAAACAAGCCCGCATGCTTCTGCAGGCTTGGCGGTGGATCCTGCAAAGCCTAGCAGAGCCCGCATGTCTTTGCGGCAAAGACGTAGCCTGGTTCGACGACGCGTCCTTTACCTCCTCGTCCAAGCTGTGGCGTGCGGACAACGGATCTGCTGTTCGCGACACCGTTCTTAACGAAGACCCGAACTGCATGGCCAACATGGAGTCATTGCGAACCGGCGCGGCCTGGCCATCCCCATCGTGCTGCGAGCGCCTACCGAGCAGAGACGGGGACGGGAGGTCCTGGAGTCCAGGCCCCGCGCTGCAACGCCTTCCACAATGGTCAACGTCTCTGGCAGTATGGCTACAAGAATAACTTCATAACTTCATCGACTACCTCTGGCCAGGAGATGAGCGACGACATGACTGATCTTCGGAAGTTCATCGAGTACCTCCGGCTGGGAGATAGGTGACGACATGATTCGTGATTGTGGTCAGCACATGAGACGTGCCTCACGCTCGACGGAGGGCTACGGTAGCGACTAGCGACGATGGTGGGTTGGCGGCGCCGGCAATGCGGCCAATGCGTGCAGAGGGCATTGCGGGTGTATGCAGGATTCCGCAGGCCATGTATGACCGCCCGCTGGGCTTAGCAGGCTAGTTTGCTTGAAACCGCAACATCTAGACAGGTTACCTGCATTGCCCAACAAGTCAATTTTGCGGGGCGGGCAAAGCGGGCCTGCGGGCTGGCCCGCGCCGCTTGCATCTTTACCCACCGTGCCCTGTCCCGTGTCGCGCCATGCGCTTCCCCCCACCGCGTCGCACCCCTTCACCGGCTACGGCACGCCCATCCCCTGCCGCACCCCACTCCACCTTGCACCGTCGCGTCGTGGCATCACTAGGCCACCACCAACCCAGCACCACTAGCAGGAGGTCGTCACCGGCCGGACATCGTCTCCTGTGACCAGCCGAAGACACCACGGCAGGAAGAAAAGTTCTACGGCGGAGGTGTACCGTTGCTCTCGGCGCCACCCTGACCCGAGCTTGCTGGCTACCAGCAGAGTTCCCCACCAGGTAGCCCTTGGCCACCGGCGACGCCGTGTTTCAAGCGTTTCAGACTTATGTTTCAAGAGTTTTAACTAGGTGTTGCAAATATATATATGAGATATTGCATATGTTGTAATGACAATATACACCTGTTGCAACCATATGTTAAAGTGTTTCATGTGTTTTGGACGTATGTTTCAAGCGTCTCATCTAGGTGTTGCAAAAAGTAGATCTTAGTGTTGCACATGTTGCAATGGTTACACACGTATGTTTCAAACGCATGTTCAAGTGTTCTATTTATCTTCAGACATATGTTGCAAGTGTTTCATCTGATTATTTCAAAAGTAGATCTGGTGTTTATACGTGTTGCAATGGCGCCGGTGGCTCCTTCTCCTTTGCCGCAAACTCCCCGACCAGGTCCAACGGCCCTGTCGTGGTCACCAACAGCTCCGGCGCCCGACCTCCTAGGACAACGCAGTTGAGGCGGATGGCAGTGCGTCTGAACGGGAGGCACGGAGAGGGTCTGGGCAGCCGAACAGAAGGCACAAAAGGTGCGCGGGTTCTCACGTGCACGCGAACGAGCGACAGGCGCCGGCGTTCGGACGCAGCAGGTACTCATAAACTCGGAAGGCACTGCATTGTGTTCCTCTGCAAGCTGAGAGTACTGCACTAGCACTCCAAAGATGACACACTTTTCACAACCAAATAAAATCTATTATTATTTTTATCGATACAAAGAGCGGGGAATTGGCCCCGTTTAGTTCCAAGCCAAAACCAAAATTTTCAAGATTTCCCGTCACATCAAATCTTGCGGCACATGCATGGAGTATTAAATATAGACGAAAAAAAACTAATTACACAGTTAGTCGAGAAATCGTGATACGAATCTTTTAAGCCTAAATAGTCCATAATTGGACAATTTTTGCCAAATAAAAACGAAAGTGTCACAGTAGCCAAAAGTCAAAAATTTTCGAAACTAAACGGGGCCTTGGAATTGCCAGCTTTGCGGCAAAGTAGAAACAGTAGAACATTTTTTTTCTCTCTTGTCAGTGTCAGATGGACTTACATGGTGCATGCTTAGAGAGTCCTTGGGGGTGAACAACTCATCCAATCTCTAGATCCGACTTTATGGAGAACTAGATAAGGATAAAAAAATAATGTACCAAACATCTTTGCATGTTTCTTTTTTTTCAGGTGTAACCTGAAATCTAGCTCGAGGTCAAAAAATTCTACCCCTTCTCCTTTCCTGTCCTGTGATGCCGCAAATATATAGCTGCATTTTTAAATAAAATGTTATGGAAAATTCATCCATTTTAGTTAACTTTGTAGAGTTTTGTCCATTTACGAATATGTCAAGAAGTCCAGCCATAGTTTTTTTTAGGGAAGCCACATCTGGCGCACTTTATTGATTTGAAAACAGGGTTATATCGGTCACCAAGGCTTCAATAATAAAGCTAGGGTTCATCGACCCAAATACAAGAATTCTTTGACCGAATCGCTAAACTAGCTAAGTTGTGCGCTAGTCTATGAGATTGAATTAAAATCCTGCCAAAACCATACACTCGTCATATATTGGCGTACCTGTTGTTGCCAAAAACCCTCCCTGCTTCGTTGTATCCACAACCTCCAAACAATTGGAATGAATAATGAGTCTTAGAGAGTCCAGCCATAATTTAACGTGGCTAGATTATGGAAAGGAAACAAAAAGATAATAAAGGAGCAAATATCGGTAAAAAATAAAAATAAGTGGGCCCAAATATGTCACAACCCACAATCAAGAGCTAGCTGGGCTTTACCTAATCTAAGTCAGCTCGATTGTGCATCGTCAAGGCTGTGAATAGAAATGTGGAGGCCTTACTGCGAAAACTCGAAGTATCACTTTCTTAGAAAGTATATAACATACATTCGTACTTATGTTACTGTGGTACTGTATTATTTTTTCCATTGCAATGCACGAGTATTTATCTACTATATCTCCTACAACTAAAAAGAATAAAGTGTGGATATTTTTTGGTGCGACATTTGTTTTGATTCATCCGTCTGCCCACGCCTGCGATCCCACGACATCTCCCGCATGCTGCGTCCTTTGGTGCGATTCTCCTTCATTGAATATTGTCTATCATGTGATAGAGGAATCACGGCAAAATAGGAAGTAGAAAATTATTGTGCTATCCATATACACATTGCATGTTTACATGCACCAGCATACATGGCAACGAGCAAAAGAAAAGAGAATTAACACAGAAGGAAAGAGAATTAAGACAAAAGGAACCTCTTTACATTTTTTAGAACCTTGCCAAATCTGTCTACATTTAATTACTTCCCTTCTTTATATTTGCAAAATGGACAGCTTTTTCCTCCTTTCATTTGGTTTCACGCTCACGTGTTCTATCGCCCTCGCTTGCTGTTTCTTGTTGAAATTGTCCTTGGGTCTATTCATTTTGAATCATTTCCCCACATCCTAATTAAACTACAAAATTTTGAATTAGGATACGAGGTAAGACATGCAAACAGATATTTCAAAACTACCTATATAGTCCAAAGAACTTAATAAATAAATCTTTCTGGAGTTAATGCAAATTCTCTCTAATTTTTCATTTGGTGTAGTTAGTGTTATCATAGTACCCGCATATATTCATGGAAAATAAATCGTGGACAAAACGTGGACACTTTTTGGTGCGATATTCCAACATGAGTCCATCGTCCTGCCAATATCCTTGAGGCAGATCACATAAAGGATGAGAGTCCCTCTATGAGATTGCTCACAAGAGGCTCAAACGTATATCTAATCATGGTAATATTGAATTGCTTTATATCAAAAGCATCGGAATGATAAACGGGAACATAGGTTTTAGTATGCATAGTGGAGGAAAACTCAACATTGGTCTTCTCAGCAGCTTTTCTGAGCCTTTACAATGCTAACTTGTCCTTACTCAGATAGTCAAGAGGTGCACTATAAATTTATGCACCACTAAAAAAGTGTCACCATTGGTTGTCTTGACCTAAAAAATGTGTTGAAATTAAGAATTACAACACCTAATTCAACATCTTGAAACAGACACTCAAGTGAATACCTTATTCTACAATATATGTTTGTGTGGAATAGTCCTAAAGCCACACATATTTATACGGTGAGTATAACATACTTTGTTTTAAAAATTCATAAGAGATTTCTTAAAACACGGAGTATTATCTATGTGACAGGCACTAATATTTACATATATACTCGAACCTGTGTGTACAGGATTATATGAAGATGTAGCGGAACTTATTCATGGATTTATTGGCGTATGAAAGAAATAGATATCGGAGAATTCTTTCTGCCGATATAAAATATTATCTTAGCTATATCACGAAAAAGTCTATACAGTAGAGTTTGTGAGCTTGCGACGCCGCGCTCTCCGTGACTGTGTTAATTTTACGAACTTTGCTTTTTGAATTAAATGTCACTTTAACGTCGGTATTTAATTTAACAGTATTGTTATCTTATCGTGTGATCCGTGTGTTTTTAGTACAAAAGATTTAGTTGTCCCGTAGTCACGCACGGACACGCTACCTAGTAATATCTAGTAATATATAGTATATATGAAAGTTTGAATTAACGTTTTGATTCGCGCTGCATTGCACGGCCGTCTGCACAAAGTATAAACTGACATGTATTCAGTTCTCAACACAATCCACGAAAACAAGACCTCAAACACATCATGGAAGATTGGACGCAGCACCCTTTCCAGAGAATCAAATCCTCCTAGGCTCGGCACTTGGAAGGTATGCTCCGGCACATATGGCAGGGCATCTGAATCTGATCCATCAGGCCGTCCAGCTCCTAACTAAATTCCCTTGTGCTTCAGGTGCCCTTCCACTAGCAACGATACACTACTCCTAGCGGCGTCAGGTGGAATCTGAGAATCCGAACCCAAGTCACCCCGCGGAATCGGAACGAAACGACCGGAGTCCGGAGCTGCCGCGCACACGCACCTACTACTCAGGAATCAGCATCCATCATCATGGGAATTCCGCGGGAAATGTGGTCGGCCGGCCGGAGACGGAATCCGTGGACGCGGAGTCAACAGGGACAGGCGACCTCTCCGCGGCCGCAGAAACGTCTCGTCGGCTCCGGCCGCTGCTACGTCGTCGGTCGTTCCCGGAATTCAGGTGCGAATCCGCTGCTGCAAGTGGGAGGATCTCGAATTCTGAATCGACATAGTCCGAGTTTATCCGTCAGGGGTTTGCATACCTGCAAGAAGATCAACGACGACTATGCCGAATGGATCGAAGAATCCGTGCCAGTGGCTACAGTGACAGTGAGCCGCGGATTCTTCGTACAGTACTACGTGAGACTAACCGGCCCAGCTGTGTTCTTCAGAGTTCAGACTTCAGCACCACACGACCTGGCAATTGGCAAATGGCAGATTCTCTCCTGACCATTTGTCAAGTATTACCAGGTACCAAATCCGGTGAGAGTTGGAGTGCTGGACATATCCAGTCCAGCGCCGGGTTGCAGTTGCAGGAGATAAGCATGAACTGACTGCCATCGAGCTGAAATGGGCACACACTGTCTCCTGCCTGCCTAGGCTATTATCGATGACGTTCCCATCTTGGGCGCCTTTTGTCATTTTGATATCGCGATCTGCAACAAGATAGTGAGGCCAAACTGCTTATTGCAGGAAAGGTGATGCGTGAACACATCATGCCCCTGCTAGACTGCTTGCGCTTACACATCTGACAGCTGCTGTTATCTGAATATGTCTCCGGGATGGCCAGATCGGATATCAACAGACAACACTAGCTCGGATCACACGAACGGTCCTGATTAGCCGAGTTCACCTAATCACCGGTCACCGTGGAACGGCCAATCTGTTTGGGAGACTGGGGCAGCATGGCCATCAGCAACTCAACTGCCTGTCTCACTATTCAGGTATTTTTTCTCTGGATAGCCCATTTTTCATTAAGAGAAAGTAGAGGTAGTTAAACAGTTACAACAACAGATATTCCGGTAATCCCAAGATTACCAAGACCCCAAGCACCTGATACAAGAAAAAGCAAGAAAACAGTCAGAAAGGCGGAAGGGAGAGGACCTGCACGAAAAAAATTCAACGCAAAGGCTGCCCACTCAGAAAACGAAGCCGCGGTGGCAAAGCATCCACCGGAAGAATCAAGATAACGGCGACAACAGTGACCAGGTAGCCGCTGTGATCAACCGCCGAAATAACCCAGATAATAGCGACAACAGCGACCAGGTAGCCACTGTGGTCAACCGAATGACTGCATCGGCAACTCCAACAGCAACCAGGTAGCCGCTGTGAACCGAACGACTGCAGCGGCAACATCAGCAACGACCAGGTAGCCGCTGTGAACCGCGCGACTGCGGTTGTAACGTCAACAGCGACCAGGTAGCCACTGTGACTAGCCGAACGACCGCAGCGGCAACATCAACTGAGGCAGGGCAGACCGATGTGAAGAGTAGAATGAGGCACACGTAGGCACAATACAGTAAGGAGCGACATCCGACGAACGGCGTGGGAGGAAGCAGGCGGAGTGCAACAACGAAGCCTTCAACAAGGGAATGACATCTGCGGTCGCCAACTTCGTTGGGAGAGGCACCCAACCCAAGATAGAGTTTCGTCCCCAGACTTGCCCCAGCAACCCAGCGATGAGCAGAAAAATGACGACGCCTCTAAGAAGGTGATGACACTAGCGCGCCACCATCGTCGGCCCAAGGCAAGAAGCCTGGCGGGATTTTCATCCGAAGACTGTTCGCTGGCCACGGCAGGCCAGATCCGATGGACGCCCGCCACAGGCGCTAGACCCTCATAGTGTAGCCTAACCACCGCAGTCGTGGACGCCAGCATGACCAAGGTAGGCGCGGCTTGGCTGCCGTGGCGTCGTTGCCTGCTCGCCAATGCCTGCAGGCACAGGGAGGCAGCCGCAGCCTTGGCCGACCGCCGCAGGCGAGCCGCCAGGCTACCGAGGCCACCGAACGTCGAGCCAGCTGCAGCGTCCCGACCGGCCACCACGGATCTGTGGCAGGATAGGCCAGATCCGGCCCCGGGGCTCCCGGATTTGCCCCGCCGGCCACTGAAACCGTCAAATCCGCCGAGGAAGGTAACGGTGGAGGAGGGGGAGGGAGCGCAGTCGGGGTGGCCCTGCCACGCCTCGGCCAGCCGCCGCCGGCCCCCAGCATAGGCTCAAAGAGGACTGCCGGCTGGGCCGACCAAGAGCAGGCGCCATGCATGCATACCCAGTCCCGCCCCGGCCGCCCGGACGAACTCCGCCGGCCGCCGACGAGGAGGGACGCGCGGATGGCCTAGGCGCCACCAGACGACAGAGGTGCGGATCCGGCCGGTCGCCGCTGCAGGTGAAGGGGGTGGTGGAGGAACAAGAGAGAGGGAGTGGGCGAAAACTGCAGACGGACGCCCTTTTTGGGGACCGCCGTTGACCACCGCCGCCGCACGCCGGAGGGTGACGACGGTGGCCACAGGAGGGGGGGGGCGCGAGCTTGGTGGCCGGCGTGGTCGCCCCCGAGTCACCCGTTTGGGGGCGCTCGGGGGAAGGGAATCTCTTCGTCCCTCACTATTCAGGTATCATCTATATCGTCCTTCCAACATCTGGTTTCTGTTGATCCTTCTTCAAAGACTCAAGACAGCAACCGCATACAGAAGCAATTATTCTTGTTTTTTTTTTTGTGCAAAAAACTGGATACCAATTTCAAAACGACTTTTTTTTTTTAAGAAAAAGGAGCACAACTCTTTCATTTAAGAAGACTTTTCAATATCACATATGAAGGTTAGCTCTTCTCATCTATCGATTGTCGTAGTATTTGCCCACAGCTAAGCCTCAACGTTCACCCCTGGAGGCATATAAATTACTAACCCGAGAAAAAGAAAAAAAATATCCAAAACACCATACACTTATTGTTTTTACCAGGTAAATATACAAGGCGTAATTTGACATGACACAGTCTCTCAAGTTACACTTTTACCATTAATTGTATATAATATATTTATTATGAGTATAAGCTTATAATTATTGGATAGTACATTTGATTATGATTATGAATCTAACTACGTGAAAGTTTGTATTATGATACTTAAAAATTGTTGGCCATGATATTAGTATTAAAATTATGAAGTTTGAATCTTGATATCTGAGTAGGGGTAGGCATTCGGATGACCCAAAAATTGGGATTTGGTAGTTCGCGTATATAGAATTTCAGGTAATAGAAATTGACACCTCATGTTTGCCCCGAAGAAAGCATTACCCAATAATTCGAATTCAGATATACCCGATGTATTCGAGATTCACAAAACCAGCAATAGAGAGAGAGAGCGCGCGCGCTAGCTGCAGAGAATTGGCGGAGGAAGCGGCAAGAGGACAAGAAAACGGACTCATGACGTGCAACTGTGCAAGGCAGCTGATGTGAGAATTTCTTTAGCATTCAATGGCACAAGAAATTTATCACAAAAAGCTAGCTTACTCACGTCATATATTGTGTTGTCTACCATTAATTTTCAAACTTTGATGTGCGTAGCATACATGTGAAGCTGTAATGGCTATGGTCAGGGGCCATTTGAGATAGTTTCTTCCGGCTTCAGCTCTATGCTAAATCTAGAGGAGTTAGAACCTTCAGCTCTATGCTAAATTGTGAAGCTAGTTTTTTTGTCTAGCTTCACCAACTTCTAATTTTATTACAAGAAGAAAGAGAAAAACGACTTACGACTATTGACGATAAGCCATGGCTGAAAGTACTGCTGACTGATTTGTTGTGAGAAAAATATTATTCGTTAGTTGAAAAAGTACGGCTTATAAGCCAAATGAACAGGGCGTATATTGCACAAGATTACCTGGAGCCATTCTAAAGAGAGGCAGCCTTATAGTATGATCACCGCATCAAGTGAGATATGTGAATGAGGATCTGCTAAATTGAACCTCAAATCCTCAATGGGTGTCGACGGAATATCGTGGATAGTTTACCGAAGGGTAAACCCACGGTTACATCAAACGAGCCCTGATCCCCTACAGCTCCCCATTGTGCATGGGCCATGGGGTCATGCAGGGTCGTACGTGGTCCCATTTTCAGGCTCCTTGAGCTGTAACTATTCCCGTTAACGTGGATCCGAATCTTGGTAGCCTCGTCAAGACGATGCTACTTTACTTACAGCAGGAGCAGGGGCAGGCAGGGCCGGCATGGCGATCAGGAACTCTGCTGCCTGTCTCACTATACCTATACGGAGTATCCACTGTGTTTTCCTTCTCAAGTCTGAACCTCTGTCACTGGTTTCTCTGGCTGATCACTTGAACAAACAGATGGACTGAATTATTTTCTTGTACGAAAAAGTAATGTGTTCTAGTACTAGTTCTACTCAAACATTGCCTGAGCTGTAGCCCTGGTGGCTAACTGGCTGTGCCTGTTTATCGATGATCGATCTATTATAGTCGTTTCTGAATTTGAAGCAGAAAGTTGCTGCAATCTTCTTTTTTCCATAAACAGATTGCAGATTGCAGCAACTGGCAAAGTTAGCAAAACTCGCATTGAAGTTTCTTTTTTTTCCAATTAATTCCACCCCCAGTCGCAACCAATCACGTCAAGAATCTACAAGACTACAACTACAGCTAAATCTAACACACCACTCCAGCAAGAGGAGAAATGGGAAGAGAAAAACGAGCGACCACTCAGCCAGCGACGTGCCGGTGCTGGTGCTGGTGCTGCTTTCACCGCTCCGGCTCACGGCGTCGGCTCCGAGCCAGGGCCCTTCCTGATGCTCACAGTCGCAGACGTCCACGTGGGCCTTCTTCTCCTCGCCCTCGCCAGAGCCGGAGCCGCCCGGCACGGCTGGCACAGTTCCAAGCTCCACGACGGCTCGGCTGGCCGCCGGCGTGGCCAGGAAGGTGGACCTCTCCTCGCCGGCCATGATGACGGTAGTAAAACTAGGAGTAGATCTAATGGGTTGACTTCACTAATTTGGCATAAACATCATATAGTTCATCGATGTAAAACCTAGAGAGAGAGGCCCATACCTTCGGCTTGGAAGAGGAGGTAGAGGAGGAAGAAGCCGCCATGGTAGTGGCGACGCAATGTGGAGCGGTGGAATCCAGAGGACGGCGGCGCGGCCGGCGGTACTTTCCGTCACTGCAGCACGCCCATGATAGGATGGGGCCTTCTAGGGTTTGTCAGTGGGTTAGTGGAGTCAACCAACCTTGTTTCTCCATCTTTCTCTTTTATAGCGCTGTGTGACAGGGGCCCGTCGACCAGGAGTCGGTTGGGCACCCCCGATCAGGACGTGGTCAAGGGGTCCGACTCGATCGTTGGATCAAATCAGATGAGACCAATCCTAACATTCTCTCCCTTAATCTCATCTTATACTTTAAGCTTAGTCTTAAACTTAGAATACTTAACTTGGCACCAATTTCATTATAGATTAGTGTATAGAGTATGTCTCGTCATAATAGTCAGCACTGTTAGATTAACAGGCTACAATACACCTTTCTATTTTGAAACAGATCTTTAACTTATTCTAAGCCCTTAGTATACAGAAATCATAGGCTTTCCCGTAAACTCATGTCGACTATGTGTTCTCTGAACGCACTGGGGTGTAAGCCTTTGTTAAATGGATCCGCAAGTACTTGCTAGGTACTTATATGCTCAATGCTTTTAAAATGATTATGGATTCTTTCCTTTACAACATATAACTTAATGTCAATGTGTTTGGAGCACACTTGACCTGTTGTCATAGGAGTGAACTACTTTAAATGGTTATTACTGTTGTCTACCATTGTTAATTCCGGGTACAAATTCCTTTAACCACTTTTGTCTGACCCTGAAGCCTCATAACAAGTTATACTATGGGTATGCATCATTGATGATACCACAACTATTTTTTTGAGCTTTTCCACAATAAAACTCTAACTACGAGTGTTAGCAACTACTGTGGATTTTACTACATATCTCGCCGAAGTTTAACATTTGTACCCACAATTATTTGAAAGTACCTGTTCTGTCTTACTCAGCATGAGACCTATAATACATCGTAAAGTTGCAAGACATTTTTAACTCCATTCCAGTGATCTATATCTGGACTGGACTTCTGCCAAAACATCCCGGATACATGAGCTACGTCAGGGTAAGTTCTTACTTGCACACTCATTAAGCTTCCAACAACTCAAGCATATGGAACCATGTTCATATTGGTTCCGGGAACACTAAAGGTTCCCAAATCTATTACCCTTGACTATAGGAGCAGGCGTAGGTTTACTCGCATGCATACTTTATTTCTTTAGAATCTTTTCTAAGTATGTCTTTGCGATAGTCTTAATACCCCTTTTCTTGTATCTCGGTAAATTTCAATTCCTACAACCAATGACGCTTCACCAAGATCATTCATATTAAAACTTGAGGACAAGAACTTCTTCTTCTCCAATGGCAGATTAACATTACTACTAGTGAGTAGGATGTTATCTATACACAGGATGTGGAAAATGAATTTTCTATTCTTTAACTTTGCATAAACGCTATTGTCCTTCTCATTCTCTTTAAACCTAAACTTTCTTATTGTTTCATCAACTTCAAATACTACTGTCTAGAGGCTTGTTTTAACCCATGAATGGATTTCTGCATGCGGCATCCCATACGTTCTTTTGCTTCCATAACAAAATCTTTGGGTTGTGCCATGTAAACGTTTTCATATAAATCCCCGTTGAGGAATGTCATCTTTACATCCATCTGATGTAACTCTAAATCGTAATGTGCCACTAATACCATTATGATTCTAAAAGAATCCTTGCATGAAACTGGAGAAAAACTCTCATTGTAATCTATTCATTCTCTTTGCGTAAAACCTTTTGCTACAAGTCATGCTTTATATCTTTCCACATTCCCTTTGGAGTCACATTTTGTCTTGTAGACCCATTTACATCCTACTGTTTTTACTCCATTAGGAATTTCTTCTAAGTCCCAAACATCGTTGGTATTCATCGAATTCATTTCAGTTTCCATAGCTTCTTGCCATTTAGACGAGTGAGCGCTTCTCATGGCTTCTTCAAATAACGTGGGATCACCCTCCATTTAAATTTCTTCACTAACATAGAATTCATAGTTATCAGAAAAAGCTAGTTTTCTAATTCTTTGAGACCTTCTGGGACCTCAGCTACTGGCACTTTCATATGGGACTGTTGTTGCTCTTCATTACCAAGAGACAATTGATTCTACAGCTGCCTGTATTATAAAATCCTTGTTTACATTATTCATCTTTGAAGGCATCTAGGCCCCTAGTTGGGTTTCGGTGATTAATGATAATACGTGATTACTATGACTAACGTGTGTTTTATAGAAGCAATTAAGTTAGGTCATGATAATGGGATCGATTGGGCAATCATGTTGGTTATGCCCCTACGGAAATCATTTCAGTTTTCAAAGGATGGACGACAGGGTTAAGGATGGACTAGTTCTAAGTGTCGATTGGAGTTGAAGAGACACTTAGAATAGTTTAAGACTTTGTTTTTCCTTTTGCCATACTATTAAGGGGGGTATCGACGGGTAGCTTGACCTAGGTGAGTCTAGTGGGTTAGTTGTGGTGCACACTTGCTAAATCTAGCACTAGGTAGCTCCTAAAAAGCCCTTAGATCCATTGGAGCAAACTTCATTGACGTATGATTGAGAGGTGAAAGTGAATGGAGGGTCAAATACTGACCGGACGCTGGTTCCGGTGTGACCGGACGCTGGCGCAGAGTCCGGTCAGTTCATTTGATCGAGGTGATTTCGTCTGGTGCAACCGGACGCTGAGAGGTGAGCGACCGGACGATGGGTGCCAGCGTCCGGTCGACTCCAGTAAGGTTCTAGATAGAGAAAATCGTGACCGGACGTGTCCGGTCACAACTTAAACACTGGATTTCGGGGAGAACTGACCGGAGCGTCCGGTCACCCCGTAGAGGCACATAACGGTTCATTTTTCAACCAAGTGTATAAATACTTCATTCGTGTGAGGGGGTACTTTTGCTCATTCCAACAGCTGAAAACACCTTTGAAAGTGCCAAGAAGAGCAAGGTCCTAGTGAGGTGATTGAGATTTGAGAATCCCAAAGAGAGCCCTCATTAGTGAAAGCAAGAGTAGCAAAGTGTGTATCCACCCTTCTCATTAGGCTTGTCGTGGTCAAGTGAGAGTTCGTGATTGTTACTCTTGGTGATCGCCATCACCTAGATGGCTTGGTGGTGATTGGGAGCTTGGTGATCATCCGGCGGAGATTGTGGATGACCCAACTCAAGTTGTGAGTGGTTGGGGGTGATTCACCGCGATGGAGTGTCGAAGAATCAACCCATAGAGAGCAGTTGATCCTTGCGCGGATCAAGGGGGAGCTACACCCTTGCACGGGTGCTCCAATGAGGACTAGTGGAGAGTGGCGACTCTCCGATACCTCGACAAAACATCACCGCGTTTCTCCTTCTCTCTTTACTTTGAGCAAGTTAATTCTTGTCATTTACATTCATAGAATTGCCATGCTAAAGTAGGATTGGAACATAAGGTGCTAAACTTTTGTACGGTAGTTCAATAGAAACACTTTCTAGGCACAAGGGGTTAATTGGGCTAACCGTAGGTTTTAATTATTGCAAAGAATTTTAGAATTAGCCTAATTCACCCCCCCTCTTGGGCATCTTGATCCTTTCAATTGGTATCGAAGCCTCGTGCTCACGTATTTAGGCTTAACCGCCTAGAGAAAGATGTCTCACGGGGATAATCCTCCTCCTATCTTTGAGGGGGGTGATTTTCCATATTGGAAAATCCGCATGGAGGCGTACTTAGAAGCTCTAGATATTGGAATACTTAGAGCCACCTCACAAGGCTTCCCAAAACCTCAGGATGCTACACACCTACAAGGCGATGAGGTGAATTACGAGAAATGGAATGCAAAGGCTCGAAACACCATCTTTAGAGGCCTTTACAAAGATGTGTTCAATTGGGTGAGGAACCACAAAGACGCCTATGCACTATGGTCGGATATTTGTGCGCTCCATGAGGGAACAAAGAGCGAGCGTGAGGAACGCTATCATCTTATGATGAAAAAGCTAAATTCATTTGAGATACTTCCTAAGAGAGTGCTACTGAAATGTACTCACGCTTGAATGTTCTTGTAGAGGAAGTCAATGGGCTTAGACTTACTCAAATGCAACCATCCGACGTTGTAAGAAAAATCTTGAGTGTCCTCCCCATTGACAAATATGGGCATATTGTGACCGTGCTTTATTAAGGTGATCTTTCCCCCGCTACACCAACACAAATCTTGGGAAAGATCAATGCTCATGAGATGTACATGCACATCACACCTCAAGATGGCTCATCCTCTACAAAGAAGAAAGAAAAAGACTTAGCATTCAAAGCTAGCTAAGAGAAGGGTAAAGCAAGAATTGAGTATGAGAGCTCAAGTGATGATGAAGTTGATGATGCAAGTCTTGCTCTCATGGTGAGAAGAACTGTCAAGATACTAAAGAAGCTTAACAAGAGTGGCATCAAGTTTGATGGCAAGAAAAATAAGTTTTTCACTAGCTCTAGAAGGAAGCCAATCTCAGAGATGGATTGCTACAATTATGGAGAACTTGGTCATCTAGCACACCAATGCATAAAGTCCAAGAAAGACAAGTACAAGAACAAGTACAAGGGTAAGAAAGATGACTCAAGTAATGAAGAAGAAGATGAAAAGAAGAAAAGCAAGCCATACAAGAAGAAAGATGGCAAGAAGAAGGACTTCCACAAGAAGAAGAAGAATGGAAAGGCCTACATTGTCGGTGATTGGCTCACGGACATTGATTTATCTAGTTGCTCATCCGATGATGATAGTGATAATGAGAAGGTGGCCGCAATTGTGATTGACTCTTCATCATCTTCACCGACACCACCGCTATCATCCTCTACACACCTATGCCTTATGGCCAAGGGTGAATGAAAGGTATCAAATGATGATGATAGTAGTAGTGATGATCATGCTAACAATGATGATTGTGATAGTGATAGTGATGATGATGAATTTGAATCACCTTCATATGATGAACTTGTCAAATTGCTAAACAAATATACTAGGATCATTAGAAAGACTAGAGCTAAGAATGACAAGCTAGAAGTTAAGAATGATTCTCTTTTAGCTAAATATGATATAGCCTAAAAGGCTAGTGTTGAGCTTAGAGAAGCAAATGATGCTATATCATGCAAACTCAAGGAGATCAAATCTTCTAAGAAAGAGCTTAAAGAAAAACATGATAAACTTGAAAGGATACACAATGAGCTCATCACTAGCCACAACATGCTAAAAGAAGAATATACTACTCTTAAGATTAATCATGATAATCTTGTCATTGCTCTAGAATATTTATCCAATGAGCCACAAGATGCTACTAACAATGTTGTTAAGATTGATATAGCTACATCATGTGATGATTTGATCATTGAGAGCATTGAGCAAAGTTCTAGTAGCAAGAGCAAGCAAATGGTTGAGACCGATAGTTATGATGAGTATGTCAAGCTCAAGAATGACAATGAAAAGCTAAAGAAAGATCTTGAAGAGATCAAAAGCCACAACACTATTGTGCTAGAAATCCTTAATCATGATGGTGATTTGATTCTTGAGAATGAGAAGCTCAAACAAGAGAACAAGAAGCTCAAGGAAGAGAAAAATAATGATGCTCTCAAGGAAGAGAACAAGAAGCTCAAGTTAGAGAAAGAGCATCTCAAGATTGGATTGAGAAAGTTCACAAGAGGCAAGCATCTTCAAAGTGAGCTACTTATGAACACCGTCATGAAGATGGATAGAAGTGGAATTAGATATTTGGCTAATCAAGAGAAGAAGGCTCAAGCTCAACAACAACAATACAAGTCAAAGCCAAAGCCAAAGAGATATTTTGAGTGTGGACAAGAAGACCACTTTGCCCATGAGTGCCAAACTCCACCACCACAACTCTTGCCCAAGTATGCTAGACCTTTTGCTTTCAATACTCATTACATGCTTAGAAAGAATTCTAGTGGAAAGATGAAAATCATGTTCTTAGGACCTCCCAACAAGAATAGGCCTAAGAAAATTTGAGTAGCAAAGTCACTTATTGAGAAGGTGAAGGGCCCTCAATAAGTTTGGGTTCCTAAAGCTTGATCTCTTGTGTGTAGGTGAACTATAAGACCGGTGGAAATCATTGGGTTATTAATAGTGGTTGCACACAACATATGACCGGTGATCCTTATATGTTCACCTCACTAGATGAAGAAGTAGATGGACAAGAAAGAATCATATTTGGAGATAATTCAAAGAGCAAGGTTAAAGGATTGGGCAAAGTGGCAATATCAAATGATCATTCTATCTCAAATGTGCTATATGTTGCTTCATTGAGCTTCAACTTGCTATCCGTTGGACAATTGTGTGATCTTAGCTTCCAATGCTTGTTTACCGAGAAAAAAGTTGTTGTATCTAACAAGGATGATGATCAAGTAATATTCAAGGGATTTAGATACAACAACCTATATCTAGTTGACTTCACCTCCGAAGATGCTAATTTGGAGACTTGTCTATTCATCAAAATAACACTTGGGTGGCTTGGCATAAAAGACTTGCTCATGTTGGGATGAGCTCACTTAAGAAGCTAATGAAGAATAATTTGGTGAGAGGGTTGAAGGATGTGAAGTTTGAGAAGGACAAGCTTTGTAGTGCATGTCAAGCTGGCAAACAAGTTGTAAATACTCATCCAACAAAAGCCTTCATGCCAACCACAAGAGTGCTAGAACTCCTTCACATGGATTTATTTGGACCAACAACATACAAGAGTTTGGGAAGAAATCTTTATTGTCTTGTGATTGTTGATGACTATTCAAGATACACATGGGTATTCTTCCTTCATGACAAATCCAAAGTTGCACCATGCTTCAAGATGTTTGCCAAGAGAGCACAAAATGAGTTTGAAGTGAAGCTCAAGAAGATTAGAAGTGACAATGGTAAAGAATTTGACGACACAAACATAGAAGCCTATTGTGATGAAGTTGGAATCAAGCATGAGGTCTCCGCAATATATACTTCTCAACAAAATGGTGTAGTTGAGAGAAAGAACTGGACATTGATCACTCTTGCAAGAACAATGCTTGATGAGTACAACACTCCTGAAGCTCTATGGGCGGAAGCTATCAACACCTCATGCTATGTATCCAACCGCCTATTCCTTCAAAAGTTTCTTTGCAAGACACCTTATGAGTTGCTCAATGGGAAGAAGCCGGACGCCTCTTTCTTTAGGGTGTTTGGTTGCAAATGCTACATCTACAAGAAGCGGCAACACCTAGGGAAGTTTCAAAGACGTTGTGATATTAGTTTTCTTGTTGGTTACTCATCAAAGTCCAAAACATATAGAGTATTTAATCATGCCACCGGCTTGGTTGAAGAAACATATGATGTGGAATTTGATGAATCTAACAGCTCCCAAGGAGCACATGAGAATCTTGATGATGTAGGTGATGAACCATTGAGGGAGACCATAAAGAACATTCCGGTTGAAGACATCAAGCCTAATGATGATGAAGATGATGTACAAGTGATCAATCCACCTTCTTCATCAAATGTGCCACAAGATGGTGATAAAGATGAGAGAGTAGAAAATGAAGACACTCATGTCTCCCATGAGCAAATGGTGTGTTGACACCAATTTTGGCATACCCAAAAATGTGTGAACATTTATACCATATTAAATAAAATGGTATAGATGATCAAGTTTTATATGAATATGATATAGGCAAATAAGAAATAATATAATATCGCTAAAGAGGAAAAGAAGATGGAGCAAAAAGAAAAAGGGTACACACATGTACATATATGCATGAGCGTGTTCACGCCCGGAAAGAAAATGAAACTATAATGTATGTATGTATGTATATATATATATATATATATATATATATATATATATATATATATAAGGTTATATGAAATATAGTGCATACAAATATGCACGACAAGCAAAAAGTGTATGCTCGTGTATTTCATTTGTGTAAATCAAATACCATGTACTCATGTGAATACGTGGCCGTGAATCCAAGAGCACATATGAAAATAAAATACTTTGTTGATTCACTAAAATCATCATTTTCAATGAAAACATATGAAAATATATAATATATACTTGGTTGATTCACTAAAATAATCAATCATTTTCAAATGTCATGTAAGATGATGTGGTGATTAGGTCATCCGAAGAGCACATTACTTTGTTGAAAAAATTCAATCATTTTCAATGAAAAGATGAAAAATTACGAAAGAAAGAAAGCTAGAATAAAGAAAGGAGTACATATATGCATATATGCATGAGCATGACTATACCTTGGCAAAGTATAGTGACAAAAGCACAGCTATTACATGTCATATTAAAAACGCTTTCTCGTAGTAAATACATACATGCTTCGATACGCATGGATTAAAAAAAGAGACCATGCAAATAAATGCGTGCGTGCGTGTACATACACAAAGAACGATAGCACGTATGTGCGCCGCAAAGGCAGGAGGGAGCTCTGAACGCGCTCTACACATTCAAATTGAGTCAAGAGCTGGTCATACACAACTCCGTGCACGTTCAACAAGCGCCAAAAAGTTCAAACTCCGGTAGCGTCGGCGTCATTAGCGAAGCGGAATCAAACTCCAGAGCGCCAGCAGCGAAAGAACAACGCTCCCGCCGCCTTAGACCTTGACGTGATTTCAAATCGAACGAACCGCCGGTTGCTTGTCTATAAGTAGCGTGCTAGTGCAAACGTTCCCCCGGCTCCATGATCGTAGTGCCTCCAGTCCGCCGCTCCATAGCCCCACAAACAAATCTGTCGTTAGGTCGCCGCAGCACACCGCCCGCTCACCGCTCCAAGCGCCGCCACCGCTTCCAAGCGAAGGCCACCGTAAGCATCGCCACCAAGTCAGAACACCTACCAAAGAAAAGCTGCCGGTTCTCGCTTCATCGGGTTCCAAGAGAAGAAGGTGAGAGGCTGCATGGCGCTTCTCTAGTCCCTACCTCCACCTTCTCTCGCTTGACTAATCGCCCACGAGCTTCATCAACAACTCGTCGGCATCGATGGAAACGGCTGGCCTATGTCATTGCGGATGGGCGGTGCGTGGGTCTTACCCCGTAAAAGGTAAAAGAAATGGTGATGGTTGCGCTACGCGCATGGGCTGCAAGCCCGGTAAAAGATCGCCAATCAGCGATTGCCATGACCGCTTTTGCGCATGGGCGATATGCCCCCGATGAAGGTGTAAAAAGCAGCAAAATATGCCTCGGTGAAATGCGGGTTTGGATGTGTTTTGGCTCCACCCCGTTACGTTCATGGTGAACTTTCGGTTGGGCGCGATCTTGGCTCCAACCCGTTAAAGGTTCATGGTACAAAATTGGTGGACGCGCTTTGGCTCCACCCGGTTCATGGTAAATTTGATATGGACGCGAATCGGCTCCATATCTAAACAAATCTACATGTGTTTTGGCCACAAAGAACGCCGCCCATTCATATCATGCATCAAACAAAATAAAGAACTTGCATGTTACTGCCATGAAGAAAGATCATGCATCGGTTTCTATCAAATCAAAGAAACAATCATATGTGCAAATGAAACTATATAAAAAAAACAAGACACTAAAAACGCACCGCATATTCAACCATTAGCTAGGCATGCATATCATGTAACGTGCCATTATTTCTCGCCAAAGATCCGTTGTTTACACAAACCTTTGCATGATGCACACCATCAAGGATCATGTATCGACATAATCAAGTCATAAATAAACAAAAGAAAAAGGTTGTGCATGTTATGCTTCGTTAGCTAGCACCTCCCTTGCACAAGCCCAAAACTTGTCTTGCATGCCTCGCTTTGCATGTACAAAGGACATAATCAAATTAAAGTACCAAAGTGCGAACAAACCAAGATGCTAAGTTAGTGTTGCATCAAAAGCTGTCACATCTGCCTCACCATGCAAATAGAAGCAAAGGCTAGCGTAAAAGATTGCATGCATCTTGCATCTTAATTATATTGCATTCACCCAAAACAGGTGGATTTAAATAAATAAGAAACTGAAGAAAATTAGTTTCTTCGTGCCAAATACCATGTCATGACCGCTAGTGCTAATTAGCCTCATCGCAGTACGCCTTGGTATAATAAAATAACTAAATGTTACAAACACATGAACTTAGCCCAAACTAAATAGGCTTTGTCATGTTCATCATAATTTCCACACATGTCATCTATGCCCCATATAGGCTCTCCGTGCCAAAAAGCCGAGCATCATGAGTAAATTAAATGTTACATCTTAGCTGATTGCACCCATAGAGGTCATGTTTAGCTAAGTCATTAGAATATATCAAATTAATAGCATCGTGACATACCATGAGTATGCATGCTAAACTTGATAAAATAAATTAATTGCACGCACCTCGGTTTGAGTCGATGATGCAAACATTTCTTTCTAGGCCATGGTAAAATAAATACTTTGACTTAGCTCAAATGAAAGATTGCACTATATGCTGAATATATCCATGAACGGGCATCTCAAACATGCTAAATCATGATCTTAAATGATCCAAAAAGACTGTCAAATTTAGTCTGCAAAGTAAATTGCATGCATACATACATGACAATGCACCAAAGAAATGTGTATCACTCAAACAAAACAGTTTCTCTTAGGCGACATAAATGTGTGTTGCACCACATAGTGTATAAATTAAATACAGGTATATCATGGACTGCTAAGAAGCTAAACATGCTATCAACCAATCATATAAGGAATATATGTTACTCCTCGACAAATGAACTCGTGTCATGTTTAAATAAAATGACATGCATCAAGTTCAAGTCTATGCCAAGCATGCACATTCATCTATCTACGACTACAAGACCGAAGACTTTGTTTTCTTTTGTAGTTTGTAATAGGAAGCCATATGATGTAATCTTATTTTCCATGTACTCATGTTGGAGCTCTTAATCAGGGGTATTCTCTTCGGAGATGTAATTAACATAATTTTTATGCAAATATAAGAATTATGGAAGTATGGACTCGCAATACCTGTTCTTTTCCTTTTGTCCCAATTAAATTAAACCAAAACCAAATTTGTCTCTGCTGATGCGGAGGCGGGTCATAGCCGCCCGTTTCCCCGCCATCAGATTCTGGCACGCCCGGTGGGACATACTTTTCCCCTCCTCTTTGAGTTCCAACATGGTTGCATCATACGGCTTTGACCTAAATTGTCAAATGAAATTATATGCGCATTCATATTTGCATTCAAGAAAACTCATATATGGTTTTCTTCTATGAAGGTATGGCCGGACGTGTTCAAGACTTCATCACGATCCGCATTGGTTCCCTCTGGGTCGATGTTCCCATGGGTCCTGTTCAAGCTTCCAATAGTGCGGGTTCACTGCACACTACAGCTACATCGCCGGCTGTAGTTGCTCATGACCAAGAGGTCAATTCCAAGGCTGAGGAAGGGTTCACCCCTGTCATGTCCAAAGCTGCAAAGCGGTGGGCAAGAAGAGTTGCTGCCAAAGCAAGGATGATGGCCTCCAATGAGCGTGCTACCAATGTGCGCAAGGCCACATCCTCCAATGTGGTTGCTCCTGGCTCATCCAAGCCCAAGAGCACCAAGTCCCCTAGTTCCAAGATGGCGCCAAAGTTCCGCCCCGCTACGCTTGGGGAGTGGCCTATCTGTGCCAAAAGGGCATCGCCAACCAAGTCGACGCCACCAATGATGTCCTCTTCATCGACTCCAAAGACAAGGGGGGAAATGCCACCTTCAATTACTCATGATAAGTTGGGGGCTGGTTCCTCCAAACTTGCCCCAAGCATACTAGGGGCACCTCCGACAAAGAATGCATCGACAATAGCTTTCCCACCTCCGAATAGGGGGATAGTGCTGCGGGATCAACCTCAACGTCCGCAGCCCTGCAATAAAGAAAGGGTTGTAGCGGTAGGAGAGATGGATCACCCGCATCATTCCAACAAAGGAAAGGCCTTGGCGATAGAATATAGTATGTCGCCCATCGAAAGTGATTCATCTACAAAAAGCCAACTTCGGCTGAAGCTCTGAGTTTATTCCCACGTTGGTCTATAATCCCAATGATGATCTCGCCAAGCGTGAGCTTCGGTGGCAAGGATTCACCTCTCCTCAATGATATAAAGAGGGAACATGTTGATCCAATGCGACACTCTCGATCCTATATCATCGAGGTGGCACCGTCATGGCCTTCTCATGCAAGATTCTCAGATCTCCAAAGCGACACCGTCGACGGCAACGCAAAAATCCTTCAAGCATGGGCCAACTTCAACAATGCAATTGACTCTATGACTAATGCACAACGTGCTTATGTTTGTGATTCAATTTTGGCTCAACAAAGCGAGGAATATCGTAGGATCCAAAATGTCATGAGGCAAGCTTTTCAAGCTTCCATTGAAAGGACCATATGCCGGGACCTAAGGAGCTTGTTGCTGGAGCATCCACATCCTCGAGATAATATTGAGGGTGAAATCATGCGACGCTACCAAAATTTTGGCCAAACTACCCGAGCATCAAGAGTTCATAAAAAGAATTCTAAGCAAGGGAGATATGCAAAGCAGTCGCCAATGTACGTGCAAGACGTGCCACTTAAAGGCAAAGGGAGATGGCGATACCAACTAACTCTACGCCTAGTTGGGTGCGAGGGAATGCGCTCATCAAGCCATCTTTGGTGGCACCCGAGGAGAAATAAAAGCAACTACTCCAAAAGTGGAAAATACAACCACACTAGCTTATCGGCCTCCTCATAAAGAGCCTCGAGCAACCGTTTTGAAGTATTCTCTTCAATGCCGGTGAGTGTTGAGGAAAAAGCCTGCAACACGAGTGATACTTCCTCCGCTTCTGCACACTTCAAAAGAAAGAAGCCTCGCAAACAAATTCCGATGGGTCATCGTCCGGTGACTCGAAGCTTAACAAGCTCGTAATTCAAGAAATAATACGATCTATGTAGGGTCTTATAACCCCTATTTGATGATCATTCTAACTTTGAAAATGAATTATTGGACACTTTGCAGGCTTCGGCTGATCTAAACCCATTAAATGGTGAAGATCCACAAGCCTCAAGCGGGAATGGCTCACCATCTTCGTATAGTGAGAGTGAGCCTAGCAGTGCTGAACAAGTGCTTGCCACAAATCAAGGTCAATCCGTTGAAGAGCGGATGAACCAAATGATGGCTGCCTTACAAATGAAAAGAAGAAGAGTTGGCATATTCATGAAAGAAAGGTGGCTAACACCGTAAATCGTACAAATGATGTGAACGCTTCGACCACCATAATGGTCCCCATCACCAACCTGAAATCACACTCGAAGCCATACAAAGGATGATTTCGGAAGGCGTAAAGGCTCAATATATGCAAACGCATTATTCCATGCGTCCGGTATGTGAAACCATATCCACGGGAGGTGGACATGGTACCATTTCCGAACAACTATCGCCAACCGCAATTTAGTAAATTTAATGGGACCGGATCGTCACATGAACATGTGGCCCATTTCCTTGCTTTGCATGTCAAGATACACCCATAATGGAGCTCTTCTCCTCGTCAATTTGTACAAACATTATCAGTCCAGCTTTCACATGGTATAGCAAGTTGGCACCGCTCCATCCGTACATGGGAACAAATGCAGGGCGCCTTCCTAGAGCGCTTTTATAGCACTCAAAGAACGGTGGGAATAATCGAAATGACTCAAACCTTACAAAGGCCAAATGAGAAAGTCATGCGGATTTCATCAACAGTGGAGGAATTTAAGCCTCCACTTGCCCATAGCCAATCACCGAACCGTAAGCGGTTCAGATGTGTATGAATAACTTGAGCCTTCGACACATGGCCATTCACCGCAGGGTGTAAGGCCAATAACTTTCAAGAGTTGTCCTCAAAGGCCACAAACATAGAGAATTATATGCATCACATGTCTCGTCCGCATGAGGACGTTCAACAAGGCGCCATTGGATAAAAACAACCCGCGAGATAAGCCCACATCTTCTAAGCTGAAGCAAATGCAGGCCATGGAGACAACGGTGGGTCCTCAAAAGTTCCAAACTAGGGGCACCGCCACAAGATTACCAAGCAAAGGGGGTGCACTAGCTCCTAGAAGGCCAACTCTTAGCGAAAGCGACAAAATCAAAGTACTCTTTCCCCGACGAAGAAGTGGAGGATCTCTTCATGGGCCTACGGGAGTTGAAACTCATCGAGCTCCCCAAACCGAAAAGGCGGAAGAAGCTTCTAAATTCAATGAGCCAAATTTACATCACTTTCATCGCATCTTGGGTCATACGCTCAAAGATTGTTTTGTGGTCAAAACATGATACAAAAGCTCATAGATGAAGGCACCATAGATGCTTTGATCTACTCAAAAGCATGACAAATGGAAAGAAAACGGCTACATCAAATGTCGCCACTTTTCAAAGTGATCCGGTGAGTTGTGCAACTCCAAAAATGCGGCCAACTTATGATCGATATATGATATCAAAACCTGAGCGTGTTAATATGTCTTTCTCGTGGCATCCACAACAAAGAAGCTAAGCGCCAAAGATGAAAGCAAGGCTTTCCTTCGGTGGATCCACACCCCAAAATGTGGACCATCAGGCTCCCAAAGATCAGGAGAGCGTCGACAGCAACTCTCAAGACGATTTGCTCTCCGACGAATTATGGAAAAAGGCGAAGGCCCGCGCTTCTACCAAAATATAAAGAAGCACGAGGACAACCCCCTCGAAGAATATGCTGCTTTCCCCATCGGAGTTTTTGAGGATGATGAGGAGTCTCTTCACTTCCACGAAGAAGAGGCACCCGAAGTTGTTGAAGTTTAGCTTAGATCGGGGCCAATCAACTACCTAGGCCATCTCCTCAACAAAGAAATCCCCAAATGTAACTCCGAATGATGCGATCGACCATACTCCTAATGTGTCGGTCAAGTATGATGTAATCTCGCACTTGAAGAAAATACCAGCTATGCTTTCTGTGTATGATGCCTTGTGTCTCTCTTCTGATTTGCGAAATGCATTTATTACTACACTTTCCTTCCCTGAAGATTATAGGGTTGAGGTTTCACAAGCAGAAGTAAAGTTATCCCAAACTCAAAGTATTACGTTCAATGATGAGGATCTGTTGTTAGGAAATAAAAAGCATAACATACCCCTTCTTATGTTCGGCGAGATTGATGATCTCCCCATTAATCGCATAATGATTGATGGTGGTTCAGCCATAAACTTGTTACCCTTGCGCACTCTTAAAAAGATTGGGTATTCTAAAGGAGACCTATGTCGCTCAAATGTTGTCATTCATGGCTTTAACCAAGCTGGTCAAGAAGCATTGGGTACCATATCTCTGGTTCTAAAGTTTGAAAATCTTATGACATATGTATACTTCCATGTCATTGATGCGGCTACCTCATATAATGTTCTTATCGGTCGCCCATGGCTGCATGAAAATGGAGTTGTTCCATCTACTCTCCATCAATGCATCAAGTATAAAGATCCTTTAGGGAGCGTAATAAGGATTTTTGCTGATAAAAAACCATTCACTATAGCAGAATCCTTTTATGCTGATGCAAAGTTTTATTTTGAGCCTATTGATAAAGTCTCAAAACCAAAATCATCATTGCCGTTGGAACAAAATATCCCAAAGATAGAAGATGTCAAGTCTTCATCCAGCCAAAAGATATACCAATACATACCAAGCAATCAAAGGAAGGAAGGCGATCCGATATTTCGCATCATAAGTAAACCCTCTCAAAATAGAGGTATTTCATTTCCAACTCCTTTACCTCCTTTGGTGCAAAATAAAATAAAACAAGCCCAAATTGAAAGGGATAATAAGAGTAAATTGGTTACACAGGTCACTTTGTTAAATAAAGATGATAAAACATTACCCATCTCTTTATATGACAACAAAGTTCTTTATATTATGCAACAGATGGGCTATGATATTTCTACCGGTCCTTCTTTATGCGATGGCCGGGGGCAGCTCGCACCATTTGAAAAGTTGATGTCTCAGGCTCAGCTTGAAGCCTTGCACCAAGATCAAGCATTAAAAGAAGAGAAATATGGGTTATGCTATGAAGTTAATATGACCTCTGCTAAACCTCTTGATGCTACAGAAGCATCTCCACAAATGGAAGATGGAAATCAACCAACTGTTGATGAGTTGGAAGAAATTAATATCGGCACGGACGACGATCCTCGGCCAATCTTCATTAGTAAATATCTATCTAAAGAAAGTAAGGAAGAATACCATAAATTTCTTTCTACAAATAGAGATGTCTTTGCTTGGTCTTATGAAGAAATGCCAGTCTAGACCCAACAAAGGTATCGTGCATAAATTGGCCGTTCGAAAAGATGTTCCTCCGGTGAAGCAAGGACAAAGAAGATATCGTCCAGAACTTCTCCCACAAATAGAAGCTGAAGTTGATAAACTCATAGCTGTTGGATTTATTCGAGAAGTGAAATACCCCAAATGGGTGTCTAGTATCGTGCCCACGAAAAAAAAAAAAATGGGCAGATCCGTGTATGTGTGGATTTTAGAGATTTAAATAAAGCTCATCCAAAAGATGAGTTTCCAATTCCAATCTCTGAAATCCTTATTGATGCCACTATGGGATATGAAATATTCTCCTTCATGGATGGTTTCTCTGGTTACAACCAAATAAAAATGTCACTAGAAGATGAAGAGTTGACAGCATTCCGTACACCCAAGGGCATATATTGTTATAAAGTGATGCCCTTCGGATTAAAAAATGCAGGCGCCACGTATCAACGTGCAATGACCATTGTCCTTGATGGGTTGTTGTATGAAATCGTTGAGTGCTATATAGATGATATCGTTGTAAAATCTAAGCACGAGAAAGATCACTTAAAACATTTGGAAATGGTGTTTGACCGCCTTAGAAAACATAAATTAAAGATGAATCCTATGAAGTGCGCCTTCGGAGTATCTTCGGGAAAATTCCTTGGTTTCATAGTCACCAAGCGTGGAATTGAAATTGACCCTACTAAAATAAAGACAATTGTCGACATGCCTCGACCAACAAACTTGCATGAATTAAAGAGCCTCCAAGGCCATTTAGCATACATTAGAAGGTTCATCTCAAACCTGTCCGGGAGGTGCAAACCTTTTTCCCGACTCATGAAGAAAGGAGTCCCGTTTCAATGGGATCAAGCATGTCAAAATGCATTCGAGGACATAAAAAAATATTTAACAAATCCTCCTGTCCTAGGCGCGCCAATTAAAGGGCGACCATTAATCCTCTATACGGCAGCCATGCCGACTTCATTAGGCGCTCTTTTGGCACAAACCAATGATGCAGGGAAAGAAGTCTCCCTATATTATTTAAGCCGCACCCTACAGGGGGCAGAGTGCAATTACCCGGATATAGAAAAAATATGCCTGGCACTTGTATTTGCAGCACAAAAGCTTCGCCATTACATGCTAGAACATACAATACATCTTGTCTCGAGAGCTGATCCACTCCGACATATCTTAAATAAAATGACATTATCTGGTAGATTGGCTAAGTGGGCAATGTTCCTTTCACAATTTGATATTGTGTTCGTGCCTCAAAAAGCTATTAAAGGTCAAGCTTTGGCTAATTTTCTAGCCGCACATCCCATACCTGATGACTTTCCCATTGATGATGATCTGCCAGATGAGGTAGTCTTCACCACTACGGTGTCTAAGCCTACATGGCAAATGTATTTTGATGGTGCTTGCCGGAAATCGTGAGCAGCGGTAGGGTCGTGTTTGTCACACCGACGAAGCAATACTTCCATATTCCTTCACATTAACTTCAGAGGTTTCAAATAATGTCATGAATATGAGGCTCTAATTATTGGGCTTGAAATGGCTCACAATATGGGTTTAAACACACTCTATGTATATGGAGACTCCCAATTAATAATTAACCAATTGTTGGGAACATATGCGGTAAAAAAGCAAGGGCTTTTGCCATATTTTTGGAAGGCAAAAGAACTAATGGCTATGGTTGTTGATCTAAAAATTCAGCATGTTATGAGAAGCCAAAATGAGAAAGCGATGCATTGGCAAGCTTAGCTGCCAAAGATGTCACTAAATCCATATCAAACCGTGGATGTTCACGTAGAGGAACGAAGAGTCCTCCCCATACATACCGAGGAAGAATACATACCATCTACTTCAGCCATGACTATAGATACGTCATTTAAATTGAGATGGGTGATTGGAGAACACCTTTTCTCGATTATCTCCTTCATGGATATTTGCCCCTAGATTCTAGTGAAAGGTCTAGGATTCAAAGAGATCACTCAATTATACATGTATAAACGACACGCTCTATCGACGTTCATGCGATGGCATTTTACTTGACGCCTTGCCTTGCGTGCAACGAGGTAATCAAAGCTTTAAATGAAGTTCACTCTGAGTGTGGCGCGACACCAATCTGGACCCAAGCTACACTACCAACTAAGACATTTGGGTTATTATTGGCCTACAATGTTTGATGATTCTATGAAATTGGCGAAGAAATGCCATGAATGCCAAATACATGGTAATTTCATACATCAACCCCATGAACCATTACATCCGACTAATATGTCTTGGCCCTTTGAAATGTGGGGAATGGATGTAGTTGGGCCAATAAATCCCCGTCTTCCAAGGGACACAAATTCATTCTTGCCATAGAATCGATTACTTCTCTAAGTGGGCGGTTGTTGTAGCACTAAAAGAAGTCAAAGCGGAAAATGTTGAAAACTTTATAAGAACCAATCTTATATATCGATTTGGGGTTCCAAATTTGATGATATATGATAATGGCACGTCTTTTAAAATAGACAAATAGAGAAGATGTGTGCTAAATTCAGAATTAAGCATCACTTCTCCACGTGTTATAATCCGACCGCTAATGGTCAAGCGTAGCATTCAATAAAGTGCTATGCAAGTTGCTTAAAAAGATGGTCTCACAAAATAAGAGACACCGGCATGAAAAGTTACTCGAATCCTTGTGGGCATATAGGACCACGACTTCGGGACGCCAAATGAAAATGACTCCTTACTCACTTGTGTATGGAGGAGAGGCGGTCCTGCCACTAGAGGTGCAAATTGCCTCCTTAAGAGTTGCTATCCAAGAAAAACTCAATGAAGATGAATCGGCAAAATTACGCCTAAGGGAACTAGACATCCTCGAAGAAAAACGTCTTCGTGCATTGCAAAACTTGGAGGCATACCAAGCTAGAATGTCCCGAGCTTTTGACAAGCGCGTAAGGAGGAGGTCGTTCAAAGAAGGGGATTTGGTTCTAGCGGTCATTCGGCCTATGAATATTACTCATCGAATGCAAAGCAAATTCGAGCCTAAATGGGAAGGTCCTTATATTGTGAAGGATGTCTACTCTAGTGGCGCTTATAGAATCATATCCCCAGATGGCGAGTATTGCCCACCGCCAGTAAATGGAAAATTTCTAAAGCGTTACTATGCGTGAGGAAATATGCATATTACGCTCCATTGCTACAAGAGCCTAAACTGTTAGCACTCAAAAAAACGCCTCCTTCATGAGCCTAAACTATAAAGAAGACGTCGCTCCATAGCTTCACGAGCCTAAATCAAATCAAGTAAAAAAAGATTCATAATGCTCCATTGCTACAAGAGCCTAAATCTGTTAGCACAAAAAAGCGCTCCTTCATGAGCCTAAATCAGAAGAAGACATATGCTCCATAGCTTCACGAGCCTAAATCAAGTGAAGTAAAAAAAAGATTCATAACGCCCTTTCATGAGCCTAAAATGTAAAGAAGACATACGCCCATAGCTTCACGAGCCTAAATTGAAGCTAAAGTATATAAAAAAAGATTCATAACGCTCCATTGCTAGAAGAGCCTAAACTGTTAGCACAAAAAAATGCTCCTTCATGAGCCTAAATCAGAAAGAAAACAAATGCTCCATCGTTTCATGAGTTTAAACCAGTAGCGTAAAAAAAAACAATGCTTCATCACTTCATGAGCTTAAATCTGTAGCATAAAAAAACACTAATGCTCCATCGCTTCATGAGCTTAAACTGTAGCATCAAGAATAAAAAAATTACAAGGCTCCATTCCTTCACGAGTTTAAACTAAAACAAAAAAATGAAGTTCCACTGCTACAACTGTTAGCACACACAAAAAACGTACTCCTTCATGAGCCTAAACCGTAAGCGAAAAAAAGAGAAGAAATGTTTCATAGCTTCATGAGCATGAACTGAAGCTAAAAAATATATATATAAAAAAGGATGATCTATTGCGACATGAGCCTAAACTATTGGCATGAAAATAAACAAATGCCCCATTGCATCTTCAATGCATCATGAGTTTAAACCTGAATGCAACCAAAAAAAATCCAAAGTTCTTAAAATTAAACTACAACCATGAAACAAACGCTTAAAATGTTATGTCCTCCAAGAGTTTGATATAAAGATCAATATAACGTGAGACTATACGTCATTGCTTGATAAGTATCATTTATATGCGCAAACCTCCATGCGAGTCAAGTGCCCCAAAGTATGTTTCCAAAAGAAAAAGTGAGATCATAAATAAAAAAAGCCAGATCATAAATAAAAAAAAAATCTCAAGTTTCGAGCTCCGGATCATCAACATATACAAAGTAGTTTTCGCATCCGGACCTCGAGGGGGGCATCTGTTGACACCAATTTTGGCATACCCAAAAATATGTGAACATTTATACCATATTAAATAAAATGGTATAGATGATCAAGTTTTATATGAATATGATATAGGCAAATAAGAAATAATATAACATCGCTAAAGAGGAAAAGAAGATGGAGCAAAAGAAAAAGGGTACACACATGTACATATATGAGCATGTTCATGAAATGCTATAATTCACGCCGAAAGAAAATGAAACTATATATATATATATATATATATATATATATATATATAGGTTATATATGAAATATAGTGCATACAAATATGCACGAAATAGCAAAGCAAAAATGTATGCTCGTGTATTTCATTTGTGTAAATCAAATACCATGTACTCATGTGTGAATACGTACGGGCCGGCAAATCATCCAAGAGCACATATGAAAATAAAATACTTTGTTGATTCACTAAAATAATCAATCATTTTCAATGTCAAAAGATGATGTGGTGATTAGTGGAAAATTACGAAGAAGAAAAGAAAGCTAGAATAAAGAAAGGAGTACATATACGCATATATGCATGAGCATGACTATACCTTGGCAAAGTATAGTGACAAAAGCACAGCTATTACATGTCATATTAAAAACGCTTCGTAAGTAAATACATACACGCTTCGATACGCATGGATTAAAAAAAGAGACCATGCAACGTGACGCAAGCGCGTACACATACAACAAGCGTATAGCACGTATATGTGCATGCACGCCGCAAGGAGGGAGCTCTGAACGCGCTTCTACACATTCAAATTGAGTCAAGAGCTGGTCATACACAACTCCCATGCATCGTTCAACAAGCGCGCGAAAGTTCAAACTCCAGCCACACGCGTCATTAGCGAAGGGAAATCAAACTCAGAGCGCCAGTAGTCCAAAGAACCGCTCCCGCCGCCTTTAGACCTTGACGTGATTTCAAATCGACGAACCGCCGGTTGCTTTGTCTATAAGTAGCGAGCTAGTGCAAACGTTCCCCTCCCGGCTCCATGATCGTAGTGCCTCCAGTCTGCCGCCCATAGCCCCTCAAACAAATCGTCGTTAGGCGCCGCAGCAGACCGCATTTCGCCACCGCTCCAAGCGCCGCTCACCGCTCCAAGCGGAAGGCCACCGTAGCATCGCCACCAAGTTGCAACACCTACCAAAGAAAAGCTGCCGGTTCTGTTACATTCTCGGGTTCCAAGAGAAGAAGGTGAGAGGCGCATGGCGCTTCTCTAGTCCCTACCTCCCCGCTTCGTCTTGACTAATGCGTCCACGAGCTTCATCGCCAAGAACTCGTCGGCATCATGGCGGCTGGCCCTATGTCATTGCGGATGGGCAAAGGTGCACGTAGGTCTTACCCCGTAAAAGGTAAAAGAAATGGTGATGGTTGCGCTTACGCGCATGGGCTGCAAGCCCGGTAAAAGATCGCCAATAGTGCCATGACCGCTGCTTGCGCATGGGCGATATGCCCGGTGAAGGTGTAAAAAGGCAGCAAATATGCCTCGGTGAAATGCGGGTTTGATGTGTTTTGGCTCCACCCGGTTACGTTCATGGTGAACTTTTCGGTTGGGCGCGATCTTGGCTCCAACCCGGTTAAAGGTTCATGGTACAAAATTGGTGGACGCGCTTTGGCTCCACCCGGTTCATAGTAAATTTGATATGGACGCGAATCGCTCCATATCTAAACAAATCTACATGTGTTTTGGCCACAAAGAACGCCGCCCATTCATATCATGCATCAAACAAAATAAAGAACTTGCATGTTACTGCCATGAAGAAAGATCATGCATCGGTTTCTATCAAATCAAAGAAACAATCATATGTGCAAATGAAACTATATAAAAAAAAACAAGACACTAAAAACGCACCGCATATTCAGTCCATTAGCTAGGCATGCATATCATGTAACGTGCCATTATTTCTGGCCAGCATCCGTTGTTTACACAAACCTTTGCATGATGCATTACATCATCAAGGATCATGTATCGACATAATCAAGTCATAAATAAACAAAAAGAAAAAGGTTGTGCATGTTATGCTTCGTTAGCTAGCACCTCCCTTGCACAAGCCCAAAACTTGTCTTGCATGCCTCGCTTTGCATGTACAAAGACATAATCAAATTAAAGTACCAAAGGCCGAACAAACCAAGATGCTAAGTTAGTGTTGCATCAAAACTGTCACATCTGCCTCACCATGCAAATAGAAGCAAAGGCTAGCGTAAAGATTGCATGCATCTTGCATCTTAATTATATTGCATTCACCCAAAACAGGTGGATTTAAATAAATAAAAACTGAAGAAAATTAGTTTCTTCGTACAAATACCATGTCATGACCGCTAGTGCTAATTAGCCTACTGCAGCGCTTTGGTATAATAAAATAACTAAATGTTACAAACACATGAACTTAGCCCAAACTAAATAGGCTTTGTCATGTTCATCATAATTTCCACACATGTCATCTATGCCCGGCATAGGCTCTCCAGCCAGTGCTGCCGAGCATCATGAGTAAATTAAATGTTACATCTTAGCTGATTGCACCCATAGAGGTCATGTTTAGCTAAGTCATTAGAATATATCAAATTAATAGCATCGTGCCATACCATGAGTATGCATGCTAAACTTGATAAAATAAATTAATTGCACGCACCTCGGCTGAGTCGATGATGCAAACATTTCTTTCTAGGCCATGGTAAAATAAATACTTTGACTTAGCTCAAATGAAAGATTGCACTATATGCTGAATATATCCATGAACGGGCATCTCAAACATGCTAAATCATGATCTTAAATGATCCAAAAAGACTGTCAAATTTAGTCTGCAAAGTAAATTGCATGCATACATACATGACAATGCACCAAAGAAATGTGTATCACTCAAACAAAACAGTTTCTCTTAGCTGACATAAATGTGTGTTGCACCACATAGTGTATAAATTAAATACATGTATATCATGGACTGCTAAGAAGCTAAACACGCTATCAACCAATCATATAAGGAATATATGTTACTCCTCGACAAATGAACTCGTGTCATGTTTAAATAAAATGACATGCATCAAGTTCAAGTCTATGCCAAGCATGCACATTCATATATCTACGACTACAAGACCGAAGACTTTGTTTTCTTTTGTAGTTTGTAATAGGAAGCCATATGATGTAATCTTATTTTTCATGTACTCATGTTGGAACTCTTAATCAGGGGTGTTCTCTTCGGAGATGTAATTAACATAATTTTTATGCAAATATAAGAATTATGGAAGTATGGACTTGCAATACCTGTTCTTTTTCTTTTGTTCCAATTAAATTTAACCAAAATCAAATTTGTCTCTGCTGACGCGGAGGCGGGTCATAGCTGCCCGTTTCCCCGCCATCAGATTCTGACACGCCCAGTTGGACATACTTTTCCCCTCCTCTTTGAGTTCCAACATGGTTGCATCATACGGCTTTGACCTAAATTGTCAAATGAAATTATATGCGCATTCATATTTGCATTCAAGAAAACTCATATATGGTTTTCTTCTATGAAGGTATGGCCGGACGTGTTCAAGACTTCATCACGATCCGCATTGGTTCCCTCTGGGTCGATGTTCCCATGGGTCCTGTTCAAGCTTCCAATAGTGCGGGTTCACTGCACACTACAGCTACATCGCCGGCTGTAGTTGCTCATGACCAAGAGGTCAATTCCAAGGCTGAGGAAGGGTTCACCCCTGTCATGTCCAAAGCTGCAAAGCGGCGGGCAAGAAGAGTTGCTGCCAAAGCAAGGATGATGGCCTCCAATGAGCGTGCTACCAATGTGCGCAAGGCCACATCCTCCAATGTGGTTGCTCCTGGCTCATCCAAGCCCAAGAGCACCAAGTCCCCTAGTTCCATGATGGCGCTTTCCACCCACTTCACGCTTGGGGAGTGGCCTATCTGTGCCAAAAGGGCATCGCCAACCAAGTCGACGCCACCAATGATGTCCTCTTCATCGACTCCAAAGACAAGGGGGGAAATGCCACCTTCAATTACTCATGATAAGTTGGGGGCTGGTTCCTCCAAACTTGCCCCAAGCATACTAGGGGCACCTCCGACAAAAAGATGCATCGACAATAGCTTTCCCACCTCCGAATAGGGGATAGTGCTGCATGATCAACCTCAACGTCCATGACCCCGCAATAAAATAAAAAAAGGGTTGTAGCGGTAGGAGAGATGGATCACCCGCATCATTCCAACAAAGGAAAGGCCTTGGCGATAGAATATAGTATGTCGTCCACTGAAAGTGATTCATCTACAAAAAGCCAACTTCGGGCTGAAGCTCCTGAGTTTATTCCCACGTTGGTCTATAATCCCAGCGATGATCTGCCCAAGCGTGAGCTTCGGTGGCAAGGGATTCACCTCTCCCTCAATGATATAAAGAGGGACATGTTGATCCAATTTGCGACACTCTCTCGATCCTATATCATCGAGGTGGCACCGTCATGGCCTTCTGTACAAGATTCTGTATCTCCAAAGCGACACCGTCGACGGCAACGCAAAATCCTTCAAGCATGGGCCAACTTCAACAATGCAATTGACTCTATGACTAATGCACAACGTGCTTATGTTTGTGATTCAATTTTGGCTCAACAAAGCAGGGAATATCGTAGGATCCAAAATGCTGCGAGGCAAGCTTTTCAAGCTTCCATTGAAAGGACCATATGCCAGGACCTAAGGAGCTTGTTGCCTGGAGCATCCACATCCTCAGATAATATTGAGGGTGAAATCATGCGACGCTACCAAAATTTTGGCCAAAAACTACCCGAGCATCAAGAGTTCATAAAAAGAATTCTAAGCGAGGGAGATATGCAAAGCAGGCGCGCCAATGTACGTGCAAGACGTGCCGCCTTAAGGCAAAGGGAGATGGCGATACCAACTAACTCTACGTCTAGTTGGGTACGAGGAATGCGTCATCAAGCCATGCTGGTGGCACCCGAGGAGAAATAAAAGCAGCTACTCCAAAAGTGGAAAATACAACCACACTAGCTTATCGGCCTCCTCATAAAAGAGCCTCGAGCAACCGTTTTGAAGTATTCTCTTCAATGCCGGTGAGTGTTGAGGAAAAAGCCTGCAACACGAGTGATACTTCCTCCGCTTCTGCACACTTCAAAAGAAAGAAGCCTCGCAAACAAATTCCGATGGGTCATCGTCCGGTGACTCGAAGCTTAACAAGCTCTGGTAATTCAAGAAATAATACGATCTATGTAGGGTCTTATAACCCCCTATTTGATGATCATTCTAACTTTGAAAATGAATTATTGGACACTGCAGGCTCGGCTGATCTAAACCCATTAAATGGTGAAGATCCACAAGCCTCAAGCGGGAATGGCTCACCATCTTCAGATAGTGAGAGTGAGCCTAGCAAAGGTCTTGAACAAGTGCTTGCCACAAATCAAGGTCAATCCGTTGAAGAGCGGATGAACCAAATGATGGCTGCCTTACAACGTAAAGAAGAAGAGTTGGTCAGCGCTCCATGGCAGTGGCTAACACCGTAAATCGTACAAATGATGTGAACGCTTCGACCACCATAATGGTCCCCATCACCAACCTGAAATCACACTCGAAGCCATACAAAGGATGATTTCGAAGGCGTAAAGGCTCAATATATGCAAACGCATTATTCCATGCGTCCAGGGTATGTGAAACCATATCCGCCGGAGGTGGACATGGTACCATTTCCGAACAACTATCGCCAACCGCAATTTAGTAAATTTAATGGGACCGGATCGTCACATGAACATGTGGCCCATTTCCTTGCTGCATGTCAAGATACAGCCCATAATGGAGCTCTTCTCCTCTGTCAATTTGTACAAACATTATCAGGTCCAGCTTTCACATGGTATAGCAAGTTGGCACCTGGCTCCATCCGTACATGGGAACAAATGCAGGACGCCTTCCTAGAGCGCTTTTATAGCACTCAAAGAACGGTGGGAATAATTGAGCTGACTCAAACCTTACAAAGGCCAAATGAGAAAGCTGCGGATTTCATCAACAGGTGGAGGAATTTAAGCCTCCACTGCCCATAGCCAATCACCGAACCGTAGCGCGTCAGTATGTGTATGAATAACTTGAGCCCAGACATGGCCATTCACCCGCAGGTGTAAGGCCAATAACTTTCAAGAGTTGTCCTCAAAGGCCACAAACATAGAGAATTATATGCATCACATGTCTCGTCCGCCGAGGACGTTCAACAAGGCGCCATTGGATAAAAACAACCCGCGAGATAAGCCCACATCTTCTAAGCTGAAGCAAATGCAGGCCATGGAGACAACGGTGGGTCCTCAAAAGTTCCAAACTAGGGGCACCGCCACAAGATTACCAAGCAAAGGGGTGCACTAGCTCCTAGAAGGCCAACTCTTAGCGGCGACAAAATCAAGTACTCTTTCCCGACGAAGAAGTGGAGGATCTCTTCATGGGCCTACGGGGAGTTGAAACTCATCGAGCTCCCCAAACCGAAAAGGTCGGAAGAAGCTTCTAAATTCAATGAGCCAAATTTCTGTCACTTTCATCGCATCTTGGGTCATACGCTCAAAGATTGTTTTGTGGTCAAAACATGATACAAAAGCTCATAGATGAAGGCACCATAGATGCTTTGATCTACTCAAAAGCATGACAAATGGAAAGAAAACGGCTACATCAAATGTCGCCACTTTTCAAAGTGATCCGTGAGTTGTGCAACTCCAAAAATGCGCCAACTTATGATCGATATATGATATCAAAACCTGAGCGTGTTAATATGTCTTTCTCAGGGCATCCACAACAGCAAGCTAAGCGCCAGCATGAAAGCAAGGCTTTCCTTCGGTGGATCCACACCCCAAAATGTGGACCATCAGGCTCCCAAAGATCAGGAGAGCGTCGACAGCAACTCTCAAGACGATTTGCTCTCCGACGAATTATGGAAAAAGGCGAAGGCCCGCGCTTCTACCAAAATATAAAGAAGCACGAGGACAACCCCCTCGAAGAATATGCTGCTTTCCCCATCGGAGTTTTTGAGGATGATGAGGAGTCTCTTCACTTCCCTGAAGAAGAGGCACCCGAAGTTGCTGAAGTTTAGCTTAGATCAGGCCGTCAACTACCTAGGCCATCTCCTCAACAAAGAAATCCCCCAAATGTAACTCCGAATGATGCGACTGACCATACTCCTAATGTGTCGGTCAAGTATGATGTAATCTCGCACTTGAAGAAAATACCAGCTATGCTTTCTGTGTATGATGCCTTGTGTCTCTCTTCTGATTTGCGAAATGCATTTATTACTACACTTTCCTTCCCTGAAGATTATAGGGTTGAGGTTTCACAAGCAGAAGTAAAGTTATCCCAAACTCAAAGTATTACGTTCAATGATGAGGATCTGTTGTTAGGAAATAAAAAGCATAACATACCCCTTCTTATGTTCAAGTGAGATTGATGATCTCCCCATTAATCGTGATAATGATTGATGGTGGTTCAAATATAAACTTGTTACCCTTAGCGCACTCTTAAAAAGATTGGGTATTCTAAAGGAGACCTATGTCGCTCAAATGTTGTCATTCATGGCTTTAACCAAGCTGGTCAAGAAGCATTGGGTACCATATCTCGGTTCTAAAGTTTGAAAATCTTATGACATATGTATACTTCCATGTCATTGATGCGGCTACCTCATATAATGTTCTTATCGGTTACGCCCATGGCTGCATGAAAATGGAGTTGTTCCATCTACTCTCCATCAATGCATCAAGTATAAAGATCCTTTAGGGAGCGTAATAAGGATTTTTGCTGATAAAAACCATTCACTATAGCAGAATCCTTTTATGCTGATGCAAAGTTTTATTTTGAGCCTATTGATAAAGTCTCAAAACCAAAATCATCATTGCCGTTGGAACAAAATATCCCAAAGATAGAAGATGTCAAGTCTTCATCCAGCCAAAAGATATACCAGTACATACCAAGCAATCAAAGGAAGGAAGGCGATCCGATATTTCGCATCATAAGTAAACCCTCTCAAAATAGAGGTATTTCATTTCCAACTCCTTTACCTCCTTTGGTGCAAAATAAAATAAAACAAGCCCAAATTGAAAGGGATAATAAGAGTAAATTGGTTACACAGGTCACTTTGTTAAATAAAGATGATAAAACATTACCCATCTCTTTATATGACAACAAAGTTCTTTATATTATGCAACAGATGGGCTATGATATTTCTACCGGTCCTTCTTTATGCGATGGCCGGGGGCAGCTCGCACCATTTGAAAAGTTGATGTCTCAGGCTCAGCTTGAAGCCTTGCACCAAGATCAAGCATTAAAAGAAGAGAAATATGGGTTAGGCTATGAAGTTAATATGACCTCTGCTAAACCTCTTGATGCTACAGAAGCATCTCCACAAATGGAAGATGGAAATCAACCAACTGTTGATGAGTTGGAAGAAATTAATATCGGCACGGACGACGATCCTCGGCCAATCTTCATTAGTAAATATCTATCTAAAGAAAGTAAGGAAGAATACCATAAATTTCTTTCTACAAATAGAGATGTCTTTGCTTGGTCTTATGAAGAAATGCCAGGTCTAGACCCAACAGTGGCTGAGCATAAATTGGCCGTTCGAAAAGATGTTCCTCCGGTGAAGCAAGGACAAAGAAGATATCGTCCAGAACTTCTCCCACAAATAGAAGCTGAAGTTGATAAACTCATAGCTGTTGGATTTATTCGAGAAGTGAAATACCCCAAATGGGTGTCTAGTATCGTGCCCACGAAAAAGAAAAATGGGCAGATCCGTGTATGTGTGGATTTTAGAGATTTAAATAAAGCCTGTCCAAAAGATGAGTTTCCAATTCCAATCTCTGAAATCCTTATTGATGCCACTATGGGATATGAAATATTCTCCTTCATGGATGGTTTCTCTGGTTACAACCAAATAAAAATGTCACTAGAAGATGAAGAGTTGACAGCATTCCGTACACCCAAGGGCATATATTGTTATAAAGTGATGCCCTTCGGATTAAAAAATGCAGGCGCCACGTATCAACGTGCAATGACCATTGTCCTTGATGGGTTGTTGTATGAAATCGTTGAGTGCTATATAGATGATATCGTTGTAAAATCTAAGCACGAGAAAGATCACTTAAAACATTTGGAAATGGTGTTTGACCGCCTTAGAAAACATAAATTAAAGATGAATCCTATGAAGTGCGCCTTCGGAGTATCTTCGGGAAAATTCCTTGGTTTCATAGTCACCAAGCGTGGAATTGAAATTGACCCTACTAAAATAAAGACAATTGTCGACATGCCTCGACCAACAAACTTGCATGAATTAAAGAGCCTCCAAGGCCATTTAGCATACATTAGAAGGTTCATCTCAAACCTGTCCGGGAGGTGCAAACCTTTTTCCCGACTCATGAAGAAAGGAGTCCCGTTTCAATGGGATCAAGCATGTCAAAATGCATTCGAGGACATAAAAAATATTTAACAAATCCTCCTATCCTAGGCGCGCCAATTAAAGGGCGACCATTAATCCTCTATCTGGCAGCCATGCCGACTTCATTAGGCGCTCTTTTGGCACAAACCAATGATGCAGGGAAAGAAGTCTCCCTATATTATTTAAGCCGCACCCTACAGGGGGCAGAGTGCAATTACCCGGATATAGAAAAAATATGCCTGGCACTTGTATTTGCAACACAAAAACTTCGCCATTACATGCTAGAACATACAATACATCTTGTCTCGAGAGCTGATCCACTCCGACATATCTTAAATAAAATGACATTATCTGGTAGATTGGCTAAGTGGGCAATGTTCCTTTCACAATTTGATATTGTGTTCGTGCCTCAAAAAGCTATTAAAGGTCAAGCTTTGGCTAATTTTCTAGCCGCACATCCCATACCTGATGACTTTCCCATTGATGATGATCTGCCAGATGAGGTAGTCTTCACCACTACGGTATCTAAGCCTACATGGCAAATGTATTTTGATGGTGCTTGCCGGAAATCAGGAGCAAAGTAGGGTCGTGTTTGTCACACCGGACGAAGCAATACTTCCATATTCCTTCACATTAACTTCAGAGGTTTCAAATAATGTCATGAATATGAGGCTCTAATTATTGGGCTTGAAATGGCTCACAATATGGGTTTAAACACACTCTATGTATATGGAGACTCCCAATTAATAATTAACCAATTGTTGGGAACATATGCGGTAAAAAAGCAAGGGCTTTTGCCATATTTTTGGAAGGCAAAAGAACTAATGGCTATGGTTGTTGATCTAAAAATTCAGCATGTTATGAGAAGCCAAAATGAGAAAGCGGATGCATTGGCAAGCTTAGCTGCCAAAGATGTCACTAAATCCATATCAAACCGTGGATGTTCACGTAGAGGAACGAAGAGTCCTCCCCATACTTACATACCCATCTACTTCAGCCATGACTATAGATACGTCTTTAAATTGAGATGGGTGATTGGAGAACACCTTTTCTCGATTATCTCCTTCATGGATATTTGCCCCTAGATTCTAGTGAAAGGTCTAGGATTCGAAAGAGATCACTGAATTATACATGTATAAACGACACGCTCTATCGACGTTCATGCGATGGCATTTTACTTGCCGCCTTGCGAACAACGAGGTAATCAAAGCTTTAAATGAAGTTCACTCCGAGTGTGCGGCGCACACCAATCTGGACCCAAGCTACACTACCAACTAAGACATTTGGGTTATTATTGGCCTACAATGTTTGATGATTCTATGAAATTGGCGAAGAAATGCCATGAATGCCAAATACATGGTAATTTCATACATCAACCCCATGAACCATTACATCCGACTAATATGTCTTGGCCCTTTGAAATGTGGGGAATGGATGTAGTTGGGCCAATAAATCCCCTGCCTTCCAAGGGACACAAATTCATTCTTGCATGAATCGATTACTTCTCTAAGTGGGCGAAGTTGTAGCACTAAAAGAAGTCAAAGCGAAAATGTTGAAAACTTTATAAGAACCAATCTTATATATCGATTTGGGGTTCCAAATCGAATGATATATGATAATGGCACGTCTTTTAAAATAGACAAATAGAGAAGATGTGTGCTAAATTCAGAATTAAGCATCACTTCTCCACAGGTTATAATCCGCCGCTAATGGTCAAGCGAAGCATTCAATAAAGTGCTATGCAAGTTGCTTAAAAGATGGTCTCACAAAATAAGAGACACCGGCATGAAAAGTTACTCGAATCCTTGTGGGCATATAGGACCACGACTTCGGACGCCAAATGAAAATGACTCCTTACTCACTTGTGTATGGAGGAGAGGCGGTCCCCACCACTAGAGGTGCAAATTGCCTCCTTAAGAGTTGCTATCCAAGAAAACTCAATGAAGATGAATCGGCAAAATTACGCCTAAGGGAACTAGACATCCTCGAAGAAAAACGTCTTCGTGCATTGCAAAACTTGGAGGCATACCAAGCTAGAATGTCCCGAGCTTTTGACAAGCGCGTAAGGAGGAGGTCGTTCAAAGAAGGGGATTTGGTTCTAGCGGTCATTCGGCCTATGAATATTACTCATCGAATGCAAAGCAAATTCGAGCCTAAATGGGAAGGTCCTTATATTGTGAAGGATGTCTACTCTAGTGGCGCTTATAGAATCATATCCCCAGATGGCGAGTATTGCCCACCGCCAGTAAATGGAAAATTTCTAAAGCGTTACTATGCGTGAGGAAATATGCATATTACGCTCCATTGCTACAAGAGCCTAAACTGTTAGCACCCAAAAAAACGCTCCTTCATGAGCCTAAACTATAAAGAAGACGTACGCTCCATAGCTTCACGAGCCTAAACTGAAGCTGAAGTAAAAAAAAAGATTCATAATGCTCCATTGCTACAAGAGCCTAAACTGTTAGCACAAAAAAAGCGCTCCTTCATGAGCCTAAACTGTAAAGAAGACATATGCTCCATAGCTTCACGAGCCTAAACTGAAGCTGAAGTAAAAAAAAAGATTCATAACGCTCCTTCATGAGCCTAAAATGTAAAGAAGACATACGCTCCATAGCTTCACGAGCCTAAATTGAAGCTAAAGTATATAAAAAAAAGATTCATAACGCTCCATTGCTAGAAGAGCCTAAACTGTTAGCACAAAAAAAATGCTCCTTCATGAGCCTAAACTGTAAAGAAAACAAATGCTCCATCGTTTCATGAGTTTAAACCGTAGCGTAAAAAAACCAATGCTTCATCACTTCATGAGCTTAAACTGTAGCATAAAAAAACACTAATGCTCCATCGCTTCATGAGCTTAAACTGTAGCATCAAGAATAAAAAAATTACAAGGCTCCATTCCTTCACGAGTTTAAACTAAAACAAAAAAATGAAGTTCCACTGCTACAACTGTTAGCACACACAAAAAACGTACTCCTTCATGAGCCTAAACCGTAAGCGAAAAAAAAGAGAAGAAATGTTTCATAGCTTCATGAGCATGAACTGAAGCTAAAAAATATATATATAAAAAAGGATGATCTATTGCGACATGAGCCTAAACTATTGGCATGAAAATAAACAAATGCCCCCATTGCATCTTCAATGCATCATGAGTTTAAACTGAATGCAACCAAAAAAAATCCAAAGTTCTTAAAATTAAACTACAACCATGAAACAAACGTTTAAAATGTTATGTCCTCCAAGAGTTTGATATAAAGATCAATATAACGTGAGACTATACGTCATTGCTTGATAAGTATCATTTATATGCGCAAACCTCCATGCGAGTCAAGTGCCCCAAAGTATGTTTCCAAAAGAAAAAAGTGAGATCATAAATAAAAAAAAGCGAGATCATAAATAAAAAAAAATCTCAAGTTTCGAGCTCCGGATCTGTCAACATATACAAAGTAGTTTTCGCATCCGGACCTCGAGGGGGCATCTGTTGACACCAATTTTGGCATACCCAAAAATATGTGAACATTTATACCATATTAAATAAAATGGTATAGATGATCAAGTTTTATATGAATATGATATAGGCAAATAAGAAATAATATAACATCGCTAAAGAGGAAAAGAAGATGGAGCAAAAAGAAAAAGGGTACACACATGTACATATATGCATGAGCGTGTTCACGCCCGAAAAGAAAATGAAACTATAATGTATGTATATATATATATATATATATATATATATATATATATATATATATATATATATATATATATATATATATATATATATATATATATATGGTTATTATGAAATATAGTGCATACAAATATGCACGACAAGCAAAGGTGTATGCTCGTGTATTTCATTTGTGTAAATCAAATACCATGTACTCATGTGAATACGTGGCGGGCCGGGCAAATCATCCAAGAGCACATATGAAAATAAAATACTTTGTTGATTCACTAAAATAATCAATCATTTTCAATGTCAAAAGATGATGTGGTGATTAGTGGAAAATTACGAAGAAGAAAAGAAAGCTAGAATAAAGAAAGGAGTACATATACGCATATATATGCATGAGCATGACTATACCTTGGCAAAGTATAGTGACAAAAGCACAGCTATTACATGTCATATTAAAAACGCTCGGCCGTAAATACATACACGCTTCGATACGCATGGATTAAAAAAAAGAGACCATGCAAGTACGTACGTGCGTGTACATACACACAAAAGCGATAGCACGTATATGCACGCCGCAAGGAGGGAGCTCTGAACGCGCTCTACACATTCAAATTGAGTCAAGAGCTGGTCATACACAACTCCCATGCACGCTCAACAAGCGCGCGCAAAGTTCAAACTCCAAATACCGGCGTCATTAGCGAAGGGAAATCAAACTCCGAGCGCCAGCAGTCCAAAGAACCGCTCCCCCGCCGCTTTAGACCTTGACGTGATTTCAAATCAGACGAACCGGCTGGTTGCTTGTCTATAAGTAGCGAGCTAGTGCAAACGTTCCCCCCGGCTCCATGATCGTAGTGCCTCCAGCTGCCGCCCATAGCCCCTCAAAAACAAAGCGTCGTTAGGCGCCGCAGCGACCGCCTGCTCACCGCTCCAAGCGCCGCTCACCGTTCAAGCGGAAGGCCACCGTAAGCATCGCCACCAAGTCGCAACACCTACCAAAGCAAAAAGCTGCTGTTACGTTTCATCGGGTTCCAAGAGAAGAAGGTGAGAGGCTCGCATGGCGCTTCTCTAGTCCCTACCTCCCCGCTTCGCGTCTTGACTAATCGCGCCCACGAGCTTCATCAAGAACTCGTCGGCATCGAAACGGCTGGCCTATGTCATTGCGGATGGGCGGTGCACGTAGGTCTTACCCCGTAAAAGGTAAAAGAAATGGTGATGGTTGCGCTTACGCGCATGGGCTGCAAGCCCAGTAAAGATCGCCAATAAGTGCCATGACCGCGCTTTGCGCATGGGCGATATGCCCCGGTGAAGGTGTAAAAAGGCAGCAAATATGCCTCGGTGAAATGCGGGTTTGATGTGTTTTGGCTCCACCCCGTTACGTTCATGGTGAACTTTTGGTTGGGCGCGATCTTGGCTCCAACCCGGTTAAAGGTTCATGGTACAAAATTGGTGGACGCGCTTTGGCTCCACCGGTTCATCATGGTAAATTTGATATGGACGCTTTAATCGGCTCCATATCTAAACAAATCTACATGTGTTTTGGCCACAAAGAACGCCGCCCATTCATATCATGCATCAAACAAAATAAAGAACTTGCATGTTACGCCATGAAGAAAGATCATGCATCGGTTTCTATCAAATCAAAGAAACAATCATATGTGCAAATGAAACTATATAAAAAACAAGACACTAAAAATGCACCGCATATTCAGTCCATTAGCTAGGCATGCATATCATGTAACGTGCCATTATTTCTGCCAAGATCCGTTGTTTACACAAACCTTTGCATGATGCATACGGTCATCAAGGATCATGTATCGACATAATCAAGTCATAAATAAACAAAAGAAAAAGGTTGTGCATGTTATGCTTCGTTAGCTAGCACCTCCTTTGCACAAGCCCAAAACTTGTCTTGCATGCCTCGCTTTGCATGTACAAAGTGACATAATCAAATTAAAGTACCAATCTGTTTAACAAACCAAGATGCTAAGTTAGTGTTGCATCAAAAGCTGTCACATCTGCCTCACCATGCAAATAGAAGCAAAGGCTAGCGTAAAGATTGCATGCATCTTGCATCTTAATTATATTGCATTCACCCAAAACAGGTGGATTTAAATAAATAAGAAACTGAAGAAAATTAGTTTCTTCGTGCAAATACCATGTCATGACCGCTAGTGCTAATTAGCCCATCGCACATACCTTGGTATAATAAAATAACTAAATGTTACAAACACATGAACTTAGCCCAAACTAAATAGGCTTTGTCATGTTCATCATAATTTCCACACATGTCATCTATGCCCGGCATAGGCTCTCCGAACCAGTGCCGAGCATCATGAGTAAATTAAATGTTACATCTTAGCTGATTGCACCCATAGAGGTCATGTTTAGCTAAGTCATTAGAATATATCAAATTAATAGCATCGTGCCATACCATGAGTATGCATGCTAAACTTGATAAAATAAATTAATTGCACGCACCTCGGCTGAGTCGATGATGCAAACATTTCTTTCTAGGCCATGGTAAAATAAATACTTTGACTTAGCTCAAATGAAAGATTGCACTATATGCTGAATATATCCATGAACGGGCATCTCAAACATGCTAAATCATGATCTTAAATGATCCAAAAAGACTGTCAAATTTAGTCTGCAAAGTAAATTGCATGCATACATACATGACAATGCACCAAAGAAATGTGTATCACTCAAACAAAACAGTTTCTCTTAGCTGACATAAATGTGTGTTGCACCACATAGTGTATAAATTAAATACATGTATATCATGGACTGCTAAGAAGCTAAACACGCTATCAACCAATCATATAAGGAATATATGTTACTCCTCGACAAATGAACTCGTGTCATGTTTAAATAAAATGACATGCATCAAGTTCAAGTCTATGCCAAGCATGCACATTCATATATCTACGACTACAAGACCGAAGACTTTGTTTTCTTTTGTAGTTTGTAATAGGAAGCCATATGATGTAATCTTATTTTTCATGTACTCATGTTGGAACTCTTAATCAGGGGTGTTCTCTTCGGAGATGTAATTAACATAATTTTTATGCAAATATAAGAATTATGGAAGTATGGACTTGCAATACATGTTCTTTTTCTTTTGTTCCAATTAAATTTAACCAAAATCAAATTTGTCTCTGCTGACGCGGAGGCGGGTCATAGCCACCCGTTTCCCCGCCATCATGGTGACACAAGCACATGATGTTGATGCTCCACAACCTCCCCCTCAAGTGGTTGATAGAAGAAATACACCTCCACTACAAGCTCATCCACAAGATCTCATCATAGGGAGTCCATCAAAGGGAGTAATGACTCACTCACAAAAACTTGCTTCATTTATTGAACATCACCCTTTTGTCTCTTGTTTTGAGCATATCAAGGTAGAAGAAGCTCTTCAAGATCCGGATTGGATAAATGCCATGCATGAAGAGTTGAACAACTTCACTCGTAATGAAGTTTGGACTCTTGAAGAGCAACCACAAGGTGCAAGAGTCATTAGAACAAAGTGGGTGTTCCGCAACAAGCAAGATGATCAAGGCGTTATTGTGAGGAACAAGTCAAGACTAGTTGCAAAGGGGTTCTCTCAAGTTGAAGGTTTGGATTTTAGAGAGACCTTTGCACCGGTTGCAAGACTAGAAGCCATTCGTATCCTCCTTGCATATGCATCACATCATGAAATGAAACTATATCAAATGGATGTGAAAAGTGCATTTTTAAATGGCTTTATTAATGAACTAGTCTATGTTGATCAACCTCCCGGGTTTAAAGACCCTAGATATCCTAATCATGTTTATAGGTTGTCCAAGGTGTTATATGGGCTTAAGCAAGCCCCAAGAGCTTGGAATGAGCGCCTTCGGGACTTCCTCATTAAGAAGGGCTTCACCATTGAGAAGGTCGACACCACGCTATTCACCAAGAAGCTTAATGGATATATCTTCATTTGTTAAGTATATGTTGATGATATCATCTTTGGATCATCAAATGAAGAATCTTACAAAGAGTTTGGTGAATTAATGTCGAAAGAGTTCGAGATATCAATGATTGGAGAGCTTATATTCTTTCTTGGTTTTCAAGTCAAGCAAATGAGAGAAAGGATTTTCATCTCTCAAGAGAAATATACAAATGATCTTCTCAAGAGATTCAAGATGGATGAATGTAAGCCAATCAAGACACCAATGCCAACTAATGGACATCTCGACCTAGATGAGGGAGGTAACACGGTTGATCAAACTCTCTACCGCTCTATGATTGGTAGCTTATTATATTTAACCGCATCTAGGCCCGGCATCATGTTTAGTGTGTGTATGTGTGCTAGATTTCAAGCTAATCCTAAAGAAACTCATTTAAGTGCCGTTAAAAGAATCCTTAGGTATCTTAAGCACACACCAAGCATTGGCCTTTGGTATCCCAAAGGAGCTATATTTGAATTAGTTGGCTATTCCGATTCGGATTATGCCGGTTGCAAAGTTGATAGAAAAAGCACATCCAGAGGGTGTCATTTGCTTGGTAGATCACTTGTGTCTTGGTCCTCCAAGAAACAAAATAGTGTGGCTTTATCCACCACCGAAGCGGAATACATTGCCACGAGTGCTTGTTGTGCACAAATACTTTATATAAAACAAACTTTGCTAGACTATGGTGTAGTTCTAGAAAAAGTACCTCTTTTGTGTGACAATGAAAGTGCGGTAAAACTTGTAAATAATCCGGTTCAACACTCTCGCACCAAGCACATAGATATCTGTCATCACTTTCTTAGAGATCATGTTGCAAAGAATGATATTTCATTAGAAGGTGTAAGGACCGCGGATCAATTGATGGATATCTTTACTAAACCGCTAGATGAGGCGACTTTTTGTTGATTACGAAATGAGCTCAATGTTCTTGATTTTAGCAATTTCACTAAAAATGAACTTGTGTTGTCCTTTGCATTGCATTGTAATATACAATATGTTTACTTTATGGTAATGCACTTAGGGCTTGTCTAACATGGTTAAGATAACCGCCGTAAAGCGTGTGAAGAAGTTTAACCTTGGATCAAACTTGACAAGCAACTAGATTTACTTTCAAGTATTGCATTACATATGCATGAATGTTGCTTTGTCGTTTATCTTTAATTGTCCTCTTATTGCCTATTTTCTTAAAAAGAATTATAGCCTAAGGCAAAATATTTTGAAAAAATTGAGGGTTTGAGAGAGGTCACTCACATCAGTCCCAATTGGTGTTTATTTGGATCTTATTGAAGTTGGAACTTGATTGGAAACAGGCAGTATGAAGGACTTTGAAGATTTGCTGGAAAAAGAGTGACCGGACGCTGCACCGAACTCTGAAGTCCAGCACCCGGTCAGTTTACAGGAGGTGAACCTGCTGCGATGGAGTGACCGGACTCTACTGTTTAGCGTCCGGTCAGATGGTGGTTCAGCGTCCGATCAAACGAAGGCGATCAAGGCAGTGAGGACCGAACTCTGGCTACGTCCGATCGGGGTTCACCGGACGCGTCCGGTCGCGATTCCAGGGGTTTTGGACCTCTCTGAAATCGACCGGACTCTAGGTGGCAGCGTCCGGTCGTTGCCATTGGAGTGTCTAGCCAGTTGAAGTCATGCGGGTTCATAACTTCTTCTATGTTTCCTTCTCTGTCTCATCGGGGGACCCCTTATAACCCAATCCATCACGTCGTGACCCTTATCCCGCATCCCGCATCATGCCGACATCGCCGCAGCGCCCTAGTCGCCGAGTCCACAGCTCACCGCGCTGCCCTACTCCCGCTCCTACGCCATCACGACCTTGCCCCGCGCTCGTGCCCGACGACCGCGCCCGCGTCTTCACGCTGCCGCACCGCCACACCCTGAGCCGTCGCGCCCTGCTCACGCTGTGCCCGCGTCGCTGCTCGCCCACACAGTGCACTAGCGCCGCCACGCCACCAGCTTCACCAGCACCACCACCAGAGCCCTGCCTAAACCCTAGCCGTCGATTCACTGCGCATTGTAAACCCTAGCTTCACAGTGCCTCCCGGTGGTTCCCCGATTATCGTTCCTCTTCTTTTTGGATCGCCAGTTCGTCAGGTAGCAAGACCTCGTTTCCAATTTCGTATCTATTGCTTGCTTTCTTAGGGTTTCGTATCTTTAGATATATTGTAAATTATTTATAAATCCGATCTATTCTAACGTGTAGCGAGTCGATGTTTCTGAGGTCTCAGTGGCAGTTGTCAATCAACTCGGGGCCAAGCTCGCGAGTACGGATCGAGGCCAAGCCTCGACAGTGACAGTTGGCAGTTGATCTTTGTCAGCGGCAGTTGTTCTTTTCAGCTCCATCAGATGGCTCGTGTCAAGAATGTCAGAGGAGGTCCCGGTGATGAGGATCCGAGGCCCCCGCCTCGCCTGCCTACAGATACAAAAGGCAAGGCGACGAAGAAGCGCAAGTACCCTGATGCAGATATAGCGAGAGCAGCCGCAGTTGCAGAGGCCGCAGAGCGCGTAGAGAGAGGAGGTGCTCAGAGTGGTGTTGTTATTGCAGATCAGCTTTCACCATCTCAGAGGGCCGCTATCCAGGAGGTTGAGCATCGTCATGGTGGTCTAGCTAGGACAGCCATGGTTGGAGGACGGTGTGTCGCCATTGATGAGAGTCCGCCTCAGGGGGAATCACAGCAGTAGGCACAACAGACAGAGCAAACTTAGGAGGGAGAGCAGGCACCTCAGCCACAGTTATGCCGCTCTGGTCGTACCCGTGCTCCATTCACACCGAGACTAGAGACACAGCGGAGGGGTTCTCGTCCGCCTCCTAGACTACAGGGTCCGCCCCCCAGTGACTCATCTAGATTTGAGGGCCACCACGGCCAAGCAGGTTCAGCAGCTCAGATTTGTGGACTTTAATCAGCGGTTTCCGCCAAGGCGGGATGAGCGTGCATCAGAGGGCTTCTACACACCACTGTAGGAAGACTTTTATAATGCATATCTTAACAGGTGGGGCAGTTTTTAGATCTCAGAGGGTGTGCAACATTGAGTCCATTGTAGCAGCAGTAGGAGAGCATATTCGCCCTTACCTATCTTACCTGCCAGGGCTGACAGATTTACTTGGATGGATAGGCTTATATGTTCCATCTTGGGTCCGTGAGTTTTATGCTACACTCTAGATTGACCCGCAGCATAGATTTATACACTTTGCATTCAGAGGCGGAGATTACAGGCTGATGAGCTTTAGGGTCAGGGAGATTCTCAGGCTTCAGGAGCAGCCAGTCCGGCTACATGAGGTTTGCTATGGACAGACAACGCCTCCTAGACGCCCTCATGGCGGTATGGTGCCTCCTATAAATTTGGTCCGCCATTGCTTCACAGAGCCTTTTGGCAAGGGGTCGAGCAGGACACCCAGTGATCTCACTCCTACAGCTAGAGTGCTGGATGTTATTATGAGGAGGACCCTGCTTCTGAGGATGGGGTATCGCGAGGGCTTGACTCACATACAGTTATGGCTACTGAACTCTCTGATGCAGCAGACTGTGTTTGACATTTGGGATCTCCTTCTATCAGAGATGGAGGATACTATTGTTGAGGGGTTTAGGGGTCATAGGCAGCTGCCGTATGCTCACTGGATTATATTCTTGATCCACAGGACAGTTACTGTGAGGCCACCTGAGATGCTGGCAGAATATAGTGGTGCTACTATAGAGTTCCCTGCATACAATATGACTTAGATGATCCGCCATAGTGCAGGGAGGACACCCAGCCAGCCGCGCCGTCGTCTAGAGGTGCCAGAGACTGTAGCCCAGCAGGATGAGACCATCAAGGGTATATCAACTACAGAGGAGGAACAGCTTGATGCTCAGCAGGAGGGGATGGTTGAGAGCGACCCCAGTGATAGCTCAGATGATGACTACCGGGATATTCCTCAGATGCCTCCTCGACAACATGACGATGAGGCCGGTAGCTCCAGTTCAGCTCCACCTGCACCGCAGACAGACCCCGCTCTACTTGCTATACTTGAGCGGATGAGACAGGATCAAGCTCGCCAGGCTCAGGAGACAGCTGCTACATTTGTACAGTTTCAGACTAGGCAGGATGAGTTCCAGCGATAGCAGCAGGTGATCCAGCAGCAGTAGCAAGCCATGCATTAGCAGCAGCTTCTCATGCAGCAGCAGCTACTTAGATTTATGCAGCATGTAGTCACTGCTATTGGGGCTCCACCGCCACAGCCTTCGCCCTAGCTTGGTCAGCCTGCCACCACTTCTATGACTCTAGCTTTCCAGCCCAGTGGGCTTCAGAGTCAGGGACCGCCAGCACCACAGTTTCCTTCACCTATAGAGTAGGTGTCCCAGTGGTTTGCTTCGCTAGTGCCAGCCCCGCAGTTCACTCCTCTTCATATGGGCTTTACTCCGCCTCAGAGTCCGTCAGTACTCACCCCAGTTTCCTGGAGCCTTGGTGCTTCATTCAGTGAGTTGACAGGGCAGCCTACACCGCCAAAGCTACATGTCCCTGGTCCATCCATAGTTGCTCCTATTACTAGGACTACAGAGACGCTCCCATTTTTAGTCGCATCATCAGAGCAGGCAGCGCCAGTTCTAGATCCGACCCAGACCACTTCAGCGTCGCTTCCAGCCATAGAGGGTCAGAGTGCATAGAGCTCAGGATCAGATGATGATAGCACATAGTTCCAGCTCACTCCTCATACCTCAGTGCCCGACTCGTCCGCTACAGCCCCGCCGACCGACCCTTAGGTTTTGGTGTTTGACGCCAAAGGGGGAGAGGGATCGAGTTTGTTAGACTTAGGGGGAGCGATTCATTTAGGGGGAGTTTATCTATTACATTTGGCTTTTTATGTGTGATACACTATTATGTATTCGTGTGTTTACTTCCATGCATCAAACTATATTTATGTGATAGTGATATCTACTTGATCGTGATATTTGACATGTGTGCTCTCTACTTTGAATGATTTATATATCATATCACTTGTGTTAAGCTCATTTGCTTTGCTTCTGTGTTTTACTCCGATGCAAATGAGCTTTATTACTTGTAATCATGCTTATTTCATATCTATTGAGTACATCATGTTGGTTTGGGTCATATAAGCTTGCCTAACTCTTTTGTTCTTATTGTCAAAAGCTTATATGATCCAAGCATGTTAAAAAACTCAACTCTTTCATATACTCGAGGTGGTATTGTCATCAATCACCAAAAAGGGGAAGATTGAAGGCATCTAGGCCCCTAGTTGGGTTTCGGTGATTAATGATAATACGTGATTACTATAACTAACGTGTGTTTTGCAAAAGCAATTAAGTTAGGTCATGGTAATGGAGATCGATTGGGCAATCATGGTGGTCATGCCCCTACGAAAATTGTTTCAGTTTTTAAAGGATGGACGACAAGGTTAAGGATAGACTAGTTCTAAGTGTTGATTGGAGTTGAAGAGACACTTAGAATAGTTTAAGACTTTGTTTTTCCTTTTGCCATACTATTAAGGGGGGTATCGATGGGTAGCTTGACCTAGGTGAGTCTAGTGGGTTAGGTGTGGTGCACACTTGCTAAATCTAGCACTAGGTAGCTCCTAAAAAGCCCTTAGATCTATTGGAGCAAACTTCATTGACGTATGATGGAGAGGTGAAAGTGAATGGAGGGTCAAATACTGATCCGACGCTGGTTTCGGTGTGACCGGACGCTGGCGCAGAGTCCAGTTAGTTTATTTGATCGAGGTGATTTCGTCTGGTGCGACCGGACGCTGGGTGCCAGCGTCCGGTCGACTCCAGTAAGGTTCCAGAGAGGGAAAATCATGACCGGACATGTCCGGTCACAACTTAAACACTGGATTTCGGGGAGAACTGACCGGAGCGTCCGGTCAACATGACCGAGCGTCCGGTCACCCCGTAGAGGCACATAACGGTTCGTTTTTCAACCGGGTGTATAAATACTTTGTCCATTCGTGTGAGGGGGTACTTTTGCTCATTCCAACAGCTGAGAAACACCTTTGAAAGTGCTAAGAAGAGCATGGTGCTAGTGAGGTGATTGAGATTTGAGAATCCCAAAGAGAGCCCTCATTAGTGAAAGCAAGAGTAGCAAAGTGTGCATCCACCCTTCTCATTAGGCTTGTCGTGGTCAAGTGAGAGTTCATGCTTGTTACTCTTGGTGATCGCCATCACCTAGACGGCTTGGTGGTGATTGGGACCTTGGTGATCATCCGACGGAGCTTGTGGATGACCCAACTCAAGTTGTGAGCGGTTGTGGGTGATTCACCGCGACGGAGTATCGAAGAATCAACCCGTAGAGAGCACTTGATCCTTGCGCGGATCAAGGGAGAGCTACACCCTTGCGTAGGTGCTTCAACGAGGACTAGTGGGGAGTGGCGACTCTTCGATACCTCGGCAAAACATCGCCGTGTTCCTCCTTCTCTCTTTACTTTGAGCATTTACTTTGAGCAAGTCAATTCTTGTCATTTACATTCATAGAATTGCCATGCTAGAGTAGGATTAGAACATAGGGTGCTAAACTTTTGTGCTGTAGTTCAATAGAAACATTTTCTAGGCACAAGGGGTTAATTGGGCTAACCGTAGGTTTTAATTATTGCAAAGAATTTTAGAATTAGCCCAATTCATCCCCCTTCTTGGGCATCTTGATCCTTTCAATCTTCTTCGAAGAGCTTACAACAGGTGTTGTGTAAGTCATACAGCATCAACATGCATTAAGAAATTTGTTGTTTTTGAATCACTGAAGTGGGCACGTAGTCCCGCTTCTGTTCAAATCTTAGGTCTCTACATACCATGCTCCCCTAGATTATCCCATCTTCTATAAAGATAGTGTATCTTTAAATTTCTTATTTGGGCTTAATCTGTTAAAACATCATATGGCGCTTAAAGCACTGTCTTAGTATCTTTGAGGCTCTTCTAGTATGAATTTTGGCTGACTACGCTATCTTCCTATCTGAACTGTAAAAGGTTCAGGAATTTAGCTATTTCTCTGCTTAGGGGTATTGTTATTATGACCGTTGTACTCCTCCGACAGTCACATTCATCTTAATTGATCTTTATCTCACTCTTAATGAAGAGTATTTTCTTAATTGATCTCTATCTTATCTTTCTTAATTGATCTTTATCTCACTCTTAATGGAGAGTATCTTTCTTAATTGATCTTTATCTTATCTTTCTTAATTATATCTTTCTTAATTGATCTTTATCTCATCTTTCTTAATTAATCTTTATCTCACTCTTAATTGATCTTACAATTCTCCCCCTCGAAATGTGGCATAAACTTTACTGCCATAATTTCGAGAACTATTCAGAACTCATGTGAACGAGGAGACACTTATGACTTACTTCATTCACATGATTATATCATGTAAACAAAGTTATTTCTTAATTCGTATAGGAGTACACTTTCCTCATTCTACATCAAGAACTCAACAATGTCTTTTATTAGCAGTACTTCTGCAAATCACGCTCGTATGATTTTCTTATCTTTTGGTTAGTATTGACCATGACAGTGCATTTCTATTGTGCCATGATCAATACTAGGATAGCATAAGAGCTACCCCAAACTTCTCTCGCTATGTGGGATGCACAAAAACACATGAGTTATCACAAAACTTCTCCCGTCATGCAGGATTGACTAGCATAGGTATTATGCCAAACTTCTCCTCATGCGGGATAATTCCCTAAATGGGACGTAAATGCCGGAATTAGCTCTTAGGACACAGGAAGTGTTTGAACATTCAAGACATTAAATTCAAAAATAAATCCGAATACTCTGTAACATGTTTACATAAAATTGATTTTGATCGATTCTAAAAATATGTAGTGTAACTAAAGAAAAATATATATAAATGGTAGTAACTAATAATGGTGACATGACGACTACTATAATAATTTTATGTACTCATTGGCAATCCAAATGAACAAATAATTTAATTAGCGGTTTATTTAGTGTTAGGTTCTGTAGTTGTGTAGGAGAGAGAGAGGCCTTTTCTCGATTAAGTGGCATCTCACTTTGGCATGGTGATTGATTCCACACTTACGGTATCCCATTGGTAGTCCATAGTTTCTGAGTAATGCACATGAGCTTTATTAGTGTAGTGATCATGGCCTCTTTTTTCCCTGAAGTACGTGTTCACCTACGACAACGGTACAAGCGCTCCACCTGGGCCTGAAAGCTGCTGCTTTTTATGTGCTTTGGCTCACATGTTGCGACCTCTAATTGGGTGGTCGTGTGGTATTGTCGGAGCAACGGTAGATGTATTGTGGGGCGCTCATGTCACATTCGGTTCGGATTGGCGTTAAAATCATCGCTGACTTGACTTCCAACATCAAAATATCAATTTGATTTGACATCTCTCAACGTATGGAGTGACATATACTTCCCCTTATTACAAAATATCCTAAGCCAACCTTTTAGAATTTTGACAATAAATATCTATAAAATTATATATTATTATACTAAATGAAAATAATTATATATATTAATAAATCCAATAATGTTAATCTTATTCTGCTAGTCTATATAAACTGTAAGGTATTGATATAAAAGTTTAAAAGTTTGACTTATATAAGACCTAGAGGGAGTATCATTGGCAGTTCCTCTTAATTTCCAACTTATCAATAATGGTTGTACTACGGGTATTATTTAAGAAAATCTGTAAGGGGCTAACTAGGTGTAAGGATTTAGATTTTTTGTTGTAGTTTGTGCAACTTGATATGCAATTTTGGTACATTACTAAAGTAATTTAGGTTCAAACTCATGTGACATTCCAAAAATCCAAATAATAAACAGATCTAGATATATGGAGAACTAATTAAAGAATTCTGGAAGTCTCTCACAATGTTTTTTGGATATAAAAAATTTCTCACCCAGAATACTCTCTCCTTATTTGTGTTTGTCGTGTGTGTGTGCGCGCACGTGTTAGGGAATGCGATCCATTTAGGAAAATTTCTAATCAATTGCCATGTTCCTTTTAACCGATATAAACTTTGTGAACCAAGTTGGCACACTTTGCAACGTAAAAAAAATAGGGTCTAGCTAGGAGAATTACATGTAGGCAGAACTTAGCTACCTTTGTTTCAATATTCGATGTGGATGTGTGGATAGATGGTACTATATCAATCAAAATTTGTGCCTGAGATGGGATCCGACCACAACAATCATGTAGCAGGCACGTTTTCAGATGAGGGTGTCTCATAAAGTCGATCATACCCAGATGACCAAAGGGGTGCTGCCAAAATACCATTCTCATTTTTTTCAAGAATTAAAATGGTTGGTCTTTATTAATGTGTCCAATGATGGGCTATATGGATTGGAAAAAGTGGGCCCTATGTTGCCTATAGGTGAGAAGATTTCTCTGGAAATATATAGGAGTACACCTGTTGCTCTAGATCCCTGAGATGTTGGTATGTCCACACTCCACACTCCACACTGTCACATAAATCTACTGGTCCTGGATCCTATCCCTTTCCAATTGTATGGGCTTATTTCATTATTTGAATATTTCCTATGGATGGTCTCATGTGCCTACATTTGTCCGAGGCAAGTTAATCCTACATATACCCTCCATTTCAAATTGTATTTCACTTTGGTTTTGTCCAAACTTCTTTATTTTGAACAAATTTATAGAAAAAAAAAATCCACCGATCAAATTAGTTTCCTTAAATTTTTTCATGAAACATATTTTCATGATGTATTTATTTGAACTCATAAATGTTACTATATTTTTTTATAAAAATTTGGTCAAATTAAATATTCCTCCGTCTCAAAATATTTGATGTTTTAGGTTTGGGCACGGAAATTTAGAAGAAGTAAAAAAGGTGTGGTGCACATAAAACAAGAAAGAGAGCGATAGGGAGAGATAGAGATAAGATAGAGATGTACTCCCTTTGTCTAAGTGTAGTTTGACTAGATTTATAAAAAATACTAGTAACATTCGTATCTCTAAACAAGTGTATTATAAAAACATATGTAATGATTAATATAATGATACTTTTCACGCATCATAAATATTAGTAATCTCTCTTGTATATATTTGGTCAAAGTTTGGTATATTTGACTTATCGATATATGAGAACAACAGTTAAAAAGGGACAGAGGGAGTATGAGAAAAAGAAGAGAAAGATGCATGGGGAAGTGAGAATAACCGTTATTTTGGGACAAATTTAACTTGAAATCATATAACATCAACTATTTTAGGATGAGGGGAGTAAGTTTTACTTAAGACAAAACGAGCATGAACTATAATCAGAACGAAGGGAGTAATATACAATTTCAACAATAACATAACTATATTTGCCATGGAGTTATTTTATAGAATCTCATTACAACAACACGCATATATGTACTGCTATGTTTTATTTTTTATTATAAAAACTCGACCTGCGGGGGTTATGATAGCCCCCGGTTTTTTTCGTTAAGAAGAAGGATTTTTTCACACAGATCGAGAAAACCCCCGAACCCCCGCCCCCATCCTGACGCAGGAGGTGCCGTCACCTTGTGAGAACCGGGCCGGAGCCTTCCACTGCGCTTTGGCACATGTGGACGGGCGAGGGGATTTTTTTAAGCTCAGCCTGAAATACGCTCCCACGGGGAGTCGAACCCAAGACCTGAGGAGTGTCGTTGGGTCACCTAACCGTTTGAGCTAACAATCATGAGAAATTCTATCAAAAACAATTGTTTAAAGATTCAGGGATCAATATATATATCTTTCAAAGAAGTCTAGCTAAATTCACATATCTAAGGTCGTGTTTTTTTAGAGGATATCTAAGGTCGTGTTTGGTAGAGCAGAAGAAACGTTTCTCGGAGAAGTCATAGAAATATAAAAGCAAAAGCACGGTCAAAATAAGCTGATCTGATCTAGCTTTTGTGGTTTAGTACAAATGAGTAGTAAAGTCATACAAATATAAAATCAAAAGCACAATCAAAATAAGATGATCTGATCTAGCTTTTGTGGTTAAGTACAAATGAGTAGTGAAAAAATATACCATTTGTCTTTTAGTTTCAGGTTAGTTTTGCTAGAAGCAATTTATAAGTTGTAGCATACATGCTCTAAAGGCCTTGTTGCATTATCTGCTTTTAAAGGAAGTTGGGGGTGAAGTTTGAGAAACGCTGCGAGCTAGCATAACCGCCTGACCGGTTGCTGGCCGCGACACGCCATGTCGTCACGTTAAAGCGTGGTGCTGGCCACGGGTAGAAGAAGGCCGGGCCCAGTGTCAGCCTCTGTTTCGGTCCTGACGAAAGCAAACTCATGGTCATGGCCGTCAGGGAACCGCTGCTGTTGTTGCGTGCGCAGCAGGCGAGCCGCGAGCTCTCTCTATGTTAGGGCACGTACAACGCATCTGTTCGTTCCGTCTGTATGCCACCAGTTTTACAGAAAGACCCCCGGTGGAGCCAAGAAACAGAGAGGCCGTCGTCTCACGAGAGGACGACCCCGGCTCGTGCTCCGAGAAGAAATTTTCGCCTGGAGTAGACGGCCTCGATCCCGTGCAGCGGGAAGGAGCAAAGGATGGCTCCAATCTTCAGCGCCAAACTGCTCCTTTCTCATCTCGTTCCCTGGCTGCCGAAAGCACGCCGAGGACCTCTGACCAGCCGTGATCCGCACGCGGGCGAGATCCGCCTGGCTGCTGCGAGCCGCGCACCGCGCCGGCGAGCTCTGCCGCAAGCTTCGCTTGGGCGACCTCCGCCCCACCGCCGAGAGCCACGCAGTTGAGGAGGCATTGAAGAAGAGAAATGTTTTTTTAGTTGAAGTTGACTAGTCGAGTATTCAAAGGATAAGCATGTGCAGCGCAGTACGTACTACTGCACTAGGAGGAGCATGTGAAGTGGAGAGAGTGCCGTACAGCTTTTCAGTTTCTACAGACTACAGTGGAGAGAGCAAACAACATGTACTAGGAGTAGTAGTAGGCTAGTGTGTGTTTGCAAATTTTTTTCTGAAAAGTGGAGAGTTTGCATTCTGTTTGCAATGCAATTTAACTGTTAATACGTAGTCGTATTATGTTTTATTTGATTTATGAAAATTTTGTTCTATTATGTTTTATATTAATATATCATTTATATTTATGATTCCAAAAAATATTATAACCATGATCATCTTATTTATGCTGGATCTTTTTATTATCAACAAGCAACACAATGGTTACATGAATCGTATTCATGCTTGATCATGGCTACATACAAGTATTAAAGAATTAACATATAGATAAACAGACAACTCATTGTATGCGCTGTCTATCAGCCTGTTCGGTTGGCTGGTTCGTTTCGTTGCTGGTTCGTGAAGAAGTACTGCTGGCTGGTTTATGTAAGAGAAAAATATTATTTCGGCTGAAAATTTACGATCGTTTACGACAAGCCACAGTCAAACGAACAAGCTGTATATATTTAGCCATCTGTATAGGATATGACATCATCGTACAGACATCAAGCTGTCCATGGTTGTACATGCCCTTACGCTACCGAAGTACCGAACCGTGGCCACGCCGTTACGGCGCGGCGTCACCTCGGCCACAGCACTGTAACAGAATAACGGCATGGTGATGATGATGAGATCACATCGTCGGTGGCCACTGGCCAGCCGAACAGCCACTCGTAGGTACACACGCTTCCACACGTCCAACCCATTACTGCCCATGCATGCAGCCGTATGGTATTATCGATTACCAGGTTTCGTTCAATTTGTTAGGATACTACTGGATCCAGAGCATTTGTCCATTGTCACACGTCTTGTTAAGCTTAGTAGTAGACCAATGCCATTTCTTGACCTTTTTTTTTAAATCCCATTTCTCCACTTTGAACTATAATATTCGTTTCAGTTTAAAAGATAGGCAGCCAAGACAGCTGCCTCGGAGGCATGCTGCCTAGCAACTTCGAACCAAACACGCCCACAGTGCCACCGTGTTGGCTCTGTCTATAGATTTTTTTTAGACCTTTTCCTATATTGTAGTAATAGTAATAATATATATATAATGCATAATTTTAGTTTCGCCACATCATCATGGGTTTTTATTAATGACAATACAAAAATACAAAAGTGTTGTTATTACCGTTCACTTCTTGCATCTACTTGATCACCACCCTTATTTAGGATCTATTTGGTTCATAACCTGGCAACAAGTAGCTTGCACCCTTACCGCCAGAGCTCAAAATGGATAGCGTGGCCTGGCCAAGACAACCAACCTTGCTTGGGCAAGGAACAAAACAGCCACTAATTTGTCCTGAAAACCTAACTTCATCGTTGCTGCTCAGGCACGAGTAGTCCACAACCTTTTCTGTGGCACCATGAACCATCTCCTAACCTTCCATTCCACCAAAGAGTTATCGTAAAATTGACACCCTCACATATGTCTGACATTACAAGTTCGAGGCGCACTCTTTGATTGCATCAGTACGTCCACACAGAAGGCACTCTATTTGACATCCGAGATAAAAAGTACTATTGATACATCACTCTCCACTCGAGATAAAAAGTACTATTGATACATCACTCTCCACTGATTATTACTAGCGTGTCGATACACAGCACCGGGCCTACAAGTTGTGCTGCAGTAAGCAGCCGCAATAACACAAGATGACGAGCCAGTTGATGCGGATTAAGAGCACCGGAATCCTACTACATGAACCTAAGGCAAACGTCAAGGGAATCCTGCAGTACGTGTGTGTGCTAGTCACCATCCAACGGCATATTTCCACTTTTTCTCAGCGAGCTGAATCTGCATGCACATACATAAGCGTCAGTCATCCTTCCACAGTGACGTGTCGACAGCGCACTGTCACAGCTATAAGTCTTGTCCTTATAGGATACTTAAAGTAGTTAGTGGCTGTATGAGCCCTTATATTTATCCCTAGCATCTACTTTAGCATCTCTAGAATATGTTGTTGGTTTCTTAAGGCTCAAGCAAGCTATTATATATATGTATCACAACCTACCATAGTTGTGGCATGGCTAATGAAATCTGAAATTCAGCCCCAAACATGTCTTTTTGGTTCTAACAAATGGTATCTAGAGCCTAAGTTCATCTGGGTTCTACCCTTACCCCATCCCAATCCGTCACCATGTCTCTCCACTCCTCATCCTCTTCCTCCAACCGTTCCACCACCTCCAGCATACGTGCTGCAGCGGCTGCAACAGCCAGGCGCGAGGAGGCGGCGGCCGAGCGTGCAGCAGCAGCGGAGCGTGCGGCTCGCATCGCCTAGGCGGAGCTTGCTGCGGCGCGTGCGGCTGAAGCCGCCCACCAAGCAGCAGCGGAGGCGCGGGAGGCTGCAGCAGCAACGGTTGTGCTCCGTGCGGAGGCGGACACGGGCGAGCAGGAGGACTACGGCGCCCGGGCGGGCGCGTCGGATGCAGGAGCGGCGGCGGCTGTGGCTCTGCGCCGTGGAGCGGACACCGAGCGGGCCTGGCCCGACGCGGGTCACCTGGACGGACGCGGTGGACATGAGGCTGGCGACCACGACGGCTTCGACAACCGACGCGGACGCGACGCGGGCCGCTTCGATAGACGACGCCGCGACTTCGACCGGGACGAGCGGACGGCACGCGACGCCAACGCCTGGCTAGAGCGGGAGGAGCGGCGCGAGGCGCGGGACCTGGGCGGACGGGATGCTGGCACGCGGAGCCCTCACAGGCAGCGCGCCTCCCCTTCCCCGGACCGGCGTCGTGGTCGCCGTGGTCGGCCTGGCTCCCCTCCCGTCGTGCAGACCATCGTCAAGGACGCCGCCAGTGGATGGCCCATGCTCACCAAGACCAACTACACCGAGTGGTCCATGGTGATGAAGGTGAAGATGCAGGCGCGGCACATGTGGGATGCGGTACGGTACGGCGGCATCAACTTCGACGAGGATCGGCGAACACTGAAGGCGCTTCTTGCTGCTGTTCTAATGGAGATGCACTCCTCCCTCACGAACAAGTGGACCGCCAAGGATGCCTGGGACGCCATCGCCGTGGCACGCATCGGCAGCGACCGCACCCGCAGGTCCATGCTTCAGAAGCTGCGTCAGGAGTGGGAGAACCTGGCTTTCAAGTCGGGTGAGGACGTCGACGACTTTGCTCTCCACCTCAACACCCTGATGCAGCAGTGGGCGTGGTACGGTGACAACGACATCGACGAGGAGAGAGCTGTCGAGAAGTTCCTCCGTGTCGTCCCCAAGAAGTTCTCGCAGGTCACCATCGTGATCGAGATGTTGCTGGACTTCTCCGAGCTATCAATCGAGGAGGTGATGGGTCGCCTCAAGGTCATTGATAACCATGAGTAGCTACCTCCCTCAGAGCCGGTCACCATCGGTGGCATGCTTCTCTTCACCGAGGAGCAGTGGCTCGCCCACCAGCGGGAGCGAATGAAGGGGGAGGCCTTGGGTTCTTCAGCTTTGGGTTCATCGAGCAGCCGCAAGCATCGGTCGCGCAAGTGGGACAAGGCACGTGGTGGCGCTCCTGGCGGCATCGACGGCGAGCGCAAGGCTACCCGTGACGACACCTGCAACAACTGTGGGAGGTCCGGGCCACTGGGCCAAGGACTGCTGGCAGGCGAAGCGCGGCAATCAGGCACACGTCGCGCAAGCATAGGAGGGTGATGAGCCGGCTCTGTTCTTCCTACATGGGAGCATCGAGCCGCACTCCTCTCCCGTGCCGGCCGCCGCCATGCTCCTCCACCTCGACGAGCCGCGGGCTCACGTCTTCCTCGGCAACAAGTCCGGCGGCGACAAGATCGATGGGTGGTACCTCAACACCGGTGCCACCCACCACATGACCGGGCGGCGGGAGTTCTTCTTTGAGATCAACTCCGGTGTTCGAGGCTCCATCAAGTTCGGGGACGCCTCCGCCGTGGAGATCAAGGGCGTCGGCTCCGTCGTCTTCATCGCCAAGACCAGCGAGCATCGACTGCAAACCGGTGTCTACTACATCCCCACACTGAGGAACTCCATCATCAGCCTAGGACAGCTGGATGAGAATGGCTCGCGCATGGAGATCGAGCACGGGGTCTTGCGTATCTGGGATCGCCATCATCACCTTCTCGTCAAGGTGAACAGAGGCCCCAACCGCCTTTACGTCCTCGACCTACAAGTGGCACAGCCCATGTGTCTTGTAGCCCGCCGCGACGATGACTCCTGGCGGTGGCACAAGCGCTTTGGGCACCTCAACTTCGAGGCCCTAAAGCAGCTCGGCAACAAGGAGATGGTGCAGGGCATGCCACGAGTCGAGCACGTGGAGCAGTTCTGCGACACCTGCATCCTCACCAAGCAGCGGCGGCTCCCCTTCCCCCGCCAGGTGAGCTTCCACGCCAAGGAGAAGCTGGAGCTTGTGCACGGTGACCTCTGCAGCCCCGTGACACTAGCCACACCTGGAGGCCGGCTCTTCTTCATGCTCCTCGTCGATGACGTGTCCCGCTACATGTGGGTGGTCCTGCTCGACACCAAGGCGGTGGCTACGGATGCCATCAAGCGCCATCAAGCTACTACGGAGAAGGAGTACGGCCGCAAGCTTCGGGTGCTATGCACCGACAACGGCGGTGAGTTCACAGTGGCTGAGTTTGTGGCGTAATGCGCCGATGAGGGGATCTAGCGCCACTTCTCCGCGCCGTACACCCCACAGCAGAACGGAATCATTGAGCGCCACAACCAGATGGTGGTGGCCACCGCCCGCTCCCTCCTCAAGTTGAGAGGGATGCCGGCAATCTACTAGGGGGAGGCGGTGATGACTGCCGTCCATCTCCTCAACCGCTCGCCCACCAAGGCCCTTGACGCCAAAACACCATATGAGTCCTGGCACGGGCGTAAGCCATTGGTGAGCCACCTCCGCATCTTCGGTTGTCTCGCCTTCGCCAAGGAGCTCAACCACATCGGCAAGCTCGATGACCGAAGCACGCCAGGGGTCTTCATCGGCTATGCGGAGGGCATCAAGGCCTACCGCATCCTCGACCCTACAACACAGCACGTCCACATCTCCTGGGATGTCGTGTTCGACGAAGGGCGAGGCTGGGCCTAGGACAAGGTGGTGGACGACAGCTCGACTTTGACTCTCAGAGACTTCGTCGTCGACTACGTCCACTTCGAGGGAGCCGGGGGAGCTAGCAGCTCATCTTCACCGAGCTCGTCTACCTCAGCACCTGGCTCACCATCAGCTTCGACGAGTACTCCACCGCCTACACCACCAGCAAGTCCTCCACCACCTATACCACCGGCTACGCCCCGCTCTCCTACACCGGCTCCCTAATCTCCTACATCGGCGCCCACACCTCCGAGATCGGCACCAGCAGCCTTGGTCCATGATGAGCAGCGCACGGTGGAGTTTGTGAAAAGACCTTGATGTTGCCTAGGAGACCTAGAGGGGGGTGAATAGGCCTGTAAAAATTTAACTCGAAACTCTATTAGAACAGAGGGCGGCACTGCCGGCCTTATAGGGCGGCACTACCGCTCTTCAAAAATAAAGCAGACAGCATTGATATTTCACAGATAGTAACCTGACCCTCTCAGCTGCCCAGTCCTACAATAGAAAGACAAAATCCAGTTCGAAGACTGGATGCCACAGAAATCTCACACAAGAGAGGATCGAGCTACCAAACCCTAACAACAGCTAGCAAAGAGCTGAACCAGCAAGAACACAAAGTGAAGCACGCGAGACACAATATTTATCCCATGGTTCAGCTCGCCACCAAGGCTTGCCTAAGTCCATGTTGTTGAGGCATCCACAAAAGGATTGGCTCGCCACCAAGGCTTGCCTTGCCCTCATTCTCAAATCAAGAGAATGAACTCTTGAAGTGATGGATAATTTCTTAGCTGCAGGATGAGGTTACAAACCTTCCAAGGCTGCCACACGAGTTGGCAAGCACAAGGGCGACACCTAGCCGGCTAGGAGCAAGATCCAAGAGTAACAAACCCTAGAACTACCGGCCAAACGTGAACCAAATGCTCTTAGACTTTGGGAATCCGTGGATCTTCTCTTCAATCGAGTTTTGCTGCCTTTTCTCTCAAGTATTGATGGTTGGAATCAAGGATTTGCTTGAGGGATGAATGAGCAACAATGGAGGAGAGAGAGGTGAGCTTTGGTCTGTTCAGTTTCGAACTGAACCGTTGGAGAAGAAGGCTGACCGTTGTGGGCCAGCCCAAATGGTATTTATACCTCTTGGGTTCCAACGGTCGTTTATGGGCGGCACTGTCGCCCTCATAGGGCGGCACTGCCGTCCTAGCCAAGACAGGTAGAATCTGGAGATTTTTGGCTGGCTGCTTTGGCTGGGTAAGAGGATGTAGATCTGTAGTTTTGAGCATCTGGTTGCACAGTTGACCAACTGTACTAGAATCCCTCTTTATAGTACGGCTTTTCCTAAACTCAAATTCAAAGTATAAAAGAATGTAAATGCCTTTGAGCTGGTTGCCACTTCAGTTGACAATTGAGGTCTTCTATTATTGAATATGTTTTCCTCATCTCATTATACCTTGATTATGTGACTTGAACCATTTCCATACATATGAGTTCACCTTCATGGCTTCAAGTCACTTCCACTAATGATTTGATCCTCAACACAATATGACTCCTCATAGCTTGATTAGTACCTCGACTCAATGCAAGTACTCTCTTCTTCACCTTAGCCATGGTACCTCGGTAGCCAAGCCATCGCTTGCCCTTCACCTTCGCTTAGTACCTCGAAGCCCTTTCCTTACTATCTTCACCCTATCAAGCCATACTTAAGTCATATTATATTAAGCATCCATTGAAAACCATTTCTTCAATATTTTGATCCTTGCTTGAATATTTTCTAGATATGAATGTTGAGATCAATCAAGCTTCAGTTTGTCTCACGTAGAGACAAACATGGATCAACATCAATATGGTCAAGCTAATTCACGATTCCTTGTTCCATTCTCATTTTGGCTTGACATTCTAATTGATCTTTCATATATTCATCCATGTAAGTAAACCAATGTAGAGACCGACTTGTATCCACTATACATTGTCATTTACCAAGTATGTTTGCTTTCACATGATGCTATGATATCTCACAACATAGAAGCCATTTCATTGATTCCATTTGCATTGTTGTCTTTTGCTTGAATTGCTTCCAAAAACTTCCAATACAACAATACACAGTTTGGCATTCACTTTAACACAATGTGGCATATCATCAAGTTTGCCTACTAGTTGAACCTTGTATATACTTGTTAATACACAACCCACAAGTATATGCAATAGACTCAATTTCCTGTTCAACACTTAGCAAACTTATTAGACCTTTAATTGTGTTGTCATTCAATTTACCAAAACCCACTAAAGGGCTAGATGCACTTACAGTTTGCCACTCCGTTGTCCGACGATGAGGATCATGTCGATGCCTACCACGACGACGAGCCTCTACGCTACCGCACCTTGGACAACATCTTCGATGATCAGCCTGTCCCTGGACTGACGGTGCACGACTTCGAGGTGGAGCTGCACCTAGTGCACGAGGACGGCGAGCCCCGCTCCTTCACTGAGGTGGAGGGAGACGTGGCATGGCGCGCTGCGATGCAGCAGGAGATGGACGCGGTCGAGCGGAACCAGACGTGGGAGCTAGCGGATCTTCCTGCCGGCCACCGCGCCATCACCCTTAAGTGGGTCTACAAGCTCAAGAAGGATGAGGCCGGGGCGGTGATCAAGCACAAGGAGCGTCTGGTGGCGCGTGGGTTTGTCCAGCAGGAGGGAGTCGACTTCGACGACGCCTTCGCGCCCATTGCGCGGATGGAGTCCGTCCGTCTCCTCCTCGCACTGGCAGCCCAGGAGGGTTGGCATGTGCGCCACATGGACGTCAAGTCAGCCTTCCTCAATGGTGACCTGAAGGAGGAGGTCCACGTGCACCAGCCGCTGGGATTCGTCATCCCGGGCAAGGAGAACAAGGTTCTTCGCCTACGCAAGGCCCTCGACGGCTTGCGGCAGGCACCCCGAGCTTGGAACGCCAAGCTAGACTCCACTCTCAAGCAAATGGGGTTCCAGCAAAGTCCTCACGAGGCTGCAGTCTATCGGCGGGGCAAGGGAGGCAATGCCCTGTTGGTAGGCGTCTACGTCGATGACTTGGTGATCACGGCACCAAGGAGGCCGAGGTGGAGTCATTCAAGGAGGAGATGAAGGCGACCTTCCAGATGAGCGATTTAGGCCTTCTCTCCTACCTAGGAATCAAGGTCCACCAGGACAGCTCCGGCATCTCCCTTCGCCAGACCGTCTACGCCAAGCGCATGGTCGAGTTGGGCGGGCTCACCGGCTGCAACCCAGCACACATTCCCATGGAGGAGAGGCTGAAGCTGAGCCACGATAGCACGGCAAAGGAGGTCGACGCCACGCGGTACCGGCGCATTGTGGGCAGCCTTCGCTACCTCGTCCACACACGGCCGAACCTGACGTTCGCCGTTGGCTACGTCAGTTCATGCAGCGACCGACGACGGAGCATGAGCAGGCCGTCAAGAGGATCCTCCGCTACGTCGCAGGCACTTCCGACTACGGCTTGCACTACCCGAGGTGTCCCGGTGCGGAGCACTTCATCAGGTACAGCGACAGCGACCTCACCGGCGACATCAACACAAGCAAGAGCACCAGCGGGACGCTATTCTTCCTCGGCAAGTGTCTAATCAGCTGGCAGTCGGTCAAGCAGCAAGTGGTGGCTCTTTCAAGTTGCAAGGCGGAGTACATCGCTGCCACAACTGCTTCGACTCAAGCTCTCTGGTTGGCTCGGCTACTAGGCGATCTCCTGGGCAGAGACGCAGAAGCAGTGGAACTCAGGGTGGACAGCAAGTCCGCCTTAGCCTTGGCGAAGAACCCAGTCTTCCATGAGCGCAGCAAGCATATCCGAATCAAGTACCACTTCATCAGGAGCTGCTTGGATGAGGGGAGCATCAAGGCCGGCTACATCAACACCTAGGATCAGCTCGCCGACCTTCTCACCAAATCCCTTGGGCGGGTCAAGTTCCAGGAGCTTCGCGTCAGGATTGGGATGGTTCAAATTCCCCAAAAGGCGCCACACAAGACTTAGGAGGAGAATGACAGTTATAAGTCTTGTCCTTATCTACTTAGGATACTTATCTAGAGTAGTTGGTAGCTGTGTCAGTCCTTATCTTTATCCCTAGCATCTACTTTAGCATCTCTGGAATATGATGTAGCTTTCTTAAGGCTCAAGCAAGCTATCCTATATGTATCCCCAATCTGCCATAGTTGTGGCATGGCTAATGAAATCTGAAATTCAACCCCAAACCTGTGTCTGGTTCTAACACTGGTCGTTACCGGGGATCAGATGGTGGGCAAAACTGTCCATGCCCACAGTTTACATCCTACCCAGCAGCCTCCAGTCCACCTGTGGGCTTCAGATTCTGTGCTGCTCCATCTGCTTGGATTTGTGCTTGTGCAGTGCAGGAATCCTCCTCTCCCCCACTGGTCACTGTGCTCAGGTAGTGAGCAGCAACTCAAAGTCAGGGCAGAGGAGGAACCTGAGGGATTCGTCGGCTGCCCGACCCTTTGGTGAGCTTCCTGGTGAATTCTTGACGATGATGGCGAGCATCTGATGCTTCCCCAAGATACCAGCATCAACAGTCCCATAATCTGGCAGCACAGGACACACTGATTCAGAGTTCCAGCTCTTGATCGGTCATTGATATTTTCTGGGGGTAAAATAAGAAAAATATATACAGAATAAGCAGACTTCGGATATGCTGGGAAATGAAAGGGAATGGATGATCTCGCGTTGCAGTTGCAGCACATGTTGCAGAAGGGCTGCTTATGCAGCCAGTGAACGAGAAAGAGAGATCCATCATCCATCCATTATAAAACACGCATATGCCATCATCCTGACCCCCTTTTGTAACTGAAGATTGGCATATGCAAAAGGAGATCACTGGCAGAAAGAACTGCTGATATGCAGCTCTTTCTTGTGACTGACGGATCACACGGTCAAGCCAACGAACCTGGTTGCAGGAACAAGAACAATGCATGAAAGCTACCACAAGCCTGTTCAATGATACATCAGCCCTAACCCTAGCAGCCCTTGTGCTGAACTGCGCTGCTGGGATAAACAACTTTCCCCAGGCACCAAGAGAAGAGAGCAGAGCTTTATTTTATCCATGCCAATGCCATTGTGACGTCCCTTTCTGTGTGCTGCTTTCAACTGCTGCTAGTGACACCAGCACTGCCAGAGCAGGAATAAATAAACAATGCTGAAACCAGAACAAAATCTTTATTCGATCTGAAGCTGTAGCCTGTAGGATCATCTGCCAGAAAAAAAAAAAAAGGGATACCGCGATTATGGAACTACGTTTCAGGCTTGCCCATGAAGAGAGCAAGATTTGATGCAAATCTACTGTCACCAATAGGAAAGAATAAATAACACCGGACTCAGTGCATGTCCCATTCAGAAAAGCAGAGTGTTTATTTGGGTGATGGCTGCTTTAATCCAACATAATGATCTGGGAGAAATCATCTAGCATTTATTATTCTTGTTGTGGAGCCTCAATATAAGCCTTTCCAGTTCTCCTTGCTATTTTTTTTTTCCAATTGCTTCATTCACTGACCAACTTAGAATTTTACGGCGGGAATATCTTATATGAGATGTTTGAATCTCTGAAACTTTTAATTATAGAGAAATCTCTAGAGATGATGCAGTCATAATAGCTGCAAATATACTTCTGTGGTCAGCACATTAGTGAATGCCAACTGGTATCTTTTTTGTGTGCATAATAGCATTATGCGGAGAATGTGGCAGTGCATTTTTTTAGAATGAAAACTTAAAGAATTTCTAATGGTGGTGAATCTATCATGAAATTTTGTATCCAGAAACATTGTAGCTGGCTTTAAAGCCATTGTTCACAGCTGAGCTAGCAGAGCATGAACAATTTATCACTGGATTTGCCTAACAGTTAGAAGAAGATACCATATAGTAGAAATACAACAATTGAACGCCAGTATATACACTTAGAAGTTAGAAGAAGATACTATGAGAAGGATAATAACCACCAGTGTTTCTACATGATAGAAAATATCAAACCTCTAAATCTTTGAGCATAGATTATTAGAATAATTTGTATCGAAAAGATGGCAGGTTTGATCCGTAAATGTTGCAGCAATACATATACATTTATAGCTGTATCACACCTTTGCTTCTCCATCACATCATCATAAAACCGATGTTGCTCATCCATTATGATACAGATGGAAGACTAACTGCTAAAGGATAAGAACCTCCATAACAATTATATACAGGAATATGTCTCGTAAACAAATGAGGATCCTAAAGTTTAGAGTCAGCTCTTGATCTTACTGGTGGGGTTAGGTCAGATTCAGGATGCTCTCCAAAATAGAGCTCTGTCTCTGTCTCCCAGTAGTAAAGGTAAAATGGTCGACAAGACACACTATATTTATTACGCATTGATTTACAAGAAACGGACTGATAGGTGATTTCACAAAACTTTCCTAATCTACTGATTACCTTTCTACTTTACAACAATTGGTTAGTCATTGAGACATTAAATACCGCTGCAGGCATTCTTTTATATTCTGAAAGTTCACAGGCTTAGATATGTAGGAATCCATGCCTGCAGCAAGGCATTCCTCGGCACTCTCTGCAAATGAATTTGCTGTCATCTGCAGTGCATAAGGAGATTTTACATGGTTATACAATGTCAACAAATAACCTAGGGTTGGAAGAATACAATTTCATCTGACACGAGGATTCTATTTACATTTGATCAAGAAAATACCAAGGAGCAAAATACATTAGAGATTTTCTAGCGTGGGACAGGCGACAGGATTTTTTTTAACCCCAGCCTGAAATTCGCTCCCACGGTGTGGACCTGAGGAGTGCTACTAGAGCCACCTAATCAACTCAGCTAAGGTCCATTTGCCATCACACTAATTAACAAAACCTTTTCTGCATGGCATGCAACCATGACACCCTATATGGAGTATACTGGAGTACAAGATAACAACGTCCAAAATGTCAAATATGTAATTACTTCCTGATAAGGGTGATCTGGACCTCAAGTGACACAATTAGAGTTGAGGGACCTACATGAGCATTTTAAGAGTATAGGTACCTAAATGACACCACGGAACAAGTTTAAGGACCGCCAATGCATTTTACTCGACTGAAAAATATATGAAGTAGCATGCAAGTAAAGCTGACAAAGAGATCTTAGTTGATATGAGTTCAGAATTTAGTGTAACTGTAAACTTACCGCAATTATAGGAACCCTCTGCCCTTGTTTTTTTGCATGTGCACAATCTGATGAAATAGCTGAGTCGGTTATCATCCGATTGTCTTCAGGCTTTACAGAAACGTCCCAACAGCCAGTATTCTCAAAAGAACGGATATGTTTAGTTGCTTGTAGGCCATCCATTTCTGGCATGTGAACATCCTGTAAAGTAGAAACCAATAGCATTTTAATTAGAGGAATGGAAGCAAAATGTTTGTAATATATTATAAACATTTTCACTTGGTTTGTGAATCTATCCTGGAATACCAATATTGATATCACACCATGAGTTGCTGTAATGATTTAACATTGTTTTTGTCAAGGTAATCAAGGACTACCAAGCCAACACCTGTACTGGTTCACTGGTATGATGGGAAACTAACCATTGCGAACAGCAAGGATAATCCATGAACCTTAGAAGAAATCTGAACAAGTGCCTTAAACAATTATACAGGGTGTGCAAGCCAATCAATCATTAATATAACCCTTGCCTATAGTTAAACTCATCAATGTGTATCATTAATAATCTAAAAAATTATTCCCTCCGTTCCAAATTATAAGACGTTTTGGCTTTCTTAGATACATTACTTTTACTATGTATCTAGATATAATGTATATCTAAGTACATAGCAAAAGCTATATATCAAGAAAAGCCAAAACGCCTTATAATTTGGAATAGGAGTACAAAGTTTTTCTTTGTTTTCTTATTTAAAAAGAATTAATACTTGACACACTCTGCATGAAATCAGCCGTTTGGTCACAAATTTGATGCAGGATTAGCATCCTCAGGGTATACTTCTGCATCTTATAAGAAGTTGAGGTGAGGCAATTGCGAACTAAGTGACACTACAGAAGGATGAGTTGATGAAGTAGACATAAATAATCAGAAGTAATAATAACTAATAAGCATGTAACACTTATACTTTCATGATTGAAAACAGTTCTAGCCATACCATCAGAATAAGATCATATTGATGCTGCTGTACCGCACGGATTGCTTGCATCCCATTATTTACGATATCTATTGCATGGCCCAGCTGCTCCAGCATTGATTTTGCCACTATTATGTTGACCTTGTTATCTTCAACTAGGAGGATCTTTGCTTTGTTGCTGGTTGGAGAACACTTTGATTTCTTGTGGAGTGACTGTTCTTCAAGAACTTTGCATGGAGCAGCACCTGAAACTGATACCAAGTCTCCTCGGGAACTGGAAACCCGTTCAGCTTGACTATTCAGTTCAAGGACCATTGCATTATCATGTTCTTCTTCAGCTGTGCTCCTAACACTATTCGGTTGGCGAGCAGTAGAGGTATTTGTAAAATTATGTTCCGTTGATGAGAAACCATTTGAGGACAATTTGCGGTCATCTGATATGTCAGGCGGATCATAGCACATAAGCTTGGCACCAAATAACTTTGTGTTGTTCATTATTGAAACTCCAGGAGACAGAAGAGAAGCTCGCATTTGTGGCTTGAAAAAGAAAGAACCTTCTATATCACTGTTTGCAGAATCATTCCGAGAACTGTGCACTTCATCAGGATCATCACTATGCTCCTCTTTTACAGGGATTTTACAGGGCAGCACAAATGTAAATGTTGATCCTTCATTCTCTTTGCTGACCACAGTCAGAGTACCACCCATCAGCTCCACCTAAATCATTATAAAAACACACACTTTTATCAGTTACCATGGGACTGCTTTAAGTTACAAGTTACAACCTACAACTAAAGTTACAGGTGTTACTGTTGTATTTCTAGTTATCTGTGTTCCATGTATGCATAAGTACTATCATTTATCTGAGTTCCATGTATGCATAACTATTCTCAGACAGAAAAATGTATGCATAATTGTTCACATTAAAAAAAATAAAACGACCACCATTATACAATATTGTGTCCTTTAACTGCATCAATGCATGGGAACTGAAGTTCATACCAACTGCTTGCAGATTGCAAGGCCAAGCCCTGTCCCACCATACTTCCTCGCATGATCGGTGCTAGCTTGCATATACCTCTTGAACAGCAATGGTAAGGACTTCTCTGCAGGTGGCCAGATGTTGAAACAATCAGAAACAAAGCCAAACATGTAGCAAGCATTATATAAAGTTTCTCCATCAAGTGATATATGGAGAAGATGATTATGCAAAAGAAAATAGAAAAATGTCAGGGAAAACCTGGTATTCCTATTCCACTGTCATATACATCACAGTGAAGCCAAACGACTTCCTCTCCCTCAATATCCTCCTTGAAATTTTCACATGTTGGAACACCATTCTGAAAAGCATCTTCATGTTTTGAGCAATGCAAATTATCTTTATCACAGTTTCTTGGAGAGACAGCAGCAGTTTCTGCAGCAGTAATTGCTGTCCCAGAATACGCTCGCTTATGAATTTTCCCGCCCTCTATTTTACATCCTGGTTGCTTGTCATGCACGACCTGAAGATTTATTCCAACTTTCCCTTCATGTGTAAACTTGACTGCATTGCTGCAATGATTTAAAATACCGAATAATGTCAGACTACAGTACACATGTTTCCATTCTATACAGGTAAATGAGTTTCATCAACCCTTTTAAGTTGAGTACCCGACTGTATGCCTTCACAATGTATGAAGTCCATACCTGATCAAGTTGGTCAGAATTTGCCGAATCCTTAGCACATCACCAATAACCTACACCAATACATTAGAAAACAAATTATGAGTGAATGTATCGTTTTGCATCCAGCTGGATACCTATATTCCCAAAGGTATCTCCTCCTAAAAAATACTTGAATTTGTAAACAGGCGCATCATTTTCCAACTAAAGGCAATCTGTAGATACGTGAAATTAGAAAACCTCAAGAGTATAGACAAGAAGCATGCCAAGGATAGGTAATTCTCTTTACCTCCACTGGAACATCATCACCTATGCACCCTTCAAGGGTCAATTCCTTCTTTAGAGAAGCCGCGGCAGTTTGGAGTACATGTTTAACTACTTCCCTTGGTCTAAATGTCGTAGATTCTAGTTTCATGGCCCCTGAAATGATGAAGGCATAAACAAACAATTCAATTTAGGGGATGAAATAACATAACTAATCAAATAATTAGTGCAGCACCAAACTAGTTTGAAACAAGTATTGAACCACCTTAGTCCTATGAAATCATTATTGACTTATTTGTAATGCATAACATGTGAAATGACATTCAATTCATATTTGTATGTCTCTGCAGCAAGTTCTTAATTACAGAAACTTCTACAAACCACTTGAAACCAAGAAATTATAAATGGCTCAAATCGCTGAAGTATATGATTTCAAATACAGAAATACCTGACTCCACTTTGGAAAGATCAAGGATGTCATTGATCAGTTGCAATACAAGATCTCCAGAGGATAACATAACTTCAAGCAACTGATGCTGTTCTTTATCCAGTTTGGTAGTTGCAAGAATTTCGGTCATGCTAAGAACACCTGAAAGAGGAGATCTGATCTCATGGGACATGGTAGCTAGCATTTGTTTTGCTCGCATTGTTTCCTCTGAAATGTGAAATAAGGTAAAGTAAGTGTTCCGAATACCAGTCTAGCATAAGTGCATAAAAATAGTATTGTAACAAGATGCAGACCTGTTATGTGAAGAGATTTGCTAAGTTCAGTTTCCTTGGCATTTTGGACAGCTTCCCTCACCCTAATGTCTGCCATTTTCTCTCTTCTTTTGACCTAATGTGCAAAGAAAGATTAATTGCAGTTCAAAAGCATGAAATGAAATGCAGAACACCATTCAGTGTGTTGAGACAGTTTTTCCGTCCAGGAGATAACATGAGAAAAATACCCTCAGAAAATAGTTTGTATGATCATCTCAAGGCATCAATATTAAAAAATCAAAACCGTTAATATATCCTTGCAGTATAGCAACTAAAAGCTTACTCTTGGTCGCTTGTGCTAGTTACAAGCCAATAAAAATATACTACATCTTGAACGTTTAGGAAATAGCATGTCCCCTTTTTGGTGGTAGTGAAATTTTAGCGTGCAGTCCTAGGTACGATATTATCCATCCACTGGGAGAGTCACAGGCATTGTAGTACCATATTTACCAAGGAAGATAAGTGTACTAGTGCACACTAAAACAAAGAGAAACAAAGAATCATACAGCTAGTACCAATATAGAACCCCCGCAATGATAATATCAGAATTTTCAACATCCAGAAGCAAAGGGAATCAAAGGTACATCATAAGAGAATTCAAATTCATAAAGGTACCTGATCTGTTATGTCCATTGCAACATAATTCACGCCAATCGTTTCCCCACCTTTGCTGAAAACTGGCTCAATGTATGTCACAAATGTCTTTGCCCCAAACATTGGTGTATTAAACGCAAATTCTCTTTTAGTTGCTATTCCCGTGGCCATAACTTCTCGCTTGACACTGTTCATCTCTTCTATACCCTCACCTGACAATATCTCATAGTCTGTCTTACCAATAACATCCTGATAAAAATTATATGCTTCAGACAAAGTTGCAACTTATTGAAAGTACTAGAACATCAAAGTCTCACGTAGTGCTTGTTTATTGCCAATGTTCAGAGCCATTGCATACTCTAATCATACAGCAACACGCAATGTAAAGGCGTCAAGATTACCTCATCAGCAAGTGTTGGATAGTGGTTAAATATGAAACGGTACCGTAAATCAGCATCCTAAAAAGAACAATATATGGGTTATCTATACCCTGTTATAAAAGTTTGTGTTCAATGTTCTATGCCATGCCCTATTTGAAAAAGCATCTCAGAACGTACCTGATGAGCAATAACAATAGGAGCACTTTGTAGAACCAAGTGCAAGAAGTAATCGGCGCGTTTTAGCATTCCAGAGAATTCCTCAGCTGGTGTGTGTGACTGCAGATTCTTAATATTTTCCTCCAATTTTTCAACTAAAGAACGCTCCCTTTGGATGCTTTCCTCAAGTTTTTCCTCTAACTTAGTTGCCCGCTCTTTCCAGTAGGAAACACTGTCATAATCTGCATCTATTTTAGTCTCTCTACTACGAGAAAGATCGTCATTCTTTTTGCTATGTCGCTTCCATTCATCTTCATAAACTTCATCCAGTATCGGTACATGCCGCTTTACAGCATAATAACTCTCATCCTGAAAACGTTGCTCCTCCAAGATTTGTTGCTTATTTTGCTCAATCTCTTTCCTTTGTTGGCAGAGAAGACCAAGCTCTTCCTCCAGAAGCCGAGCAGCATTGGCTCTCTTATATTCCCAGTGCTTCATAAAGTATTGCATCTGAGAAACACCTTTCTCAGAATTTGCCATTTCCATAAGCCGCTGAAAATCCACATGAACAGGCTTTTCATCAAACTTCACATCCTTGAAAGCATCTTGGTCCTTCCTAAAGTTTTCCATTCTGAACTGCCTCTGGTGTTTGTCTCCTATATTCTCAGGCCACATTGATTGTGTAACCTCATCCTCAGGTTCAGCTAGGTAGTCGTCCCCCATCTTTCTCGATAATCAGCACGGTTTTCTGTTCACGTTGAAATTTTACTCACACATCAGTTGACTGTTGAACACAACAGATGATGTTGCTGACTATAGCTGATAACATTAATCCATGACTTAAACTTCTATGCTCCTTGTTCTCTGAGAATGATATAACCAGTAGCATAACAGTTCCACTGAATAACCAATGAGAGAGCGAGAATCAGAAGTTGCTCCTTATCTGCGTATACATCCCATTTGCAGCTCAGTACCAAATTAAACAAAAGGATGGTATCCTCATGGAGGAGTCAAATAAAAGGATATATACATGATAATAGATAAAGAGATTGAGAAATTTTCCAATGAAAATCAAATGATTACAGGAACTGAAAGGCTGACTGTTGCTCAAGAAAACACTTGACAGTGCGGTACCAAAAGCTGACACGAAGTTCAGCTTTTAACAGAATTCCAAGCCATAACTGAAGATGGAACCTTCCATTTCCTCAAGGCATGCTGGAGATCATCTTTGGATCAAGGGAAGAATCAGTAAAAAAAAAAGTGCACAACCGAATCTAAGATTCTGGGGGTGCTCCAGCTGTGGAAAAAATCAAACGCGACTGAATAACTGAACTAAACGATGAGTCGCTAACACGGAGATGCAAACCTGAGAAAATCAACTTAACCAACTAAACTGAACCCTCCAGGAGATCACACCAGAGTCGTTACGGATCAACTACGCGGCATACAGCTCATAAAGTCAAACACTCAAGCTTAACGGCAACCAAGAAAGCAACGGGACGCGCAACCGCAAAGCATACGTCGGAGGCCTGATCCCAGTAGGATCCCTGCTCTCTCGCGCTAGGCGCACTACCCATTCGACGAAATGCCGAAAAAACTTCAAGTGATCCTAGAGCGCTCGAGATCAAATCTCTCACCGCGCAACGGCCCAGCAAAGTTGGCACGACGAAAAAAGCAACTCAAAAAAAACAACCAAAACGGAACAGCTAGACTGGACCGCACTACGCCCGCCACCCATCCGACAAAATGCCTGGCCGGCCGGCCGGCCGGCACTCCCGATCACTAAACCTCGCGACACGCAAGCAAGGATCGCCCACCTGGAAGAACAAGGCGCAGCTCGGAGAGACGCCGTCCCACGGCGAGTCGTCACGGCCTCGACGACGGACGAGTTGAGCTGCACGCGAGCAGAGGCGCAGGAAGCAGGTGCGGGGTCAATGCGACGGGGAGCAGAGCAGAGCAGGAGCAGGAGCAGGAGCAGAGGCGAGGGTCGGAGGAAGAGGGTGGAGTTTCCAGAGGAGGATCTAATGGCCGCGAGCGGGGCGGGGGCGCAGCGGCCATGTGACGAGAATAGTATAAAAATTGCGCTGGGGGGCGGAGGGGCAGCTGGTGCAAGGAATCGCGCCCGCTGGAGCGGAGGGGCCATGTGCGCAGCGAAAAGAATTGCGCAACTGGCGTCGCCCTCTGCGCGACTTGTTTAGTCATCCACCCTCGTGGCCTCGTGGCTGATTTCTTTTCTCTGTTTTTGAAACAACCCCGATTTTCGTAAAGGGAAATTCACAGAGTCAAAATATAATAAGACCGTGATGGATCATATTACTCAAATTCTAGTCGAATATCACGTCCATACAACGATAATATCAGAGTACAAATAGTGCAGAAGTACATAGATTATTACATCGCCGTATTGGCGGAATCAAAAGTAGCATTCATTCAGAACAGCTTGAAGATAGGATCGCCAAACTCGCGAACCTCTCGACCGTCAAACTCCTCGGAGCTATACTCCTCAGCAGAACCTGTGTGCCAAAATTTATCAGTACGATTTGTACTGGCCACTCCCAACCCTATGAGCATTGCTTTGCGAAAATTAGATGCAAGTTGGATATAATCAAAAGGAACCTATAAGGCTGGGGTTTCCGATGCATTAGTAACTCAAGTATATAATAGTAGTTGGTCAGGTTTTAACTCCATTTACACACCTATTCCACCCCATTTCCATTCCAGAGCCAGGAACGATAAACCACCATCCACACACCATCATCATACCACAGCCATACCATCGCTCAGTCGATAGGCCAACTCCCTCTCGGCACTGTCTCAAGGGCCGTAGCCCCTGGCTACGTCCGAACACTCACTCCCTGGAGAGAAAAGAAAGACTCATCTCACTATCTAGTTTAAGCGAAACCCAGGAAAGGTCCATTGTCGACGAGTCATCATATGTATCGATCGATCAACCATACACTCTGCAGAGGTTTTACATAACCACAAGATCTGCCTTCCTCGCTGATCGTCGTCAACTGGGCTAATTCCGGCCGCTTGCTAGCCTAGGATAATGCCACTCTACCATTCAGCCCTGGTACACCCCAAGTCTAGTCTGGGGTGACTGAAACTGTGAGTCATGAGCCGGGTCCACAAGGTCTCCATGAAGTCTCGGAAGGGTGTGGGGGAAATCCTCTGCGCCCCGTACCTCCTTACACTGTCCGCTATCAACCTAGCAGTAGTGGCAATATCCTACCAAGTAGTCCGACCGTCCCGCACCATATAGGACGAGTGGTACGTAAGGCTTCCCGGTGAATCTGAGTACTAGTAAGTCCTTAGGGATGACCAAGCCAGAATGTCTCCATAAGGGTTTCTATTTATCGTGCCACCACAGCACCTCCACCCTAGGCTCCTCCCATCACAGGATCACACCCAGGGTCACCTTATATACCTTTTACCCACCATAGGTATCCATTCCAAGGGTGCCCAGGTAGCACCCCACGGCAAAACTTGCCCCAGGCTCGTTGTATACTCCAACTTGGTCGACACAACCCTCACCCTCCACGCACCCAAGTCACACACGCAGCACTCTCCCCATGGTCCAATTAACACCAGTTTCCACCACGCATCAATGTAGTGCAAGCGTAGTAGAAGTAATAAGCGATGAAATGTAATAGCAAGCGTGTGACTAGCCTATCAGCAGGGTGAGCAGGGGTAAGGTTGCATCAAGGTAAAGGCCATCAAGAAGACACACTACCATGCAAGTCCTACCATAATGTGATCATGACAATAAAGTAGCACTAGCATTTCTATATTAGCCATGCGTAATAGGTGCTACAAGATTGGGTGGGATGTGGCACCTTCAGTGTAGTCGTCTCCGTACTCCTCACGGTACTCATGATCCTCGTCCATCCGGTTCTTCTCTGAGTCTACAAACGACCGCATTATAGTCGCGTTAGCGACGTCTATAGAATAGCACAAAGAAGCAATAAAAATTCAAAAGAACCAAATGCACTCAAGTATGGGTCCATTGCGTAGAGCTCGATTTTAGATGAATTTTGGTCCTGGTTTCGTATTTTTCTAAGGTCATATGAATTAGTTATGAATTTCCGAAGATTTAATCCATTCCTGAAAATGAAAAAGGCTGAATTAATCCTGGCTGACACGTGTCATGCTGGGGTTGGTCCACGTGGCTTGCTGACGTCAGCATGATGTCACCTCGGCCGTGCTGCTACTGATAAGTGGGTCCCACGTGACGTTAGCACGACGTCAGTATGACGTCAACATCTGACGTGTGGGTCCAGTGTGTCTGTGCCACTGACATGTGGGACCAGGTCAACAGTCATGGTTGACCAGTCAACGGTCAATACGGGCCGGGTCTCAAACTGGCCTGGACAGGGCTGGATTTGGGCCGGTCTAGGCCGGGCTGACCCAGACACGTGGCGTGCTGTGGCGCTGCCACGTCACGGCCTTGGGCCTCCACTAGGCTGTGGTCGTCGGCTGTGGGCGTGAGCGTGGCTCACAGTGAAGTGTCTCGGTGAGGTGCGTAGGCTCCTATGGATCTGTGGGGACGCAGCGAGGACGTCCAGGGCTCAAGGCGGGGTTTTGGGTTTCCATGTGGCCGGTAGGGGCTCCCCGGCGGCCACGGCGACATGGTGACGACGGCGAGGCGCATGAGTGCACTACGGGGCTCCAGCGGGGTGGTCACGGCGTGTGCGTGAGTTATTCGTGACTCCAGCGAACAGGATGGGCGAGACAAGGAGACGCCAGGCGCTCCCAGCGGACCTGGCCACGGTGGTCTGGTGCTCGGGCCGGTGGTGGTGGTGCTCTGGCCTGTGGTCTGGTGCTCCGACCTGTGGTCTGGTGCTCTGGCCGGTGGTCTGGTGCTCTGGCCGGTGGTCTGATGCTTTGGCCAGTGGTCTGGTGCTCTAGCCGGTGGTGGCCACGCCATGACAGCGGCGTTGCGAGCGCGATGAGCGAGTGCTCTTCCTTGGCGTTCGTGGGGCTTGGAGGGGTCTATAACGTCCAAGGGCTCGGAGGTGGTCACGGTGGGCGCGTGAGTGTGCCGTGCGTGTGTACCCGGTGGCCGGAGATGGCCTTGGCCTACGCGCTCACGATGTGGAGCGCCTTGGCTGACACAGTAAGGTCCAGCGGCGAGCAGGGAGAGGCCGGAAGGCTCACCGTAGGTGTTGAGGGCGAGAGGATAGCGGTGCAGTGAAGAGTCGAGGCCGTGTAGCTCCGGAAGCCGTGCCGTGCAGTGTCGTCCGCTCCGGCTCCGGTGATCTCCTGGTCTTCCTCCCGACAGCGGCTCCGGTATTTCCTTTTCCCCCCTTCTTCCTCTCCTCCCTCTTCTCTCTTGGCTAGGGTGTGCTGTGGACGGCCACAAGGTGGCGGCGGGGCACAGGAGAGCGCTAGGGCAACCGAGGGTCGTGGCTTTATAGCCGAGCTCCGAGCTCCAATGGCGGACGGTGATCGAGCGGTGGAGGCGTGATCAGTGGCATCCAATGGCTCGCGTGTGGTGGCGTAGGCGTGGCGCAAGGGTTGCGTGGGTGCGGTGCCAGGGAGATAGGGCCATGCCCCGGGCGTGACCCCTGGCCCGCCCTACCACCACTGTCGGGCACCGGTCGCGTAGGCGGTTGAGGCGTGGGTGAGGAAGACGACATTGTAGACGGGTGTGCGGCTGACACGCGGGGTCCAGGGGGCAGCGGCTGCGGGCGAAGAAGAAGGGCGCGCGGGTGAGCAACGCGCTGGGCCGTGAGCTAGGCTGGCTAGCTTGGGCCGAGCGGCTGGCTGCGAGGCCCACTTCTTCTTTTCCCTTTTTCTGTTTTTCATTTCTTTTCCATTGTTTGGATTCAAATTTTGTTTAGAATTTGAATTCAAAACTGAGGTAACTTATTCATTGGAGTTTAGAGAATTTTGTTTAATAATATCTTTATGGTTCATTATTTTATTGGAGTTGTTTAGCAAATCATAACTCAAATGGAAATCCAAATCACATTTTGAATTAACAAGGTATGCAACATTATATTTGTTAGAAATTAATAAACATAGTTATCTAATGACATGCCATGCTTATATGTTGACTGGGGTTGGGTTAGACTTAATGCATCTCTTAGGTTGGGTTTCTATGCATGACACTCATCATCACATGGGATTCTTGAGGAAAAAATTTTGTAGTTGGTATTTTTGGTGTATGGATTTTTGGGTTGTTACAGTCCTACCCCCTTAACAGAATCTCATCCCCAAGATTAAAGTGTAACGTACTCTTCGAAGAGGTAAGGATATCGTAGCCGGAGGTCAGACTCTTTCTCCCATGTTGCTTCTCTCTCTGTGTGATTACTCCATTGGATCTTGCACATAGGAATAGTCTTGCTTCGGGTCTCTTTGGTATCTCTGCCTAGAATTCTGATAGGATGTTCTCTATACTCAAGTGTATCTTGAATGTCAAGTGTATCAGTTGGAACTACTTCTTCGAGCACTCTCATACACTTACGTAGCTGAGAGACATGGAATACAGGATGTACACCCACCAATTCCTTAGGTAGCTCAAGTTTATAGGCGAGCTTCCCAATCCTCTTGCAAATCTTGTATGGGCCAACAAATCTAGGGGCTAGCTTGCCTTTCACATGGAATCTGACAGTCCCACGTAGCGGGGATACCTTGAGATAGACGAAGTCCCCCACATTGAACTCAAGTTCTCTTCTCCTTTTGTCAGCATAGCTCTTGTATCGACTTTGAGCGATTATCAAATTCTCCTTTACTTGAGCAACTTCTTCTTCTGCATCTTGAATCTTAGCGGAATCAAAGAACGATCTTTCACCCGGTTGAGACCACATCAAAGGTGTCTTACAAGGTCTGCCATACAGAGCTTCAAACGGCGACATCTTGATACTGGCTTGGTAGCTGTTGTTGTAAGAGAACTCTGCATAGGGTAAGCATTTCTCCCAATCAGAGCCATAATTTAGTACACTAGCACGAAGCATGTCCTCTAAAATCTGGTTTACTCGTTCTATCTGTCCATCTGTCTGTGGGTGGTAAGTAGTACTGAAATCAAGTTTGGTTCCAATGGACTTGTGCAGGGCTTCCCAGAATCGAGACACAAACTGAGGACCACGATCGGATACAATACTAGAGGGAGCTCCATGCAGTCTGAGAATATGCTCAATATATAGATCTGCTAATTTTTCTGCATTGGTCTTGGTCTTCACTGGTACAAAGTGAGCAATCTTGGTCAAACGATCAACAATGACCCAGATGGAATCATTGCCTTTCTGTGAACGGGGCAATCCGACTATAAAATCCATGGATATACTCTCCCATTTCCACTCGGGAATGTCAAGAGGCTTTAACAATCTTGCAGGCCTTTGATGTTCAGCCTTGACTCTATTATAGGTGTCACATCGTGCCACATGTCCTGCAATGTCTGTCTTCATACCTTTCCACCAAAAGTGTTTCTTCAAGTCTAGATACATCTTTGAACCTCCAGGGTGAATACAGTACTTAGAATCATGAGTTTCTGACAGAATTTCCTCTCGTAGGGTTGGATTAGAAGGTACACAGATTCTGTCCTTGAACCAGATAATTCCTTGTTCATCTTCGTGGTGGTTGGTCTTGTAACCTAGTTTCATCAAACCACAGAGATATTCGATCTCTTCATAATTTTTCTGAGCTTGACGGATGCGATCTATGAGATCATACTGTATGCGGAGCTCATTCAGCAAGCCATGCGGTAGTATCTCAAGTTGGAAATCATCAATCTCTTCCTTGAGCTCAGGTGGTACGGATTCAGTGATCAAAGTGTGACAGTAACTCTTACGGCTGAGGGCATCTGCGACTACATTAGCTTTTCTCGGATGATAGTGAATTTCCAGGTCGTAGTCCTTGATTAACTCTAGCCATCGGCGTTGCCTCATATTCAGATCTTCTTGAGTGAAAAAGTACTTCAAGCTCTTGTGATCGGTGTAGATATCACATTTGTTGCCTATCAAGTAGTGCCTCCAGATCTTTAAAACATGCACAACTGCTGCTAACTCAAGATCATGAGTAGGGTAACGGTTCTCGTGTTCTTTCAACTATCGAGAAGCATAAGCTATCACTCTTCCATCTTGCATCAATACACAACCAAGTCCTTGACGGGATGCATCACAATAGACCACGAAATCTTTGCTGATATCAGGCAATGCTAACACAGATGTTGTGGTAAGCTTCTATTTCAATTCCTGGAAGCTTTGTTCGCACTCGGGTGTCCATTCAAACTCCTTAGTCTTCTTCAGAAGGTTGGTCATCAGATGGGCTATCTTGGAAAAGTTCTCGATGAATCGGCGATAATATCCAGCTAATCCCAAGAAACTTCTGACTTCTGTCACATTACGGGGTTGATCCCATTCTTTCACAGCTTCAATCTTAGCTGGGTCAACTGCGACACCTTCAGCTGATAGTACATGGTCTAAGAAGGCAACTTCCTGTAACCAAAACTCACATTTACTGAACTTTGCGTAAAGCTGATGTTGGGCTAGTTTCTCAAGTATAGTTCTCAGATGATGTTCGTGTTCTTCAGCGGTGGATGAATAGACAATGATGTCATCAATGAACACTACCACGAACTTATCCAGTTCATTCATGAAAACCTTATTCATCATGTTCATGAAGTATGCGGGAGCATTCATGAGTCCAAAGGATACCACAGTGAACTCAAACTGCCCGTACCTAGTCACGAAAGCTATCTTCGGGATGTCACTCTCTCGAATCTTCATCTGATGATAGCCAGATCTGAGATCAATCTTGGAGAAATACTTGGCACCTCTGAGCTAATCAAGCAAATCATCAATCCTTGGCAGGGGGTACTTGTTCTTGATGGTGACTGCGTTCAAGTTCCGGTAATCAATGCACATTCTCATCGAGCCATCCTTCTTCTTAACAAACAGAACATGGGATCCCCAGGGTGAAGCATTGGGTCTGATATATCCCTTTGAGATGAGCTCATCAAGCTATTTCTTGAGCTCGGCCAGTTCATCGACTGACATGCGATAGGGTCTCTTGGCAATGGGTCCTATTCCCGGTAAAAGATCAATGATGAACTCTACATCACGATCTGGTGGCATACCCGGTAATTCTTCAGGGAATACATCGGGATAGTCTCTGACCACAGGCACATCATGAGCTGTCTTTTCCTCTTTTTGTGATTCTGAACTTGCTTTAAGGGCACATAGGATAGAGGTGGACTTTCTAGACTGGGGTTCACATCTAATGACTTGGCCCGATGGGTGGGTCACTTGGACGTATCTAGGTGAACATGATATGATACCTCGGTGAATGATTAACCAGTCCATGCCTAAGATGACATCTAGGTTAGTGGAAGGTAACAGGGTTAGGTCGGCTTTAAAGGCAAGACCCTCAATGGTAAGACTCACTCCCTTACAGATGTGGGTGCATTTTAGGTCTCCTAAAGGTGAGCTGGTGATGATAGGCTTTTCTCGTGGGGTTACAGGCAGGTCATGCTCTCATGCAAACTTAGATGATAGGTATGAACAAGTTGCTCTAGAATCAAATAGAACTGATGCAGTATTGCCATTAACTAGAAACATACCATACACAACGTCAGGAGCAGCCTGTGCTTCCTCGGCGTCCAAATGGTTGAGACGTCCACAAGTAGCAGATCCCTTAAACTAAGACTTCTGAGCGGCTGAGTTCTAAGGACATTCAGCAGCTTTGTGACCTGGTTGGCCACAAGCAAAGCAGGTGAAAAGTGCACCGCTTGTAGGGGTTGGCGCGGGTGCCTTCCAGTTTCCAGTGCCTGATGCGGAGCGGTTCTGTGCTGGGCGTTCGTTTACAGTGCGGGGACGGTTGAAACGGTCCTGAGTGTTGCGGTCCTAAGCATAACGGTCCTGGGTGTAACGATCCTGAGCAGGGCGGGAATATTTGGCGGTGTAGCCTCTACTTCCCCTACTCGATCCAGGGTTGTCATCCCTGTTGTGGCGTGAGCGTTCCCTGGATGGTGCATCTCTGCAGAACCTCTTGCGATCATGGCCACAGAAAGAATCCTTAGGCTTACGCTTTCTCTCCCTGTACTCCTCTCCAGCTTCAGCACGGTCCTTCTCAATCTGGATGCAGCGATCCACCAGAGCACGCAGTGTGTTACTCTCAATACCGCCAAACTTCAGTTTGATGTGCGGATTAAGTCCCTTGCGGTAATAGTACAGCTTCTCCTTCTCAGAGTTCACAACATAGGAAGGGGCATAGCGTAGAAGGTTGGTGAAACGAGTAGTGTACTCAGTCACCTTGTCCTTTCCCATCTTGATGTTGCGGAACTCCTCAGCTTTGGCCTCCATGATACCCTTGGGAATATGATACTCAGTGAATGCTTCGGCAAACTCATCCCATGAGATATTGGCAGGGTCCTCATGGGAATCACTGAAACTGTCCCACTAGGCGCGTGCTACACCTGTGAGCTGGTGTGCGGCAGCTCCTACACACTCATCGTCGATGAAAGTGGTGAGGTCAAGCTTCTTCTCCATCTCCTTGAGCCAGTCATCGGCTACAAGCGGGTCAGGGTCGGTGCCATCATAGGTAGGTGGCCTTAGCTTCAGAAATCCTTCCAGCTTCCTTTGGAAGTCATTCTGCTAACCTCCCTAGCGACGGTTTGCTCCTTCAACAAGGGCTGCAAGAAGCTGGGTCTGCTGCGCCATCACTTCTACTAGGTTCGGTGGTGGTGGTGGCAGAATGTTCTCCTCAACAGGCGGAGGGGTATTCTCCAGGTTGAAGGGTATCCCTCCGCATCCACGGCCACGGCCACGGCCATGGTTGTTGCCACCACGGCCCCCATTTGGTTCGACTGGTTCGGGGGTGGGCACACGTCCACGGTTCATTAGGCGACTAGATCGGCGGTTCGGCATCTGCAACACGGATCATAGGAATTTTAGTGCGTGTGCCATAAGTGCTTAAAATTCAATATGATTACATGATTTAGACGATTTAAAGAAAAACATTTGTACTATCCAACACTCATTACAAAGAAGCAATAAGATCCATAAGATGCAATAAGATCAAAAACATTCATTACATGGGTTTTATTACATGGCATCATCTCCAATAGCTACACTTGAAGACGTGCGAGAATCGTACTACGCATAACGTCTCATAATACATCTCATAAGGGGTACATCACGGGGTACAACTCATGGAAGCTACTGACATATCTCATGACCACGCAGGGTCATCTACTCTAACTTGTACACCGCAGCTGGGATACGACTGTTCTCGATCTCGATCTCCTCGTCAGACTTGTGAAGTCGGGACACGTACTTCAAGGCCTCGGCGAGCTCCTCAGTAGGCTTGGCTCCAGGTAGAGTAGGGCAGGCATCTAGGTTGAGGCGAGTCGGTGCTAACTCAAACTCCTCTATCCTTGGCTTCGTCTTGCTGCAAATCTCCTTGGGTAGCTGATCCCACATTCCCTTCATCTCCCTAAGGCGCTTCTTGTTAGACTTCTGCCAAGCCTGCTAAGTCCTCTCACACTTGTCCTGTAGGTACTCGGTCTGCCTGAGTGCCTCGATCAGGTGACCCTTGTTGCGAACGGCCTTCTTCCTAAACTCCTCCAGCTCCTGGGTCATGGTCTTGTTCTGAGATTGGATTTTCAGCATATCAATCCCCTTGGACCTCTCTTGGTCTCCTCTGCGGTGGAACTCAGCCTCCTTGTCATCCAACTCTCTCTGCAACTCCAAGACCTTGCTGTCGAGGTAGCAGTTCCTATTGCCTAGGTCGGCTGCTTTGTCCTGTAAGTCAGCGACCTCGGCTTTGTGGACTTCTTCACGATGGTTGAACTCGTCCTGTAGCTTGGCAACTGTCTCGAGCAGACTAGCTCGCTCCTGTGCTCCCTGCGAGTCTCGCTCCTAGCACTCCCACAGAAGAGCCCGGTCCTGACGTCTCTTCTGCTCAAGCTGGGTCACGTACCTGTCCTGCTCCAGTAGGTGAATAGCTGAGACACGAAGGCATCTGTCCTCCTCTGCAAGGATGACTCTGCCAGTTGCAAAACTCTGCTCGCTAGGGGTAAGGCTGAGGTCGAGGGCCTGGGGAAGTAGACAGAACTCTATCGTCTTCAAGTGCTCGTAGTGGTCCCTCATCACTCTACGAAGTGCCTTGTGTGAGACAGCTTGCAGTCCCTCCTCAACTGTGTCCTCTATAGTCAACTCGGTGAAAGCTGGGATAGTCGGTAAGGTGGTGCTAGCTGGGAACTCGACTGTGGTGACAACTGGTCCTTCAATTCCTCCTCCCTGAGTTGACTTCCCGGTATAGGTGACCTTGACAAGCTCGTCGGGGACTCCTAACGTGGCGAGAACTCGGCAGAGGGTCTGTGCAAAACCCCCGAGCTCACGTAAGTCGAAGGTAAGCTTGGCGTGGTCCAGAGGTAGCGGTCCTAGAGGCGGCCATTCGACGTTCGTTGCCATCTGCATGTTTTAAGGAACAGGTGTTAGCAGGTCAATAAAAAGATAAGCCTTGCATAAAAGTAAATGCAGGGTCGGTATATAACCGAAAGAAGGGATGTCCACGTCCTATTCTATCGTCTATTTCTAAGGGTTTCGTTCTATGGTCAAGTATGGCTCTGATACCAACTGAAACAACCCCGATTTCCGCAAAGGGAAATCCACAGAGTCAAAGTGTAATAAGACCGTGGTGGATCATATTACCCAAATTCCAGTCGAATATCACGTCCATACAACGATAATATTAGAGTACAAACAGTGTGGAAGTACATAGATTATTACATCGCCGCATTGGTGGAATCAAAAGTAGCATTCATTCAGAACAGCTTGAAGATAGGATCGCCAAACTCGAGCGTAGGAACGAACCCCTCAACCGTCAAACTCCTCGGAGCTATACTCCTCAGCAGAACCTGTGTGCCAAAATTTATCAGTACGATTTGTACTGGCCACTCCCAACCCTATGAGCATTGCTTTGTGGAAATTTGATGCAAGTTGGATATAATCAAAAGGAACCTATAAGGCTGGGGTTTCCGATGCATTAGTAAATCAAGTATATAATAGTAGTTGGTCAGGTTTTAACTCCATTCACACACCCATTCCACCCCATTCCCATTCCAGAGCCAGGAACGATAAACCACCATCCCCACACCATCATCATACCACAGTCATACCATCGCTCAGTCGACAGGCCAACTCCCTTTCAGCACTGTCTCAAGGCCCGTAGCCCCTGGCTACGTCCGAACAGTCACTCCCTAGGGAGAAAAGGACTCATCTCACTATCTAGTTTAAGCGAAACCCAGGAAACGTCCATTGCCGATGAGTCGGCATATGTATCGATCGATCAACCATACACTCTGTAGAGGTTTTACATAACCACAAGATCTGTCTTCCTCGCTGACCGTCGTCAACTGGGCTGATTCCGGCCGCTTGCTAGCCTAGGATAATGCCACTCTATCATTCAGCCCTGGTACACCCCAAGTCTAGTCTGGGGTGGCTGAAACTATGAGTCATGAGCCGGGTCCACAAGGTCTCCATGAAGTCTCGGAAGGGTGTCGGGGAAATCCTCCGTGCCCCGTACCTCCTTACACTGTCCGCTATCAACCTAGCAGTAGTGGCAATTTCCTACCAAGTAGTCCGGTCGTCCCGCACCATATAGGGCGAGTGGTACGTAAGGCTTCCCGGTGAATCTGAGTACTAGTAAGTCCTTAGGGATGACCAAGCCAGAATGTCTCCATAAGGGTTTCCATTTACCGTGCCACCACAGCACCTCCACCCTAGGCTCCTCCCATCACAGGATCACACCCAGGGTCACCTTATATACCTTTTACCCACCATAGGTATCCATTCCAAGGGTGCCCAGGTAGCACCCCACGGCAAGACTTGCCCCAGGCTCATTGTATACTCCAACTTGGTCGACACAACCCTCACCCTCCATGCACCCAAGTCACACACGCAGCACTCTCCCCATGGTCCAGTTAACACCAGTTTCCACCACGCATCAATGTAGTGCAAGCGTAGTAGAAGTAATAAGCGATGAAATGTAATAGCAAGCGTGTGACTAGCCTATCAGCAGGGTGAGCAGGGGTAAGGTTGCGTCAAGGTAAAGGCCATCAAGAAGACACACTACCATGCAAGTCCTACCATAATGTGATCATGACAATAAAGTAGCACTAGCATTTCTATATTAGCCATGCGTAATAGGTGCTACGAGATTGGGTGGGATGTGGCACCTTCAGTGTAGTCGTCTCCGTACTCCTCACGGTACTCACGATCCTCGTCCGTCCGGTTCTCCTCCAAGTCTGCAAACGACCGCATTATAGTCACGTTAGCGACGTCTATAGAATAGCACAAAGAAGCAATGAAAATTCAAAAGAACCAAATGCACTCAAGTATGGGTCCATTGCGTAGAGCTCGATTTTAGATGAATTTTGGTCCTGGTTTCGTATTTTTCTGAGGTCATATGAATTAGTTATGAATTTCCGAAGATTTAATCCATTCCTGAAAATGAAAAAGGCTGAATTAATCCTGGCTGACACGTGTCATGCTGGGGTTGGTCCACGTGGCTTGCTGACGTCAGCATGACGTCACCTCGGCCGTGCTGCTACTGACAAGTGGGTCCCGCGTGACGTCAGTATGATGTCAGCATCTGACGTGTGGGTCCAGTGTGTCTGTGCCACTGACATGTGGGACCAGGTCAACAGTCATGGTTGACCAGTCAACGGTCAATACGGGCCGGGTCTCAAACTGGCCTGGACAGGGCTGGATTTGGGCCGGTCTGGGCCGGGCTGACCCGGACACGTGGCGTGCTGTGGTGCTGCCACGTCACGGCCTTGGGCCTCCACTGGGCTGTGGGCGTGAGGTGTGGCTCAGGGTGAAGTGTCTCGGTGGGGTGCGTAGGCTCCTATGGATCTATGGGGACACGGCGAGGACGTCCAGGTCTCAAGGCGGGGTTTCGGGTTTCCATGTGGCCGGTAGGGGCTCCCCGGCGGCCACGGCGACATGGTGACAACGGCGAGGCGCACGAGTGCACTACGGGGCTCCAGCGGGGTGGTCACGGCGTGCGCATGAGTTATCCGTGACTCCGGCGAACAGGATGGGCGAGACGAGGAGACGCCAGGCGCTCCCAGCGGACCTAGCCACGGTGGTCTGGTGCTCGAGCCGGTGGTGGTGGTGCTCTGGCCGGTGGTCTGGTGCTCTGGCCGGTGGTCTGGTGCTTTGGCCAGTGGTCTGGTGCTCTGGCCGGTGGTGGCCACGCCACGACGGCGGCGTTGCGAGCGCGATGAGTGAGTGCTCTTCCTTGGCGTTCGTGGGGCTTGGAGGGTCTACAACGTCCAAGGGCTCGGAGGTGGTCGCGGTAGGCGCGTGAGTGTGCTGTGCGTGTGTACCCGGTGGCCGGAGATGGCCTTGGCCTACGCGCTCACAATGTGGAGCGCCTTGGCCGACACGGTAAGGTCCAGCGGCTAGCAGGGAGAGGCCGGAAGGCTCACCGTAGGTGTTGAGGGCGAGAGGATAGCGGTGCAATGAAGAGTCGAGGCCGTGTAGCTTCGGAAGCCGTGCCGTGCAGTATCGTCCGCTCCGGCTCCGGTGATTTCCCGGTCTTCCTCCCGGCAGCAGCTCCGGTATTTCCTTTCCCCCCCCCCTTCTTCCTCTCCTCCCTCTTCTCTCTTGGCTAGGGTGTGCTATGGACGGCCACAAGGTGGCGGCGGGGCACAGGAGAGCGCTAGGGCAACCGAGGGTCGTGGCTTTATAGCTGAGCTCCGAGCTCCAATGGCGGACGGCGATCGAGCGGTGGAGGCGTGATCAGTGGCATCCAATGGCTCGCGTGCGGTGGCGTAGGCGCGGCGCAAGGGTTGCGTGGGTGTGGCGCTAGGGAGGAGACAGGCCATGCCTCAAGCGTGACCTCTGCCCGCCCCGCCACCACTGCTTGGCGCCCGGTCGCGTGGCGGTTGAGGCATGGGTGAGGAAGACGACATCAGAGATTTGGTGTGTCTGGTGACACGCAGGTCCAGTGGGCAACAATGGTGTGGCGCGAAGAAGAAGAAGGCGCCATGGTGAGCAATGCGCTAGGCCGTGAGCTGGGCTGGCTAGCTTGGGCCGAGCGGCTGGCTGCGAGGCCCACTTCTTCTTTTCCCTTTTTCTATTTTTCATTTCTTTTCCATTGTTTGGATTCAAATTTGGTTTAGAATTTGAATTCAAAACTGAGGTAACTTATTCATTGGAGTTTAGAGAATTTTGTTTAATAATATCTTTATGGTTTATTATTTTATTGGAGTTGTTTAGCAAATCATAACTCAAATGGAAATCTAAATCACATTTTGAATTAACAAGGTATGCAACATTATATTTGTTAGAAATTAATAAACACAGTTATCTAATGACATGCCATGCTTATATGTTGACTGGGGTTGGGTTAGACTTAATGCATCTCTTAGGTTGAGTTTCTATGCATGACACTCATCATCACATGGGATTCTTGAGGAAAAAATTTTGTAGTTGGTATTTTTTGTGTATGGATTTTTGGGTTGTTACAGTTTTCTCGCTGGCCGATCTGACCGCCGTCCCCCGGTGGTGGCGGTGGTGGACTGGTGGTGGTGGTGGGCGCGGAGGGAAGCGACGAGGGGAGGAGGGGGTTAAAAAACGCGGCGGGGGAACCGGACGGACGGGCAGTTTTTAAATGACCCTACTCGCTCCGTTCCAAAATAAATCACTATAAAAACTTCTTAAATTTATAAAAAATACTAATAACATTTATATATTTAAATAAATTTATTATAAAAATATATTCAGTGATTTGTCTAATAATACTAATTATACACTATATATTAATATTTTTATATATATTTGGTCAATGTTTAATTGACATTTTTTATGGAATGGAGAGAGTAAATACTAGTAGTGTCCACGTATTCGCCCTGTTTATTTGGGTTGGTTTGCCTTATAAGCCATGGCTGAAAGTACCGTTGGCCGGTTTGGTGTGAGAGAAAAATAATATTCGTTGGCTGATAAGCCATGGCTTATAAGCCAGATACGAGAAACGAATAGGCTAATTGTTTACTTCTACATCCACTTTCTCTCTCATCAGTTTATAAAAACAATTTTGAGGTATTATTTTTCCACCTTGTAAATATTTATTCCTACAAATTTCTCTTTTTGTTTGCCAAAAAATATCTATTGCTATGAATATAGGATCACGGTCCTGCCAACACCCAAATGATTCGTACAAGTACTGCACTCCTTGGTCTACCATTGTTTGTCTGATGCTGAAAACCTGGAAATCATGTGATTTTTTTTTATTACAAGGGCCATAAAACCTAACTAGCCCACTACTATGCTTAGATAAAATTGTTAAATGTGTACTAGCTAGTGACATTTGTCGATGTTCAAAACGACAAGTAAAACAGAAGCGGACGAGTTTTTTTTCCCCCCTCATCCGTTTCTGTCGCGAGATTGACTTTACTATTGCACTCTGCATCATTATATCTGCCTAATCAGTTGAGGCAAGCCTGGATGTCTGAACCCTTTTTCCATCATCAATAATTTTCTTGTTGCACAACTTTTTTAAATAAAAAAGTTCATCAGGATGGAATCAATTTTTTTCAAAAAGTTAAAATATAAATTGATAGCTGAGAAGTAGGAGTAGGAGTTATGAAACATGGGCGGTTTGACTTTTTTTAGGCTGCATCAAAATAATACCGCAAATTCAATGGATCGAGTGAACAATAAGCTTACTAGTGCACACTAACCATCCTCAGAATGGAATCAAAATTTTTAAAATTAAAATATAAATTCATAGCTGAGAAGGAGTAGTAGGAGTTATGAAACATGGGCGCTTTGACTTTTTTTTCGGCTGCATCAATATTAACTTAATGCCGCAAATTCAATGGATCGAGTGAACAATAAGCTTACTAGTGCATTATATTAACCATGTCCTCTCCATGAAGCGTGCACACTAATCAACGACGGCGTTCTGTTCCTTGATCAGTAGTCATAGCGAATGCTGATTAACAAAATTGAAATGCCAAATTGAGTGAATATGTTAATGTCTGACCGCCATAATTGGCGTTAGCATTTGAAAAGAAAATTGGTGTTATTGGCATCGTGCAAGCACTGTCAGTTTGTCACAAGCTCTACCTAACCATACCTGTATTACTTTAATCTCGGGTAATTTATGAGCTAGTTGTTTTGATCCGTGAATGGCTCACTTTGATGTTTGAAGTACCTTTTTTTTTGTTTCTTTTGCAAGCAATTTAGGTCACTACAGTCGAGGATTCACTGTCAGTCCAGAACAACAGCTTGGGAAATCCTTCACGATATGATGAGCTGAAGCCTTAAGGGGATAAGTCTACAATCTAGCAAAAATATGTTTATCTTCAGGATGCAGAATCTAGTAGCTTCATCAGGGAAATTTAAGGACGCAGCCGATAAGTAATTTAGTGCTTACCATTTATCCCAAAATGAGTGGTTCATGCAATCATCTTACCATGATGCCATATTCTTTTCTTTCATTTTTCTTGATTAGCATCATTGACTTTTAGAGGCTTTTTCTTAAAATACTAATCAGACACTTTTAGTTGGTTTGATTTGAGAAGAGTTGTACCAGTTCTCTTCTTTTTTTTCCCTCCCTCTCTATTTCCTTTTTCTTCTTCACATATGGGATATGACCAAAACTTGTAGGGGGCCTATTATTGTGTTCATGCCCACCCCTGGATGTATAATACCTTGTTATACTTTAATTTGTGCCCTTGAAAAAAGAGCTAGTTGAAGATTTATAAACATAAACCATACCTATATAATTTTTGTTTTGTAAGTTGCAAATAAGATTAACCTATAGAGGGAGAGCCTGGCTAACTGAACTAACTAGGTTTAGAGGTGGAGAGAGCTCCCAAGAACATACACCACAGAAGACGAAAGACTGAACATGCTTTTGCCGACAAGTTGACTTACATTATCCACACACAACTCACCAAGTTGCATGCCTATGATAGTGGTGCAAGTACTGCCTATGTTTTTTTTTACATGCTGCAGAGGTTCACATGTTGTCGTCTCCAATACTGAGTTTCATTGCTAATTTACAAAACAATCTCCTTACAATTGTGTTTATATACATGTTCAGATATTATTGGACGTACTTACTTGCATCACATAATCGATAACCCGCATATCAGGGGCGGAGCCAAGGCCCGGCCACCCTGGGCCGTTGGCCGGGCTCCCCTGCCAGCCTGCCACTGATACGTAGTATAGATTTTGCATGTATAAAAAGAAAAAAGAAGAAGCTTACCTGATACGCCGTGGAGACCATCGGTTCGGCTTCGGCGGCGTGTGGCATGCGTGCGGGAGAGCGGCCTAACTCTAGCTCCAGCGACGCCTCAATACTCCCATTGACCATCATCCACCGGTCCATATCACCATCAGGACGGCGGTCGAACACACTCTAAAACCCACGCCGGTCGCCGGCCTCCGATGTCCGATCCTTCTCGCCTCTACATCTGGCCACGGGCAAAGGCAGATCGCCACTAGTCGCTAGCGACCGATGGACCAAGTGCCGATCCGTCGACGTTGAGCGTGAGGGCCGGCCGGGATTGTGGCATCGCGCGTCACGGAGGCCAACAGGGACGAGTCGCCGGACAGTTTGCTTTCAGGTTTAAGATTAATCTTCTTCTTTTTCTAAAAGACTTGTGTACTTAAATACTCTTATTTAGTTATATATGAGTGATTTGTTTTTGTTTGAGGCCGAGGGACAGACTAATGAGATCATTAGATTAGGAATAAATTTATGAATTCATCGACCAGACCAATAATTAGCATCAGTCCATCAGGCGTTCATATATCTTATGAGTTTTTTTATAGGTCGGGGGGCTCTGAAAGCCATATTTTGAAACTTTATAGGGTTTCAGGCATTCCTTAGAGCACACATCGCGCTGCCCGATGAAACTGAAAAGTAACTAAACAAACATAACATAGGGAGCGTAGGTTGTTACATTGCGTTTGAAAGGATCGGGCACCACGTTGCTACAATGTGTCTATCGTCAAGTTTTAGCCTCGCTCCCCAAAAATATGCTTCCAATTTGCATGCTGAAAGGGCACCCGTGAGAGTCATTTGTTCCTTCCTGATAGCAATTATCTTATGAGTTTTCTAACCAATAATTTGTCGTAGTTTTTAGCTTAATATTTGAAGTTAAGGCTTATCATTTTATTAATGCAAGTGGTTTTTTTACGCGGCATACCCTACAGTCAAATCCTAGGTCTGCCACTAGCATATTATCTCGCCCAGGCTCTTTAAAACTCGTGGCTCCGCCACTGCCGCATATTATTGCCCTCGTTCCTGCATAAATCCTTGAATCTCAATTTTCAAGATGAGTGGGTGCCTTATAAAAACCCAAAGTAGCAACGATTCCATTCCACTTGCAAGGAAGCACTGCCATCATATATATCTTGTAAGCAACTGTCCCCAAAGTACAATGCCTCCCTAATTGGATGCTTATATATAGGAAAAGCAATCAGCTGCACAATAATGGTTTCAAACAAGAGGCCAAGCAACCATAATCTAACGTGCTGCCAGCTTGATCCCTGCAGCGCCACAGCCGTCGATAGTATATAAAAAAAGAGTGCAAAGTTTCACGACATGCGGCAATATATATGCCAACATGCTTGTGTTAGAGTTACATATATATATACAGTACTGGTGAAGTCTTATTTATCTAGCAATACACCTATGATTATCAACTTTTTGCCAAGATGCTCCAAGCGGTCTCTGCTTATGGTCATATAACTGAGTGTACACACAGCTGGTTAGGTTACATTACTGGTTTGTATAATGGTCGATTTGTACTCCAAAGGCCAAGCAGCTATAATCTAATGCATTCTGACAGCTAGATCTGATGTTGCTACAAAAGAAGTAGGGCAAGCATGCATGCTGATAAATCCCAGGGAGAACTCATTTGAATTTATTCCACTACTTGCATACCACTAACATGCTTTGGACCGCCAATTGGATATAAGCAAAGTTGCTTTGGGAGAAAATATAAGGAAGCGGATTTGCCAAATAATTAAAAGAAAGGTCAGTTTGTGAGCATTGTACTGTAATTTATATAGAAAGAATATCCTAATTATAATTGGTGTGGTTGGCTGGTAGACAATATGCCAACCATAATAATGTCAATAAATTAAACTTGTAGCAGTCCAATATAATATCCAAAGAAGCTCTACTTAGAGTACTTCTAGATCCATTATTAGGAGTGATTTGGCAAATGCTGGAAGAAGAAAAAATATCCTGATTAAGATGCCTTTTAAAAATATATAAAAAAAGGTAAGAAAAATCCATTTTTTTCTAATATATAACCCTCTGAAAATAAATTCAACTTCAGTGAAGGAATTGATTGATGTTAAATTCGCTGATCTGTGTGAACCATAAACAAAGGAAATAGGGATATTCTTTCTATGCGAATGTGAAGTTAACATTAAGAATATAATCAATTTGCTGAAGCATTTAGCCACGAAAGAATTTGCAAAATATTGGGGGAGAAAAAAACTTGGAGACCATTCCACAACCTTGAACGAGAACTGCTTGAAGCATTAACCAGTTAAACTACCAATGGAGATTAAACTATCCTACTTGCCATAAAAGACATGATAGAAAGAGCCCAAAGAGTGAGCATGTGAGCCCATTTTATTGTTGGGGTCATGTGAGCAACTTGGTGTCTTCGATCACTTGCAAAGTTCTCTTGAAGCAAAGTCAACTCTCTCCAAAAGAATAATGAGGGCTCTTGTAGAGATGAAAACTAGGTCACCCATATCTGACCCATCATTTTTTTAATAGAAGAAAGATAAAAGTAGCCTAAACATCAGTGTACTGTTTATGGTCAGTGTAAAACAATTGGTACCATTCTCAATTGTTTGTTTCTTTTAAAACATCACACAAAAAACAAGAAGGGCTGATCGAGCCACTGAGGTTCCCATGTGCAGCTGGAATAGAATAGCTTATAATGTGTACTGATAATAAAATTACCATGAGCACTTAATGAGCACATCCAGTAACTAAAGCTTGGCATCTTAGAATGTGCAAGGTGGTTGCCACCATGCTTAGTTCTCCAATCTCCATTGTTGGCTCTTAGCGTACTAGATGACAGATGAGGCAGAGGAGAAATTAGGAGGGGAGAAACGTTCTATCTCATTATTTTCCAAATAAACATGCATATATAAAATACATTTCCAAACGCCAAGCTATAATAAAGACCCCTTTCTCTCTATTCCTTGCTGAAAACTTGTTTCACTTTCTCTTCTTGAACAGCCCCAGAGTTTCTAAAAATTTTATCGATCAGGAGCCTTCTAAAAAATCACATTAATGTTGTCTCTTGATTCATAGTTATATACTACTTTGATGTATGATTGTTTACTCAGACTTTCTTAGGTTGGTGCTCCCCAGCAAAACAGCTTATGATCGAACAATATATACATATTGTAGTCCATCAGGGTGATAAAGAACTTGAAAAGAACGTTGCAACTAGAGATATTGGGCAAAGCATATTTTCTTGGCAGTATTTATTTGCTTTTGATTCTTAGCTAGCATGGAGTTAATTAAGACTTCTTCTTTTTTCAAACCAGAATCTCTAACCTTTGCCCCCTTCTTTTTAGGTGGAGCTAGTAGTTGTTGTATATACTTTTTGTTAGAAAACAATATATAGTAATATATACATACTCTCTCAATCCTAAAATATAATGAATTTTCAGTTGTCTAAGTCAAATCATTTTAAGTTTAATCAAATTTGTAGAGAATACTAGTATCATCTATCACATCAAATAAGTAAATTATGAAAATAATTTTCATAACGTATGTAATGAAGCTCATTTCATACATACTATTATTATTCTCTACAAATGTGATCAAATTTAGCATGGTTTGACTTAGTAGAACTGAAAATCTATTATATTCTAGGATGGAGGGACAAGGGAGTACAACAACAGAAAATAAGTTCAATGAGGCCGAAAAGCAAAGAAAGCAATGGAAACCACAACCGATTATAGCTATTTAGGAAACAATTTATAGAAAAATGAAGGAAGCACTTCTTTTTTGCATGACAGATACCAGTGCAAAATTATGTTTGAAGGTCTCCCTGCATGCTTGAATAGAGATGGGCTTCTGATTGAAAATATAGCCGTTTGTGTTGTCCAAATGTTCTAGCTCATCAAAATGGTAATTTCCATATTTAAAAAGAGAAACGTTTGTGCATTGTTGATAACATGATGTGTGCAATTCACAACAGCAAAGATGGAAAACATCAGATTAGCAAACTGAAACTCCACAACTTGCAGGTACAGCCGTACATGCATTATTGGTTGTAATAATAATTTTTAGTTTAAAACAAAAAAACAGTATTGTTAGTATATTTCTAGCTTGCTCTGGAAAGATAAATAAATATATAATTAATGAATGCTCTCGCCGAAAGCAGAGCTGTATGGCCTCCCAAGACCACAGGAAAAATAATGCACTAGTCTAGCTTATCTGAACAACCTGGCTTTAGTCTTTAAAAATTCAATGCGATGATCTGCAAGCAAAATCCTGGTACCACATCTACATACGATGCTCGGTTGAATTGCAATTCACGCTACTTTCCAGTTCATCATGGAACAACCATTATGTATGTAATAACTGATTAAAAAAACTCCAAACAGAACAAAGCCAAAAGATCATCAAACCATTATCACAAGACAATTTCTTAAGAATTAAATATATAATACATCAGTTGTCCATGATCTTGTCACGGTATGCCACTTATTAGGCCATGAATTCAAAAAATGCATTTCTAAATCGCTAAACTCGTTAAGTGATACACTTCATGTGCATATTATCCACTTGACTACCTACCTATGTGGCATGCTAATTGTGTGCCTCTCTCTCTCTCTCCTCTCTTTCTTCCACTGTTGCCTCCTGCATCTCTCTCATCTCTCTGTCCGTTCTCTCTCACATTCTGTTGGTGCTAGGGGGGACATATATAGACTCGGGCTGCTGCACGTCAAATCTTGGATGCCCATGTGAAGATCGACGGCCAACACAGAGCGGTGCAGGCATTGCGTGATGGCATCTCCCTTGGGCGTGGATCGAGATAGAGATCGTCAATGGAGGCAGTCCAGTGTGTAGCGTAGTGCAGTTATAGCAAGCGGTATCATTGTCCACGTCAGTGCACGGTAATGCCTCGTTGTTATGTCGCATCCTTTTCCCAATCGAGTTGCATTAGCTCATTCATGGTGGAGGAGATAGGGCTATTGGGTAGTAGTAGTAGCAAGAGTAGGAGGAGAGGAGGAAGCTATATTGTGCCACCACAAGGCTTGTCGCCATTGTGGTGTTGAGAGAAGGACACCAACACGCCTCACCCCGTCATTATGAGTCACTATCTCACCTTGTGCTGGTCTCGGCTTGTCGCTAGATCTGGCAACTAGGACCATGCCACCATGAACTTTTATGGGTCAGAATCAATGTGGGTCAGAATTTTATGGGACAGAATCAATGTGGGCCCAAAACGACCATTTAGAGAAGTGACCGACAGTTGGCCACTCCAACCCTAGCTACCTTGGCCATTTTGCAATCCCCACCCTCTATCTTGACCTCTCTGGCTCTCCTCCGAGGGGATCTATGGCGATGGCAACAACGATTGTGACTGGCAACTGCTTTGTCTTAAGAAGAAAGAAGACTACGAAGGTCCCTATTCCCCACTCCTCTCCCCAAAAAGAGTTGTGGCAACGACAACTACCACATCTTTACTCTGGTATGAGGGAGTGAGGCTATGACCAACGATGGCTTTGTCTAAAGGCTATGTCGTCGTAACTTGTGTTTTCATATTGTTTTGACTCCATGTCAGAACTGGAGCAACAATTAGGCAGGTTTCTTCCCTTCTCGTAGTTATTTTAGGGATGGGAACGGGCTAGGCTGACAAGGCCAATGGGCCATAGAGGTCAGCCCTAAAGTCTAAAATGGGTGAATAGGATCAGAACCTATTAACCCAATGGATAAATGGGCTAACCCAATTGTTATATAATAACCTTTTTTCTTAATTTGTTGGTCTCCTTCGGGTTTTTTTTCAATAAACATAGTTGATCATAACTTAGTCCAATGACTTAGTCGCTCGATATCTAGCCAATGGAATAGATCTAATATGGACGGAGCCAACTCCCATGCATGGTCATTACGCCACATAGACAACGGTTAAGTGTTGGCATAGGCAATATAAGTGGACATGTGATGTACTACTTAACAAATTTAGCAATTCAAATAAAAAATACATCTTTAGAGTTCGTAAATTTAAGTGGCATATATCCACAAAGTCAAGGCCGTTGGTGCATTTAACCCATTTCTGAATTATTAAGCTACCTTGATTGGTTCTCTACACGTTTGAGCTATATGAAACCGAAAGGAGTACTGCAGCTAAGCAGCCCCTTGCATGCATAGATTAGTATAATGTTTCTTATGAAACTCCGGCGTTGAATTCAGGGCATGTGCTCTCCCACGTCACACTGAAACAACCACAACCATTCACTCTATTCAGTTAACACCACTCTCCTAGCATCTGAGATGCCATTCAGTTAACTACTTAACTCCTCCAATGATACTTGCTTCTTGAGCGGTTTAATTACCTGGGGGCTCGGAGACACATGAACACAGATGGGATCACGCTAAAATTTGTGCTGGTTGATGTGAGGCGAGCAGGTAGGGACAGAGAGACAGGTCCAGATTGGTGCGGCTAGCTGGCACAGCGACAACAGAGGCTTTGTCTGCTTCAGGCTCCGCGCAGCTTGCTTAGTTTAGTTTAGTTAGTTTAAGCTGTGGATTGAGCAATTTGCGGAGGAATAACTAAACTGATCAGTAAACCAAGTAAGCACGGGCACGGGGCTAAGCTGCCTCGAGGCGTGTAGCCGCTTGCCGCGCGTTGCTTGCAAGCCTTTGCCGCGTCAGCACTGCGGTGGCCCGGCCGGTGGCGGATCGAGTGAGCTGTTTCATGTGTGCGACTGCGATCTCTGATCAATGCTCCACACTGCAAGCAGGTTTTGCTTATGCAGCGCCACGCCAGAGAAGTAAATTAGACTAACTTAAAAGTTCAGAGAGGTAAATCGAACTAGAAGTAATTTTAGATTTTTTTTTTAATTGCAATGTTTTTACATGTAAAAATATTTGGATATTTTTTGAAGAAAAAATATTTTTATGATTTTTGAAAAATATTTTTAGTCTGGCTTACCTCCCTGACCTTTTAACTTAGTCTGATTTATCCCCTTTTATGTGACGCTACATCGGTAAAACTACTATCAAAATCATCCAAGATGCAAAACAAATTATTTTAAAAGTTGAAAGAGATTAAACAACTAGTTTTGTAGTTTGTAGAGAAAAATCGGACAAATGTGATAGTAGAGGGAGGTGAATTCGAATTTTTCATTTTAGCAAACCTGTCCCGGTACTTGGGCCCAAACAAACGAATGGCATAATACGGATGAGAGTACGAGACTCCTCTGACTTTGGGCCAATTTACAGAGTCAACTACTTACACGGACGGGGGCCTCCTCATGTGGCCTCTGGGCCTTGTCACGTATCAAGCCTGGAACCTCCCTCCCAAATTCCTTATTGCACAACCAACCAATATATACCACCTCATCAGAGAGAGAGAGAGAGAGAGAGAGAGAGAGAGGAACGGGAAAAACGTGTGTGTATTCCGAGAACCGAGATCCACTCACCTCATTCAGAATATTATGCACAACATTCACTTGGAGTTGGAGATTTCATGAAAATGATGATGAAGTCGTCAGATCCAACCAAGCGGAAGAAGTCCAGTCACGGAAGAGAAGTTCAACGAACCTGCTCCATGCCCAGAACTTGCATTGCATCGGCGTGACAAGCAGCTTGCCAAATGCCAACGAATTTCCGAGGGAATCCGCGAACTTTTGAGGGAAAGTAAGCTGCGCTGGGAAACGACGAAACGTATGGGAAGAGAAGGAAGGATCAGACTTGTGATGTGAGAGAACTGGTAGTAGCACTGGATGTTCTGAATTCATGCGCGAAGGCTGCAGGTAGTGTTAGGGCGCCTCCAACGGTTGTTGAAGTCGCAGGCTTAAGTTAATCTATCCAATCCAACGTGGCAAAGAGAGAGCATGAAAAAACATCTCGCTAGCGATGACCAAAGCGCTGGTCTCGCTCAACTTCCAAGAATTAATGTCTCTCTGTCGTTCCGCGTTTTCAGGATATGCACAGCGAGCAGCCTACGTTTCTTTTTTATTTTATTCAACTTCTCTAAATAATAGTATTTTTTTCTTATAATAATAAACAAGCACTTGTCCAACTTATCGAGCCATAAACCAATCAGTTACCAACGATTTGGATCCACCGCCGCGGACGTCCTTAGCAGTCAGTTGTCACTTGTCAGTCAACGAACCACACTCTCCTTCTCGAAATAGTAGATGTGACAGCGGACCAATGCACGGTCGATTTTCTGTTTACCATGGGATTGGGATCATCGATTCAGCCTCGTCTAAAGTTTACTTGTTATCCCATCAAACGTTTAATACATATACAAAGTATTTAATATAGATTAAAAATAATTAATTATATAGTTTACGACTAATTTACGAGACGAATCTTTTAAGCCTAATTAGTCTATGATTTGATAATATAATGCTACATTAACATATATGCTAATGATGGATTAATTAGATTTAATAAATTTGTCTCGTGGATTAATGACGGATTCTTTAGTTTGTTTTTTTTATTAGCATCCGAACACCTCATGCAACATCTACATATAACACCCGATGTGATACCTTAAAACTTTACCTCCATCGATTATTTTTTTAGCCCGGCGGAAAGTTATTATTAGAGCAAATATAATAAGAAGCTACAAGTAAGTTGAATGCTGAGGTGGATGAGAGATTGGAGAAGCGGGCAGTAAGCTTACAGTCAGCTTGACATAAGAACCAAGAAACTTTGTGAAAGAGACAAGTAAGCCGTATATTAATAATAAAGATATAATTATTATATAGGTGGGCTGAGGAGTAAGGCTATAAGAATTTATTCGGCCAGCAGCGGGCTGTTTTAGGTCGTTGGCTGGCGAGGTGTTAACTGTTAACGAGTTAATGATGATGATCACTCCTGCCACCTTTTGCATATGCACAGGGAATTGGAAAAGTGATCTTCCATGGCGCCGTTTTAAGGCCGGTAGCAGTTTGAGTTTCATGGTCCCATTTCTAATACACTTTGGTATTCAAAATAGTGTAAACAAGTTTGATCCATAAAACTTATTTTTTCCTATGAAACTATTTTTCACCTCTCTTTTCATTTAAACTATGTCACCTCAGCTTATTTAATGTCCATAAAACTTACAGTGAGACCGACATAACTTTTAAGAGCAAGTCCAATAATAAAGCCATGCGTTTAGCTATTAGCGAAGTTACAAAAGTCAAACTATACAATAGTGGTCTATTATTTGTCTATAGAAGACTTTTTAATCTATAGTTTTATGCATATCTCACCTTCGTTTTTCTTATCCTTGTCACATTCACTTAATGTATGAACCCAACACTGCACATGCATCCTTGCCTAGCTTGTTGCTTGCATGAGACACTACTACACAAAAACTTTTACAAGACGTTTCCAAAACGGCCTCCGAGGCGGTTGAGCCGGTTGCCCGACTCGGTTATTCGTGGCAGGGCAACCGGCCCAGCAAACGCCTCGGTTAATGCTTAATCGAGGCAGACAAAATAACAAAACCGCCTCGGTTATTAACCGAGGCAGGCATCCTAACACAACCGTCTCGGTAAAATCATTAACCAAGACGGACATTTTAACTCAACCGCCTCGGTAAATCATGCCCAGCCCGCTAGCCCACACCAGCCCACTGCCAGCCCACTACCATCACCAATATATATATGAAATCAGAAACCCTAACACTCCGCTCTCCCTCTCCTCTCTTTCCCGCAGCGTGCGCTCTCGGAATCGTGACCTCTCGCGATCTCCGTCTCCCGAGCGCGACGTTGTGCGCTCTCCCCCTACCTCCATCTCCCGAGAGCGGCGCCCCTCTCCCCCACAGCCGGTAGGCAAAGGCTCGGTGCCCCTTCCTCCCCCTCACATCTCCCTCTCCCCACGGGATGGCACGGTGGTAGCAAGTTGTGGCGCGGCATGGCGGCCGGATCCCGGTGGCCTGGCGGCCGGATCTCGGATCTGCCTCCCTCTCTCTGCGCGTGGGGCGGTGACGGCGGGCCCGTCCCTTGGCAGCACGCGGAACATCCAAAGGTGGCGCGACGCTCGAGGACCCGGCGATCGCGCAGCGAGCAGGACCCAGCGGCCAGATCCGTCCACATGCAGGTCTCCTCTCTCTCGATCTACTCTCTCTCCCCGTCTCCCTCTCTCACTCTTGGTCTCCTTGCAGATCCAAGGCAACGGCGGCACAGGCGAGCAGACAGACGGCAGCGTGCAGCCAGATCCCGGTGGCCGGAGGCCGGATCCGGCGGCGGGCGACCAGATCCAGAGGTGGGCCGACGGATCTTGGCGGTCCGACGAGGAGCGGCGGCGGCGGCGGCGCGTGGATGGACTCGGTGGGCCTGTAGATGGGCTCGCTGGGCTTGCCCATGGGCTTTCTTATTTTTTTGTTTTTTTATTTAATTAACCGAGGCGGATGGTCAACCGCCTCCGTTAAAGGCCCGATTAACCATGACATTTTGACAACCGCATCGGTTAATGCTTTTTGTCCGCCTCAGTTAAGATTGCTATAGTAGTGAGAGCCTAAGCTCTCATCTCTTTCTCCGCGCTCTTCTCTTTGCCACATCAACGTTTGTTGAAGTCAATTATTATACTTGCTCTAACAAGAAAGGTTGTTATGCAGGTGAGACAGTACAGCCTGTACAGCTAAAGCAAATCATTATTTTATAACAGGAAATGTGCTTATATAAACCCAAAAAAGGGGCAGGGGTTACGTACTTGATCCCCGATGCTATGAAGGATAGAGGCATAGCCGTGTAGGTCTCGGACATGATACCGCTACAAGGTACATCGAGCCAAAAATGTTATTACCCAAATTGATGGGTACATGCCCGATCTTCCGAGAGGTAGCCGGTAAGTTCGATTTGTGGAGATCTCGACGTTGGCGATCCGGCTTCAAATCAGACACGATTCGAACCCTGCAACCGTTACACCACTGCTCCATTGGTTATCAACCAAGCACAACTTGATTGACCTCGCCAAGAAGGCTTTTCCTGCAAGCGAATCGAAGAGCACAAGCAAGAAGGTAAAACACGCAATCTGATATTGCAAATATGAATGACGCGAATATCAATAGAGGGTTCTAGAACTTCGGTTCCAAAGGACTAATCGACACGAGTGGAGGAGATCAAGAGCGGGGCCTGGATCACTTTGTAAAAGGATTTGTCACCACAGCACAATGAACGATTCGGGCTCGATGAAAAACTAAACTCTAAACAAAACCCAATTGTATAGCAATGGCGACGGCTGTGTTTATAGTCTAAAACTCGACCTAGGGTTGGGGACGGCCAGGGGTTGGGCGCCCACAACTTGGGCTTAAGGCCCGACACGATACATGGCCAAGTTGGCCCAAATAGGTGACGCAGCACCTTGCCATGGTCACATAGAATGATCCACGGACCTTCTGGAGCTAGGACCAGATCCAAAACGACGGCGTCATCGTCCCCTTTCCAACGCATCCAAGAACGGCCCATTTCGATGTCGTATGAGAAAGTTATGATCGAAATAGTGACGACGTGTCTGCTTGAATCCGAAGGCGACGTGGCGGTGAGTTGGGAACGAATTGCAACTTGGGGAAGACCATGGCGTCGCTTGTGTGTCCAAAGATGGCGATATCCTCATCATCCTCCCTTCTCGAATTGAGTCGCCCTCGACTCCATCTTGGCGATGTCCTCATCATCCCCTTCTTCTAGAATTGGAGTCATCCTCGACTCCATCCCATCATCAATGAACTCCTGCAAAAGGTTAGTGGCGGCAGCAATGCACCGTATATAAAAAGGTTGACAAAATATAGTATAACATGGTGCATCAGATTATCACATAACTTCAGCCCGATGAGCGAAGTTGTAGCAAGAAAAGCACCTCCTTTTAACTTAATCTCATTGTTTTTAGCAATGTCATTTGGAGGTTTATTTTTAATCTCATTAGCATGTTTAACAATATCCGTAGGAGACAAAGGCAAGAATGTAATTTTCTTGTCCTTATGTATGATAGTGTATGTATTAGTTCTACCATGGTGTAAAGCATCATTATCAAATTCCCATGGTCGACCTAACAAAATGGAACAAGCTTGCATAGGGACAACATCAAAATCAGCGATATCATGATAAGAGCACGTGAAAAAAGCTAATGCGTGCGATTTAGTTACCTTAGTCTTACCACTATTATTGAACCATTGAAGTTTATATGGATACGAATGTTGTCGTGTGGTCAAGCCAAGCTTGTCAACCAAATCTGAACTCACCAAGTTGTTGCAACTCCGCCATCAATGATAGTGAGAACACGACAACCCCGCACAATGAGATACATGTGGAACAAATTGTGGCGTTGGATCTTCATCTCTTCTTCATGTCCCACACGTACTCAACACACTGCACACAAGAAGGCTAGGGTAGTCCGCGATAGCGACCACGGAGTCAATGGTGATGGCCTCCTTGTCTTGATCGCCCTCGGTGGGATCTACATCAATGTTAGCGACAAAGGCTAAATCATCTTCAACATCACTAGCACTTACATATCCATCCTCGGTAGCAATGAAAGAGCGACGGTTGGGGCACTCCTTCATGACATGTCCCATGCCTTTGCATCGGTGGCAAATGATTTTAGAGTCGGACGAGGAGGAGCTAGTAGAAAGCACCCGAGTGGCACCTTTCTTCAGTTGTGGAAACTGCACATTAGACAATTTACTTACCCCAAAGAAAATAGAGGTGTAGATGGTCGTGGTGCAACAGAAAGCTTGGGCATCTCCGGCTCGGAACAGTCACTGAAAATTCCTCCCATTGTTAGACCCGAAAATCTGGTGTTGTTTAGTCCTGTACTTCTCATTCTGCCTTAATAGCAAGATGATATAATTGGGAAAAATTATGCCATTCTTTGTAATCAAGTATGTTCTCAGTATATCATGGTTTAAACCACCAAAAATCTAGCACTAGCATCATTATCATCTTCATTTATACCACAACGTGCTAAACCAATAAGCAATTCTTGATAGTATGCTTCTACTCCTTTATCATCTTGTTTTAAAGTTTGTAGTTTCAAACGTAAATCACGTTGGTAATAAGGAGGAACAAAACGAGATTTCATACGTTGCTTTAAAACATTCCAAGTTTGAGGCACAGCAGTAGCATTATTGGCATTGCACAAGAAGGCTTTTCCTGCAAGTGAATCGAAGAGCACAAGCAAGAAGGTAAAACACGCAATCTGATATTGCAAATATGAATGACGCGAATATCAATAGAGGGTTCTAGAACTCGGTTCCAAAGGACTAATCGACACAGTGGAGGAGATCAAGAATGGGGGCCCTGGATCACTGTAAAAGGATTTGTCACCACAGTTACAATGAACGATTCAGTTTCTCGATGAAAAACTAAACTCTAAACAAAACCCAATTGTGTAGCAGCGGCGACGGCTGTGTTTATAGTCTAAGACTCGACCTAGGGTTGGGGACGGCCAGGGGTTGGGCGCCCACAACTTGGGCTTAAGGCCCGACACGATACATGGCCAAGTTGGCCCAAATAGGTGACGCAGCACCTTGCCGTGGTCACACAGAATGATCCACGGACCTTCTAGAGCTGGGACCAGATCCAAAACGACGGCGTCGTCGTCCCCTTTCCAACGCATCCAAGAACGGCCCGTTTCGATGTCGTATGAGAAAGTTATGACCGAAACAGTGACGACGTGTCTGCTGAATCCGAGGGCGACGTGGCAGCTGAGTTGGGAACGAATTGCAACTTGGGGAAGACCATGGCGTCGGTGTGTCCAGCATGGCGATGTCCTCATCACAAAAACAAGTCAAAGCTAGGGAAATTAGTGCTGCTTTTATGGCACTGCTTCAATCGGGAAAGACTTTCACATACGGCCCCATCAGCACATGTACATCAGCTATAGATGTTCAACGGCCCGGCACGGCCCGGGCCCGTGCCAGGCATAGCCCGATGGGGTTTGGGCGGCGACGTCGTCGTGCCCTCTACCGGGCGTCGAGAGCGAGGGCACCGTGCACGACCCACGGCCTGAACACGGCTTTGTTGGGGCGTTTATCGATTGATTGAGCCGAGAAAATAGCGCCCAGGATATTCCACGATGAAGCGAAGCGCGCCGCGCGAGCCGGGGGGGGGGAGAGGCGCGAGCCACCGGAGTGGAGGCGGGAGGGGCATCCGCGGGCGCTCACGGCGCCGCGCGAGGCGCGCGAGGGGAAGAGGGCGTCTCGCGCTCAACGACCGGCCTCGATGCCACCAGCCCCATGAGCTACGTTGCAACGACATCTTTCATCTGTTGCTCTCTTTCTTTTTTTTTAACTTCATCGACACCTTTCCGCCTCCGCCATGGCACCACAGATCTGCGTGCCGATAGGGCCGGATCTGCTCCTATCCATGGTGGTGTGACTTCTCTAAGAGGAGAGAGTGAGGAGAGTGAAGGGGAAGACCCATGATTTTGAGCTTTTCTCCTGAGGGCGGGGAAGGAGGCTGGCCTTGGGGGGGGGGGAGGAGGACCTACGACTGAGAGCGAGGGCCGAGGGGGTCGTGTTCTGCTTCTCAGGGGTGTTAGGGGTTAGCCACACAAGGCTCTGCTGAGCGGACGTGGAGGAGATGGGGTGTTAGTTTAGTCGGGTCGAGGGGGGAGCGGGGCGGTGGGCGGTGGGCCGGGAGGGAGGAAGGATGAGGAGGCCCAGGAGGAGGAGGGCGGGCAGGCCGATCGCCATAGCAGTGCACCCAGGCTAAATTTAACAAGCTAAAATTATTTAGTCATCCAAACGGACCCAGTGTCGGGCTAAAAAGCCGACCATGTTTGTTCAGATGTATTTATAACATCAAACTCTGAATGTCATATTGCTTGGGCGATAAGTTATGGTGTAATTGAACAACGTGAGAGAAAAATAATGTTCGTTGATCGAAAAAGTACGGCTTATAAACCAAACGAATAGGACATTGGACGACATCTTTCATTCTCTCTTTCTTTTTTTTAACTTCATCGACACCTTTCTTAAGTACAAGCAGGTGATTATCCATTATTCTCTAAAAAATCGTGCTCTCCAGTGTAGCACATGATTTTTATTTTTCTTTACCAACAGTCTGTTTAGATTTACCTAACTGAAAGTTCTTCCAGCCGGATAGGTAGCTAAATCTAGCTAAAGTTTAGCTAAGTCTATTAGCTGGATCGTTTAAATCCATAGCAGCTAAATTTAACAAGCTAAAATTATTTAGTCATCCAAACGGACCCAGGCATGTAAACCGACCATGTTTGTTCAGATGTATACCAAATATACTCATATTGGAACGAGGGGTGTAATGAACAACGAAAAGTCCATAGACAAAAAGCCTATAACGATTGCAGAAGTTACTAGAATTGAGTTGCTTGCAACATACAGTATACAGTAATGAATAATTAATGCATGCAGAAGCGGAAGAACATCCATCCGTGTACCCATACCCTTATAGATAGCGTGGGTTATTTTTGGAAGAAAACGTGTCGAAGAAAATGTTTTTCTACTATATAAGTTTTCGTAGCGGTAATCTATTACTCCCTCAGTCAAAAAAAAAAAAAATGCAATTATAATATCTATGCTGGTTAATCGAGTTCAAATTTAATCAAATTTATAATAAATAATATTAATATTTATATCTCTAAATAAATATATTATAAAAATATATTCTATAACTAATCATGAATGTTTGTATTTTTTTTATTTAAATTTAGTTAAAATTCATGTTGTTTGAATCTAGAAATATGAGAATTGTATTCTTTTGTGGCCAGAGACGGATATTATAGGAAATATTCCCCTTGACAAAGGGGAAAGGAAATATTCTGTCACTAGGGCCTTATTTAGATTACATCAAAGTTCTAAGTTTTTTCATTCTCTCTCCATCACATCAATTTTTGGACGTATACATGGAGCATTAAATGTAGGTAAAAAAAGTAACTAATTACACAGTTTGGTTGTAAATCACGAGACAAATTTTTTAAGCCTAGTTAATCTATAATCAGACAAAGTTTGTCAAATACAAACAAAACATGCTACAATGTCCGAATTGCAAAAATTTGCAATCTAAACGAGGCTGCCTGGAAGACTCGATCGTCTCCGGTATCCCTTTCTGAGGAAGCCAAAACCGAAAACACCCGATAGACCCGCAACATTCTAGTAGGCTTTTCCTTGTTTCATTCATGGACGCGTAAGCCGAGGAAAACAAACACACGCCTCGCTTCCCCCGCCGTTTCCGCGACCGCGGCGTTGACTCGCTCCGCCCCCTTCTCCACTGCCATCCCGGCCCCACCTGCCCGCCCCCACGCGTCAGCGACGGTAGCGCGGCGAGCCCAACAGGAGAAGAAAAGCGCAACAGCGGCAGTGTCCCTTCCGGCTCCGGCTGGGAGTGCGGCGCGCGCGGGCGGTGCGGCGGGACCAGTTGGGATTCGGACCCGGTCCGCGCTGGGGGCCGGCCTGTGTCACCCTCACCTGTGTCCGGGAAGCGGCTCGCACGCAGTCTGGTTGGGCTCGAATGGTCGGTGCCGGACGCCGGGCGCGGAACCCTAACCCTAGGGGCCGGCTATATTAGATGCTGGGGGGCGGCGCCGGAGGCGGTGGCGCGGGCCTGGGACTGGAGCTCTCGGCGGTGATTCAGGCGGCCGTCGTCGGCCTCGTGCTCTTCTCCGCGGCCGTCATCGCCGTGCGCCGCGCCGCCTCGCGCTACTTCGTCGTCGACGCCGCGGGGTTCGCCGCCTCCTACGACGATCACTACCACAGCTCGCCTCACTACCCGATGGGGAATCCGCAGGAGCAGGGGACCGCCGCAGCGGACCTCACGGGGCCCTGCGCCGCGTGTGGTGGCGTCGCCTCCAAGAAGTGCTCCCGGTGCAAGCGCGTGCGGTACTGGTGCGTGCGTCTCCTCCTACCTAGTATCCGCCTTGTGGATTGTACTGGTACAATGCGCTGCATGTGATCTTGCCGAGTTCCCAGCGGAATTTGTCGCTTCTGCTGTGTGATTTGGTGGCTGGGGCGGACAATCGTGCCTCCGGGATCTTGCATGGTTCTTGACCTTCGCCCTGCTGCTCCTGCTTAAGAAATCTATTTTTACAATCGTGGCTTAGTTTCTTGGAAATTTGGTGTTTCGGGTGGGTCATTGCGATTGTCCATGAGTTTGAATTCACGCAGTTGCTGGGAGTTTCTGATCCTGCCAAATGCGTGGTTCTTCTGGGTTTTCTGCAATTTGCTGTTCTGGGCGCATGGTAAAATTTCTGGTGCTTGCTTCCTGTCTTGAATGAGGTTTTCTTGTGCTGGATAGGAGATTTAGCCTCTCTTTGTGTTTGGATGTGTGTCCTTGTTTGGCAGCACACAAACAACTATGGCAATCCTATTTGTCTTGGAGTGTGTGATAATCCATTCACAAACGAGTGCCTGTTCTAGTGTGGAAGTCGTTGGTTTGTATGCGCTTGAAATTAGTAACCCCCCTTGCTAACTTCAATGCATCATAGCCTACTGATTTTTTTTCTGAGGCTTATTTGTTGAAACTAAGGAAACAAAGAGTTGAAAACAGTGTTGAACTAATGACCGCATGGCAGTTCCCTGTCCTTGATGTTTTCTGACTGTTTCAATCTATCAAGGTGGAGGCAAAAGCTATCTTTTCAGTTCCTATACAAATGTTGATTTAATGATAATGTGTACTCCTACACATCAAACAATATCAAATCCATTTTCTAAAAGGTAATATGGTTGGTTTGATTGAAACCATATGGATTTCATTTGGGTGTAGTGTGGGTTATTTTGTCCTGTTTGGCAATATTTGTCTGTTGGCCACGTGGAACTTGTAAAACAGATGATAGATATGCAGGTTATTGCTGTGTGTTGTTTATTCTCGAAATTGATTGAATGGACTCGTAAGCTGGCAAATGGATTGTAGAGAAACAAATATTCTTGCTGCCTTACTATGTTGTGGCATGAATCTGTGGACTCCGATGTAATGTTGTCACAGAACCCTGTCAATGTTTTTTTTTGGTAACAATGCTGTTATGTTGCTCTCAGGCATTAATCTCATCATTTACTCTCTTCTTCAGTTCCCAAGATTGCCAGACAAAGCATTGGCAAACGGAGCACAAATTCAAGTGCAAACAAATGAAATCATTGGATCCTGCTGACAAGTTATCCTGTGGAATTGAGGCCAACAGTAAGAAATCATCAGGTTTCGGCCGCATCTCATTGGTGCCTGCCTGTAAAAAGATAAGCAAGGTATACTCTTTTAACCTATATAAATCTGTAAATGTTTTAACTTTTCAAGTGTCTGCAACCATTTTTGTTTGTCTCCCCTATGCACAGGGTCAGGTTCTCTTTCCTTATGATGAATTCTTAAAATTGTACAACTGGAAGGACCTTTATGTTGTACCTTGTGGGCTTATGAACTGTGGCAACAGGTACAGCATAATAATACTTTATATTATCATTTGTTTGCTTTATTTACACATGCCTCTTAAATGCACATGATAAATCCTCTTTTTTCTGTGCAGTTGCTTTGCTAACGTGGTTTTACAATGTCTCTCATACACGAGACCACTTGTGGCCTATCTCTTAGGAATGGACCATAGCAGGGAATGTATGTGATTGTCTATAATATGCATGCATTGATGACATCTCGTTATTTGCTTAAAATTGTTCATTTCTATGCTTCAGGTTCTATGAGACATGAAGATTGGTGTTTTTTATGTGAGCTACAATGTCATATTCACAGAGCTAGTGGAAGTTTGCACCCATTTGCTCCTACAAACATTCTTTCTCATCTGCCAAATATTGGTGGCAATCTTGGCTTTGGTAGGCAAGAGGATGCTCATGAATTCATGAGGTGAATTTCTAGTATTCTTTACTTACTTTACATGGATGGCTCCCTGTTGGATCGTCTTCAATTCAATGTGCTGTTATTTATATTTTTGCAGGTTTGCAATTGATAAGATGCAATCTGCTTGCCTTGATGAATATGGAGGTGAGAAGGCTGTAGATCTTAGCACCCAAGAGACAACCATTATTCAGCACATATTTGGTGGGCGACTGCAGTCACAGGTTTCTTACGTTTACATTTCCACTTCAACCATTTTAAATATGTATTTGGTTTTCTTTTGCCTTTGCTTTAATCAGCTCTGAACTTCTAATTGAGCTGCATTCTGTTACAATTCATCAACAGCGTATAGTGCCTAATAATTAGAAAGATGTGTGCAGGTTCAATGCACTGCATGTGGAATGGTCTCAAAACGCTATGATAATATGATGGATTTGACTGTTGAAATTCAAGGTGATGCTGAATCATTGGAAAAATGCTTGGATCAGTTCACTGCTATCGAGTGGCTTGATGGGGATAATAAGTACAAATGTGATGGGTAAGGTGACTTTGTGCAAGTGCTTAGTTCATGTATCTAGACACATGCACTTCCTACATATTTTTTAGCCACATTTATCAACCAATTTAGTTTGAGTGCATGCTGAGATTACCTTCAACCCCCCCCCCCCTAATGATCAGTACAAAGCACAAATTTATATCATGTATGCACATTTGAATGTCTTGTAAATACATGGACATAAATAACTAGAAGTCAAACACTAGTGTGTTCTAAAGCCTAGGTGAGCTGGTAGGTATTCATATTATTAATTTTGTAATAAATTGTTAGTGCTGGTTATTTAATGCTGAAATAATTAATTATCACGTATTTCTGGAATTACCTAAAGTCCTGTATTTTTTACTAGAGGAGCAGGGAAATATGTCATCTCGTATGCCATAATTTGAGGGGCGTAATTATAAATTCACATCCAGACCACTTGTATTTTGGCCAGTTGCATGTACTTCCCCCAATCCAAATATAAGTTCAATTACAACTCCAATGCAATCTTTTGCCTTATTTTCCCATGCCTGCCCCTACTTAAATGCACCCTAATCAATGAAGCCGGCTTATGTTTGGCTGCTCTAATAAGCCGGCTTATGAGCCAGCTTATCAACCATGGTATAGTGTTTTCCTCTCCCAACAAATCAGCCGTACAAATCAGCACAAGTGGTTTATAGACCAGCCGAACACGCTTTAATTTGCCACCTATCTTAGGGGGTGTTTGGTTCTTTAGTCGCCCCTAAAATTCATATCACATCGAATGTTTAGATACTAATAAGGAGCATTAAATATATATTAATTACAAAACCAATTACATAGATGGAGGCTAATTTGCGAGATGAATTTTTTAAGCCTAATTAATCTGCCATTAGCACATGTTTACTGTTTAAAAGATTTGTCTCGTAAATTAGTCGTAAGTTGTGCAATTAGTTTCGTAATTAATCTATATTTAATACTCCATGCATGTGTCCAAACATTCGATGTGACAGGAATTTTAGGAGGCGCCTAAAGAACCAAACAGAGCCTTAACTGTTGAAATGATTGATGGCTAATATTCATTGTACCCTCACCTAAATCCTTCTGTCCAAGTCCAAATGGACCTATATTTGGGATCAGAGGTAGCATGTGGTTTCAGTTTGTAGACTTCGTTTAGATCAAAGTATTGAACATTCTTTTATGCAGATGCAACGACTATGTGAAAGCACGGAAGCATCTTTCAGTTCATCAAGCTCCAAATATACTTACTATCACTCTCAAAAGATTCCAGGTTACGGCATCAGTTTGTTAGAACTGTATCAATGAAGTTATATGATTGCATTATAACAACTTCAAATAACAAACTTGTATGTGCCTGTAACAGAGTGGTAGATTTGGGAAACTGAATAAAAGAGTTACGTTCCCTATGGAGTTAGATCTGACACCATACACGAGTTGCACTGATGGAAGTGACCTGTATGATCTCTATGCTGTGGTCGTTCATCTGGATATGCTGAATGCGTCATTTTTTGGACACTATATATGCTATATCAAAGGTTATCAAGGAAGGTGGTATAAAATTGATGACTGCAAGGTATATATAGTTTAACATTTGTATTGTTACGACACAAATAATCTGTTATAAGCACCATTTTACCAGCTTGCTTCTTTGTATATGTAGGTTATGGTTGTTGATGAGGAGGAAGTACATGCTCAAGGCGCGTATATGCTTTTATATAGCAGGTATTTGCTGTTCCAATGATTTTGATGCTGCCTATCATCGTCTGTATCATTTTTCATGTGGGTTTGGGTGCAGTGCTCGTTTATATTAAAACTTCACATTTGTACCTCACGAGAATCCAAATCTATTTGTCAATTTCTGCTTGATCTGATCATATGGACATTCTTGCTTTTCTTTTGCATTTGTACTGCTGCTCCCAGGATTGTGTGCTTGGTTTTGTCATCGTCAACCAAATACAATTGTACTATACTGACTGGAAAAAAATATCCATATTGCCTGTTTTGGGAGGTGAAAGAACATATGCGGCCAATGGGAAATATATCGAACCAACCTAAACCCTGCTGTATGAACTATCAACTGTGATAATGCACAATGTGACAAGCACATAGCTCAACCTGCTTTCCCTATGTTTATTGTTTGTTCTTTTGATTTCAGCCAAACAACTAAATGTGTATCATAATTGTCTAATCTTAACCCTTTTGGGACACTATTGTTCTCATTCTAAAATTTACATGTTTTCTCTATTGAATCCATTTTTCTTATATATTTAACTAGTACTTGTCAGATTGCTGTAAAGCGTGCCGTTTGGACTGAAGAGCTGACAAATTTCCATTTCCATTTGACTCTGCAGGAGAAAAGCTCGTCCCAGGCCACTTGTTACAGTTGATGAGTCTGTGAAACAGCAACAACAGTGCAAATTGTTCCCTTCAAATGGACAAAGCCACATGATACTAGCAGATGCAACATTAAACTGTGTATCATCTTTGAAGACTACAGAAGATCAGTTACAGCAGGATTGTGAATCCAATAATGAATCTTTGCATGAAATGGATATTAAGGACCAGGAGTCAGACTTGGATCTACGTACAAGCATTGAAGATGACAAATTCATTAGCAATGAAAATCTACATATACCAGGTTCACTAGTATCACATGTTCTCGAAGATGCTAGAGCTCCAGATTCCTTTGCAGAGCAATGCGAGGTGCAAGTTGGCCCTCCTTTAGAAGGTGGTCCTATTACGATGAGCTCTGTGCAGTTTGGCAACTCCACAAGCGAAGCATCTTCAGAACATTCCTTTGCAGAGCAATGCGAGGTGCCTGCCTCATGTATTGATTCAGTTGACTATATGGATGTTGATACTGAAGCTGGCACAGAAGTTGAGAGATGGGACGGACAAAGACCTGTCTTAGATGATTCAGTTGGAAGGCCGAATAATAGCACAGCAATTCTAACTGCAAATGGGATGTCAGGAGAACCCAAACCATCATTTTCCTCTGGTTTTTTTGATAAGCTCTCAAGAAAAAGGTCTTCCTTTGCAGAAGAGGATAGTGCTGGCTCTCCTCGAAAGTTAAATGGCTATTGCAATGGACATCTCAGCAGTCTAGAGCAAGGAGTTCTTGCCAACTCTGGAAGTGAAAAGTGCAATGGAGATACACTCGTGACATCCATTAATGGCAATTACTATGCAGTCAATGGTGATATACAATCTAGCAATGATTCCTTGCATGCAGACAAGAGAGATGTGCCTTTTGTTTCTCATGGCTTTGAGCCAAGACCTTACAAAGTACTATCAGACAGCAACAACAATTGCAGTAGGACAAGCAATGGGAAACCTAAAGCTTGCCAAGGGGACATGTCATTTTTACCTCGGGGCTTCCTTGGAAGGCCTAGTCCTAGAGGAATTTCAGTCAAAGCAGATGATGGCTTGCCATTTAGTAATGGTGCATCATCATCCTTTGGGAATGGAAAAAGTAAGTCAAGTAACAACTCATCTTCTATAGGTGGCTTGTCTCCTGGTTTCCTTACAAGACATCGCAGGGAATCCACGGTCCTAGGCACAAGCTCTGACATTTCAATGGATACAAAATCTAATGGTGCTGCAGTAATGCCAGACCATGCAGAAGAAAGGGTTTCGGATTGTACGACAAATGGATCTTCATTCCAAATAAGAGCAGCGTCCGACCACCTTGATGAAAATGGCCTTGCAATTTTGACCACAAAAAATAACAGCTGTGGGCAAGAAAATGACAGTAATGGAACCCCCAGCATGAATCATGATGGATCTGAACATGATGGACTGCGCCGACGAATAACCTCAAAAAAATTTGAGCAGGATGGTATTGATGCCCAATAAAAGCATGACTGTGTTGCTATAGCTGGTGAGAATAGAGGCCATTCGAGCACACAAGTGAGAGCCTGTGTGCTCATGTCATAGCTGGTATATAAACTGATGAAGGGCTGTGAGCTAGGAAGTAAATGCTAGCTGATTGATTGCTCGAAACTGCTACTGGAGCAAGCATTGTTTGCTTGATAGATTTTTTCCCTCTTTCGCCACGTGGCTCCCACTTGTCAGAGGGGTAGAGGGGTGTCTCTGGGTTTCCACACAATTTGCAGAAACCCAGATGCTCCCCTAATGCCATGCTATTTTGTTGGCCTTAGTGTTAGGTACATAGCTGAGCGTAGGCTTACTACTGTTCCCTTGATCCATAGCTTCAATAAACTGGAACTGCTGACTCCTCCGGTGTCCTGAAAGCTGAATTAATTGTAGAGTGATATAAGAGGAAATTCTCATGGCTTTCACCTTTATATTTTGCATCCCTTTGCCTCGCATGATATATTTTGTTGATGTTTACTGTGCGATGATGGATGAAACTCTTAACGTTGTTAGGGCACGTTTAGTTCGCGAATAATTTTAGGTTTGCCTATTGTGTAGCATTTTCGTTTGTATTTGGTAATTAGTGTCTAATTATGGACTAATTAGGTTCGAAAGTTTTGTCTCGTGATTTCTCATCTAACTGTGCAATTAGTTTTTTTTTTTTCTATATTTAATGCTCCTTCGATGTAACGGACAAAAACCAAAATTTTTTGGAACTAAACGCGCCCTTACTCTTGTCACTTCAAAATACATGAAATTTCCAACGCCTCAATGTTTTTTCCTCACATTGGCCTGGGTGCATACATTGGCTTATTTTGTTCCTGTTTATGTACTAGCAAATGCCTGTGCGTTGCTACATGTTTCAAAATCACGTGACTATGTATTTTCCAGTAACAATATGAAAGAAATATCTTGTATGCACCATGGTGTGTACGGTCAAAGGTCTTGCAATAACATCTTGTAATTCACTTTATTACTAAGCACCTCCTTAGAAGCCAATGATTAAAAGTCTACCATCAACACCTAAATCATTTAGATTGCAGTGGAGATATGACCTTTGTGAACTACAAACTTTTTAGATACACCTTCAAACTAATACAATATGAGGCAATCTAAGATGCACTCCCATAAATATACATGGACCATGGTCAATTAACTTAAGCTGGGATCTTTTACCTAGGCCAAGATCAATATACTAAAAATAATGCAAAACCTTTTCTTGATTTGTAGCAATTTATATTTGGAACATGCTCGTTCAGTCTGTCATCTTATTTCCATCAGCTTTTTATTTGCACACTGCAGCCAACAAAGGACAGATATTGCAGGGCATCACTCAAACTTTCTAAGACCAATGACACCTGAAATCGAACCATCCTACAATGAAGAAACACTTCATGAGACACTAAGGACAGGAAAGGGCTTGAAAAAAGTACAAGATTATTTTCTAGTTCAAAGCTCATGGTCCCAACCTAGAACATGCTTCCTGTCAACTGTACTCTCTGCTCAGCATTTTCTTCTAAGGTAGCAAATTAAAAAGAACATATTCCACCCACCATGTACTCGACTACAGGCAGCTCAAGTACTAAGATGAATATCACAAGCATCTTCTGAATATTATCAACGAAAAAGTTTCTTAATAAAAGAACATAAGCAAACAATTATCCCGGATTGGTCAGGTCATCACTGTTAGCAATCAGTGTCCTAGCGTTACCTTCACCGGATCAAATTGCTGTCCATTGAGTGATATTTTGTTTAAAAATAAGGTAAATAGATAGCCATATTCACCTGATAAAATTGTTGCGCGTTCCATTATATCAGACGACAACGTTATGACCTCCGCCTGCCGAAATTGGCATAAAGCAAGAACTAAAGCTGCCGAAATTAAAATAACTTACCTGCTCGTACTCTCCCTTATGGAAAAAAGTTATAAAAAAGGGCATCCGTATCTGTAACTACATGCTCATACATGGGTTGGATTTCTGAGGATGAGGTTTAGAGCATTCAGCTATATTAGCATTTAGCAAACAAGCACATATTTACCATTAGCATTGTTGAGAGATGCGCTCAACGAGAACTAAAAGCTCCTGCAGTGCATGGTAGTGGATATCCAGTGAAACAGAGGAATCATTTAAGTTAGCAATAGCAATCTTCATCAACTCAGCAGGGGATGGCATCTTTAACTTCTCCATCAGTTCTTGCAAGGCAGGCAACCACTAAAAAAATTGTTTTTACATCTTCCGAACATTGGTCTGAACTCTGAAGATCAACTTTACAACTAAGAGAAATAGGAGTTTCGTCTATTCAGGAAATTTCTAAAATTAATGGAAACAAAACTTAAAGAGAACTCTAAATTTATATTAAAAATATTCCCTCAGCCCTGCAGCAATCTTGTCACCTTAATCTCCAACTATTAGTTGAGAAATTCGGCCCCAATAGTATATCCAATTCTGCAACCCTTTCTCTCAACTTATCTGAAGATTCCGCAGTCCCTTCCCAAATCAATGAAGATGTATGATAACACAACTAAGCACAACATGCCGCAATTTTCAATAAACAAATTGAGCCAAACTATAAATAACACAGGTTCAAGCGCTCACAGGCTTTGCATCGTACTCGCACCTGGATGGCTGGACCTGACGTTGCTCTCCCAGCACAAATGGTCAATGCTCTCAAAGGTCATCAAGTTGTTACACATACACTCACATGCCATTATCCCATGATGGACGCTTCCACATCAATAACCAGTAATCTTCAACATCGAGTACTATGAACTATCTGAGCCCGATGAGTTCCCTCTGCTCTCAATTCCACTAAATTCTACTGGTACTAATAATAAACAACTCTAGCTCATACCAGCAATCTTTACACCCACCCAAGGAAACCACTCCAAAAGAAGCAACAACACAGGTGCATGCGCACAGGCACCATTGCGTAAGCAGATGCCATTTTTTTGTGCAGCAGTAGCAAGAATCATATTGGTGTCAGAATCGAGAAGATATAATTAGTGCTTGTTCTGTAGCACTATTTTTAATTACCTCCATCTAACCAAACTGAGCAAGCATATCGTAAGATTCGAACTCGATCCACACCTCGGGCCACGCTTACGTCCATCTAGAGCAAGCACGGGGAACTCGATCCACACCTCGGGCCACGCTGCAAGGGCACGCACTGCTCCCACGGCATCACCTGTGATCTCGGCGCCTGCAGCAGGTGGAGGTGGGGAAGCAGGTGGGGCCGCGGCGGCCTGCTGTGACTCCACCGCGTATCTTTGGCGTCATTGGCGACCATGCAATTGGCGGTGTCATGGCCTTCTCTTGATGGTCACGAATCCGCCACTGTGGCCGCACCCCAAAAGCCAAACTCGTTGTAGCAATCATCTTCCAGGCGACGACAGGCTGGATGCGGCGGAGGAGGCTAGATCCGGAGTGAGGAGGGGAAGATCTAGTGGTGCAGTCGCCTACTCGCTCCTCTCTCGGTCTTCACGGAGCGACCTGTAACGTTACTGGTATGGGTATTATATGAGTTTGATTTAGAACTGGATAGTATGGAGTTTACAAGCTCCGGTGAGCAACGTTGCCGCCGGCCAACTCGAGCCGCAGCTCGCTGCCTAAATCCGACGCCAACCAAGATGAAAAACAACCAGACTCCCGTTCCCCTTGTTCTACCCCTTGCTTACAGCTGTTGCTGGACAGCGGGCTCACCCGATGCAACCCCATTCATCCATTCTGGGCTAGCATATTTCGCGTTGGGCCTCCTTTCCCTCTTCGGCTTTGGGCTTCTCAGGCTTTGCAGCTTGTCAGCGGGCTGGACCGTGACATCACCCCCTTCATTAGCAACGGCTTATCCCCAAGCCGTGAACTCTAGAAACCGCTGAAGCAAATCATCTTCATCTTCCCAGGTGGCCATCTCAGCTGGTAAATCCATCCACTTGATCAACAGTTGATGGTAGATACGGTTGTGTCTTGTAATGGCCCGGCGATCCAAGACCAATTGTGGAGTCTGCACAGAAGGAAGATCTGCTGGTAATGGTGAGAAGTCAATAACACCGATACCTTTGACAGGCTTCAAGAGGGAAATTTAGAAAACATCATGCACTGAAGAGCCTGGAGGTAATTTCAGCTTGTAAGCGACAGCACCAATTTTAGCTTCCACTTCATATGGCCTGAAGTATCTGAAAGCGAGTTTGGGGTTAACCCGAGAGACAACTGAGCCTTGAGCATATGGTTGAAGCTTGAGCCAAACACGGTCACCCACCTGAAACTCACGTTCACTGCGGTGTTTATCAGCTTGGTGCTTCATCCGCTGCTGGGCTCGCAACAGATGTTGCTGAAGGATAGAAGTAACTGATTTCCTCTGGTGAAGCCACTGATCAAGATTGGAAATAGGACAGTCTTGATCTGGGTCAATGCCGAAGTGATTGGGTTGATGACCATACAACACTTCAAACGGTGAATGTTGCAAAGAAGAATAGTAGCAAGTATTGTACCAGAACTCCGCCAAGTGCAGCCACTGGGACCATTTGTGAGGACAGGCTTGTATAAAACATCGGAGATAAGTTTGAATACACTGATTGACCCGCTCAGTCTGCCCATCACTTTGCGGATGGTAAGCGGAGCTCATGCACAATTGAGTACCAGTAAGTTTGAATAGCTGCTTCCACAGAAGACTCATAAAAATCTTATCCCTGTCCAAAACTATGGCTGTAGGCATACCCAGTGTTCGCCTAAACGGATTAAACGGCCGTTTAAACGACCAGTAAACGGTAAACGGTGGTAAACTGTTTTGTTTAGGGGGTAAACGGGAATTAAACGGTTGATCGTTTAAACGGTAAAAAAACAGGAAAAAACGGCCTAAACGAAACGGAGATAAACGGCATTAAACGGGCTAAACAGCTGTTTAAACGGCCGTTTAGGCGAACACGAGGTAAATCTAGTTCAGTTTTGTATTGATAAATTTGTATACTTAAGTTTATTATATTTATAAATGTGTACACTTGATATGTTACATGCATAAATATCTATATTTGGTTCTTTTCACATGCATAAATATATATACATACCAAAATAATTGATGTTTACTCGGATAAATATGTATAAATGCTAGAATACTTGATTTTTTACATGCACATATATAATTATATATATATTTTTAATAAAAAGTACAAAACCGTTTAGACCGTTTAACTCCGTTTAAACACCGTGTAAACAGCCTAAACGCTAAACGAAAGGCGACCGTGTAAAGACCGTTTACCGTTTAGGAAAATATTGGGCATACCATGAAGCTTGTAAATATGTTCCATATACTGTTGCGCCACAGTGATTGCAGAAAAAGGGTGTTTGAGCTTCACAAAGTGAGAATACTTCGAAAACTTGTCTACCACCACTAAGATACAGTTATAGCCTGACGAAATTGGGAGTCCTTCAATAAAGTCTATGGTTACCACTGTCCATGCTTGAGATGGCACATGCAAAGGTTGGAGCAACCCGGGATAAGGGACACGTTCAGCTTTGGCATGTTGACATACAGCACGTTCCGATACAAAGACCTTGATAGTAGTCTTCATATGTGGCCAGGAGAAGAGTTTACTCACTCTATGGTAGGTGACCAAGAACCTAGAATGGCCACCGATTGGGGTAGCATGGAGCTGTTTAGTTAGTTTAGTCTGAAAGTCAGTAGAGTGCCCCAACCAAATTAACCCTTTGTATTTGATGATACCATTTTGCATACTAAAGTTGCCCGATGGGTTTTGGAGAGCTAGTGAGCTGAGCATCTTTTGTGCAACTACATTGTTATCATAACTGAGCTGTAAGTCTTGCAGCCACAGTATGAGCATTGAGATCAACAGCAGGATGTGGAGCGCGTGACAAGGCGTCGGCGGCAGAATTGGTGGTGCTCTTCTTGTAACTAATCTTATATTGGTAACTCATCAACTTTGTCAACACTTTTTGTTGCCAATGTGTGTGGAGGCGCTGATCAGAGAGATGGGTGAGACTCTTGTGATCGGTGTGGATGACAAACTCTACAGGTTGCAAATAAGCCTTCCACTGATCTATGGCCAGCAAAATAGCCAAACTTTCCTTCTCATACGTGGACAACCCTTGTGTCTTGGACCCCAAAGCTTTGCTGACATAAGCAATTGGATGTCCATCATGTTGCAGAACTGCCCCAATGCCTGTGTCAGATGCATCGGTTTCAATGACAAATGGCTTTGCAAAATTGGAAAGTGCAAGAACTGGAGCAGAGATCAGCGACTTCTTGAGCAGTTAAAAAGCCTCTTCACAGATAGCCGTCCAGAGAAAGACCTTGCCCTTTTTAAGAAGATCGGTAAGTGGTCTGGCTATCATACCGAAGTTTTGTACAAATCACCTATAATAGCCGGCTAAACCCAGAAAGCTTCTGACATCTTTGACAGATTGGGGTGAAGGCCAAGTCTGAACATCTCTAATTTTGGCTGGGTCAGTAGAAACTCCATTAGGACTGAGAACATGACCTAGATAAGAGAGTTTTTGTTGAGCAAATGAGCACTTAGACAGCCGGACTTTGAACTGATGGTTCTGGAGCAACTGAAAGACCAGCTGGACATGGTGCACATGTTCTGTATAGGTCTGGCTATAAATCAATATGTCATCGATGAACACCACAACACATTTTCTCAGGAGTGGAGCTAAAACATGATTCATAATAGATTGGAAGGTGGCTGGTGCACCTGTGAGACCATATGGCATGACCAAGTACTCATAGTGACCATGATGGGTTTGAAATGCCGTCTTGTACTGATCTTCAGGCTTGACTGAGATTTGGTGGAAGCCAGACCTTAAGTCTAAAGTGGTGAACCATGCAGCTCCATATAGCTCCTCAAAAAGTTCTTCAACAATTGGCATAGGAAATTTATTTTTGATTGTATAAGCATTGAGCCTTCTATAGTCAACACATAGGCGCCATTCACCAGATTTCTTTTTGACCAAAAGGGCAGGAGAGGCAAATGGACTGGTACTTTCTTGTATCATGTTGGATTTCAGCAAATGAGCTACTTGCTTTTCAATCTTGTCCTTCTGAGATGGAGTGTATCTGTATGGTTTAAGTCTGAAGGGTTGAACTCCAGGAAGCAAAGGAATGGAATGTGTGAGAGTGCTGTGGAGAGGAATACCAGAAGGCTCATCAAATAAATCAGCAAACTGAGTGACTAACTCCTGAATTTCAAGTGGTACTGTCTGTGCAACTGTTTCAGCAGACTATTCAGCAGAATATATCTCCACAATACCCCAAATTGAATCTTGTTTGTCCATGGCTATGAGCTGATTCAAGGTGATCTCATTAACAGTAGCCACAACATCTTGAACCCCATGTAGCCGAATAGTAGAATTCTGGTGGTTGAAACTAAGCCACTTCTTCTTCCATTGGATGTGCATAGGACTGAAAGTTTCAAGCCATTCCATGCTTAAGATAGCATCATAGCACTGCAGAGGTAGAATTTTGAAGGTTGTAGTAAACATGACTCCTTGGGCTGTCCAAGAGCAATTGACCACCTCATGGGAGCAGACAAGAGTGGCACCATCAGCTACCTTGACTGACATGGAATGTTTTAAGGGAGTCTAGGGATGCAAATCTGCTGCCATGTGCTCACTAATGAAATTGTGAGAACTACCAGAGTCCACAAGAATGATAGCAGGTTTCTGATGAATATAAGCATGAATCTTTAGTGTGTGAGCTACACAAGTGCCTTTAACAGCCTGGTCCGAAAGAGCCATCAGTTCATCAGGATCTGAATCAGAAGTAGTTTCATTAGAGCAATCAGTAGAGTTGCCCAAGAATTGCCAAACTTCTTCTATGACATTTAGTGGAACAGTAGCTGGACACTTGTGTTGGGGTCCCCATTTGCCACCACACTTGAAACATAGTCCTCTAGCTTTCCTGTAAGTCATCAATGCAGATAGCTTCTCATTAGGCTTGGCAATTGGATCAGAAACTGATGGTTTACCAATCCAAGGCTGAGCTGGAACTGTCCCAGAAGTTGTTGTGGCCCTGACGGCGGCTTTGTGAGAGCCAGAACTGTCCAGTTTTTTGAAATCGCGGACGACAGGTCCAGCTAGGACTTCTTCCTGCAAAATGGCAAGAGAGCTCGTAGTATCGAGGTCTTTGGGCTTGTGTAATAAAAGAGCTGCTCTAATTTCAGGTTTGAGACCATCTATGAATTTGCCAGTGAGTATAGCAGGATTAACAAGTGGATCATGGGCAAGCAACTGATGCATGAGATCATCAAACAGGGTGATATATTCTACCACAGTTCCAGTTGATGCAGGTGGGCAAGCAACTGATGCATGAGATCATCAAACAAGTGGATCATGGGCAAGCAACTGATGCGCGTGGCGGCGGCGTGACGGGGCAGGGGCGAACCGGTGGAATCGGCAGGGTGGGCCAGGGCGGGACGGCAGCGTCGGAGGGAGAGGGTCGGGGCTGTGGCAGGCGGTGGCATCGAGAGCAGGTCAGGGCGGCAGCGGACTGCCTCGGTCGGCGGCGTTGTGTGGGAGGGGTTGGACCGACTGTGGACCGGGCGTGATTGGGGGCGGCGTGGCGCAGCGGTGTGGGAGGAGCAGGGACGGGGTTTATTTGAAATCGTTGTGCCGGCGCGTCCTCGCGTCCATGGCGGCAAGCCGGTAACGGCGAACGGGAGGGTGAGGGAGCAGGCAAGGAGGAGGAGAGGCGGGCGATGGCGCTTCGTCGCTCCTCTCGTCCTCAACGCGGGAGGGCGATGGAGCAGGCGGTGCTGGAGCGTTCGTGGCAACGGCGAGGGCGAACGGGAGGGCAAGAGTGCAGGCGTGGAGGAGACGGAGAGGCGCCACCGTGTCCGCGGCTTCACAGCGGAGAGCAGGCCTCGGGAGTCGAGGGACGGGTGAGGTCGAGGTTGAGGAGGAGCGGAGGGAGGTTTGTGTCGAAGGCACGCTGAATCGTGAATTTGAAAACACGAAACGGGAGGCATGCGGGAGTCTTCGAAAGCAAGGAGGGAGAGGCAAACTGAAGTGGGTGTGGACGACAGTTTGGTCTTATCAGACTGTCCAACAACAGTTATCCAAAATACAAGACTCATTGTATGTTTTTGCTAGCGCTACAGGCAAAGAATTTAATACTTATTTTAATCTTGTGTAATAATAAAACTCAAAAGAGAACCCTTTTTACAAATGGGTCTCTAGGAGAGAGGATACTCCGATTTGAGATATACCTCTCCTGACACAAAAAATGGGTCTTCCATATAAATACTATGTTGGAGGCTATAGGTATTATGTTGGAGACCCATTTTGGGTTTGGGTCTCTTGTTGGAGATAGCTTTAGACCGTCTCAAACAACCGCGACCCAAAATACAAGACCCATTCGTCTTTTGGGTAGTGCTACAGGCAAATGGTTCAATACATATTTTTGGTCTTCTCCAACAACAAGATCCAAAAGACAACCCTTTCTATAAATAAGTCTCTAGGAGAAAGGATACTCAGATGTGGGTTATGCCTCTCCTCGCATTCAAAATGTGTCTTCCATATAAGTACTCTGTTGGAGGTTGTAGGTATTGGGTTTGTTCGTTTGTCTGAATTCTGGGGTAATTTGGATGGTTTGGAGGAATGCTGGAGGAATTTGTGAGAGAAAAATACTGTTTCGGATGAAAAAATAAGCGGATCAAGCTAGGTTTAAGGGCACACAAACGGGACCATTGTGTTGAAGACTCATTTTGGGTTTGGGTTCCGCAACAGGTCTTCTGGTTGAGACATCCTTAGGAGTAGAGATTTTGTTTTCTGTGAACTGTGATGTTGCATTATTAAATGTTACAACCATCTCGGCTCGTTGCCTTCCTCATGCAGGTAATTGTGTAGCCATTAACCAATGGTGCTTTTTTAGGTCAGTTTTAGTTCATGCCATTCTAATTTATTTTAGCAAGTATTAGACCGACCTAAAGACCCAAACCATGTTGGATTAAGGGATTTGCATCCGCCTGCTGATCTGTTCATGTCATTTCTACTAAGGGCTACATTTATTGCTCATAGGCCCCGTTCGGCTCATTGAATTTTGGCTGAAACTGGCTGAAAAACACTGTTCTGACTGAATTGTTGTGAGAGAAAACACTGTTCCGGCTGAAAAAAAAAGAAGCCGAATAAGCCAGATATGGTGTAAGCCGAACAGGACCAGAATGATGTTCTCAGTTCCTTCCCTTTCACGTTGATTAGGCAATTTAACAGTATATATAAAACTTATTAGCTTTGATCACCAATTAGTCGAACTATGGGAATGCTTATAAAACGATATTCGTTTATGTTGTTGATACTGTAGCAAATGGAAAAATTGAGGACCCATTTTGAATGTGGGAATTGCTTATAAAACGGTATTCATTTATGTTGTTGATACTGTAGCAATTGAAGAAATTGAAGATGCATTTTGAACGAAATTATTGTTAAATTGATTTTGTACTAGGAAATAATGTAATTACCATGCATTAATTGTTACTAGTATAATGATACAGTATTGTAGATTTCTATGGCCTCGTTCGTTTGGAGAAATCTGAATGAATCTAAAGGAATATGTGACAGCCTCGTTTATTTGGAGGAATCTGAATGAATCTAAAGGAATATGTGACAGGAATCTATTGGCTACAGTAGATTTCAGCAGGCTACCGTACTTTTTTAGCACCAGCCGTTCGACAACTCGTGACCGTAGATTGCAGCACGGCAGCACTAGAGACAGTCAAAAAGGAAGTGCTGACAAAATCTTCAACAAACTGATGAACAAGCAAAGTTGTGGAACGACGTAGCTTTGTTTACTTACTGCTCTAAAGTTTACTTCATAAATAATCGAATGTTTGACATATATATACGGAGTATTAAATATAGATTAAAAAATAATTAATTGTATAATTTGTAACTAATTTACGAGACAAATCTTTTAAGCCTAATTAGGTCATGATTTGACAAAGTGATGCTACAGTAATACGTGTGCTAACGATGAATTAATTAGACTTAGTAAATTCGTCTCGTGGATTACTGACGGATTCTATAATTTATTTTTTTATTAGTATTCGAACTCCTTATATAACATATTATATGACATCTGATGTGATATCTGAAACTTTAATCTCTAGAATTAAACAGAGCCATACTAGAAGACTCTATGGCCATGTTTGTTTCTGCTTCTCCCAGACACGCTTGAATTATAATCTAAGCGAAGATTTTCTCGTTTCTCGCTTTTCGCTTTTCGTAGTTTAAATCTCTGAAGCAGCTTACCACATAAGCGAGAATCGGTGAAAATAAGCAAAAACGTTTGGCGGGATTCTTACTTATTTCCACCGATAAGCCGCTTATAAGCGGAAACAAACATGGCTATAAAGGGCCAGGGCCACCCCACCCATCAGGGAAGGAAAGACAAGCAAACTTCCCCAAAGGCAAAACGGCATTCTCGCGTCGGCTTCCATCCACACCCATCCACACCCCCCGCGTCTCGCTCCGTCGCCCCGTCGCCATGGATGCGATCGACTCCGTGGTGGATCCCCTCCGCGACTTCGCCAAGGACAGCGTCCGCCTCGTCAAGCGCTGCCACAAGCCCGACCGCAAGGGTACGTGCAAGGATCCCCCTCCATCCGCCGTGCCCTGTTCGAATCCGAGTTGTTTTGGTTCTTCCATGGTCAGATCTGACGGTGTTTGTGTGTGATCTGGGCTTGCAGAGTTCACCAAGGTGGCGGCGCGGACGGCGATTGGGTTCGTCGTCATGGGCTTCGTCGGCTTCTTCGTCAAGCTCATCTTCATCCCCATCAACAACATCATCGTCGGTTCCGGCTAGGTTCGTGTCTATTATTCCCTTACCCACCCGCCTGTCCGTTAGATCCGCTTGTTTCGATGTCGTGGTTTGCCGATCTGCGGCGCGCGCTCTTGTTTGTGTGAGTCTGCACGCTTTTGAGGGGTGAATTTGGGTGGTGCGGAGACTGGGTTTGATAAGATCTCGGCCGATCTGAGTATGCTCGTTCACTATGGTTGTGAATTTTGGCCGCTTCGCGGCCTATCATTCGATTAGGTGATTAGGTGGAAACTGGGTAACTGGAATTTACCTCGTGCATGATCTTTGGTCAGAGTCAGGTATTACTTACTAGAAGAGAAATTCTAGCAGTATACTTGTTAGAGCTGTCGATTAGTGCAGTTTCATCCGCTCACATTTTCAGTAGCAGTAGCGGATTATGTAAGTAATTGGTTCCAACTGATTGTGGACTTGTGAACTCAGTTCTGGATATCAGCCTCAAGTTAGTATCAGTTTGTAACTCATCAGAGTTATTTATTTAGATTTAGTACATGATGCAAAAGTTTTTGCTTTTGTCTGAATTGCTGAGGAGAGTTGGACCTTTATCATTCCTCACTATCCAATGCAAGTAATCAGAATCCTACATATGTATTTACGCTAGAACACGTTGTCGAATTGTCCAAGTCAACTAATGGGACCTATTTACGTTAGAACACGTTGTTCGAATTGTCCAACTCAACTATTACCAAGGCAAACATAATTGTACATTGTATAGTACTGGCCCTTGATTTATTTTTGTCATCTGAACATCATTTCTGCAACTTTTCATACTGCAGACATGGTGGTTCAAGCTATGTGATGTATGGCGGATTCCCTCTAAATCTAGAGTCATGACAGTCTCCCCCACCCACCAATAAGGATCTTTTAAACAAAACCTACTGATGATCAATTATGGATGAATGCTTATAACGTGGATGTATTTTCGCCTAAGGGAGCTGAGTAGCTGATAGTTCATCTCTTTGATAAAATTTTGTTTTGCCTGCTTCTGTTTTGACGAATCATGATTAAGTGAAAACATCACCATTTGAGGGACAAGCTGTCTTCCTAATTATTTCTATTAGGGAGTCACATGTCCAACCTTGTCATGCTGCTAGAATTTTGAATTTATTGGGACAATCTGCTTGAAATTTGAAACACTGTGATTCTCTGACTGTATCTTACCATGATTGATGGCTTTGTAGACATGATCAGTCTTGCTACCGACTACCGAGTAAAGTATACGCTCTGTTACCGATGGCACTACAATAGAATGTATCAAGTGTTTCTGTTTGAGGCCACATGTAAATAGAAGCAATGCACAATTCGAGTAGCTAAGTGTTAATTTCCTGTTCTCATTACAATGAGTGTGCTAATAACTTCTCCAGTGTTTTGTGCAGGCTTACAGGAGTACAGGACGACTAGAATGGGATTAGTGTGATACTTAAGAGAGCAATGGATAACGAGGATCTTGGTCTTTCGAAATAGTATTGTTAATGAGAATTGTTTTTTTTTTCCGGTTGTTTCTGGAGTAATCATTGTACTGTAAGACTTAAGGATGTCTTGATACCTGATTCTGAGTAGATCTTGAATCCTTGATGAGGCAGTCTTTCTTCTTGGAAAGAAAGTTTCATATTTTGTTGTTCCGTTAAGCTGTTTTTGTTGCTGTCTACAGCTCTCTTCGTGATGGTAAGCACGATTTGGTGGGTTTAGTGTTCTAGTATATCTGTGGATTGTCAGCGTTCAGAACTTAAGCTGGACACTCCTATCTTGGTTTCTTAATCGGGAGTGTTAGTTTAAGCTGGACACTTGGTTTCTTAATCGGGAGTGTTAGCTTTTGGTGTTACGTCGGGTCGGGCTTGTTACTAGTCTAGACTAAATTAGTCTAGATTAGATAGGGTTGGTTAGCACAATTAGTAGGCTTGGATAAAAAAAATTAGCCCACCTAGTAGCTCTGAATTAGGGCTAATTTTTAGTTAGCTAATGCAGAATAGAAGGCAGGTAGCTTTTGACATGGGATGGCAGACCGTAGACGTTCTGCTGTTGAAGAGTATCGATGGAAGGCATGTCGCTTTTGACGTTGGATGGCAGACCGTAGACGTTCTTCTGTGGTCTCAGCAAAAAGAGACTGTACTACCATTGACACAGTCTGCTACCAAATAAAGCAAAAATTGGCAGCCGATGCTCAAAATCGATCGTTTCGCCCTCTAATTGACCTTCTGGCATCACAAATCCACCTTCTAGGTGTCCTCAATCGCAAAAATTAGAGAAACTTACCCAGATTTTCTTCTTTGCACTCACCCACGGATGTAGCTTAACTCTTCGGTCGCTAGGCTTTTCACCTGCAACATGGTGTGGATTGGGCTCCATGGTTTCGATTGTGTGCTTGATTGGTTGGGACCCATGTAATCCCTCCACTTTTTGTCACGTGAAACCATCGCTCTCTCTATGGGTCTCTCTAACACTTTGAAAGATCACTATCGAGTATGACATCGAAGGTAGATGCTGATGTGAAGGTTAGGGCAACACTACACCATGGTCAAGTGCCCAATAGGGGAAGAAACAACAAATTTTTGTAAGGAAAAAGTTGCACCTTGGCTCAAGTCTTCGCATTAATTGAAGAAGAGACGAGGGTTGAAGACAAGCATGCGGCAACCCTAGGATAGATTAATGAATTTGTTTTAGCTTGAGTATGTGTTTCCTTCATCAAAATGTAATCAAAGGGTGTAAAACTTGTCTTGCTCCCGTTGTTGAATGATATGGCAAAACTCCGGGTAACTTTTCCAAAACAAAAATAAAAACTGGCCAATGTGATTATGTGAAGGCGTTTGGGCGACTATTGTCTTGGCGTATGATGTAGAATGGTTGTTTGCTTTCAATATACTTCTTTTGTTTCAAATTATAAGTCGCTTTGATTTTTTTGATACATCTATTTTACTATGTATGTAGATAAATAATATATCTAGATATATAGTAAAATGAATGGCTAAAAAAGTTAAAGTAACTTATAATTTAAAATAGACGGAGTAGATAGAATATGAATACCGTACCGGACGTCAAATTTTACACAAGAAAGCGGCCCTAGATGTCTATCCAACCGCCCAACCGGACCTTAGAAAATGACGACCGGCTCACCCACACGGCCACACGAACAGGCCTACCCCATTTCGTGACGGTCACGTGGCACGGCAACCTTTCACCGACGTGCCGGCGTTGCACTGTTGAAAGTTGTGCATCCTAGGAAATCGCAAGTGCGCGCAGCACGTGCGTGGCTGCTGCAAATCTCTACAGCGCTTTGTACGTATGTGTACAGTGTACTGTACTCGGCATTGGAGAAACCGAGGAAGGCAACGTGTATACGTACATACGTACCTGCACTCTGGCAGAGTTAGGCGCTTGCACACGTCATTCCTGGCGCTCAAAGCCGTGAGGTGATACCGAACGTCCACAAAGAAACAGGCGGAGTGGCGGACTGACAATTAGCAGTTCTGGACTTGATTTTTTTGTAGGGTGCATGCTTCCCTAATTGACAAATGAACGAGCCCATGCGTGCATGTGCATCTCGATGAGCACTTGGGGCGCGTTTGGTTGGTGGACTGAAAAACCTGTTTGGCCCAGCCAGCCATCCTAGGCGCTGCGCCCGAGTTTGGATGTTGGGGTTGGATCGAGCTGCTTGGCCGGGCCCTTCGCGGCGGACGCGGTGGTGCTCGGCGGCGGCAGCCTCGGCCTCGTCGTGGGCGCCTTCCTCGTCCGTGCAGGCCGCTAGCCTCCTCCGCCCCGCCACTCCGCTGCCAAGACCTGGAGGCGGCATGTGCTGCGGCAGGTGCAGTACGACAGCCCGCGGCTGACTGGGACGGGCCCAGCGGCAACCTCGCTGGGTGCCTGCGCCCGGCGGCGATGACTAGGCGGCCGTAGACTACTTCGGGACCTGCCTCTGGCAGTGCGAACGAGCGAGCAACGGTTCTCTCTTCTGTGCCGGCGAACAGTTTTATTGGGTGAAAACTCTGGCGTCTTGATTCGGGCCGCTAGCGGTGGTACTGCCTGTGCCACCTACGATTTTTTTTTTATTTTTAATACTTTTTTTAAACTAATTTTAAATCTGTTTTATTTTTTCAAAACTAACATTTTTTGCCGCGCCTATTTGCACGGCGCGGCGAAACGTCTGTGCCGCGCCATGCATGATGGCGCGGTGAGAGATATGACGTGACGATGACTGGGACGCTGACCGGTGACGTGGTAGAGTCTGCCGCGCCCCCGATCTTGACGCGGCGCAACCGCACCATCCCTCACGACGCGGCAGTCCCAGCTATATCATGTACTCGGATGGGATCACTTAAGGTACCGGACTCAAGTCGACTCCCGCCAATTTACCGATACTATGGAGGGAGACGACCGGAGGGCCCCGCTGCTAGGTTCCGGCTCCGGCGCCGCGACTCGGCGCGGTCGCTGTGCAGCACCTTCATGTCGCGGCTGCCCGACAAAGTACACGCCGGGCTCAACCCGGAGCGCCTCGCCGACCTCGACCTCTCCCGCGCCAAAGGCCTATCCCAAGGTAACAAAACTTGCGAGCTCTGATCCCTCACCCTCATCGGTTCATCCCTCCTACCCTCTCCGCCTCTCGTGCGTGTAGGTGTGAGAGATGCTAACGTACCTCGCCATGAAGCACGACCCACGAGTGAGGCGGGTTGACACTGTTAGAGCTTACAGCTTTGGAGCTCTCTACTTTGTTGAGGTCAGTTAACAACTTAGCATTAGAACAGCAGTATGAGCACCATTCCTTCTCATCTCCTGCTACTAGTGTGGTTGATCTTACAGTATAATAATCTACTCTTGGCCACAACGCAGGTTGACATTGAACTCTCGGAGGATATGCGGCTGAGAGAGGCACACACCATCGGTGAATCGCTGCAGGAGAAAATTGAGAAGTTGCCTGAAGTCGAGCGGGCGTTTGTTCATATCGATTTCGAGAGCACTCATAATCCTGAGCACAAAGTCAGGAGCAGGCTGCCGTCTACTGATCCCTGACAGATTTCCGCATGCCCATGTAGTACATTGTTAGGAGTTAGCTAAATAGCGCGGTGTTTTTCTTCAATGGTTACATGTAATAATTCCCTTCACTTCACCTGTAAAATAAAATATGAGCATCACGTATTCCTCAATGGAATAAAATAATACAGGATTAACTTTTCCAGTTTACTGATCCTAATCACGCTTCCGTAGTCGAAGACCATAAATCTCCGTTACATTTGCAATGGCATGTAACATCATCAAAGATTGGGTCGGGTTATAATAGCTTCACTATTGGATAAAATCTTACACGCATAACTTAAGAACGCCTGGCAGCTTTCAGTCATTACAAGTACTCCCAAGTTCCAGGCAGTTACCACATCACGTCCAGCAGGCATACAGATCTAAGACAACCCTCACCAAACCTTTCAGCTTGCTAATACAGGCAAGGACCAACAAAATGTAGCTGCGCTTCATCTTCAGATTCCAGAGGGGGGGGCAGCAAAAAGATCGTTCACATTACTGGAATTAGCTGGCAGCAGCAACCATAGCCGTGCGAGCATCCGTGAAAGTTGAGATCAGTGCGCCCAGCTGCAGTTTATCGTTGCATGCAAAGTTTAGCCTGTACCTGCATATCAAAGACAAAAGCCATAAATTATGTTGCTAACAAACAAAAAAAATTGATACCAGAAAGAGTTATCACAGTTCTCCCAACTGATCATAAGCTCAATCACAGGTCACTATCTCAAACATTGGAGTGAGCTTTGTTAGTTATTTAGGATCACTTTAGGAGCGATCTAGTCGGGTACTTCATATAAAAAGGGTAGCATGTCCTAGTACTAGTTCTAGACTGAGAGACAGAGATGCAGAGAGAGGTGGATGGGGTCTGACGAACCTGACACCGCGGAGGGGTTACATCCAGAGGCCTCCATTGGGTTCGTTGGTGAAGTCTGCGCTAGGCAGCGACGGTCGGGGAAGACGAGGCATCGCAGTGGAGACCGGGGTGAAGACCGTGATGGCGCAGTGCAGTGGCGGCGGCGGTGCTTCTCGTCACTGGCCGTACCCCTCTGTTAGATCGGAGTAGGGTTTGCAGGTGGGGCGTACGGCTCAGGCCAACCTCATATTGAGAGCCGCCGGCCCCCACCTCTATTTAATGCGCAGTGTGACGGGGGCTCGCCAGCCATAGATGGACTGGGCACCCCCGATCAGGGCGCGAGATCAAGGCCCAATTGGCCGTTGGGCCACTGTAGTTGGGAGATCAAACTAACATTCTCCCCCTTGATCTCAACTCATACTTTAACTTTAAACTTTGACTTTAATCCCTTTCACTTTTATTTGTTCCATCACAGATTAGTGCATAGAGCATGCTTTATCGTCACGGTCAATCGCCGATAGATTTAACAGTTACAATACACGTCTCTATTCTGAAACAGATTCTTTAACTTTGGGCTCTTTATTGTTCGGAAATCATAGGCTATACCATAAAGCCATGTCGACCGTGTGTTCTCTGAACACACTGGGTGGTAAGCCTTTTGTACGCGGATCCACAAATAGTTGCTTGTTACTTATATGTTCGATACTTTTAGTATGATTCCGGACTTTCTCCTTCACAACGTATAACTTTAACATCAATGTGTTTGGCAGCACACTTGACCCGTTGTTATAGGAGCGAACTATTTAAATGGTTATTGCTGTTGTATACCATTATCAATTCCGGGTTTAAATTCTTTTAATCATTTCGTCTGTCCTTAAGCCTCATAACAAGCTATACTATGGGTATGCATCTTTGATGACACCACAACTGTTTCTTTGGAGTTTTTCCACAATAAAACTTCAACTGTGAGTGTTAGCTACTATGTGGGTTTCACTGAATATCTCGTCAAAATTTAACATTTGTACCCACAACTATTTGAGAGTATTTATTCTTTCTTACTCACCATGAGGCCTATAAATCTCAACTCCATTCCAGTGATCTATATCTGGACTCGACTTCTGCCAAAACATCCCGGATACATGAACTATGTCAGGGTAAGTTCTTACTTATAAGCACTCATTAAGCTTCCAATAGCTGAAGCATATAGGACGTCCTTTCGATCTCACATTGGTTCTTAGAACACTGAAAGTTCCCAAAACTATTACCCTTGACTATAGGAACAGACACAGGTTTATTCACATATATACTTTATTTCTTTAAAATCTTCTCTCGGTATACACTTGAGATAGTTATAATACCCTTTTCCTTTTGTCTCGGTAAGTTTCAATTTCTGGAACGAATGACGCTTTACCAAGATCATTCTCATTGAAAGTTGAGGACAAGAACTGCTTCTTCTCCAACAGTAGATTAACACCACTACTAGCGAGCAAGGTGCTATCCACGTGCAGGATTAGGGAAATTAAATTTTCCATGTTTAAACTTTGCATAAACACAATTGTCCTCTACATTCTCTGTAAACCCAAACTTTCTTATTGTACTGTCAAAATTCAAGTACCAATGTCTTGAAGCTTGCTTTAATCCATAAATTGATTTCTTCAGGCAATATCCCTTACGTTCTTTTCCTTCCACGACAAAACCTTTTGTGTTGTGCCATGTAAACTTTCCATACAAACCCCGTTGAGGAATGTGTCTTTAGATCCTTCTGATGTGACTCTAAATCGTAGTGTGCCATTAACGCCATTATGATTCTAAAAGAATCGTTGCATTCTCATTATAATCTATTCCTTCTCTTTGTGTAAATTATTTCGCCACAAGTGGTGCTTTATAGCTTTCCATATTCCCTTTGAATATCTTTCTATATTCCCTTTGGAGTCACATTTATCCTGTAGACCCATTACAGCCTACTGTTTTAGCTCCATTGGGAATTTCTTTTAAGTCCCAAACATCGTTGGTATTTATCGATTTCATTTCATCTTCCTTTGCTTCTTGCCATTTAGACGAGTGAACGCCTCTCATGGCTTTTTCAAATGAGGTGGAATTACACTCAATTTGAATTTCTTTCTTAACATTGACTCCTTAATCATAAAAAATATCTGATTTTCTTATTCTTTGAGACCTTCTGGGGCCTCGTGGCACTTCTTTCATATGGGGCTATTGTTACTCTTCATTGCCAAAAAGCAATTGTTCTATAGCCTCCTGTATCACAAAATCTTTGTTTACTTATTCATCTTCTTTAAGAGCTAACATCTGGTGTTGTATATGTCATACAACATCAGCATGTATAAAGCAATTTGTTGCTCTAAAAACACTGTAGTGGATATGTAATCCCACTTCTATTCAAGCCTTAGGTATCTACATACCATGCTCCCCCAGATTACTCCATCTTCTGTAAAGTGGTGTATCATCAAATTTCTTATTTTGGGTTTAATCTGCTAAAAAACTCATATGGCGCGTTTAGCACCGCCTTGATAACTCTGAACTCGTCCAGTATGAATACTAGCCTACTATGCTATCTTCCTATCGGAACTGTAAAAGGTCCAGAAACTTAGCTATTTCTTTACTTTAGGGGTATCGTTATTATGACCGTCTTACTCCCTCAATGATCACATTCATCTTTTATAGATCACTTTTACCTTCAATGCATAGTATGTATTGCATTATCTGAAGTATGGGGAAGTATCTTTCTTAATTGTCTTTCTTAATTAATCTTACATTTCTCCCCCTCGAAATGTAGTATGAACTTTTCTACCATAATTTCGAAACATTCAGAACTCTTGTTAATGAGAAAACTTTGATTACTTACTTCATCCACATGATTACATCATGCAAACAAAATTCGTATGGGAGTACATTTTCCTCGTTACACTTCAAAACTCAACATAGTCTATTATTATCAATACTTCTGCAAGTCACCCTTGCATATCATTCTTATCTTTTGGTTCACATGCAACTTTCTTTTGTTCTTAAACTCATTGAGTACTTAATGACCATAACACAATCAGAGTGTACGGTCAATACTAGGATAGCATAAGAGCTACCCCAAACTTCTCTCCATGTGTAGGATACACTTAGAGCACATGAGTCATCACATCCTTCTCCCGCCATGCGGGATAAGTACTATGCCAAAACTCTCCCGCCATGCAGCATTGGTTAACATATGTACTATGCCAACTTTACCCCGTCTTGCGGGTATTTTCTCAAACTTTTCCTGCCATGCGGGTACTATCACAAACTTTTTCTGTCATGTGAGATAATTCTCTTAAACGGACATAAATGTCAGGATTGGCTCGTGTTCAATCATCAAATTCAGAAATAAATCCGAATACTCTTTAACACACATGTTTATGTATATGACTTTTACAACTCTCATAAGTAAAACTGAAAATAAATTCTTCTTCACAGAGAGTACATAAAAGACATTTCTCAATAAAGACTCTCATTGATCTATCTCTTTTTTTGATCAATATCCTAGAATTCTTTTCTTTTGAAGCCATTCTTTAAAGAGAACACAGTCCCTTAAATAATGGCATTCTTTCAAACATAACTTGCCCTTAGGCATTTCATCATCTGAGTCACAAGTACCCAGCTCATTTCTCTTACTGCCTTCAAGAATGAAAGCATGGAGGTCTTTTGTTTGAAAAAAATATTCAACAATAATGCTCATTAAACTTTGAAATCTTTATGTTCTATTCTATATCACCGTTGGGCAGAAATAGAATAAAACATCATTCTACTATATTAATTCCACATCACCGTTGGGCAGAAATGGAATTAATGTATACTACCTCAATAATCTTGAAAACATAGAACTGCTCCTCAGAATTAAATTCTCCTGTTGGTTCGAATTTAATTAGAAGACAATCAACTTCATTGCAGCGGAAACATGAAAATACATTTCTCTAGTTTAAGAGCATTCCTTGATCTTTATCTTTTCTCTAAAAAATTGGTCACTTTGATGCAAAATTCATCAGAGATTTAAACTTTAAACATAGAACTCATAGAATTATAATATTGTTATCATCAACGTTGGTCAGAAAATAACAATACCATAATTTAACTTTAACTATCAACCGACTATTCCTCCAATTAAAATTTTCCCGTTGGTTCTAATTTTAACTGGAGGATTAACTTTTCATCATTTACTGAATAACTACAACTGCTCTTAAAATTAAATTCTCCTGTTGGTTCAAATTTAATGAGAAGATAATAAACTTTAACTTCGCAGCGGAAAAAAGAACTCATTTTCACAGGGAAAAAATAAATACTTTTTCTATTTTCTTTTGAGCCAATTTCCATTTTTCAATAATCTGTAAAAAAGAAAGAAAGAAAAAACAAAAAACTGGCTCGCGGGCTCATTCTGACTGTTTTGGCCCAAAAACCGGCAAAAACCGGCTCGGCCCACACCTCTGCGCGCGCAGGCATCACCCAGGCCGCAACCTAGGCCTAGACCGGCAAAGTCGCGCTGCCGCGCGTGCCCGCCTGGGCTGCGAAACGGTCTGATCAATCTTGGTTGTCCGTGCCGATCCGACGGCCGAGCGGCGATATCGCGCGAATGAAAACGCCGCTGTGGCCGCCCGATCAGAAACCCTAGTTCATTCGTCTCTGTGCTCTCTCTCTCTCTCATCGCCGCTCTCTCTTCTCTCCTCAGCGCAGCGTAGCCGCCACCGAGTGACTCGAGCGGGCGAAACGGCGGAGAGGGCAGCCATGGCGCCGTCGCCGGCCCCCTCGCCGGCGTGCGCGCTCCCCAGCGGGTGAGCGCGCCGCCATCGAGCGGCCTGGCCGCGGTGCTTCTTTGGCCGAGCCCGGGCGGACAGCTCCCCCGGTTCGGTCTTCTTTTCCCCGTGCACCGTTCTGCACAACGGCGAGGTAGTCCCTCTGGGTTTCCCTCTTCCCCTTCCCCCCCCTTTGGTTCTTGTTGCTCTTCTCGGTTTTGACCGATTTGGATGGGATTAGGGATTAACTGTGTTAGGGTTAGGGTTTCAGGATATCACTGTTTATCTTCCCCAGAGGGACTCTACCATTTTAGGGTTCGGCATAGACGTGAAACCAAGCCCTCCAGCTTCTTTCTTTAACCCAATTAGGGTTAGGGTTCAACCGAACCCTCTTCTTTTCTCATTTGCTTAACCTAGTTAGGGTTAGGGTTCGGCTTTGAGATCCGAGACCCCTCTGTCTGTTCTTTTCTCAGATCCGAATGGATCTAGTCTATCTTTTCTTTTCTAATCAGTTTCTTGCCCCTGACAAGATCCACGCCTAGGGAACTGGCCCTGATACCATTGTTAGTTATTTAGGATCACTCTAGGAGCGTGGATCTAGTCGGGTACTTCATATAAAAAGGGTAGCATGTCCTAGTACTAGTTCTAGACTGAGAGACAAAGATGCAGAGAGAGGTGGATGGGGTCTAACGAACCTGACACCGCGGAGGGGTTAGATCCAGAGGCCTCCATCGGGTTCGTTGGTGAAGTCTGCGCTAGGCAGCGACGGTCGGGGAAGACGAGGTATCGCAGTGGAGACCGGGGTGAAGACCGTGATGGCGCAGTGCAGTGGCGGCGGCGGTGCTTCCCATCACTGGCTGCGCCCCTCTGTTAGATCGGAGTAGGGTTTGCAGGTGGGGCCTATGGCTGAGGCCAACCTCATACTGAGAGCCGCCGGCCCCCACCTCTATTTAATGCGCAGTGTGATGGGGGCCCGCCAGCCATAGATGGACTGGGCACCCCCGATCAGGGCGCGAGGTCAAGGCCCAAGTGGCCGTTGGGCCACTGTGGTTGGGAGATCAAACTAACAAGCTTCCCTCAAAAAAAAGAGTGAGCTCTTAAGTAATCGCCTTTTTTAGAGCTTAGCCTGTCCCCGAGAACAGGAGCCTCCAGACCGACGACATTGGTTATCTCATCAAAGTAGTGGTCCTGAATGGCACGTGTACAGGTGAATTTAAATGACAATTTTGATGTCGATTAAATCATGTATTCAACTAGTAACACAGTGCAACACAAGATACCTTTGCATAAGCCCGGACAATACTATTCCCCGAACTCTTGCAGTAGAGCCAGAGAGCAAGTTTCACAGCAGTTGTTGAAAGCATGATGGAGTACAACCATATCAGCTACTCTGATGTCATCTTCTCGCCAGGTTCGTTCTCCACCAGCTGCTCAACATCTTGTACCAAGACCTGGAAACCTAATAATTGTCGCAGAAACTCGTGTTCATCATTTCTTTCTACAGACACTTCCGAATTGTATTTGTTTTGACAGATAGCAAATGTGATAACATTTGTTGACAGGGGGTTAGAGGTGGGGCCCTGCTGAGCCAAAGCAGAGATGGCACACCTAGAGTTGCCATGATGGCCGCGAAGACGATGATCCCAACCGGCTGAACATGCAGCTTCCCAATTGGGTACTTAATGTTGACCCTCTTCATGGAAAGGTGCGTGAACCACAGGATACCCCCGGCCATGAAATCCAGCAGCGAGTCAAGCGTGGACGCCGCAATCGCCATGGACCCCGTCCTGATCGTTGCATACACCTGCGATTCTCGCAGCCGAAATGGATCAGCACGCAATCGCGCCCTCTGTAGTCTGTAGTATGTATCCATTTTCCACTCTATGACTGCTCCACCTGACGCCTGAACTCACTCACCTTGAAAACCAGCAGAACAATATTGGCGTAGTTGGAAATCTTCATGGCGAACTCGCTCTGCTTCTGCTCCGTATCCTCCGATTGGGAGGCCTCGACATCCGAATCGAACTCGCCCGACATGCATCGCGCCTCCACCTGCTCAAAGGTTCTCAGGGTCGCGGACTGCTTCTCATAGTACTCTCTCACACCTACACGCACGAGAGGCGGAGAGGGTAGGAGGGATGAACCGATCAGGGCAAGGGATCAGAGCTCGCAAGTTTTGTTACCTTGGGATAGGCCTTTGGCGCGGGAGAGGTCGAGGTCGGCAAGGCGCTCCGGGTCGAGCCCGGCGCGTACTTTATCGGGCAGCGGCGACATGAAGCTGCTGCGCAGCGACCTCGCTGAGTCTCTGGACGGATGCTTTGCAGCCGTTGTCGTTGCCTCTTCACGGATACTTTGCCGCGTGGTCTCTGGCGGATGCTTTGTCGTCGTGCGGGTTGTTCGGGCGGATGCTTTGCCGCCGTACTTGTCTCTTCTCGGTGGAAGCTTTGCCACCATGGCTTCATCTCCCCAGCTAACAGTCTTTTGCGTTGTTATCCCCTACAGGTACAGTCCGTTAGGTTGTGGCGGAGGCCCCTCTCCCTACCATGGTTCTTTCTCTTGTGTATTTTGTTCTTAACCACTTTCTCTGTGGTTCGTGTGTTGCTCTATGGGTTTTTTCATAGTCGCATCGTGTAAGCCGTTCTTTCGGCACTCCCACTTTTTCTTAATGAAATACACATTAATGCGTGTTCTCAAAAAAAGCTAGCCATTGTATAGACATATCATCTGTCAGTGGCTGTCGAGGTGTACTACCTCAAAAAAGAGTTTAGGAGACACGTGCTTTGATTAACATAGATAGGCAAAAAGTAAGAAAAATAACCAAAATTATTCCAAGATTTTTAGAGATGGACACATTATTTTAGGAAGCAGCCCACCTTTGAAAACCATATTGACAGCCTCAGAAATTAGGCCCGAAGCCCACCAGCCCATCACAAATCATCGCATATACAAATAAACAACCCTTTAGGGTTTTCATTCCTATTCTCTTAGTCTCTCTCTCCCTCGTCTTTCTCTGTTCACTCGACTACGACAGCGTGGTAGGGGAAGGGTGTGGTGGCGACTCCAAGGCAGCTCCCTAGTTGTGGCCCAAACAAGGGATGAGCGCACAGTGGTGGCTACCCGATGGCACCCCACGATGGCCCAGTCGACGACGGTCTAGCTTGGGGTGGTCAACGGCCTAGCCGAGGCTGTCGAGATCTAAAGTGCCACTTTAGCCTGGCGTGGCTGTAGAGATCTAAAGTTCCATGGCCTGGGTCTACCTTGGGGTGGATCTAGCAATGAAGATCCCTGACACAGGGGTGGGACTCGGAGCGGGCTCGTTGGTGGGCTCAAAAATAGGCTCGACCTAGGGTTCGTAGTTTCTTAATCTATTTCCAAAAACGAACATTATAACTGCCTTTGAAAATCTCAATTAATAGTGATCCTAAAATGGCGGCAGCAAGCCGATGGAAAGTAGCCAGAGTTAGGGGATTGTAAGCAGAGAATATGGATATTATTATGCACGACCAATAGATGCTTTGATTTGGGTAGTCGATATGCCTAGGATTATCACTTCTAATTGTTTATGTTTTTTCACACCTTACCCCCTATGAACCCTCTCCACAAGCGTCTCGTTGTTGAGGGGTATGCCGCCTACCACTAAAAAAACAACGCCGTTAAATCCTAAAATAAATCTATAAAATATAAATACTCATGGCAAGTGGGAGCACTTAAAAACGGGTGGGCAGGTTCCACAACAAGGAACCCAACCAGTTAAACTAAGTCCCCTGAAATCTTGAAGGCCTTTCAGGCGACAAGTGGGGAGGGGGTTTGCAATTGTCGTTTTCCATCGCCTGTAGCCTTAGAGGAAGGTTGCCAGGTAGCAGGCTAGCTAGACAAAGGAGGTAACCGTAAGATCACAATTCGATGGTCAGAAAATGTCACCTAAATTTTGGAATAAAAATAGACGCACCTATTCAGAGGAGCACTAACGCAGGTGTAAGGAAAATAGATCCTAGGCCCATTTACTTTACATTTTGGTGTTTGATGACCAACATAACCAAATTGGACTAATGAATTTGCAAGTGATTGTTTTGTAGTTCAATAGGGTGCAAGACGTGACTTGGACGAAGCTGACATGATGATTCGATGATCAACACCTTAAGCAATACCCTAGAAGCACAACAGAAGATCCAAGATATCAAGCAAAGTCCAAGCACGAAGAATGGAACCAAGCCGGACGTAAGATCGTGAAGAAACGAGCTCGGCATAGGTGACCGGACGCAGTAGACTAGATGACCGGACGCACGAAGTGCAGCGTCCGATCGAGTCCAGAGAGGTTTCAGAGCAGTGCCAGCGCGACCGGACACGTCCGGTCGATGATGACCAGACTCTGAGCCGAGTCCGATCAACGCGCACTCTCCAACGGTCGGGACGACCAGACACGTTCGGTCAGGACGTGATCAGCGTCCGGTCAGTAGCAGAAAGTTGGGTTTCATCCTCAACGGCTACTTTCTCAGTGGGGCTTATAAATAGACCCCCAACCAGCCATTTGAACATAGTGGAGCTAAGAAAACATACCAAGGGTATTAATACACCATTTTAGTGATCTCCACTTGCATAGTGCTTAGTGACTCATTAGGTGATTAGCGTAGGTGCTTTGCGAGGTGCTTAGGTTGATTAGACCACCGCTTATGCGCTTGCTCTAGGTTTAGACCTAGTGTTTAGTGAGGTTTGCATACCTCTTACCACTCGATGCTTGTGTGCACCATTATTATACATCGGAGGAGCTTGTAGTCTTGCGAGATCACACCAACCGCGTTTGTGGTGTGGCCATTACCGTGTACCGGAGGGAATAAGGCCCGCGGTGTTTCGGCCGGAAGCTTGATAGTGAAGACGGCGGGGAGCGGTCCAGGACAGGCTTGCCGGAAGGCACACCGGAGACCCACTTACGCATGGGGAAGGCCTGGGGCTATCCACGGAGTTATCCGACTAGGAGCTTGGCCCTTTAAAAGCTCTAGTTTGGTTTTGGTTAATTGATGAAACCCTAAGTGCTAACATAGTTTATCATGTGATCATGAGATAGGTGGCACACTCCAAGTGGTGAAGCAAATGAAGATCATAACATGATGATGATGATGGCATGGTGATGATCAAGTGCTTCAACTTGGAAAGAAAAAAGAGAAAAACAAAAAGCTCAAGGCAAATGTATAATTTATAGGAGCCATTTTGTTTTGGTGATCGAGACACTTAGTGACTGTGACCACATTTAGGTTTGATAGCCGTACTATTAAGAGGGGTGAAACTTGAATCGGAATGCGGTTATCATAGTGCCACTAGATGCTCTAACTCATTGCATATGCATTTAGGATCTAGTGGGGTGCTAACACCCTTGAAAATGTTTGTGAAAATATGCTAACACATGTGCATAAGGTGATACACTTGGTGGTTGGCACATTTGAGCAAGGGTGAAAAAGATAGACGTGAAGAGGAGTTGGTCTCGCTGGTCACAAAGTGACCGGACGCTGGTCTCAGTGGAACTAGCGTGTCCGGTCAGTTGTAACAGCGAAGACGCTGGTGTCGGTCAAACGATCGGACGCTGGGTCGCTCAGCGACCGGACGCTGGAAGGCTCTGTCTGGTCGTGTTGACCAACAGCGCAGTGTGAAGTCAACAAGTGATCGGACGCTGGCTGTGTCCGGTCAAGCATGACCGGACGGATCCGGTCGTGAAATATCGTTTCTGGAACCTTACTAGAAACGACCGGACGCTGGAGGCTGAGCGTTCGGTCAGTTTGTGCGTTGTGTCCGGTCAACAGATGATCGTTAAAATCTGATGAACAGTATTTGAAGCAGGGGACATGTGGCTTGTATCACGGGACCGGACGCTGAGGGCCAGCGTCCGGTCGATCCGACCGGAGCGTCCGGTCACCCCGTGTTTTAACCAGTGAAGGGGTACAACGGCTCTATTTCGTGGGGGCTTCTATTTAAGCCCCATGGCCGGCTCAAGCTCAGCCTCTTAGCCATTTGGATTGACATAGCAACCTTATGAGCTTAGCCAAAGCCCTTCCACTCATCTCCATTATTGATTCATCATCTTTGTGAGATTGGGAGAGAATCCAAGTGCATTGCTTGAGTGTTTGCATCTAGAGGCACTTGGTGTTTGTGTTTCACTGCGGGATTCGCTTGTTACTCTTGGTGGTTGCCGCCACCTAGATGGCTTGGAGCAGCGAGGATCGTTGAGCGGAGGGTGGTGATTGTCTTCGGCTCCGATCGTGGTGATTGTGAGGGGTTCTTGACCTTTCCCCAGCGGGGTGCCAAAAGGTACTTTAGTAGATTGCTCGTGGCTTGTGTGATCCTCATCTTATGTTGGTTGTGCGGCACCCTTTTGAGGGTTTGGCGTGTGAAGCCAATTAGCGCGTGAACCTCCAAGTGAGTGAATCGCCACAACGAGGACTAGCTTGCCGGCAAGCAAGTGAACCTCGGTAAAAATCATTGTGTTCATCATTGATTCTGAGGTGATTGGTCTTCATTGTTATTCATCCTTATGTTTGATTGGTTCCTTTATCTACACGGCGGTATAACTTTCTTGATCACTTTCTTTACATTATCGCAAACTAGTTGTCAAGCTCTTTAGTGTAGCTAGTTGTGAGAGCTTGCTTGCTTGGTTGGTGTAGCTCTTTAGTTAGTCTTTGAGAGTACACTAACATAGAGAAATGTCATAGCTATTATGTGAATAGATACTATCTAAACTAGAATTGTGGTAGGTGGCTTGCATTTTGAATAGATACTATCTAAACTAGAAGTGTCCAAGCACGAAAAATGAAACCAAGCCGTACGTAAGATCGCGAAGAAATGAGCTCAACAGAGGTGAGCTGACGCGGCCCTAATAAGGACTAGACACGTCCGATCAGGTGCTCGGCAACACCAGGCATCGGCAGCAGTGACCGAACGCTGAATGAAGCAGTGACCGGACGCACCGGTGATATTGTTCGTCGTCACGACAGTGTTTTCAGCGTGACTAGACGCAGCAGACTAGACGACCGGACACACAAAGTGTAGCATTGGATCGAGTCCATAGAGGTTCCAGAGCGGCGCCAGCGCGACCAGATGTGTCCAGTCGATGATGACCGGGCTCTGAGCTGAGTCCGATCAACGCACACGCTCCAACAGTCGGGACGATCGGACGCATCCGATCAGGACGTGATCAGCGTCCGGTCAGTAGCAGAAATGTGGGTTTCGTCCCCAACGGCTACTTTCTCAGTGAGGCTTATAAATAGACCCCCAACCGACCATTTGGACATAGTGGAGCTGAGGAAACATACCAAGGGTATTAATACACTATTTTAGTGATCTCCACTTATATAGTGCTTAGTGACTCATTAGATGATTAGCGTAGGTGCTTTGCGAAGTGCTTAGGTTGATTAGACCACCGCTTATGCGCTTGCTCTAGGTTTAGGCCTAGTGTTTAGTGAGGTTTGCATACCTCTTACCACTCGGTGCTTGCGCACACCGTTGTTGTACATCAGAGGGGCTTATAGTCTTGCGACATCACACCAACCACGTTTGTGGTGTGGTTGCTACCGTGTACCGGAGGGAGCAAGGCCTATAGCGTTTCGGCCGGAAGCTTTATAGTGAAGACGGCGGAGAGCGGTCCGGAAGAGGCTTGCCGGAAGGCACACCGGAGACCCACTTGCACGTGGGGATGGATCGGGGCTATCCACGGAGTTACCCGACCGGGAGCTTGGCCCTTGCGAGGGATTCCTTGCGAGGGGCACCAACGAGGACTAGGGGGAGCTTGCACGCTTCTCGATACCTCAGTAAAAATACCGAAGTCGTCGACGAGAGTTTGTATATCTATACCTTACTCTTTAGCTTCCGCATTTACATTGTTTTCATAACTCCTTTTTGCGGTAGAGATAGCAACACACTAGCAAAATTATAGTTGCACATTTACATAGTTTATCTTTTGCATAGGTTTTTGTTAAGGATAGAAAAAGAGGTCATAGTTTAGAGTTAGAGTTTTAAATTGCCTAATTCACCCCCACTTAGGCGTCACGGTCCCCTTAAATTGGTATCGGAGCCGGTTGGCTCAATTTGGACCTTTGGCTTCACCACCGTTGAACCGACGCTATTTAGAGTGGTTGGGATGGATACCTCTAGACCTCCGCACTTTGAGGGCACTAACTTCCCCTACTATAAAGCTAGAATGGCTTGTCACCTTGAAGCGGTAGGTGTTTGGAGAGTCACTCGTGACGGGATGAAACCCATTAAGAATCCCGATAAACCCATAAAGAGTGAAGAAAAGGAAATTCATTTTAATGATAGAGCTAAAAATTGCTTGTTTAAATCTTTTAGCATGGATGTGTTTAACCAAGTGTTCACTTTAAATACGGCACATGAAATTTGGTTAAAACTCCAAGAGCTCCATGACGGCACAACTAATATTCATGAGCAAAAACATTGTCTAGCTAAATAAAATTATGATTTCCTTTAAAATAAATAATGATGAGCTTGTTCGTGATATGTATTCTCGTTTCAATCTAATTATCAATGAGCTCCATTCAATATGATTAACGAAGCTAGATGATGTGGACATCATGAGGAAGATCATCTCCGTGCTACCACAAAAGAAATATGCAAGCATCATCACCATCCTTCACAACATAGAGGACTTGAGCACCATGATCCCGGCCATAGTCATTGGCAAGATAGTGCCCTTTGAAATGTCACGCAAGATGGGTCAAGAAGAAGCCTCTTCATCAAGCAAAGGTAAAGCTCTCGCATATAGTGAGAAAAAGAAGATGAAGGGCAAGCAAGTTGAGACAAGCTCAAGCTCAAGCTCCTCAAGTATAGATGAAGAAGATGAGGATGATGATGATGATGAAAATTCAAGTGATGATGATCAATCTTCCTCCTCCACCTCCGACCTTGATGAAGAATCAATCAAACTTATCAACAAGGTGGAGAAAATGATCCAAAGGTTCAATGTCAAGGGTGTGTCCATCCAAATTCAAGATTTTATCTTCACCAATCAAAGAAATGAGCAAAGAAAGAAATGATACTATGGATACGGTGAGTTGGGGCACTTTGTCCAAACAAGCCCACACCTAGGACAAAGAAGAAGGCGTGCACGGACAAAACCCTCAGATCAATAAGGTCATGTGATGATTCTTCAAGTGAAGGAGAAGACCTTCACAAGAGGCGAGGGCACAAGCACTCATCATCAGGCACCTCACGTGTGTGCCTTATGGCACGAGGTAATAAAAAGCCTATCCCTAGTGATAGTGACAATGATAGTGATGATGAGCTACCTTCTTATGATAAAATTGTGTAAGAAAATCTTAACTTTGCTAAAGTTTGCACTAGTCAACAAAAGAAGCTCGAAAAATTAAAAGAAAAACTAGATAGCTCACAACAAGCTTATACTACTTTGCTTGAACAATATGAAACTTTTGCCAATCTTAATACGGAGCTATCTACTAAAATTGAGCAACTTGAGACTAGTGCAAACATAAATAATTACACAATCAATGATGAGCAACTTATAAAGAAAAATGAAAAATTAAAGAAAAAGTTAGCTAGCTCACAAGATGCTTATAAAAGTTTTCTTGCTAAAATGGAAACTATGTACAAACATTGTGATGAGCTAACAAATAAAGTTGTTAATCTTGAAGCCGTCAGTACTACCTCCACCGAGGCACCTAAAAAGGAAGGTTCTATTTTTTACATGCCTAAAAAAGATGCCTCTACTTCTTGTAATGATTTATGTTTAGACTCACCCATGTTCAACCAAGTTTGTGTTGAGAAAATTATTGTAGAAACATGCACACAAGAGGTCGCAAAGGAGAATAAGCAACTCAAGCAAGAAGTGGCTCGCCTCACCAAGGACTTGACTCAAGTGAAAGGCAACACGGAGCAAGCCAAACTTCATTAAGATAACACCATCAAGGGAGTGAAGAAACTTGATGAAGGACAAACCGTGGTTTGCTACGTATGCCATAAGGAAGACCACAAATTCTATGAGTGCAAGGTGAAGAATGGGGGAGGAGCTAAGAAGAAACAGAAAAACAAAAAGGAAACAAGCAAGCTCTCCAACACCTACACCAATAAGGTGGACAAAAAGGCATCCATATCTTATCTCTTGAAGAAGAAGAAAAATGACAAGGTGGTGGCCATCAAGGTGAACAAGCAAGCCAATAATGGGGCTAAACGCATTTGGGTGCCAAAGGAGATCATTTTCAACATGAAGAGCACCAAGAAGGTTTGAATCCCGAAAGGGAAGTGAAAAGTCTGATGGACTTCAGGGAATTTGAAGACTTGGCAAAGTATGGGTGCATTTTATTGGGTGCATCACATTGGATCATGTCAATTGCCAATTGGGTTAGTGAATACTATGAAGCCAAATTCCCCTTCCCATGTTAGGTAACTAGATTTAATTTCTTACAATTTTAATTAGCATCTAGTTTTTTTTCTTGCCTAGGTTTGCATTTGCATGCTTAAATCCTTTGTCATGCATACACTAGGTATATCTTATGGTAGGCTTGCTCGGTCTCACTCTTAACCCTTGGATCAAACTTACATGGTTTAAATTATTTAGGAGCATAGCATATAGCTTGTTTCACAATTGTTCTTCTAATATATGCTAAAGTTCAAATTGTAGATAATTTCTCCCGAATATTACTTTCAAAAATGATTCTCACATTCATGTGATGTCGTCTTTCAAATGATATTTTTATTCTAAAATCAATGTGCATGGCTCCTACAAGTATTCCATACTTGTGTGCACAAATTTAGGGGGAGGTTACTCTACAAGTTGGATGCTTTGAGACTAACACCTTTTCAAGCTTATCATGTGTGTAGTAGTCTCATTGCAAGAAAAATGGAGTCTCCGGAGTCAAGCATCATACTTTCAATTAGTATTAAATTGGTTTCCACATGTGGTATTTCTAAACCGATATCAGCATGTTGATTTCACTTTGGTATTTATATGCTTTCTCCATGCATTATATAGATTAAACTCCCTTGAGCATTAATTTGCTAATTATGCATAAACTACATTCTCCATCATATGTATGCATAAATTTAGGGGAGCTTAGTCTATGTAATGTGAGAGTCCCATTTTATGACCTATTTCACTCCACATACAAAGGATCACAAAGTTTGACCCTCCCTTGTGCTACTAATGTCTTCCTTTTCGATGTTTGATTCCAAAGAGGGAGAATTCATAGGACCAAAAACAAGCCTGATCATAATAATTTACAAGTGGTAATGGTATGAGAAAAGGGATGATAGTTGATTATGGAGTTAGAGGGAGGCTTAAATCCATAATGCCACATGGGGACATTTGCAAAGGCAAGATAAGTTTCCAAAGATGTTTACATGTGGTATCTTTTAGCATCATATAACCTTGCCCTTTGCATTACATCTAGCAAGTAAATAGTTTTTAAATTCCAAAATCCTCATTCTTTGCTTGTTTTGGTCGTGTTGTCATCAATCACCAAAAATGAGAAATTGTAAGAAAAATTGACCCTAGGCCCATTTACTTTGGATTTTGGTGTTTGATGACCAATACAACCAAATTGAACTAATGAATTTGCAAGTGATTGTTTTATAGTTTAATAGGGTGCAAGACGTGACTTGGACGAAGGCGACATAATGATCCGATGATCAACACCTTAACCGAGACCCTAGAAGCACAAGAGAAGATCCAAGATATTAAGCAAAGTCCAAGCATGAAGAATGAAACCAAGCCGTACGTAAGATCGCGAAGAAACGAGCTCAGCAGAGGTGACCAGACGCGGCCCTAATAAGGACTAGACACGTCCGATCAGGTGCTCGGCAACACCAGGCGTCGGCAGTAGTGACCGAACACTGAGCGAAGCAGTGACCGGACGCACCGGTGATACTGTTCATCGTCACGGTAGTGTTTTCAGCGTGACCGGACGCAGCAGACTAGACGACTGGACGCACAAAGTGTAGCATCTGATCGAGTCCATAGAGGTTCCAGAGCGACGCCAGCGCGACCGAACGTGTCCAGTCGATGATGACCGGGCTCTGAGCTGAGTCCGATCAACACGCACGCTCCAACAGTCGGGACGACCGGACGCATCCGATCAGGACGTGATCAGCGTCCGGTCAGTAGCAGAAAGGTGGGTTTCGTCCCCAACGACTACTTTCTCAGTGGGGCCTGTAAATAAACCCCCAACCGACCATTTGAACATAGTGGAGCTGAGGAAACATACCAAGGGTATTAATACACTATTTTAGTGATCTCCACTTATATAGTGCTTAGTGACTCATTAGATGATTAGCGTAGGTGCTTTGCGAAGTGCTTAGGTTGATTAGACCACCACTTATGCGCTTGCTCTAGGTTTAGGCCTAGTGTTTAGTGAGGTTTGCATACCTCTTACCACTCGGTGCTTGCGCGCACCGTTGTTGTCCATCAGAGGGGCTTATAGTCTTGCGACATCACACCAACCACGTTTGTGGTGTGGTTGCTACCGTGTACCGGAGGGAGCAAGGCCCATAGCGTTTCGGTCGGAAGCTTTATAGTGAAGACGGCGGAGAGCGGTCCGAAAGAGGCTTGCCGGAAGGCACACCGGAGACCCACTTGCACGTGGGGATGGATCAGGGCTATCCACGGAGTTACCCGATCGGGAGCTTAGCCCTTGCGAGGGATTCCTTGCGAGGGGCACCAACGAGGACTAGGGGGAGCTTGCACGCTTCTCGATATCTCGGTAAAAATACCGAAGTCGTCGACGAGAGTTTGTATATCTATACCTTACTCTTTAGCTTCCGTATTGACATTGTTTACATAACTCCTTTTTGCGGTAGAGATAGTAACGCACTAGCAAAATCATAGTTGCACATTTAGATAGTTTATTTTTTGTATAGGTTTTTGTTAAGGATAGAAAAGGAGGCCATAATTTAGAGTTAGAGTTTTAAGTTGCCTAATTCACCTCTCTCTTAGACGTCACGATCCCCTTAAGTAGGCTAATAGAAGTGTTGGCTTGCAAAAAAAAAAAAAAAAGTGATGGGGCACGTAGGCTCAAGAGGAGTGAAACCACTTATTAAAAAAACACTCGTACTGTGGTTCGGACCCACGGGTTTAGTTCTTCCATTGAAAAAGTAGCTCTCTTCACCTGCACTCTTTCTTGGTTCACGCATCATCTGTCATCAGGCCTCCGCTTTTATGCTCGCAACCCGTGTCTCGGTGAGAGCTTCTACTCTGTGTGTCAGATGAAGCACACGGTGTCTCTGCAAGCTAACATGATATTCTGCGAAAACATTGTTTGACTTGGAGCCTAGGGCTACCAGCCGGAGTGGAGCGTTAGGGAAGCCCTCATAGGCGACACCCTATAATTAGACTTTGAAGATTCCGAAGTATGTCGGCATGTACCAATTAAGCTTACCTAGCTAGCACACGTAAGTTAGACCGTCTCCGACCACCGTTACTTAAAATATACTTATTTTACGTTTGGTAGCGCTATAGTTAAAGGGTTCAATACCTATTTTTAATCTTTTTCAGCAGCAAGATTCAAAAGAGAACCCTTTTTATAAATAGGTCTTTAGGAGAAATAATACTTAGATTTAGGTTATACATCTCCTGACATCCAAAATAGATCTTCCATATATACATTCTGTTGGATGCTATATGTATTCTGTTAGAGACCCATTTTAGATTTAGGTCTTCAAATGGATCTCGTGTGGAAGACAGCCTTAGGCGTTGGGTTTATTTCTACGTACTTACTTGCTTCCAAATTATATTGCAAATAATCTCAAAGTCCACATGACGCAGCTATTGTTGGCACGAGAGTAGACACTGTGACACACGCGCGGATCATCGTACGTATCTCTTTTCGGAGTCAACGGCCAAGCACTACTGTACCTACCAACGCTGCCCTTCGATCTTGTGCTTAGGGCCTGTTTGTTTCGACGGTACCTCTAAAATTTCTGTCACATCGAATGTTTGATATATGTATAGAGTATTAAATATAGACTAATTACAAAACTAATTGCACAACTTGCGACTAATTTGCGAGACGAATCTTTTAAGCCTAATTAGTCTATGATTTGATAACGTGGTGCTACAGTAAACATGTGCTAATGACGGATTAATTAGGCTTAAAAAATTCGTCTCACAAATTAGCCACCATCTATGTAATTGGTTTTATAATTAACCTATATTTAATGCTCCTCATTAGTATCTAAACATTCGATGTGACATGAATTTTAGAAGCGACTAAAAAACTAAACACCCCTTTAATCGATTGGTGGTGTACTACATACTGTTACCAACGTGGTACATATATAGGGAATTGTGCCTACTTGAGAAATTTGTTGCATGCGCTAATAATCACCCCGTTCGCTCATGATAAAATTTGTCTTAGCCTGATGCTTATATTGAAATATTGTGAGAGAAAAATACGATTCTACAGCTAAAAAATAGTTCTGGGCTCAAACAAACAGAGCTAATATTGTAACAAAACCCGGCCAATCAGACCACTCGATGTGGCTACCGCTGAGCTATAAATACTTGGCATGGTCGCCAGTTCGCCACCCTTGAAGCACACAACACCCACGCAGTCGAGAAAGAGAACGAGAAGCAGCTGCTAGCTAGCTAGCAATGGCCATCGTCAGCAAGTCCATAGCTTCCCCGGCGCTTCTGTGCCTCGTCATGGCTCTCGTGCTCGTACGTGGGCATCCTCCGATGCCCAGCTCCTGCGCGCCACCCACTCCACCAGCTCCGACTCCAGCACCGACGACAACTCCTGCACTAGCAACATCCCAACCTCTGCCCAGCTGGTTTTGCTAACATTTCTTCGTTCGAAGAGGCTAAATTGGAGCTATTTAAGCTTCGTATTATTCTGATTTTGCAATCCAACAGTGGCATCGGTGGTACCACCGAGAAGCAGCCCGCGGCCGCCGGCATCGATACCACCTTGGCGAGCATTCTTCCACAATTCACGGTGCGCTCCTGCATTTATGTTGGCACTGACGTCGATGTCGATGTCGATTTCGAGCTCCCCACTTTATATTCTCGGCGCCATCACGTGCACCAAAACCAGCGGCTGAGCTTGAGCACGCCCGCCATGTGCAACATGCATGTGTGTTGTTGCATGGCTATTTACTGATATCATGCACTCCTACTATATAGTGCCATGAAATCCCCACTACGTAAATAAGCTCCCACCACTTGCATGCTTGTATGCATGTGTTGTCTACATGCGGACACTAATCCGCGGGTAAATGGGAGTTTGTAACCAGCTTAATTATGTACCTTGTGGCATATTTTGTATACGTGTGTACGTACTCACAAATACACATATATATTGCATATGAAATTAATGCTTCTATTACATCAATGATATTCATCCATCCCACTAAATCATTGATATTTACTATGAGGTAATCATCATCTAAAGCTGCAACTAATACCAGTACCACGACTTGTGATAGAAAAGCGGTCATGGCCGGGATCACCGAACATCCGTGATCCATCTCTCAACATATGAAATGCCAGATGTGCACTTTGCTGTGTTCCAATAAATCTTGCCATGCAAACATATGAGATGTGCAGGAAAAAAAAAGAACTGAAAGAAAATCTGAAATAAGGAAAGAATTTTGTTATGGTATTACTCTATCAAACTTGTTTTGTAGCTCTGTGCTGATTTCTCTTTACGGTTCTGGGCTGAATTTACGACGAGGGCAAGGAGGACAATCAGAAAAGAAAACATTGCAAGCATGAAATGTGAGTGATGCCTAGCATAGATTTCGTTGCATTTAATCAGCGTTCCATGGTGTCGATGGAAAAGTTGTTTCAACAATTGTCTCTCTCCAAATATATATACACACATCTCTATGCATATTCAATGGTGCATAGCAAAAGAGCACATGCCCTTTTTCTCGGAGTCAGGGAAAATTTTTTAGATATCGGCAAACTAACTCCTTGCCCCTTTGTCCTCTCTTCATTGCTACGCGAAACCGTGCACCCAAACCCTGTACTCGGATATGATATAAGGCCAATCTTAGTGGGGATTTCACCGTCCTGTTACCAATGCATCCATATTTTGGAAATAGTGCAGAAGAGTTTCATCTCTATGAAACTCTCTCTATTCCCATAAGGGCAGTCCCAATGGTGTATTGATGATGGTTTCTATCCTCATTAAATGACTTGCCACGTAGGCAAAACGCTGACATGGCAACGTAATTAATGAAGAAAGAGAGCAAAAATCATAGAAATGGTTTCCTCATGAAGAAATCAGGTCTACTCTTGACCCAATGCACCAAGAAACCATGAAATCGTCATTGAGGAGAAACCACCAGTTTCTAGGAAGCTCGTGTCGCACTCCAATTGGAGGAAGAAGATAGAGTTGGGAGAGAGAAAGAGAAAATAATTATTACTCATAGAAATCATGGGTTGGAAAGCAGTACTTTTTTGGTGCGGTATCCTATGTTATAGAAACTACTAGTTTTTTTATTAGGACTGCCCTAAAATTCTTATCATCTCTCTCTTCGTCAATACGGTGCCACATCAGCCTATTTAATGTCCATAAAACTCTGATGAAACCCCACTGAGACTGCCCTAACTAGAGCAACTTCAAGAGTAGACCTCAAATCAAGGCTTTAATTTTTTATTTAGGTGCCCACCCACATTTTAGTTGGCCTAAATTTGTGCTTCCACTCGAGCGGTAGCACCCAAATGAAGGCCTCCAAATTCCTTTAGGTACACATTGACAAAAGGGACCCGTTCGTCGTCCTCTCTATCAATTGAGCTATAGTCACGAGGAAATAGAGTCACAGATCGGGAACATACACAGTCGAGGCTCGCGGCGAGGTCGGAACGTGGAGGCGGAGCTCCCGTCGGGGAAGCGCCGGGGATCGGATGCGCCCGATGGAGAAGCCATCTTCAACGTGCGAGCGTCGTGGAAGCGCCAGGGAGCGGACGTGCCCGATGAAGAAGCCGCCCTCGACGTGCGAGCGACCAGGGAGGAGCCGTCCTCGGCGCCGCCGGATCCGCCCCTCCGGGTGGCCGTGCCCGCGTAGGCCCTACCGGAGCGGAGGGAGGAGCCGCCGCGCTCGCCCGGATCCGCGCCTCCGGTTGGCAGCTCCCAAGCAGGCCCTACTGGAGCGGAGGGAGGAGCCACCGCGCTCGCCGGAGGGGAGGGGGGCGAGGCCCAGCGGAGGGAGGCCGCCGGTGGGGGTCGGGGGTAGAGGGAGGGAGCACGCAGATGGATATCAGGCGGGCGAGGCTGTGTCCGTACGGGCGCGGGGAGCAAACAGCCGCACCGTAGGATGGGGGCTGGGCCAATAGGAATCGGGTCTGGGGCGATGATTTGGGTGCCCAACCAAATACGGGATAGCAGGTGCCCTATTGCAGTGATGTTTTTTTTTGACTGGGCATCTATATTTAGTTATTGAGGTTTAAGTAGAGGTCCTGCTGGAGTTGCTCTTACAAGTGTATACATGTATTATGCTTAGTAACTTCGATTGTTTTGCAAAAAAAGAATCGGGTGTTCATGTGTTCTTCCATGTCCTTTACTTGTTCCGCCCTTGTCCCTTGGTATAGCCGGAAAGAGGTAGGGTTTCGTGTTGTTCTGCCCTTGTCCCGGAGCCGACCGGCGCTTCTCCAGCAGCATCAGTTGGGGCGGTTAGAAAGAACTACGACTGGCTGCGCCTCCATGGACTCCTGCCCGCATTTCCCTTGTCAAAAAACAGAGATTCTATGCCTGGATTGCTTGCAAGCATTGTGAGCCATTGGATCTCTCTTGAATGGTGGACGTACATGCAAAAGTTACGTCGTGACTTTCTTGAGCAACGTTACTGAATCCGCGTCCTTTCGTGTTATGATTATGAATCTGTGCCTAGATTGTGACTTCAGAATCAGGCTCTATCGTTGCAAGCCGGTACTTAGATTTCGACTTCGGAAAGAGTTGCCAAAAAGTATTTGATGCACTTGACTTGGTGATGCTTTTGCTGGTCGTGAATTCGTGAATGTGAGCTGTGTTTCATTTTGTCAATTTCCAGGATAGGGAACTATTTAGACTGAATTGTCAATGGTAACACAAATTTGATGGTTGCTTGTAATAGTTTGCTCTCGTTAGTAACAGAAGAGCTGCAATTTGGGAACGTGGTGTCCAGGGGTCTAATAGTTCTCAAATTGTGGATTTAGTGTGTGAACTCTTAGGTGCCGTTTGGATGGGATAAAGATTCTTAGATTCTAGCATCCCACATCATCCAAGTTTCATTGGATTTTGGGATTCTAAAAATTTGTGAGTAGATAATGCTCTAAAATCTCCCCCGTTTGGATGGTGTATAGATTTTTTTAATCCAAGTTCTCAGAATCCCAAAGGATTCAAACGGCTCTTTAGATTGTACATGTATTGTAGTTTATGCAAATTCCAAACTTAAATGTTCAACTTAAGATATTATGTGATGTTTTAATATATTATACTTTTAATTATTTTCTACTTGTATACCGAGACGCTCGGCAAATTTTATAGTTGTTTAGCTAATTGCTCATTGGATCATATCAAATTGTGTATTGGTGCATTGGCTCGGCGTGTACTCGAAATTAAAATCCTAGATTGGCCTCTGTTTGTTTGTACCACAGGCTGAGGGGTTAATCTGTTTGAGAAATATCATTATATAGTTTATAGGACACAAGATAGTTGTCTATGTTACACGGATACGTCCAGGAAGTCGCATATCGCGTATCCGATACATATCAGCCCGATACGCTCAGGATACGTATCGTCGGAGTATCCGTTTTTTTATAATTATCCAAATTTTTATTATTTTCGTGAATATTGGATATGTGGGCTGATACGTATCGGCCTTGTGGATACGGCCCAGCCCAGTAAGACTACCCTTTTCCCTCTTCCCCCGGCGCCGTAAACCTCCATCCAATCCCCGAACTCCCGCACGCCCGCGCCTCGCGCCGCACCCCTGCTCGCCGGCCGCCGGCCACCGGCGACGAGCCTCCGCCTCCGTTAGCCGGCGACGAGCCTCCGTCCCTACTCGCCGGCCGCCCCCGATGATTTTCCGCCCCTGCGATGTGGATCCAGGCTCCAGCGAACTCCCATGAATTAATCCCCTTCCCTGTTCTCGATCTCCTCCTCTTCTTCGGTTCATGGCCGCTTGTTGCTTGATTTCCTTGCTCCCCCACTTCATCTTCCTCTCCCCATTCTCGATCTATTCTATTTCTACCGTGCAGTTAGTGAGTTATTGTTGCTGGCGGCCTGTCCCTTGATTCGCTTGGCAGTATTGGCATTTTTGAAGTGGCCAAACTGTCCCTTGATGAACCTAAATTGCAAGCTATGACTTTTAGTTTGGATGCTCCGCAGGTTGATGTTGCGGATGACAATGAGACATGAGGAATAGGAACTTGCTGCTGCATGAATTGCAAGCCTGGATGCCTTTTATTAATTTCCTAAATTTGAGACTACTATATTTAAGAGTTTAGGAGACTTCAGACCTGCTCTCCTATAATAATAGTACACTTAAGTAGTTAATTGTGATATTTTATTGTTATAAGTTATAAATTCAGACCTGCATTATTATTATTATTATTATTATTATTATTATTATTATTATTATTATTATTATTATTATTATTTCTATTTTATTTTTTAAATAGTAAACGTATCCGCGTATCAGGGTTTTTTTGGAAATTTCCGTATCCACGTATCCGTATCCGTATCCGTATCCGTATCCGTGCAACTTAGATAGTTGTTGCTAGAATTCAATTTGTGCCATTGCATTACACATACTTTTGTTCTACAAACACACACATGTATGGGCATTCCATGTAAAACATTGTTAATACTTTTGTTCATATTCAATGTCCAGGACATTTAGCTTATCTACCGCCTATTCGTTTCGGCTGGATTGACTTATAAGCTATGACTGAAAATACTGATGGCTGGTTTGGTGTGAGAGAAAAATACTGTTCGATGGCTGATGAGCCAAAGCTTATAAGCCGAATACGAGCTGCCGAGCAGGCTGCTAGGCTCTTCTGTAAATAATAGTGTGTAGTGATATTCTATGGCACTGAGGATCGAAACTAATGCCCCGGCATGTTTTAGCTCCCAGCAGAATTCAGGTTCACATATAGGCTCCGTTCGGCTTGCTGAAACTTGGCTGAACTGGCTGAAAACACTGTTCTGGCTGAATTGTTGTGAGAGAAAAATATTGTTTCGACTAAAAAAACAAGCTGAATAGTGTGGATTATAAGGTAAGCCAAACGGGGCCACAATTTGCATTCACACACATAAGGTGCTGGATCTTGCTAGCTTCTATGACCCAAAGCCACTCCAGTTCCGGTCAACTTTGTGCATGGCTGACTGTAACCAAGCCAAAAGCTCTGACCTTGTGATGTCTTCCTGTTATTTTGCTGCAACACCTACCGTGTTTAGTTTCAATTTTTTTTTTCCAAAAAGTGCTACAGTACCTATCACATCAAATCTTGTGATACGTGCATGGAGCATTAAATGTAGACGAAAAAAAACTAATTGTATAGTTTAGTTGGAAATTACGAGACGAACGTTTTGAGCCTAATTAGTCTATGATTGAACACTAATTATCAAATAAAAATGAAAGTGCTACAGTAGCCCAAATTCCAAACTTTACTCAACTAAACACGCGCGTTTACTCAACTAAACATCTTATCCATGTTCACTCGTGCCCTGTTGTCCCTGTGAAGTTATCCTGACGTGCCCCTTACGTTACATGGATATGTTACAGCTGACACATATTAGTACATGGGCCAATGGCCCTGTTTGGATACTCTAGCACAGTTAGAGCTTAAAGTTAGTTTCTAGCTCAGAATTAGTCCTGAACTAACTCTAGCCTAAGAGATGTTTGGATACAAGGGTTAAAATGATAATAAATGTGCTTTCCAAATCATTGGTGCAGGTGAAAGTAGAGAGAAAACAGTGGACCCCACCTCAAATAGCCCCAACTAGCCCAAATAATCACCTCTTTGGGAAGATAGTTTTTTAGGGTGGGCTAGTTACAAATAACCCACTCTAACCCTCCTATTTAGCTACTTTAGAACTATTTGAGCTTTAACTAACCTAAACTAGCTCTGACCCATGGATCCGAGCCAATATGTATCTACGCGATGGATACAGCCCAACAAGCGGCAGACCGCACGGTAGTAACCTGCCCACCCCGACCTGACCCTAGCCTGCCCCTCTCGAGTCGCGCTCCTTTGCGCCGCCTCCCGCACTCGGCAGCACCGAGCGCCGACGAAGCAGTGGGAGGAGCGAGCGCCGCCGCTTACCGGCCGACGTTGACGAGCCTCCGCGAAAGCCAGTGGCCACACCGGAGAGTTCTTCCTTCTCTGCCAAACTGCCGATCCACTGGGAAGAGCCATCACGACGCCGACGGGACTGGGGACAGGGGATAAATCCGTCGGCACAGCGTGGATCCGGCGTCCTCCGGGCTCTGGCGAGTGGTGACCGGTGAGTTTATCGCCTTCCGACCTTCCCCATTCTCGATCCGGCGTCCTCCGGGCTCTGGCGAGTGGTGACCAGTGAGTTTATCGCCTTCCGGCCTTCCCCATTCTCGATCTACTCTGTTTCCTTAGTTCTTGTTCTCCACTTCCTCCTCTCCCTGTTCCTGATTAGTGTTATTTCTATCCACTAATCTAGTATCCAGTAGATGGCATCTCTAAATTTGAGTAGTGCTAGTGCTTCTGCTAGTTGCCTCTCCCTGTTCCTGATTAGTGTTATTTCTATCCACTTATCCAAGTATCCAGTAGATGGCATCTCCAATTTTCTCCAAATTTGAGTAGTGATAGTGCTTCTGCTAGTGCTAGTGTAGGATCTGTGGCCACAACGGACATTAAGGCTCCGCTATGGGATCATGTCAACATTCTGGAGAGGCCTAGATCTGGTGGAGGGAATGCTTTTATGGAGATGCAAATATTGTCCAACGCAAAAGCTCAGTAGCTGCACTAGAGTTGAAGCACATTTGCTGCTAAAATCAGGAAGGGGGATAAGTAAATGTCCATGGGTTACATGTGAAATGCTTAGTGAAATGGGGAAGGAAATTGAAAGGTGTAAAGAATTAGTGGAAAGAGGAAAGCAACACACTGTGACCTTGCCTACTGTACCCTTATTCAGGCAATGATAGCAAAAAGATTGCTATGTTTCTTGTTTGTCAATTTCTCATATTATGGACCTGTGGTGAACTCACTAAACTCTAGTATGGACTTGTTATTTGTGAATTTCATGTATCACTATAATGTATGCAGTATGCGCTATGAACTTATGAAGTTATGTTTTAAGATTTTAATATGCATTATTGTTTATTTGTATTAAAAAATACTAAAATGTATCCGCATATTGTTTTTTTTTTGAGAAATTGTTGTATCCGTATCCTTCCAATAACGATACACATATCCGTATCTGTGCTGCATCTCATGTGGCCTGTGGCCAGTTTTGGTAGCTGACACTACTCCCTTCAGTCGCAGAAGATTGGTGTTTTGTAGATGGACCAGGTCCCCCGAACACAACTTCAACTACATTTCTACTATAATGTATTTGTTGACTGCCAAAGTTTTTTATGATAATGAAACTTTTTTTTGAGAAAAAATCCATCCTGTCCATTTTCAAATGTTTTGTATCAATGTAAACAAATGTAACTGATTATCAATCAAACTTTTGATAGGTTGATTGCATGTAAACTAGATCAATGGTTATATATATGCCAAGTTTGAACTAGCTTCAGCTATTGTTTAGTTATTTCTCCACATATGACCTAACATTTTGGCTTGATCGTTGCTATAATGCTGTAATACTGTTTTATTGGCATTTGTTATATTCATTTTCTATTTGGATATACTGAGCTGGGGGCTTCACTTCCATTCTTTGTCAAAGACACTGATTTGTAGAGATAATTCGCTGTGATTCTATACATGGTTATAAAATGTGAGTTGAAGGTTGGAGTCAATATTTTTTGGTGTTGTTTTTATGTGTGTGTACATCTCTGTTGTGGTCTGTGTGTGATGTGCACTTCGTGCAGCTATCTTATAATTTTCCTTGCCACAGGAGCTTGATCTTATATATACAGACTTCAAGATGTTCTCGGCTCCAGGCAACAATTCTTTGGCTCTTGTAGCCCCACGACCAGGGATGGAGTTGGCTAATGTTCAACATCCAAATCAGGCTCCGGGGCCTGGAGGCAAACAGCGCACATCCAGCCTGGAGGCACCGATAATGCTACTTACAGGTCACCAGAGTGCTATCTACTGCATGAAGTTCAATCCTGCGGGAACTGTGATAGCATCAGGTTCCCATGACAGGGATATCTTCTTATGGTATGTCCATGGTGAATGTAAGAACTTCATGGTACTGAGAGGGCACAAGAATGCTATTCTTGACCTTCAGTGGACTACTGATGGGACCCAGATCATCTCTGCAAGTCCTGACAAGACTCTGAGGGTCTGGGACGTTGAGACTGGCAAACAAGTTAAGAAGATGACTGAGCACTCATCATTCGTCAACTCATGCTGCCCAGCACGGAAGTGGCCACCTCTTGTGGTTAGCGGTTCAGATGATGGTACAGCAAAGCTGTGGGACTTGCGTCAGAGAGGTGCGATACAAACTCTTCCTGACAAATATCAGATCACAGCCGTTAGCTTCTCAGAGGCAGCAGATAAGGTATTCACTGGTGGCCTGGACAACGACGTCAAGTGGTGGGATCTTCGCAAGAATGAAGTGACAGAATATCTCAAAGGACATCAGGACATGATCACTGGGATGCAGCTTAGTCCTGATGGGTCTTACCTCCTCACCAATGCAATGGATAACGAGCTCAAGATCTGGGATCTGCGCCCTTACGCACCAGAGAACAGGAACATCAAGACTCTTACAGGTCACCAGCATAACTTTGAGAAGAACCTGCTGAAGTGTAGCTGGTCGCCGGATAACCGCAAGGTCACTGCTGGGAGCGCAGACCGCATGGTCTACATCTGGGACACAACATCAAGGCGCATCCTGTACAAGCTTCCTGGGCACAATGGTTCTGTCAATGAGACTGCTTTCCATCCCACTGAGCCGATCATTGGATCTTGCAGCAGCGACAAGCAGATCTATCTTGGGGAACTTTAAAGTGACTGTCAGTTTTTTTTCAGCTAGATGTTCTTGTGACGCTTTGATGAGTAGGAGAAAAGGAGGCACCGACATCCTGTTCATTTGCTTGAGAGTTGGAGTACTCGTTTGGCTATCAGGATATGTCATTTGTAGATTGTCTTAGCCTATTCAGCCCAGTTGGGTCTGCGGTCTGCCGTTCACAAACTGCTCCATGCTTTGTACCTTCTGGCTTTCTGATGTTAAACTTGATGCCATGCTTGAAGGTCACTGATTGCATGCACTGTGTCTAGAACCTTACTCTGTAAAAACTTGCCTGCCGTAGTGCTGTATGCCATGTTGTTATCTTTTCTAGTCGTCTGAAACTAGTTGGAGAAGTGATACCGCCTTCTTGGCACGAATTTTTTTTGAATCTTTCTTGGCACGATTTGAAATGATTTGTTGTATCTCTCAAAATTCTCCTTGTTCTGTGTTTGTGCTCTTTGCAACAATTGGTGGTGCTGGAGAGTTAACAGCTGTTTTATTAGTGAAGGTCGAGCGCTTGTGGAAGCTGCCAAGTGATTGTTGCTTCATTGGGCCTGGACTGATCATATATGAGCATAATTAAGCCTGGGTAAAAAACCCGATACCATTACTGAACCCGAATTACCTGGACCTGGACTTGAATTACCTAGACCCAAAATTATTTTGGATAGTTCGGATATTAACTTGAGATACCCGAGATAAAATTTGGTAGTTCTGGTAATAAGTTACGGTACCCGAATTACTTAAATACCCGATATATATACATGAACGTCCAGCAGCCCCAACTTAGGGGCCGTTCGGTTGCCAGGAAATGCATCTCTGGAACCATTCCAACCAGAAATGTTATGTTAATTTGAACTTTGATCACCTTCCCGGTGGAATCAAGGGCAAACGAACGAGCCTTAGTCTAATTCATACGCCCAACAGAGAGCCCAGCATCCCATCCCAGCACAAAAAATCCCCCAAACCCACCGTGACTCCCCGTGAGATAGCCTCGAGTCCTCGACACGCGAACACGAAGTCGCAAAACCTAGCATCCTAGCGGGCGGCGGCGCGGCTCTGCCTCGAGTCTTCGAGCGGTGGAGTATCGAGCCCTCAATTGGACTCCTCCTCGAGACCTCCAAGCTCCAGTGGTCCAGCTTGCGACGGCGACCTCCCACGCGTGGCCACAGAGGTAGCAGGCCGGCAGTGCTGTTCCGCGAGCAGCTAGGCGACGCATGCACCTGGACCCCGGCAAATCGAGGGACGAGGAGCCGAGAAGGAGCGCGCGGGGCAGATTGAGGGACGAGGAGCCGAGGAGGACCCCGGCACCACGCCGCACCAGCTATGCTGCTTGAACTCTACACACCGATTTTTTTAGAATCTCGGTGGTCGGTTATAACCGAACCGGAATTATCGGTACCCGAAATATCGGGTAGTGTTTTTTAAAGCAAATATCGGGTATTGATTTCTATTATCCGAATTTCGAACTACACGAATTACCCGACCCAAAAATTTCGGGTTACCGAACGCCTAGGCTTAAGCATAATTACAAGGCCGTGGCTAGCGCCGTGTCCGTCCCATATGCCCGCGCAGCCCACCCCCGGCTTTCGTCCTGCTCCTGTCCCTGCGCGCGTCGGTCCTTCTCTGACCCTCTTCTCTCTCCGACTCTCCGCGCGAGTGACACACGGGAGTCGGAATGAGCGGCTGAGGACGAGCACGCCCTAGCGCGCCCCGACCTGTAGCCCCATGTCCACTGGCCCCAAGCACCTCCATCTGCCAGCCCCAGCGCGCAAATTCATCCGTTGACTCCGGCTCGTTTCTAGCCGGACAACATAAAACACTTACAACATGAATGCAATATAAGACAAAATAGATGAAACATTTGGAATATGCTCTTACAACATGTGTGTGAAACACATGAAACATGCAAAATAAAAACACCTGCAATATGCAAGTAACATGAAACAACCGAACATACTATTGTAACATATGCAACATCTAGACGATTGCAACATATGTCTGAAAATAGATGAAACATTTTGAACAAACGCTTGCAACATGTCTCTGGAACACTTGTAACATACGCAATATATGCAAAATCTCTCGATCTACTTTTGCAATATCAAGATAAAACAATTACAACATACATCTAAATGCCTGAAACACTTGAAACATATATATGCAACATAGGGAGAGGAAGGCCGGGTTGATCGATTACAGCCATCGGGGTCGGAGCTAGCGGCGAGCCGCGACATGCGAGCACCACTAGCACCGCATGCGCTCGTGGGTGCCCTTGACTCGGCCGAGGAAGACCTGAGGTACCATGGCACATACGCCCCAACGGCCATGGTGAGGTCAGCGGCGTGCGCGATGGCGATGGGAGACGGACGACGAGGGAGCGAGCTGCACATGTGTCTGGGACGGGCGCGCGGTGCAGCTGGCATTGGGGGCGCGGGGCGGTGGGGCACGACGCGACAGCCGACGAGCGCACAGTGGGAGAAGGGGCGCGGACGAATGAGTGGCCACGCTGCTGTGTCGGGTGCCTGGTGGATAAGGATGAGCGAGTGAGGATTCGTTTTATTTGTTTGTGAGAGAGATGGAGAGATGGGGCCTGCTCTTGCCACACCACATTCAGACGGGAGTCACTGGCGAACGACCATGGCTTATCATTATCGTAATTATATATACTCTCTCCGTCTCAAAATAATTCAAGGAGTCAAACAATTTTGTTTTGAGTAAATATATACACAAAAGCAATAATGCTTATGATATTTGATACATATCATTAGATTAATTACGATACATATTTGTATAGTAAATCTATTTAGAGGAGATATAAATATATACTATTTTTTTATAAATCTAGTTGAACTTTAGATCGGTTGACTTTTAGAAGTGCGAGATAATCAGGAGGATCTCTGCTCGAAAAACGAGTCGTCAACTTTCGAGTCACGTCGCCCGCAAATGCCCAGCGTCACGTTCACCCCCCCGCAAATGCCCGCCGTTCTCGCCCATCCCCTCGTTGCTCCGCCATGCCGCCGTCCCGCTGCGTCTGCCCGGCCAAGGCCCTATGGTCTCGGCCCATCCCCATCTCGTTCGCCACCAATGCCGCCGCGCCCCAGCAAAACTAGTCCTAGACAAAACGTCCCGCCGCCCGGTTTGATATTCGCGGAGGAGATATACAATGGAAAGCGCAGGCGGAAAGCATAGCCATCCGTAAATCCATGCTTGTATATTTTGCTAAACGGGACAGCCTTCCATATGTGGTGCTGCAAAATACGAACTTCTAATGGAGGACACAGTAAGGTCGAAGTAAAAAACTTATTTAGTTTGACCAAAGGTGTAAATAAGCGGCGCGGCGGAATTAAGTGCTTCCAGCTCTTCCTTCGTCGCCGCCCTAACTGTCCCACTCCTACGGCATGCTGGCCTGATTCCCTTCCCTCCCAAGCACCTTCTGCTTAGTACCACCTCCCTGCTCAGGGATACAACATCTTGAAAGGCCGCTCGCTCAGCTCGACAGCGGAGAGCCGAGAGGGTCCCTCATGCAGAGTAAAAAGAAATTTGGCTCCTGTTCGATCTCAGGTTTGGAGGACACAGCGGTCGAAGAGCCCGAGGTGAGTGGCGCGGCGGAGTTGGCGCCGGTGCTCGTCGCCGCCCATGCACACGGCAACTCCGTCGCCATCGGGTCCGGGCTCCTGTTCGATCTCAGGTTCGGAAATTGGAAGACCCTCTTCACTTTTATGGCTGCTTCCTAATTAAACATGGACCTCTTATGCAGAAAGTGCTCGTGTTTGATTACACGATTGGTATATTTTGGTGGAGGAGGTTGTTGTGCTTTTTTGAACTGAATCTATGTTCTCATCCTTTAGTTGTATTCTCTTATAACTTAGTTTCGTGTGTGGAGGAATGGGAAATTTGCTTTAAGAAAACAATGAAATTCTTGCTAGTCTCGCTAGTCTAATTGTGTAAATTGTTACTGAAATTGTCAGGTCCTAGGTGCTTAGTTTTATATTGCTGAATCCTGAATTCACATGTTCCAGTGAGAAGCGGGAGCACCTTTTCTTTGCATTTCACCTGGTGGAATGTAAGTAAATATTTACTTTGTTCCTCCAGGGCTGTGACATCTATAAGTCTTGTCCTTATCTACTTAGAATAATTATCTAGAGTAGTTGGTGGCTGTGTCAGCCTTATCTTTATCCCTAGCATGCACTTTAGCATCTCTAGAATATGCTGTAGCTTTCTTAAGGCTCAAGCAAGCTTTCTTAAGGCTCAAGCAAGCTATCCTATATGTATTCCCAACCTGCCATAGTTGTGGCATGGCTAATGAAATCTGAAATTTAGTCCCAAACCTGTGTTTTGGTTCTAACAGGCTGGCCATCCAGTTTCACCTGTCAAATGACTGGCAGCCATTCTCATCCAGACGCTATAAGAGCTATTTGCTTCAGTGTGAGTGGACCTTTATTCGCATCTGCTGGTGACGGCAAACTTGTGAATGTTTGGAAGATTGGCTCGTGGTGTTGCATCCGGACTACGTAAGTGACACACTTTGCTCTTCTTTTCTCAATTCTCATTGCGGATAACATAATTAGCACCAAAGCAATGGGGCTTCAAGTTTGCAGTATCCGTAGTCTTGGAATCTGTTCCATTGCAATAATTGCATTTTTGCAATTGACATTATTTAGAAGGGCAGGCCTGGTGCAAGCGGTAGAGTCTTACCGCCTATGACCGGAAGGTCCCGGGTTCGAGTCGCGGTCTCCTCGCATTGCATAGACGAGGGTAAGGCTTGCCACTAACACCCTTCTCCAGACCCCGCACAGAGTGAGAGCTCTCTGCACTAGGTACACTCTTTTTTTTTGCAATTGACATTATTTAACTGAAAAGCCCTGTTCAGCATTTTTTATGTTAATTCGGTTATAGAATTTCATTATATAGTTATGTACATCAAATTTCACACTTTTGAGAATGTAATTTGAATAAGAATTTGTTGCAGTGTTTTCAATTGCAGAACTTTGGAGAAGAGGGTCAGTGCAGTTGCTATTAGCAACGATGACCTGTATGTAACTTGTGCAGATAAATTTGTTGTCTGCAATGTTTGGTTAATCATTTTGCGTGAAGATGGTGCAGAGCAGGTTTCAGTTGATAATAAACCTGTGTCAATTCTTGGTCACTATTGTAGTATCATCACTAGCATGGTATGAACACGTTTTAAAATTCTATATTGCCTGTGCTATATGTATTTGTACCTCCTTTATTTATTTCGTAGTGAACGTGTAATGTATTGACAAACCCACAAAGTCTGCTACACTTTAGTTTTATTTGTTTCTCCTTTCATGTCCTGTATAACCATGCTTTATCATTTGATTGGGATTGCAGAAGTTTTCGCCAGATGGACGGTTCATTGCTACTGGTGGCAGGGACTTCAAAATAAGTATGTCTTCTGTTCTTTGCACTGATTGGAAGCTGCATCAATGGAGCATAAACTTGGACTTATTCTCTTATTGTGTTGGAATTAATTTTAAAGGTCACATTATTCCCGAAGAATCCTCTAAAAGAGGCCCCTGAAATACAGAGCTGTTGCTTTGGCCATACAAAGTATGTTTGGTGTACAATGCAATTGTTTACAATTCTATTCTATTTTTAGGTCCTTTTAATATCCGTAACAATTTGGGTTTACTGACTACGTTCTGGTCATAGAAGTTTCAGAGCTTAGTCTATGACTTGATAATTGGTTGCGACTCTTCTTGTAGCTTTGTGTCATGCATCGCCTTCACTAGCATATCTGGAAACTAGAGCTTTCTCATATCAGGAGGAGGTGATTCAACCGTGGGTACATAGTCTTTTAAGTATATTGACATATACTTTTTGTTAGCATGTTTAATTATGTTTAATGCTTGCCATCTGTTGCCTGGGATTCTCCCCCTCTCTTAATTACTAGAATAGCCTCTCGTATCTCTGTAATCTCCATGTTCTGTTATCAATGAAATACTCGAGCCTGTTTAAGATCTAATTTGGTATCCAGAGATCCTCACAATCCCGATCCCTCGCTTCTGCTTTCTCACTCACTCCCTATCGCTGCTCCTCCCATGGCTCATGAACCTTCTCCTAACGCAGCTGTTGCACAGGCTGAGCGCAATCAAGCCGCCGTGGCCAAGGAGAAGGCCGACCAAGAGGACGCCGCTACGACTGCCACGTGTGCGGCTGCCGACGCCCAAGCTCGTGTTAGTGTGACCCTCACCACTCTCAACGCCAAGTGTGCCGACACTGCCGCTCTCAAACGGGGAGTCGTCGCCTCCTATGACCGCATCGCCCCGACTCGCCCCGATGGTGATGGGTTGAGTGACGACACCGGAGATGACAATGCCTGCATATAGTACGAAGTACCTCCATTGCCAATCTTCATGCCTAGGTTGTGGCTTTCCAGAACATCCACTCCCTTGTGTTGGCGGTTCTCGACCCCCTGTCCTTCCACTACAACTGGTGGCGCGATCTTGTTCTGCGTACTCTCTAGTGCTACACCCTCGTCGACCATGTCCTCTCCGATGTGCCTCGTCTTGGCGTTTCGTCCTGGCGCCTGATGGACTACGTCGTGCTGTCCTGGCTCTTCAACATGGTTACCATCGAACTTCAGGAGACCGTTCGTGTCCGTAGTGGCATAGACTGTCCCAACCTATCCTCCATGGCACCTCACAAACTTTCTCCAAGATCCACCCTATGTGTTTTTCTTGGGTGCTCCTCCAATCATAAGGGCTTTCGGTGGCTTGATCTCTCCTCCAACTGTGTCATCGTTTCTCGACATGTCACCTTTGATGAGATCACCTTCTCCTTTGCTGAATTTTAGTCCCCCCCTTCCCTCCCCGACTGCTAATGAATTTTATTTTCTTCTTGAGTTTGAGCCCCAAGTGTGCCATCTTGGTCCACTAGTTAGCTCCTCTTCTGTAGGAACTCCTAGCAGCCACGTTCGACTTGCTCTGTCTAGCGTCACGCCCGTATTAGCTGTGCGGCTGCCTCGTCCTTGGCTGCTCTGACCTCACTGAGTCTCTTGCCACACATGGCGTCGACTGCTTCAGTGGCGCTAAGCCAGTCGAGTCTTGTGCTCTAAGTGGTGCCAGCTGCTCCACCTCAGAGTGTGCCCCCTCAGAGCATCATCACTCACCTCTCGGCTCCACCACTTACCTTGCTGGTGTACTGACCTACTCCTATTGTTGCAGCTTTTGTTGAGTTGCCACCCCTAGTCAATAATCACTCCATGACCACCAGAGGGAAGCTTGTCTTCCGACAACCTGCCAGCTACCACGCGATCGCCATCTCTCCCATTCCGAAAACTTATTGGAGTGATCTTTCTAATCCAAATTGGCGCGCCACAGCAGAAGAGGAGTATGCTAAGTATGCTGCACATTTTGTCCAATAACACGCGGGATCTCGTTCCATGTTTGTCAGATGTAAATTTGGTCACTGCCAAGTGGATTTTTCATTAGATGCTGATGGTTTCTTTGATCACTACAAGTCTAGTTGGGTTCTCCGTGCCCCGGTGTGGATTATGATGAGACTTTCAATCATGTGGTAAGACACGCTATAGTACACACTATTATTTCTTTGGCTCTATCACACCATTGACCTATTCATCAACTGGATGGGAAGAACACCTTCATTCATGGTACGCTCTATGAGACTGTTTATTGCTATCCATCTATCACAATATTGACTATTCATCTACTGGATGTGAAGAACACCTTCCTTCATGGTACTCTCTCTGAGACTGTTCATTGCTATCTTCCCAGCACTACTCTTCCTAACCATGTTTGTCGTCTCAACAAGTCTCCGTATGGCTTCAGGCTTCTTGCACATGGTACGTTCGCTTTGCAACATACCTGTTGTCTCTTGGCTTTGTTGAAGCCTAGTCTGACACTTCATTATTTGTCTATTGCCGAGAATATGATAGTATTTATTTACTGCTCTATGTGGATGACATTGTTTTTACTGCTTCCAGTGACTCTTCTCCGTCGCACCACCACTACCTTGCAACAAGAATTCTCCATGAAATATCTTGGACATTTGCATCGGAATTTCAGTTTAGCAGTTCTCGGGTGGTCTGTTCATGTCACAGCAACAGTACACCATTGGCATTCTTGAAACATGTTGGAATTACCGATTGACAGCCGTGCAACACTTCAATTGATACTCACGCCAAGGTTTCTGCTGCTGATCCTGCACACTACCGCAGTGTTATTAGGGCCCTCCAGTACCTTACCTTCACCAGACATCGTTCAACAAGTGTGTCTTCACATGCATGACCCTTTGAGAACCTCATATGTCTACTATCAAGAGGATTCGTAGTTACCTTCAGGGTACACTCAACTACGGTCTCCACCTTTGGTCGTCCACTCCTTTTGAGCTCGTGGTCTATAGATACTCGCATATTCTTGGCAACAGATACTCCTTTTGAGCTTGTGGCAAGCATAATCTATCAACTGTCGGCCAGGCACGAAGCCCAGAGCGGCACGCCAGGCCCTGCCGTGCCGTGCCTGTTCGGGCTGTGCCGGCACAGGCCCGTGCCGTACCGAGCCGGCCTGTTGCCATCTATAATGCTTAGTTTTTTGGTGCTAATCTGGTTTCATGTTCATCCAAATGCCAGCACACAGTCTCTCGTTCTAGTGCAGAGGCTAACTACAGGTCTGTGGCAAATGGAGTTGTTGAAACTTGTTGTCTTGGCCAACTTCTGCTGGAACTTCATGCTCAGAGTATTTTTGTCACACTGTGCAGTCTACTTGTTCACAAATCCATTCAACATCAACGCACGAAGCATGCTGAGTTTGCCAACATCTTCACCAAAGACCTTCCCACATCTGTCCTCCAAAATTTCGCTCTAATTTCTGTTGCTTAGGATTCTCATCACCCTCTTAATTACTAGACTAGCCTCTCCTATCTCAGTAATCTCCATGCTTTTCTATTATCAATGAGATACTTGAGCGTGTTTAAGCTTTAATACTTTTTCTCTACAAGCTTCTCCTAATTTTATTTCATTTGTTAAGGTTCGCCTTTGGGACTAGGTAAATGTATGTCTCCTTTGTACATTTCAAGTCAGAGATAAAGTAGCATCTTGAATATTTCTTTGAATATTTCGTTAAAAGAACACTAATGAACCATTCTTCCGTTTTCTTAGGTTTCAACTTTTTTCAAATTATTTTGGTATATATTACATATCTTACCTAAGCACACATGATTTGGGCCACATCTGAAAATTGGTCGATCTTGCTCCTCTTGTCCATCTTGATAATGAAGGTTCAGTCTACCTACAATTTTTTTTCATCCTGCCAGTGACAGTGAGGACCAAGCTAAGGAAGAACTTCCCACTTTGGCAAGTCAACTCCTCTATCTCCAACAAAGCTCCATCCAAATTGAAGATCCTTCTACTCCAGTGAGCTCTATTCCTAGATGTTTGAGAGGAAATACCATCTTTAGCATGATAGTTGGAACACTCTCATGTAGTATCTAGATGGAGTCCTAGGCTCTTCCCTAAAGTTTGTTCGGTCACTTGAGGTGGAATATGAAACAAAACATCACTACCAGATATGGAGCTCTCTTTCTGTCGGTGTTTCGAGTTGCCACCAACAAGTAAATTTCTAATATTGCGTGTCTGGCTCGGATGGTGTGCTAAGAGGACACGAGGTTTATACTGGTTCGGGCAGAATGTCCCTACGTCCAGTTCGTTGCTGCTGCTCGTGTTATTAGCACTGAAAGTTCGTAGTAGGGGTTACAAACGGTCGAGAGAGAGACATGTTCTAAGTCTCCGGTGAGAGAAACGAATGGGTGCCGAGAGCTCGGTCGCTTCTCGGCTGTGTGCTTATGCGTTCTAATCGGTTCGGGGTTCGAGTCCGAATCGGTGTGATGTGTTTCGATGCGCTCGAGTTGAGTTGAGAATCGAGTCAGATGCCCCTTGTGAGACGCACTGCTTTTCCTTTTATAGGCCAAGGGAAAGTACGAGTTACAATGGAGGAAGAGAAGAGAACGAAAGGAAGAAGTCCTTCAGAATCGCCGGGTCCTTCTCCTCTATGCGGGTCCCGCCGACCCTGTAGACGTCAACAGGGACAGCTTCTTGTCGCGACCCTGTCCATCACTGGCGCCATGTGCAGGCGTCGTCTACCGATAATGGCGCTCCACTTCGTCCTGGAGGACGTCGTGGTGAACTGACGCGCCCGTCAATGTTCGTACGGGGGTTAGGCAGAACAGCGTTGGTACGCCCGACGCTGTTCCTGATGTGAACTCCTAGGTATGACCCGTCATGGGTCGCGGGCTACATCGAGGCGTGCCAGTCTCTTTCTTGGCGTCAGAGCTTTAACCCAGGGCCATACGCTTGGACCTGGAGTGGTTGGCGGCGGTATGGGTCTCCGTCGGGCGAGCGGATCCCACGGCCTCGGGGACGGGCGAGACGGAGTCCCCCCCCAGGCCGGGCGAGGCGGAGTGCAGCCCCAAGGGTCGGGCGAGGCGGAGCCCGTGGCCTTGGGGTCGGGCGAGGCGGAGCACGCGGCCTTGGGGTCGGGCGAGGCGGAGTCCTCCCCCAGAGGACGGGTGAGGCGGAGCGCAGATCCAAGGGTCGGGTAAGGCGGAGCCCGCGGCCTCGGGGTCGGGCGAGGCGGAGTCCTCCCCCAGAGGCCGGGCGATGCGGAGCGCAGACCCAAGGGTCAGGCGAGGCAGAGCCCGTGGCCTCGGGGTCGGGCGAGGCGGAGTCCTCCCTAGAGGCCGGGCGAGGCAGAGCGCAGACCCAAGGGTCGGGCGAGGCGGAGCCCGTGGCCTCGGGGTCGGTCGAGGCGGAGTCCTCCCCCAGAGGCCGGGCAAGGCGGAGCGCAGACCCAAGGGTCGGGCGAGGCGGAGTCCTCCCCCAGAGGCCGGGCGAGGCGAAACCAGCCCTCAGAGGTCAGGCGAGGCGGAGCCCGCAGCCTCAGAGGTCGGACGAGACGGAGCTTGCGTACCCGGGGGTCGGTTGGAGTTGTAGTCGCGCTCTTGACTGCTCGGATGAATCGATGTTGATAGTTATTAGCTCCTCCTCTTCGGGTACCCTAGTATTGGTCCCCGACACTTTCTAATAAGGTTATGTACAGTAGATAAATCATACATTCAGAAAAGCAAAATGGTGGTCTTGCTTTAAATATATAGGATGCATCAAGCCATTGCATTGTTGCTTGCCAGATCCTCTTAGAAAATGTAGGCTGACCTTCCCTCTTCAACTTTCATTTCTCCATGACATTTTTTCTTTATTTGTGCCAAGTAATCAACTGGAATCCATGCAAAACTAAGTCTTGCGGGTGTTTTCTCATCATCAGGCTCCCTTAATCGGATAAATTCAGGGTGATACGTTACTTGGTACCACGCGGATGCCTTCATCTCATATGCTAGGTTTTTGTTCTCACCATAGGAGACATCAATGCTTTCAAAGATACTTCGGAACTGTTGGTGGAGTTTGGAATATGCATAGTTGAGCCTCTCTTTTAATTCATATTGATACTTCTTGTTATATCCGACAAGTGACCATATCTCCCCTGTCACAAGCTCAGCCTCACTATGCACACCATATTGATTGAGCAGGGTATTTAGCTGTGCTTCGTACAAGCACTTGCATTGCCAAGCATCCTCAAGAAAACTTAAGGCACCAGGAACTTCTAGATCGGTGTCATATTGATTCTCATTTGAAATGCATGTGCCTTGTGACAGAAAATCACCACCGTTTTCCACTAGAATTGATCGATAGAGCCTTCCAAGGATCTTTTTTGATTTGTAGGAGATGTCATCTTCCTTTCCCATGAAGTCAGGATATTCTTTTGGTGAAAGGGATGGTGGCATTCTCACAATTTCCCCAGTCTTTGCGGAGTCCACAGCAATAGCTGCAAGTTCAGCCAACTCAACGCACTTCGGATCCATTGCTCCATCATCACTCCGATCAGCATGAGCAACATGAGCATTGCATATTCGACCAAGGTTGTCATTTACCATGCTCTCCAAGTAGAAGTCAATGGTATCCTATTACAAGAGCACAATATTCATTAACGAGTATTTGTATACAAACCAAAGGAAGAAGCAGTATGTAGAAACCAGGTGATGAGCTGACCGGAGATGCAAGTCACAGTTTTTCTATGTTAGTCATGTATATGTGGCTGATCCGTTAGGTAATATGTACATAAGCTAAAGGTGTATTTATGTTTCATTTTAATAAACAAGATTAAAAAAGGAACTTAGCAGCAGCTGACAGGAGTTGCATTGATCAAACAAAAGCAAATGGGATGCCAAGCATCAATTCATTTTCAACCCAAAGACCTGCTTGGGACAATATATATAATACCACTTATATTTATTTCTAAAAAATACTAAGGAACCTTTTTGGTGTTGTACAAATATTGTTGTCACTAAAAAATTTAAATTTAAACATTCTACATAAAATACTTAAATCGGAAAATATTCTTGCCATGGTTATATTGTTTGTCTATCACCGTCTAAAATAATAAATATTGTAGATTGTCTCTCTGGTTTTTGTTTTGAACCATCTAGTTTTTACATCTTACTCCCTTCTATCCTAGATATAAATCCATCTAGCTTTCGACGCTAGAATTGAGGTTAGATGTACAATGATCATATTGCCCATTAATCATTGTTATAGTTCTTAAGATGGGGTGGTAAGTATATTGCATTAGTGTGCATTTAATTTAAGTATGTGAAGACAGGGAAGAATGAGGCAAAAATGACCATTTTAGATACACTATATCTCCACGTCTACCTAAGATGGTCTAACTAGATGGTTCCTCTATATAGGACGTGTCAACTTAATAATAAACTGAACAAAGGGGTAGTTGTACTTACATGTTGATGTACGTCGCGTGGTAGTTGTTTTGTTTTAGCTGGGGAGTAGTCCATAGGGGTGCAACTCTTTCTCCCGGGAGGTACAAGATTTTCATCCCACGTCACAAAGTAGATGTCGCCATCAAGATCGCTCCCAGAAGCTTCATTGGCGTGTGGCCTCTCCCCTTTCCTTGGGAAGACCAAGCAATCAACAAGGTGATGCAGTTCAGGCACATCCACCGCTTCAAGGATACGAACATCCCCTGGATGAAGGCATGGGTTCTTCGCCATTACCACTGTACCAACAATAATCTCTGCATTATTTTTGTATTCCGACGCAATCATCGAACCACGATTCAAGTAACGGTTGTTGAGTGATGGTGTTGAGACCCGGATAAAACATTGTCCTTGCTCAAGGATCCCAAGTTCATCAAGACAGCCCATCAACCACCTTCCCTTGGGCACAAAAATCCACGTTTTGTCCAAAAGACCCTTCATCTGTGAGGCGCAGATGGCTAATAGCATTGCTCTCAGGTGTGGCTCAGTTGCAGGAGCAAAGCCAGCACTCAGCATCAGTCCTGCGGTACTTCCATGCTCAGGACAGGAGTTTGTCACAACCTCGTACGCCACATCGCTGTTTGATAGCATCCTTTTGAGATTACCTAGCATCGCTTCCTGCATTTGCCAAAAAACAGCATCCGGGACACCCAAGCTGGTCAGCAATGTTATAATCTGGCGGTTCAAGAAAGCTGGCTGGAACTTTGTCCAGGACACCACTTCTATCACAGAGTGTGCAGACTCAAATTTCCTCATGCTTGGCCTAAGAGACATCCGCATCCCATCAGTTTGTCCCGGCGAGACAGCTACAACACCCTTGAACCCTGCATATCTGATCTGGTACGCGGATGGGGCATAGTTATCCGTCAGTGGCAACCTCTCAGCAACTTCCAACGCGAGGTCCTGCGTGATCATCCCTATTCCATCAGAGAAATTATATCCATTATGAATGACATCCTCAAGATACTCATTAACCTCACAAGGCTGCATTGTCACTGTTGCATATGAAGATGTGAAGCACAGCCCCATTCGAGCAGCATGCTTCGCAGGATTCCTAATCGGGAACTGCCCCATCCACTCCTTTATGCCTGCGACAGTAGTTGTTCCACCCTCTGCAAAGAACCAAGCTGACTTTTGCTTCAGCTGGCTCGTTGAGAATGCAAGGAATGAGTATTTCCGGCCACACATGGTGAACCCCTCCGTCAAGATTGTTTGGACACGCCTGTAAACTGTTGTCATCTGTTGGGACGGGCTGGACATCAAGTCCTTAACAAGAGGCACCACATGGAGGCTCAATGCAGTAGCGTTCAGTGGCAGCATACCCTCATCCACAAAAGTAACCCTCAGGAAGCGATCTGACAGTTGATGATAATGCCGGGTAACACGGTTAGAGCGCTCCAGTTGAGGTAGCATGCAGTATGCCCTGGTGGGAGTGATGATCAGCCTCCGCACCTCAGAAACATTGTAATCACCAGCCTTTCTGCTGCTGCTGTGAAAGAGAAGATTGAGATTCTTGGTCGCCCTATCCTGCGCGTTCTTCAACCTCGAGCATGGATTGCTACAAACTTGAAGCTTTGTACCAAACAATTCTGTCAACGCAGCAACATTGACATCTTCACGTGCCCTCCTCAGCAAACTGAAGAACTCAGACGTCAGCTGGTGTGGATTGACTGTCCCATTGTGGATCAGCACATTAACCAAGTACAGCTCCGGAAACTGCAGGCCTTCGTCGTGCCGCTGGGAGAAGAACACGTCCAGCATTGGCCGCCCGAAGTCCGGCTCCTCAAGCACGGTGAAACCCCGGCACCGGGTGTCACAGACGTCGACGGGTACCCCCTGCTTCTTCATGTACTCCAGCGCGGCCCTCATCGTCGGCCAGAACCTCGCCGCGAAGGAGACCCTGTACGCCGAGCACCGGCCTATCGCGCCGCTCGGGGTGACGTCGGTGGTTCGTATCCAGGGGTCGTCCTCAACGTCGATCAGGTGCAATGGCACGCGGTCATGGACGTCATCGCCCGCCGTGCGGTAGTACACGAGGGGCGCGGCCGAGAGTCGCAGGAGCAGCGATTCATCGGCCTCGAACGCCAGGACCTCGGCGACGTCGGCGACGGAGAACTCCAGCTTGACGTCGCAGCATAGCAGCACCGCTGGGCGGTGGTGGAAGTCGGGGAACGTGAAGGCGGTGTCGCGGGCGAACAGCAGCCGGCAGCAACCGGCGGACGGGTCGACGACGAAGTCGAGTGCTGAGGCGGAGTCGTCGGTCCCGCGCCAGGCGATGAGGAAGGTGCCGGGCGCCACGACGTCGCCGACCTCGACGCGCGAGTTCGGGAACAGCATCGGCCGCCGCCTGGTGTCGTCAGTGCCGCCGTCCCGCGGGCGGGCCGCCCGGCCATGTAGTACGTAGCTGTTCTGCGCGGGGACGCGCATCCTGAAGAAGTCGCCGGCGCGGTCCGCGGCGATGGGGTGCTCGAAGTGGACGAAGGCGTGAGGGGCCACGCGACCGTGCCGCGACGACGGCTCGTCCTGGTGGTGGAACACCGCGTCGTAGTCGTCGTCGGCGGTGGCGGGGACGGGTAGCTGGAAGTCCGGGTAGGACTCGGGCGGCGTGACGGAAGTCTTGACCCGGCACCGCCAGACCGTGCCCGCCACGTGCTCCAAGTCGTCGGCGAGGCCACGCGCGGAGAGGCCGGCGTCGAAGCCGGTCAGGATCGCCCGCGTCGCCGGCTCCGTCGGCCACGCCACGGCGGCGAAGTTGCTTCCCAGCGGCAGGCGGCCTGCAGTTTGCGGGCGGCGGCGTTCGTGAGCATGGTGTTGGTTGGGCTTGGATGGCTTGAGCGAGCGATGGAGAAGATGAGCACGACGGCGAGCCGACTCGGGGCTGCGACTGCGGCGGCTGTGCGCCGCCATCGCCGGCTTTCGTCTCCTCGACTACTCCTGTTCTGCAGCGAGATTATTGGCAGCTTGACCGAGTTCTATATATACGGAGTAATAGGTGCATGTATCATCAAGGGATATACACAAAATTATTGCTTTGACTAAATTATAGGTGCATGTATCAAGGGATACGTTTCCTGCTGCATAGATGCGTTTCCCTGAAACTGAAACCGTTGCCGATTCTATTTCGTTGGTATGGTATCCCCTGAAACGGATCGAATTAGTTGCCATGTGGCTCGCCGCCGCCGGGTGCCGCCGGTGCAGCATGCGACGCTACGCCACGGCGTTCCCAGACCTGACTCCCGCCAGCCAGCGACGTCGGCCGCTCGCCACGGCATCACGGCGGGCGGGCAGCTCGATCGCGTTCGTGGGCGACGCCGCGCGCAACGGGAGCAACAACGTGCTGTGGACGCTGCCGCCCGGCCGTGTGCTCCGCGCCAATGACGAGAAGGAAAGACATGATGCTGTAGCCTGTAGAAGGGTGACTGACGGCAACGACGACGCCATGGAGCCGAAGCCGGCGTTCCGGCGGACCATGCACCAGGTGGCGCAAGTGAAACTAATTGTTTTTTGGCCGTACTAAGCTTCTGGCTTTCCTTCTCATTATATAGTGTTGATACAAAATGAGTTACTATCATAATTATTACATCATGAGTAATGGTAATGGTAGTGGTGACACTACACATTCCATCTTCTAACACTAGGCTCTATCATTATCTCAAATAATGATAGTGGTTCCATCTTCTCAGCACTAGGCTATCATTTAACATGCATATTAACAGCGCAGATGCTGGAAGGCGCGGTGGAGGCCGAGGCGTTGCCGTTGCCCGACCCTCTGGTTGTTACTTGGAGTCGTATCTGCAAAAAAGAGGGAGAGCGCGTGAGAGAGAGCGTGAGAACCCCTCCGCCTCCGGTCTGCCGGTCGTAAAGCACCTGTTCGACTGCTTTGCGCGACAGTGGATGCTGGGCAGGGCTCTGCTCAGGCAACGGCGATGAGCGCCTTTTGCCATCGTCGTCTAGCGAAGGGCCGCCAAAGGTGGTAGTAGTAGCAAGCAGCCAAGAGTTGGAGTTTGCTGTCGTTGCGAAAAGCAGCTCTCCGCCGCCTCAGGTGGTCGGACCCGATGCTGTCTGAATTGGAAAAGGGCAGCCAATGCTCGAAGGGTATCCGCCTTGGAGCCGCTGCGTGGAGGGGACAGTCCCTCTGATCCCTGCATTCTGCCTTCGCCGCACATCTGGATGGGCGTACAGCGGCAGACTGGAACTGGGTCGCCGTCGATCATGGCGCCAATCAGTGGAGTCCTTTGCCACAACAACGGGCAGTGGCGCCCGCCGCCTTTTCCGGCGATGCAGTCGAGGACGATGAACCCACCTGTGTGCCGCAGGCACGCTCGCCTGATCCTGGGCCAGGCCACGCACTCCAACTGGGCCGCTGTTCGACCAAGTTGTTACAAGCGCGTTGGGATTTGTGCCTGGCCAACAAACTGGGCCTGTCCACGGTGCCGCCCAAACCCGTTGCCGGCATTTATCGAGTCACTTGAGCTGCCGGTGCTTGATCCACTGGTCACGGCTCCGCCTCTGCGTCGAGTCTCTCGATCGCTGCAAACGCGGACTCCATCGTGCCACGACGGAGTGACAGACTAGCGGCAAAAACGGCGAAGATGAGAGATATCCGGATTTTTTTTAATTTTATTTAACCTTTTTAATCAATATTTTAATACTAATCTAAAAAAATATTTGTAAAACTGACCCTTTAGGTCGTGCCAGCGGGCTTGGCGCGACAGTACCACTCCGTCGCGCCACCTGTGCTGGCGCGGCAAGCCGAGCCACGGTGGTGCCCGTTGTTGACCATGCTGGTGTGGCGTAGCGTGGGCCCCGCACTATCGCACCAGCGACTCCAACGCGACAGCCCCGACAGGACGTTATAAGGCCACGCACGGCCCATCTGCTTTCTCCTCTCTCTCTCTCTAACTCCCTTAGTCATGTGAGAAGGGCGTGAACCTCAGTGTCTCCTCTTTCTCTCTCTTCTCTTTCTCCTCATTCTCTACCTCTCTTTGATCAAGTTTGGTTTTAGATTTTTGGTTCCTTTGTCTAGTGCATGAGGTATGCCTCTCTCATCCTCTGTTATTTTTTTGTGTGGTTGATGGTTCTAAACTGCTATGGTTTGGACTGTTATGGTTTAGACTGCTGTGTGTAATACTGGCTTTTGCTTTGTTAGCTAATACTTTGTTGCCCTAATCACGCGTATTATTAGGATTCCATTGTTAGATGTTAGACTGTTGGTAGTGGTTGGCACTGTTCTAGGGTTTGAATGCAATGTTTGGACAGGTGTCTGGCTTGGTCTATGCTAAGTAAAGTTACCTCTAAGTTTGTGATTTGAAGTTAATTTGTATTGATTAGATGTATGGATGGGTTGGACTGTGTATATACAGAGATGGTTTGAAATCCATGAGGTTGTGTCTAGGGTTTCATATCATGTTTTGATAACTTTGCTTTGTTCAACTACTTTGTAATAGGTTCAATGGCAGTTCCAAATAACAACCAATTCGTGCACCATCCGAAGGATCATGGTGGTATCGGTCCTTTCCTACCAGCAGAGCCAGCACTGTTGTGTTATTGTGGGTTACCGGCATTTGTGAAGCAGTCAAGGCATCCCACATCAGCTGGGCGTGCTTTCTACTGTTGCCAACTTAAGCATCGTCCCCCGACACTTGATGCATACCTAGAGGGATGCAGCTTCTATCAGTGGATCGACGGCGATGAAACATTCGATCTGTCGATTATGTGGTTTTCTTATGACCCCTAGAAGAGCGTTCCATATTCGAAATTTGTTCGTTGGGTTCCACCGCCACCGAACCCTCCGAAAATGATAGAGGCGGAGAAGGTTGACGTTGCTTTGCGCCGTCTAGCCAATCCTCCTAAATGCAACTGTGGAGTGTCGGCGCTACTAACTACTCCTAGCCAACGTGGAGAATTCACTACCTTCTATCGCTGTGGATTGCTAGATTATGTAAGTTGTCATAAAAGCCATCCATCTCTAAGCTTGTATGCGTTTTGCACATACAATGTTACACTTGGAACATTTGTTTTTTGTATAGAGGGTTCCTATCTTGTGACTTTGAGGAGTACAACTATGGACCCAAATCGCACTAGCCTTTTGACTATGAATTTGCGGAGTTTGAAGTAGGCATTAAGCCAAGGCCATGCACAAAGATGCCAGAGCGTAAGTGCAAGTGTGGCATCAAGGCTCGTGAAGGAGTTGTTCCGTCTGAGTTAGGATATGGATACTACTATGGTAATGCTTATGGAGAGCCATCTGAGTTATGGGTGAGTTGACTGAACCGGTGAAGTTACTACATGAACATAGGCTACCGGTTTGTTTGCTCATTACTTTGTGTTTGCTTAGGTGGGGATAAGGCCATGAAAACTGGCTCGTTAGCTGGGTGAGAGTTATCGGCTCGTTGATAACGAACCGAGTGATTTTAGTCTAGCTATAACGAGCCAACTCAAGCCAGCTCGCGAGCCGCTCGAGAGCTAAATGAGCCAAGCTTCCAGAGAAAAAAGTATCAAAACTTATATTAGTTTTTGTATTACTTCATGTCTTGCACTTTACAATTGATCGTGTAACCCATCTAGACCCTATAAATTGACCGTAATCGTCTAGATGCATTTCTTTTATATTATTATTATTATTCTCAAATTTTAGATAAATACAAATATTATATTTTATGTATTTTTTATACCTGGCTCGCGAGCTTAACGAGCCAGCTTGAGCTTTTAACGAGCCGAGCCGAAGTGGGCTTTCTGCTCGTGGGGATAACGAGCCAGCCGAGCTAGCTCTTAACAAGCCTAGCAGCCGAGCGAGCGCCAGCCTTAGGTGGGGAGGACATGCGATTGGGAGGATTTCTCTGGTCGTGGAGAGTTACTAGAGAGGCTGAAGATACATTCACCTCTCGAAAAAGATAGGAAGCGTTGGATGCAGGAGGAGAAGCAGATAAAGGTGAGGACGAGGTATGGGGTAGAGATGCCATCATGGAAGACCCGTAACAGGATTTTAGAGGACTTTCCTCGAGTGACCGGTCGACAACTGAATTATTACAATAACAAGGCTGAGTTGATGAGCTTTTGGTGACAAAACAAGGAGGCCTACAACTTTAAGGAGGCCGAGGATGCGAGGGAGATGACCTTTTTCCACAGGCATATCCGTCGCTTATGTGAGTAATTGATTTCAAAATTTGTTTCAACTTGTGCATCTTCTTACAATTATTGGCAATGAGACATTGTTTCCTTCTTGTAGTCCCCGATGATGCACCGAACGATGGCCATATCTCCACACCCATGGAGGAGGATGATGATGATGACGATGACGATGAGTAGTGTTTCCTCGCAACTGATGCCGACAAGGTAGTACATATTTTGCAAATGCCAATAGGTTTGGCATTACGTAGGTCTTGTATATGGTAGATGGAGGACTGGTACGATAGTGCTGTTTCTTTTGTGCAAAGGCAGCAAGATCCGTACATATTTTGCAAATGGCCATGGGTGCCATTTGGTAGTACTTGTTCATGTTAGATGGAAGACTAGTGTTAGTAGTAGTGGTTGTATATGCTAGATGGAACACTTATGTAAGTGATGATGATGATGACCTTGAGTTGTATGAATAATGGTTCAAACTCATTATGGTCTGACTCATTATGGTGTGTAATGCTATGTGAACAATGTTTAACTTTGCATTCGTGGTTTATGATTTCAACAATTCCTGCAATTTGAACTTTAGGTGAAAACAATGTGAATCTTCAACTTTTCATTTCTCTGCCTCCGAGCCCGTAGACCCCATTGACATCCATTCTTGCAAAGCATCGTGTATCTCTTGTTCTTGTCGGAGTGGGTCACATAATTTGCTGCACATGTTTTGAAAAAACATGAACAAAACTCACTTTTAATGACGTAGAGAGAGAGAGAGAGAGTGCCATGGTGTTTGTTGGCTGCTGCTGCTGGCTATGCACTACTCCTACAATATCCTTGATGCACTCTACTTATCTCTATCTCTTTGCAAACAAAAAGTTTACTACTACCTCAAACATTTTGAAAGGAGAGAGAGTGTGTACATGTGTGTGGCTTGTGACCCGTGTGGATGCATGAGACGAGAGAGTGCAGCAGGCTTGCAGGGCATGTTATTTCTAGGACTATCGTGCCAGGCTGAGTGGCACGACAAGCCTGCCATCATTGGAGTCGGTGGCGTGACAATGCTATCGCGCTAGGCGCGGTGGCGTGACGAGGAGACATTGGCCAGGCCAAACGACTTTGGTGCTGAGGGCTCATTAGCGTGACACTGCCATGCCATCGCTCAATCGGCACGATCTCACCATCGCACCGGTGGCGTGAGCCCCGTTTCAGCTTTGGTTTTGCCTAGGGGGTGCCTTCTCGTTGCGCCACCGCGCTTGGCGCGACAGCCTTGTCGTGCCACCCGCTCCGGTGGGACAGGTTTGTCGCGTCGCCTAGACTAGCATGACAGTCATTTGCACAGTGCTCCATCAAGGCTGTCGCGCCAGCAAGTTTGGCACGACAGGCCTAGAAACAATTTTTTTTTTTTCTTCCACACCTCTTAACATAGAAATACAATTGACAAACATGGGTCACAAGTTGACAATTAATACATGACCAACATAGCATATAACATCAAGTCCACATAGTTCATACACGACAAACTTAGTTCACAAAGTTCACAAAGTCCACATAGTTCACAAGTCATCGACAAAGTCCACATAGTTGACATAGTCCACACGACGAACATAGTCCACCAAATGAGCACATAGTTCACATAGTTGTACCATGATGAACATAGGCAACAAAAGAAGCACATAGTTCACAATGCATGCTTGAGATTAAGGGTTAGGCGTGAAGGGCTCTCGAGGATGATGTAGGCAGCCTAGATTTGTTGGTTGGAGATTAGGACTGTCAATGTCGAGAGTGGTCATGGGCACGTCATCACACATTTCATCCTTGACCTCGTCGCGGGTGTTGGGACGAACTCTACACAAAACATATACAACATAGGGAGTTTGTATTGCCAAAGGACCATCAGAAATCATGTAGTACTTGATGATGACACACGCACCTGAGTTTGTGTACCCTGAGGAGCATCAACAAGTTGGGAACCCGTCAGCTCGTCTTGCTCATAAGTTGGATCATCGATGTCATCATCACCTCCATCATCGTTGTCTTCCTCATCCCTATGTCTTGCACGGGAGCTCTCTAGTCTGTCAATCGCCACCCTTTGTCTTGTACGGGTTTGTCATCCTTGGTGGGATCTGGGAGGTGGCACTTGTACATCTTTGGCTCTCATGCAACTCAACTTGTGAGCTATCTATCGATAGGATGTCAACACCTTCTGCACCCATGGTCATGTGAAAGGAGAAGTGGTTACATATCATTCTGGGTGAGTAGGAAAATACATAGGCATAGGGGCATTACCTTGGCAATTTCTTCAAGGTATGAATTCTCAATCCCTCCTACACGTCCAAGGTAAACTCCGGCCTCATTGGAAAGGTGAGCTAGCTGATTTGCCTAGAGTACATGCATAATCATCATTACCACATACTTTTCAAGTAAAGTTGTGTGAAGGCATAGTTGAAATGAAATGCTTACCATGTAGTTCTCAAGTGGTGCTCTCTCCGGCTACACGCTCGCCCTTGTCATGACATCATAGGGGTCATCATCGTTGCTCCCTTCTTCATCTATGGAATGCTGGACAACGGTGGATGCACACAGATTCTGGTGGACCTGTGAAGCCACGCCAGGTACTCACGGTACTCGCTAGACACATACTGAGCCCCACTATCCGGTTCCACCCTCTCTCTAGCTTCCCACTATTACACGTACTTTTTATGCTTGACAAGCCAGTTGTTGCCGCCGAACCTTTTCCTCCTCGACACCCTGCAAGGATGACACACATTACATTTTGAGGACTTGTACGAAATATGCAATGGTGAGTCATGATATATGCAAAGTCCAGCTTATTCATGCAACTGATAGGTTGTCGACTCGTGCTATAGAGGGGAATTTTGTTTCCTACCAAACTGCTTTATCACTCTTTGGGGAAGGTGGTGCTCGACCACATAGTACAAGATCATCGGTACATTGGATCGCCACAACACCTTCTCAGCCTCAACATGTGGGGCCATGTTCAACTCCCGTACGTCTCGCCTATCATATGGATCCCATTCAACCTGTAACTTGTGTTACTTAGTACATGGCCTTGTTCATACTTAGGGAAGAAAGGAAATGGAAGCATCGGTGGTAGAACGAACCTAATTCGGAGTTAAAACATCCAAATCATTGGAGTATTGAACGTAGCAACATTGTGGCTGACCCCGAACTGACTTAATTGCCCTCCAAAGGTAGCATAGGGGGGCGACAGTCACCATGTGTCCAAGCCTAAAAACCAAACAATTCTAAGGATGTCACATAGTGCATGCAACATATAAAACACATATACCAAATAAATGCAAGGTACTTACCGGAACTTAGCCTCTATGCACCCGTCCGATAGGAATGCGCTCCCAAATCCAAATCTAAAGCAAGTATGTGCAACCACCTATGTTCAAATTGGGGTTGGCCCTCCTACATCCCTCACATAGCTGTTGATATAACCAAGCAAGAGTAGGAGACCCCAACTATATTGGGCGATGTTTCCCATGGCTCACGTAGCTAGGGTAGGACCATCCACGAGATGGTGTTCCTAGAAGCATCTAGAAAGAGGAAGCTTGTGACCATGTGCCACAACCAGACACGAGCTTGCCTCTCAATGATGTCCGCCGGTGCATGGGGTGGGCACTTATTAAAGCGCTGCCACAACCAGGCTGAGCTAACACCCAAAGTCTTCTTCTCCTTCTTCCCTTCTTCAGGGTCGGGTGCTCGGTGGCCGGTAAACTGCTCCACCATATCCTTCTAGTTCTCTGTATCTACTGTGCCTATCACTATCGACCGTCCAAGCAAAGGCCCAAAATGTAGCCAACATCTTGCATGAGCACGGACATCTCTCCAGAGGGTAGGTGGAAGCTATGGGTCTTCAGATGCCACCTGTCGACGAAGGCGGTGATGAGGGGACCATCCATGTCTAGGAGGCTAGCATTGATAGCTTGAGCCAGGACCCATAAAACCAGCTCCAGCTCTTGATAGGTACTGGGTGTAACAATCATCCCACTCGAGCGGTCGGTGAGTTTGCGGATGCAGCGGTGCCAAGGCCTGGAAAAAACAATGTTACAATCGATAACGGGGTTAACACATTATACATGACAACAAAATATTGTGTGTAAATCACTTGCCGCACCCTCATCGAACATCAAGTGCACTCGGTGGTCCTTGCCGTAGTAGGTCTCAAGAAGGGGTAGTGTGGGTGCACCATGCTGCAATTGTCAAAAAGATAACACAACATTACAAAATGGAAAAAGTAAATGAAACATGCTAAATGGTACAAAAACAATGAACAAATGCATGGAATATATAAGCAACACCTATTTGAATCTATATACCTTTCTAACCTTTGAACCACTAGTACTCCTATTTCGTGTTTCTAATTTCTTTGACTTTTACGCTTGTTATGTGTGGCAGCGGTATGACCGGTTTTATGGCATTTGGAGCAACAGCCCTGCCCCGGTGCCTCATCAAAGTTGCCAAAACCATACATATCTTCACCATACTCGTTTGATGCATCCATAACTCCTCAAAGCCGCTTTTTCTTCCTTCTACCCTTCTTTGTCTTCAGAAGGTCCGGGTCGGGAACATAATCCAACCCATAGTGCTCGGCCATTGTGTTGGATCTAGGTAAGGCTCGAAGCTCAACTCCCACACTTTGAGAGTGTTTGACATGAGGTAAAAGGAGACATAAACTTTTCACTTTCCTAGTCTAGACCACTACATCTTCAAGCTGTGATGACATGCGAGCAAGGCACATGGAAGAGTTGTGGAATGTTACAAGAGCATTTCCCTTTGTCAAGGTCGACCCTATAATTCCTACCACCGTACTTCTCGCCCCCCCCCGGGGTTCGTTCCTCTAGCTGACCTAATATTGTAGACTAACCTTGATGGCCCAAAGGCCTCCCCAAGAGATCCAAGTGTTTTCTACCGGCTCTACCCAATTTGTCTTTGGACGCCTTTGCTATGTTCCATCGATTCACAAAGTATTCATTGCACTTCCTAAATGAGTACTCCACAATACCTGACATGGGGACTGCACGGATACCCTTGAACACCTTATTGAACGATTCTAAAGAATTGGTAGTCATCACACCGTACCAAAGACCTTTGACATCGAATGCAAGAGCCCACTTGTCCCTTTGAGGCATATGATCCTCAAGCCAACTCTTTGCCCTAGCATTGAGGACCTTTTGTAACTCCACAAGTGTCTCTTTGAACTTTTCCTTCATTCGACACCCACACAATGACTTCAACTTCTGCACTACCTCCTTTTTCTTCTACCTCCTCCATATATTTGGCAGCAAAGTGCCTCTTGCACCACCTATGCTCAAGTGGAGGGCATCCATCTACATGCTCTTTCACAGTTGTCAGGAGACCGTGATGCCGATCTGAGATCATGCATATGTTCTAAGATGAACGGAGGACATTCTGTCTCACAACCTTCATGAACCAACCCCAGCTGTTGTCGTTCTCACCCTTAGCCAAAGCAAATGCTAAAGGGACAAGTTGATTGTCCGGGTCCACTCCAAGGGCAATCATCAATACAATCCTATACTTGCCTGTCAGGAAGGTACCATCAACAAGTACTAAGGGACGACAATGCTTGAAGGCCTCCATGAACTGAGCAAAACACCAAAAAACTCTCTGCAGAACATGCTTCAGAACGCCATCCACGTCTGTGACAATGCGACCCACATAAGGATACCACCTAAGGCCTGGATTGAAGTGTTTCATGGCACTTAGAATCCTAGGAACTTCGTTGTATGCCTCTTTCCAATCGCCCCATAGCAACTCTATAGCATGCTGCTTTGCGCGCCATGCCTTTGAGTACTTCACTCTATAACTAGTGAACCCAAATATTGTCTCGATCAAGCTTGAAACAGATGTGTCACTATCGGCCCTAACCGAGCCAACAAGATGACGACCAAGGTAACAGGCTATATTTTGGGCATGCACACCCTTCGGATTTGAAGATCGACACGTGTGAGGTTGCCTCACATTGCGAATCTTCCACTTTTCATTTCTCAGCCTTCGAGCCCATAGACCCCATTGACATCCATTCTTGCAAAGCACCGTATACCTCTTGTTCTTGTTGGAGTGGGTCACATAATACGGCCTGTGAAACCTAACGGCATAATTCATCGGGAAATACTTGAGATGCTCCAACATATCAAATACCATTCCCTTCTTAATCTCCACCTCCTCACTATCTGGTACCTCATTGGCCAACAACGTCAAACCAGTGTCACATATTGCCTCGTTAATCGTACTAATGTCCATGAAATTTGGTACCGAGGTACCTCCACATGGACAACCTTCAATTGCCTCAATTCGATGTCATTGTACTCCATTCTCAATAACCCATCAGCTGAGACTCCTATTGCGTCCGCAAACCCTCTCTCACAACATCAACTTCGTCATCCTCCGATCCTTGGGATATGTCATCCATATCATGTGTTCTATCTCTGTTGCCATCATCCTCATCAAACATTTCTTCATCGAAATCATCATTCAAGGCACCGGGCTCACATGACCTATCAACTTCTCTAATGACAACTACATGCAACTCTTCGTCTTGGGTAAGGTTCTCTATGGGATCCACATCCACACTATCATCCACAGCACACACACAATTCATCTAGACCCCTTCTCTACAACAACTTCCAAGCACCTAACACTACTACTCTTAGACAACCTCTATGTAATTCTTCCATTCATCCTCACATGACAAAGACATCAACACATAATGTGCCCGTTCCTTCCCACAGTCAAATCTGCCTCTCAAACTTAGTGGCCACCCAAATTTATATCGGCACTTGCTAACCAAAGCATCAAAGGTAGGAGGACCACTAAAGAACTCAACATGTTCGTGCATGCTTTTGAACTCCCCGTTTCCTTTCACTTTGCCACCATGAAATAATCGCACTAACCGATCCATCTACAAAATATGAACCAACACATCAGCAACACATGAACTACGTATTTCAGAAATAAATCATATCCATTCAGTAATACAGTACAATAACACAAACTCCACAATCATGTCAACAAAGGCAACAAACATTCCTATCTAAATCCACCATGCATCAACTACCAAAGTCCATGCAACATGTAGTTTACATCCAATCCATGGGCAGAGTATATCCTAAACCTAATCTACGCATCAAATACTAACAAGCAACGATAAAAACATTGACACCATCCCTAATTTCCTAACCCTAGTCATGCAACTCATGAGGCAAGAAATCAAGAAAAAGAGGGGGGAAGATCAACCTAGCGGTGTACTTGAGTCCACGGAGCAGGTAGGTCGCGGACCATGCTAGGAGAAGCCTTGCCGGCAGCGCCGCCATGGCAAGGCGCCAACGCGGGGAGCCGACCTGCTCTCCCTGGCACCGCTCCCCTGCCGCACGAGGGAGAGGGAGAGAGAGAGGGTAGCAGGAGCAGCCGCTCAACTCGCCGGCGGCGCGGGCGGAGATGGCTGGGACGGCCATGGACGCGGGGTGGCGGCGGCGTGACACCTAGGCGCGTGGTCGACTGAAGGAGAGGGAGAGCGAGAGAGAGAAAAGAAAGTGGGATGACCCGACTAAATACTATATGACCTGTCGTGTCGCCCGGCCCGCCTTGGCGCGACAAACCTATCGCGCCGAGTCACTGGCGTGACAAGGCGGGCCTCATGGACCACCACGCCAGCTCTGGTCGATGATGTGTGCCACCATGGTGCCTCTTGTGGCGCCATCGCATGTGGCACGACAAAGTGGTGTAGTCGCGCCAGCCGCACTAGCGCGACCAAAGGGGCTACCTTGTGTAATTTCTTTTTAGGAGCTATTATTATTAAAATATTTATTTAAAAATGATTTTAAAAATCCCTACCCAAAACACAGGAGAAAAAGTCCTCAAGAAATGGAAGCCTAGGGAAGCGAGCTCACCGGCTGAAACTCGATGCATCGTTCGCGGATTGTTTCAGGAGGACATTTGCTGAGCCACTGTCGTCGTCCAAGCGGAACGCCATGCGTGAGCTGCTCCCGGCGAGGAAGTTTGGCCAGAACGTCGGGGTTGAGGGTTCGGCACTGGCCACCCAGTGCCTTTAGTCGCGAATTTGTGTAAATCATGAATTTCAGTCTTATCATCTGTTTCTAAGTTCCTCCTGTGCTTGCGCTGTGCGCTATGGGCACCTCACCCACTAGCCACAACATATGTAACTGTTTTTCGCTTAATGAAATACATGCTTCAAGCGCGTTCGGAAAAAAAATACTCAAGTCATCACCGTTGACCCCGTTTCTTGACAAGACAGAGTGAAGCGACGTCAGCCAAATGCTGCTTATGTTTGGTTTTTTTGTGCACCACAATAGGAGTATACTATGGTGATCATACGTATGTTCAACCAAAACTTGAGGTTTTCAAATTCATCGCGGTTCACTAAAACTTCATCACCTTCACTTTCCTTCACCCCTCCCCCCGCCCCCCAAAAAAAAGAAGAAGATGGAGTTTTATAGTTTACAACGCTGCTTGGCCAATAATGCAATCATCATACCATATCCTGGAGCGCTATCCCTATAGGAGCCCAAAGTGCCACCGGTGCTACTAAGAAACTATTACATAACAATTTTTTGCACGATACAGAACGCAGCCCGCCATCAGGATGCAACGGCTGCCCACAACGCGGCGAGGTGACCGTACCTTCCTAGTACCAGCGATCTGCCTCCTCCTCTATCTTACGGACGGCATCGCTCGCTTGCTGGCACACGCCCTAGAAGACTCTTCGATTGCGTTCCTTCCGGAGGCACCATGCCCCTGAGGATCAGCAGATTGTCGAACCCTTGCCACTCTACCGTGGCCAGGGCGTGGTCTAGGTGCTCAAGAGTCGGCCATCGTCGCTCGTTGGACCAAGTGTACTAGTGTAGCGGCGACCATAGAGATGCGCCATGTTCGCTTGTCTTATAATCCGTACTTTTTCAGCGAGCGAATAATATTTTTTTTCACAACAAATCAGCAGCAGTACTTTCAGTCATGGCTTATCAGCTAAACGAATAGGGCGATGGAACTCCGCGAGCTGTAGGTCATTGATGACACGACGAAACCTCCGCATCCAGCTTCTGTGCAGCGCACCCTCTCGCTCTTGTCCTTAGGGATGAAAACGGTTGGGAAAATGTCTTAACCATTCCCGCTCATGTATTTTTTTGCCGGGAATGGAAACAGGAACAGGAACGGGAAGGCCGGACGGGAAAACGAAACCGGTATTACAGGATATCGGGAACGGAATATTTTGAACGGGAAGCGGTAACACAAAACGGGAACATCAATATATGTAACCACTTGAAACAATGAGCTTGATGGAACAATAGCAATCATATGCAAACAAGTGGACAAGTTCATAACAATAGCAACCATATGCCATTTTTGGGACGGACGGCAGGGAGTAGCGGACGGGAGTGGGCTGGGCCTGTGGCGTGGGGGAGCGGGAGGTTTCATGGGCTGCATCAATCAGTGGGTTGAATATGAGGTTTAGGTGTACAAAATACGGGAATACCGCCAGAATTTTCTGCGCCTCAATCGGAAACCGAATACGGTCAAAATTCCAAGATTCGACACAATATGTGTTTTCCGGTTTTTCTACAAAAACGGTATACGATCGGTTAATGTGGTATACGGTGTCGGTCAATACGGGAATTTCCCGTCCCGTTTTCATCCATACTTGTCCTGATCACGATAAAGGCTCCAGGACATGATTGTTTTGTGCCACGTAGCTCATCGAGAAGGCTGCTTTGTCGGCAAGCACCGTGGGACCGATGTCAGCCAAGACGACAATGTTTCGGACTACCGAGCGACGAGCCCTCTAATTGAGGAGATGGAAGAGATGAAATCTCCAACGGTTGGGCCAGTATGTGTGTGTGTTCCCAGCAGAACTGCCGCTGGGCTTGCTAGAGATGTGGCTTTCAATGGATGGGTCCGTGTCCTGTCGGATCAGCTCGAGGACCTTGGTTGAGGGGTCCGAGCCTCCAAGGCCACCCGTGAGGGGGTGGGGGTGGGGGAGGGGCTGCATTGTTCGTGTTACCGTAGCACTGACTTCATCCAAATTTTAAATACTTCCCCGTCGCTTTTCGGCGTTGTAAGTATCACTCCGCCAAATTTGTTGCAGCAACTACGGCACTAGCCCTCAAATCAGAGCTCATATTTTTTATTTGAGAGCTTTATCTTATTTTTGAGTCTGATTTTTTACCTCTACTCTAACAATAGTCCTTAAAACAGAGCTCTCAAATCCTTTTCTTAATCACTGACCACTAGGATCCATAAGTCATTCTCAATGCTCTTCCTATCTAAGCTACTCACACAGGGGAGGGAAGGAGGCCGGTGGAGCAACCTCATCAGGCGCCGTGGCCAGCAAAGCGACCTCACCGGAGGAGCTAGGAGGTCGGACGCTGCGATGGGATCCGAATCTAAGCTATGCTCGCACACGTGGAGATCGTGCGAGTCTCCTCCAGCGGACGCCCGTGGCTTATTCTCGATGGGAGGGAGGAGTGACGAGGCGTCCATTCGCGTCTTTTTCTCGGGAGGGAGGAGCGGCTCCTTCTCCGGCGACCGTTTGTGTCTTCTCCATGGGAGAGAGGAGCAACGAGGAGACCGCGACTTCTTCTCCGTGGGAGAGAGGAGCGACGACATAGGAGCGGTGAGGGGAGGAGGTGGCCACGGCAGGGAGCAGAGCCCGCGCGAAGGAGTGGATGTGGAGCGATGCGCGAGGCAACTGTAGAAACCATCGAGTAGGGGCTCCCTCCCCAACCCTCGGATCTAGGGCCTTGGGGTGAGATATGAGGGCCTCCTACTTTTGAGGCCTAGAGTAGGGCCCTGTTGGAATGAGTTTTTTTGTCTCAGCCCTCAAAAATAGGATAGGGGCCTGAGTAGGGGCTCTGCAAGAGTTGCTCTTAGTATTGTATATTTATGTTTCTTCATTTCACACTGCCACTATTCGTGCTATTGTAGCGCTGACAGCAACACTGTTCATCCAAATTTTAAATACTTCCTAGTCTCTTTTTAGCATTGTACATACCACTGTTCCGCCCGGTTCGCATGTGTCAAAGCTGGTGCAGCATAGCGTGTCCACCATGCTAGTATTATTAACAGCGTAGATGTTGGAAGGTGTGTGAGGCTAATGAGTTGCCAGGCCCTCCTAGTTGTTATACAAGCGGTAATGCTTCGGGTCATCCGATGACGGACGCTGCTTCTCGGGACTGCACGCTACCGACCCAACAAGCTTGTCTTCTCCTCTTTACGTCTCTTCCATCTCTCTTAAAAATATCTTTCTACTCACACGGTCATCGCATGCTTTACAACATCATTTGGCCGTCAGCCCACCCTACTTTTCATTCGCCACAGCGGCCATCTCCTCCCCCCGTGCGCCCTCGTCCTATGCTCCCTGTCATCAGCCCACCCTACTTTGCATTCGCCAGTCCTGGCCGTCGCGCACCCCACCCATGCCTCTCGCTCCTTGCTCCCGCAGTACCACCCGCCGCGCGTCCACCCACACCCATTTAACCGTGGCGGGAAAATAGTATTAACCGAGGCGGTTATTCGAACCGCCTCGGTGGAAAGGTCACGGTTATTCGTGGCTTTACCGAGGCGGTTTAAATGCCCGCCTCGGTTAATCAAATAAAAAACAAAAAAGGAAAAGCATGTGGATAAGCCTAGCGAGCCCACCCATGGGCCCGACAAGCCCATCCACGTGCCGCACTGCCGCTCGCCGGATCCACACCGCCGTCGCTGGAGGAGGTCGCCCGCTCACTGGATCTACCCGCTGCTCGCCAGATCTAGCCACCACGGGCGTGGATCCGGCCACCACGGGTGCGGATCTAGCCTCTAGCCACTAGATCTCGCCCTCCACCACTGCCACCAAGAAAAGTGAGGGAGAGAAGAGGGTGAGGCACGCCACCGCTGGCCCAGTGCGCCACCGCGTGGCCCATCGCTGCCAACCTAGGGAGCGGTGCCTGGGGAGCTGGCCCTCCATCGCCGCCACCGAGAGAAGTGTGGGAGAGAAGAGAGTGCCAGATCCATGTTGTGGTGGCTCCATCTCGCCGAATTCACCACCGAAGGCCACCTCTCTGCCGGATCCACGACGCCACCCGTCGGTGGAGCCTTGGAGGTAGGGGAGGAGGGTGGATCCGTGCCGCCACCCGCTACTACTACTGCCCCACACCATCGGGAGGTGCCAAGCTACGCTGTGCCCTGCCCGACGCTAGATCCGAGAGAAGCCGCCGCAAGGAGATAGGCCTACGCTCGTGGCAACGACGCGTCGCTGCCGGTAGTCATCGTGGGGGAGAGTGGACGAGAGAGGGAGGGTTAGGGATGGGGCCGCTGGGAGGGGAGGGGATGGGGCACATCAGGCACTGAGAGCCAGGCTCCACGCATGACTTCGCGAGGAGTGCGCGTTGGGCTAGGGAGGAGACCAGAGGGAGAGAGGAGTGCGGCTGAGGAGGGAGTGAGGAGCTAAGGCTAAAAACCCTAGTTCGGTATATATATATGTGTGTGTTCAGAACTAGGCCTAATTTACCGAGGTGGTTATTTTACAATGCCCGCCTCGGTTAATGATTTATCGAGGCAGTTATTTTACAATGCCCGCCTCAGTTAATGATTTACCGAGGCGGTTATTTTACAATGCCCACCTTGGTTAATGATTTACCGAGGCAGTTATTTTATAATGCCCATCTCGGTTAATGTGTTAACCGAGGCGGTTGCTGCCATGCTGCCCTACCTCGAATAACCAAGGCAGACAACCGGGCCACATGCCTCGGAGCCCCAAACTGAAACACTGCAGAAAAGATTTTCTATAGTAGTGACCGTCGGGCATGCCACCCGCCTACTGCTAGTGTTGGTGGTGCCATCAGGCGCCTTAGGTCGGTGCCCGTCGAGCCAAGGGCACCTACAAGCGCAGCCCATGCTGGTGGTGCTCGCACTATGCCGCTTGGTGTTGGCTCCCGCTCTAAGGCCGAAATCAATCGGCCCTGGCCTCTTCCTTCCCCTATGTTACAAATGTAGATGTTATCAGAGGTATGTTGCAAGTGTTTCATATGGATGTTGTAAAAGTAGATCTGAATGTTGCATATGTCGTAAGTGTTTTAGAGGCATGTTGCATGTGTTTCAGAGACATGTTGCGAGCGTTTGTTCAAAATGTTTCATCTGTCTTCACACGTATGTTGCAAGTGTTTTCTATCTGGATGTTGCACATATTTCACACATATGTTGCAATAGTATGTTTAAAATATTTTAGCTGTTTTAGTCTTATGTTGCAATAAAGTGTTTTTATGTTGCAAGTTGCAAGTGTTTTATTTAGATGTTGCATGTGCATATGCTTCATAAACATGTTGCAAGTGTATGTTCTAGATGTTTCATTTGCTTCAGGCATTTGTTGCATTCACGTGTTTTCGTGTTTCAAAGGTATGTTTAGAGAGTCATGGTGGCATGGCCCGAGCACTAGGGAAGAGGAGTGGTGAGCCGGGGGCCAGCGGATGGGGTGTGCGGCGCGCCTAGGGTCCTGTGGATGGGGCATGCCCGTCCTCATCCTGGCTCCCGGGCAAGCCCGCATGGAGAGAGAGGAGGGGTCGGGGGAAGGAGCGGCGGGCGTAGGGCGGGGCGAGGCGAATCGGGGCAGGGTATGCGTGTGGGGCAAGGGACGAGGCAGACGGGGATGGACACGCGCGTGCAGCTATGAATGGCGTAGCGTGTGGTAGAACCGCCTAATCTAATGCCTCTCTAAGAGTACTTGTCTTTCATTAGACACTAAGTACCCAAGGGAGGATACTAAACTATGCAGTTCCATCGAGCACACCCCAAGGGAGAACTCAAAAATCCACATTTTTCCATCAGGATCATAAATGAGAGAATATAAGCTTACAACATTCTTAAGCCATTCCTTACATCCCTTTATTACAATAATAGAATATTACCTCAATTGATTACAATAGCGGAATATAGCAATGTTATCAGAGTTACAGAGGAAGCAAAGATAAATTTAATGACCTGTTGGAGCATTAATATAGTGGACTTTTTTATACAAGAGTTGCTAGCAGATTTTGCATCTTTTTTTATAAAAACCTTAAGTGATGATTATAAATAAACACTACAGCCGTAGCGTGAAAGGAATCCTCTCTGAGCCCACCAGGAGGTTTCCACACACAACAGTCAGCTCTATGTATCCTCCGATCACATGCAATAGGGGGAATAAAACTCTGAGTACTCTATTGTACTCAGCAAAACTTACCCAACAGGAGAAAAATAAAAGACTCCAAGGATATGCAAGGCTTATTTGGCTTGTGGGTTATTGCATCTACGAAAGCATTACTACACATGTGTCCTTATATTCAATTTTATTAGCAGTCATCATTAGTTCATTAACTAACCATTCTATGTAAGCACCTATGCTACTTTTCAAGCAAGTGGTAAGCAATCAGAACCATTTTATCACCTTTCAAGTTCCAGTTCTTACTACGATGCTAGACCATAGCCAAGTGGTACCGTCTCACGGAAACGATGATTCGTGAACCAATGTATCCAAGCTAGGAACCCCAAAACACACGCCTCGCTTATACCCCAGGCACAAACAAGACCAACCCATTCCACTCCTATCGAGGGGTCTAGGTCCCCATCCAAACTTGGACTCCAAGCCCTCACACTTGAGACCCGGTCTCAGTATGGTGCTTAGACATCCACCTTTCTCCGCCTCCAATCAGCCGAACTGGAAAGAGCCAGAACTCACGACAAGAGCGTAACGAGCCTTTCCGCTCCCATAAATAAGTATGTGCTCATGATAATAAATCTATGACCCGACTACCATCCACAGCATCGGACGGTCCTCAATCGACACAGGAGGAACAAGTGCAATCCGAGCCTCGCTCAAATGCCTAACCAAGTCTAGATCCAAGTACCATTTCGCCCGGTCTCCAATTATCATTCATATATATATATTCTATGTGATAGTAATATAATAACAGCAATAATATCTTTCCTATCTCTCGCGAGTGACAAGTAATTACTCGACTTCTACCGGGTCCTATAGTTGAGCAATCTACATGATCCTGATATACTAGTAGGACTCATAGGATAAGGATATATATATGCAAGTGGTTTCATTCAACTCCGCAAAACTTAATGCACAAGCAAAAAATAAAGTGCAGAATAATAGGGGTTATGCATCGGGGCTTGCCTGGGTAAGATATAACCAAAAGCTAGCATTCCATCATGGCGATACAATCATCAAAGCACCATCTTTTTCACTACTTTGGTCGACTCCATGATCCATCGCTATTCCTATTATGATATATGTGGATGCAATGTAGAGATGCAATTAATCAACGGTAACCGCAACTCTTAAAAATACGATTACGCCTCTTAAGTTAACGAGCTAGCTCTAACGACTAACGTACTAGGCTACGTACCACATTGTTGAGCAAGGCTTCGTCTTCGAAAAATGTTCTAGTTTTAAAATCCCAAGGTGTTTCAGCATTTTATTGATTAAATATATATTTTTGAACTAGGGCTCGTTTAGCTACCTTAGCAAACTATTTATTATGGAGCTACAAAAATTACAGTGAGCAACTAAAAATATTAGGAATTTACTGTGAATGTTTCAGAGCCAACACTATCACCAATTTATCACAACAATTCCTACAAGTTTATATCTTACAATATTAAGCATCTCAAATTAATTAAATAACTCCTAAAAATATTATAAAACTATGTGAACAAAATATACTAGCAGATAGATCATGATTTTAGGAACCTAACAAAATTAGTTTCATAATTTTTGGCCAACTACACAAATTTCTTTTGAATTTATAAGTTTACCTTAGAAACTAAATTAGAAAATGCTTTAGAAAACAAAAAGGGCCGGTGGCAAGTATTCGGCCCAGCAGACCCGGTGGCCCAGCGCGAAACGCGGCCCACGTGGGGAACCCGCGCTGGCACTTTAGCAAATGAGCCCTTGGACTTTTCCTGAACTACGACTAGGTCCTAATACTATTTCTTCCTTTCTTTGACGAATTCACTTAACCCCCTGGATTTTTCCAAATTTCCCCGCGTGCACCACCGGCCATCCCGTGCACGGCGGCATGGTGAGCGGCGGCACTGGGTGTCCACTTTGGCCACCAAAGGCCTATGCAGAACCATTTAGCGGGTCGACCGCCATCTACGACTAAACACGCAAGGATGGGCGGCGGTTAGGGGCTCAGAGGCGCACTATCGCGGGCTGTAGCGGTGAGAGGCTATCCGTGGTGGCGACGCGACTGTTCGACGGCCTAGGATTCTATCGGGTGATAGAGATAGCGGGTAAGCATCAGTAGCCCAAAGGGATTCACGCTGCAGTGTCAGTTGAGGCGGAGGAGTGTTGAGGTGGCCTGGCCACGTGCGTACCGTGTATCGGCGGCGCTCCAAGGTTGACACTGACGCGTTAGGTCCTCACTCGCGTCATTCCTGGTCAAACGAAGATGAGCAACAACATGAGGGGACCAAGGTGAGCTCATAGGAACAACTAGTTGAACCCCTACCGAGGGGTAGGGCCTTACCTCCAAGTCATGCTCTGATTCAGAGGCGTGATGACCAGTAGCCGTGGAAGCACTAAATTTGTCCGCGCCAAGGCGTGACAAAGCCTTGATAGGGGTCACCTGGCTAGTCGACTCCCTAGGCCACTTGCTGGTGCAAGGAATTGAACTGCAAAACTCCGAGCTAAGCGAATCGAGAGGCAGAGCACGCGGTGCACCTGCTGTGGTCATGTCGTGGAGAAAAGCATGCGGATGAGTTCAACGGTAGGGCGTGTTAAAGCGGGGCTCTGGTCAATGGTGGCAGAGCGAGCTCATGCACATAGGTGACGAGACTAGGCGGCTTGGCACAACGCACTTGAATTGGAGTGGCCGGACCTGAGCCGGTTGCATCGACGTCGGCTAGCCAGGGCAAGCACGGTAGAGGGACATCACCATTGCATCTGCGACCGAGGTCATTGGCCTAGATGCGGTGGCATTGGCACCTGCCTAGAGCCTCGACGTGGTAGGTGAAATTAGGGGTGAGGCGAGCGCCACGATGGCAAGGAGATGATAGCCGCAGCCTTGTGTCAACCCCGCGCGCAGCATCGGCGACAAGAGGGTGACACGCGCACACAGTGATAGTGGGGTCAGGCCATAACCAGCCAGGATGGCCAACGCGAGGCCAAGGGCACTGCACGGCACCGATCGGGCACACGAGCTAGCTAGCGACAACAGCCTGCCCATGGCCTGAGTTCATCGCCAGCAGCGCATGCACGCGTGGTGACCGCGCCCATGGTCCTAACGACTGACCTAGGTGATGTGCATGTGTTTTAAAGCATAGCAAAAGTCACTAACGATCACAGTTGAGGTTCAACTAACTCCCCTATCGTAAAGTCCACATTGCCAATGACCTAGCAACGCCATCGCCATGACCAGAGAGCAACCAGGAAAGGAGATAGATGGATGCCAATATGAGCTCATCGCGCTGAACGTCAGTTCATGAACAAAGCACCCACGACATGATTTCACTCGTTTTAACGACATTAGAGCAATTTTAAAGGAGGGCAACGCGACGTACAACACACCCACGACCCACACCATACCCAAGTACTCACTTAGAAGCAAACAACAATACCAAAACATGTGGCTAGTTTTTAAACATTTTTGTTAGAAATTAAATGTCAAGATAGCAATGTCTTACTACTTTTCCCATACTTAGAAAAGTTAGGGTTCAGTTCGAACTAACAGCCATTAACACTTTTCTTACAATTTTCAAAAGGCCTAAACCTTATTAATTTCAACCAATAAGCATTTCACACAATAGTCCATACTTCATACTAGCACATAGGAGCAAAACATTTAAGCACTCTTTAATTACTTTGCTCAATATAATTTGCCAAAAATTACACTTTAACTACAATTTCAACTTCTTGCTGATTCAACGAGAAGTTCTATTTAAATTTCGGATTCGATTTTTTGAGCTCCCAAAACACTAGTTAACAATATTTATTTTCCAAAACTTAAAGTTGCATTTCCATCTACTAAACTTGTACTTCAATCTTTATTTAAGTACTAAATACAGGTTATGTTTTATTCTTGTTTATAGAAATTGTTTTTTGTGCCAAACAATTAAAACTACTTTTCCTATTTTTCTTGTTAGGATTTTCATTAGCACATTTACGCACTGAGTAAATTAACTTAGATATTTATTTGATTTTTCCCAACCACAAAAGTGAGTCGCAATAGAATTGGTTTATCATCTCACGTGCGTTATAAATTTTTAAAACCCAAAAACTTGTTTGGCTAATTTCTCTCAGACCTAAATCTCGGTGCTAAGCAACCTCGTAACACCCGGGGTGTTACAATCTCCCCCCCCCCCCTTAAAAGAATCTCGTCCTAAGATTCGAAACAAGAATCAGAAAGGGGAAAATGCGATTACACTTCGCAGATTTGAAATTACATGAAAGATTACACGACGCCGAACATTAAACCACACCAGGATTTAGAGATACCCGGTTGAAAGCTCTAGTTTGGTTTTGGTGAATTGATGAAACCCTATGTGCTAACCTAGTTTATCAAAGTGATTATGAGATAGGTAGCACTACTTCAAGTGATGAAGCAAATGAAGATCATGACATGATGATGGAGATGGCATGGTGATGATCAAATGCTTGGACTTGGAAAAGAAGAAAGAAAAACAAAAAGGTAAAGGCAAAGGTGAAATTGATAGGAGCTTTTCGGTTTAGTGATTGAGACACTCAGAGAGTGTGATCATATTTAGGATCGATAGCCGTACTATTAAGAGAGGTGAAACTCGTATTGAAATGTGGTTATCAAAGTGCCACTAGATGCTCTAACTAATTGCATATGCATTTAGGATCTAGTGGAGTGCTAACACCCTTGAAAACATTTATGAAAATATGCTAACACATGTGCACAAGGTGATACACTTGGTGGTTGGCACATTTGATCAAGTGTGGTGAAGTTTGGGGTCAAAAGGAGGAGTTTCGTATTGACCGGACTCTATCTTGAGCAGTGACCGGACTCTGACACCGCGTCCGGTCAATGGCGTGTAGTGAAGGCCATGTTGACCGGACACTGAAGAGAAAGAGGGTCCAGATGCGCAGGGGGTGCGTCCGGTCACCTAGTGACATACGCTGACGCAAGCAACAAAGAGAGGCTATGTTGACCAGACGCTGGCCTAAGTCTGGTCATGAGCCACCGGACGCGTCCGGTCGTGAAAAACCATTTCTGGAACCTTACTGGAAACGACCGGACTCTAGTCAAGGAGCGTCCGGTCACTTTGAGCAGCAGGTCTGGTCACAACTTAAGTGCTTTGGTGACCGTTGAGATCGGGTGATCGGCATTTGAAGTCGGGGACACGTGGCAAAAATCTGAGGACCGGACGCTGGGGTCCTGCGTCAGGTCAATCCGACCAGAGCGTCCGGTTGCCCTGATTTTTCAGGGAACAGAGAGCCAATGACTCTATTCGTGGGGGCTCTCTATTTAAGCCCTATGGCCGACTTAAGCTCACTCTCTTAGCCATTTTCATTGACATAGCAACTTTGTGAGCTTAGCCAAAGCTCTCCCACTCATCTCTATCATTGATTCATCATCTTTGTGAGATTGGGAGAGAATCCAAGTGCATTGCTTGAGTGATTGCATCTAGAGGCACTTGGTATTCATGTTTTGCTGTGGGATTCACTTGCTACTCTTGGTGGTTGCCGCCACCTAGATGGCTTGAAGCAGCGAGGATCATCGAGCGGAGGTTGGTGATTGTCTCCGGCTTCGATCGTAGTGATTGTGAGGGGTCTTGTGCCTTCCCCGGCGGAGCGCCAAAAGGTAACTCTAGCGGATTGCTTGTATCATTGAGTTACCTCACTTGTGGGTAGGTTCTTGCGGTGTCCAATTGTGTGGACGAGGTTCGTACAAGACCTCTGAGCCACCGAACCACCAAGTGTCGGTCGACACAACGGGGACTAGCGTGCCGGCTAGCACATGAACCTCGGGAGAAAAAGATTGGTTGTCTCTTGCCCTGTGGTATTCTCCCGGTGATTGAATTAGTATTCATCTTGTGATTGGTTCACTCCTCTACGCGGTGGTATAATCACCTTACTTACTCATTTATATTCCTATAAATTAGTTGTAGCAGGCTCTTTAGTATTGCTAGAATTGAGAGCATGCTTTGTAGCTTAAGTTCATTTAGTGGAGCTCTTTAGTATAGCAAGTGTGAGAGCTCTTAGTGAGTAGTGACTTAGTAAATTGTGTGTCTAGTGATCATAGTAACTAGAATTGTTGGATAGGTGGCTTGCAACCCTTGTAGAACTCTAGTTGGTTTGTAGATTTTTAAATAGGCTATTCACCCTCCCCCCTTTAGCCATATTAGGACCTTTCAAGTGGTATCAGAGCTGTGGTCACCGTTTGATTGAAGGCTTAACAACCTTGGTGTCAAATTGTGGCTCAAGTTATGTTCAACCATGTGGTGGGCAAACCACAGTTCTTTGATGGCACATGCTATGATTATTGGAAGAGAAAGATGAAGATGTATCTTGGTTCAATCAATGATCAAGTATGGGATGTGACCGAGAGTGACTATGCTATCATTGATCCCGACAATCTCACCAACTAAGACATGACCAACAAGCAATGCAATACAATGGCTCTCAACACCATATGCAATGCCATTGATTCCAAGTTGTTTGAGCAAATCAAGGATTGTGATAAAGCTAATGAGGTGTGGAAGAGATTAGAGAAACAAATGAGGGCACACCGGTGAAGAGTGCCAAGTTGTATATTCTCAAGGACAAGTTGACAAGCTTCAAGATAAAGGAAGATGAGAGCATTCCAGAGATGTTCCATCGATTGCAAGTGATTGTTAATGATTTGAAGGCATTGGGAAGAAGATCAATGATGATGATATCTCTTATCGGTTCTTGATGTGCCTACCTTTAAGATTTGAGATGTTGAGATTGCTTATCATAAGAGGAGGATTGAAGGAGATTACCCCTAACCAAGTACTAGGTGATGTCATGACACAAGAGACATACCGTGTGGAAAGGAAAGGGGTTGACAAGGATGACAAGAAGAAAGACAAAGACAAGAAGAAGAAGAGTGTAGCATTCAAGGCTAGCTCATCATCCAAGAACAAGGGCAAGTCCAAGAAAGAATCAAGTGATGATGAGGATCTTAGTGACAATGATGACGAGGCCATGGCTCTATTTGTGCGCAAGATGGGCAAATTCATGAAGAAGAAGGGCTATGGTGCAATAAAGAGAAGAGATCACACCAAAAACAAGGAATATGTGAGAAGATGCTATAATTACAAGAGCCCCGATCACGTTGTGGTAGATTGTCCCTACAATAGTGACAATAATGAGGATAAGAAGAAGAAGCACAAGAAGGAGAAGAAGGAGAAGAAGATGACCTTCCAAAAGAAGAAGGGTGGAGGCTATGTGGTCTCTTTGGATAGTGATGGCTCTAGTGATGATGGCAAGAAATATATCAAGAAAGCACTAGCAAGCATCACCATCAACAACAAGCCCTCCTTCGACACTCCATCGACATGCCTCATGGCAAAGCCTACCAAGATAAAATGTGATGTGAGTGATGATGATGAATGTGAAAGTGATGCTTGTAGGAGTGATGATGATGAGGAGGAGTACACCAAGGAGGAGCTCATAGACATGTGTGAACAAGTGCACACTTGCTTTGAGATAAAGAGAAAGGAGTGCAAAGAATTGAACAAGAAAGTCAAATTTCTTGAGCAATCCATTGATGAGCTAAATGCCACTCATGAGAGGCTAATAGAAGCCCATGAGAAGCTTGGCAAAGCTCACTCTAAGCTCAAAAAGCTCACTCCTCTCTCATTGAGCAAGTCAAAATGGAGGAAGCCAAGAAGGAGCAAGTGATTGTGTCTTGTGATGTGGAACTAACATGTAATATTATTGATGAATCTTTTTATAAGCCCATTGTAGTTGCTCCCACTAACCCTTCTTGTAGCACTTCTACTTCAACTTCACCTTTGAGTGATGGTTTCACTTGTGATGCCTCACTAATGGTGGAAAATGAGACCCTAAAGGAGGTGAATGAGCTCACTCGTGCCTTAGGCAAAGCCTATGGTGGAGATGTCCGCTTGCTAAAGTGCTTGGGTAGCCAAAGGTTTTCTCTCAACAAAGAGAGATTAGGCTATACCCCCAAGAAAGACAAGGCGGCCTTTGTCACTCCCAAAGTTAGCTTTGTGAAGGGCAATGGTCGGTTTTGCAATAGACGTAAGCAAGTTGGGCATATAGAGCAATATTGCAAGACTAACAAGAATAAGCAACCAAATGTATCCTCAATTAGATTTGATTCTTGTTACATGCTTGTTAAGGGTGTCAATGGTGTGAAGGCTAAGTTCATTGGTACACCAATTGTGGTCCCAAAGAAGAAGGCCATTTGGGTACCAAAGACCTTGGTAACTAACCTTCAAGGACCCAAGCAAGTTTGGGTACCTAAAAAGAATTGATCTTCTTTTGTAGGTCAATTATAAAGCCAGAGGAAGACATTGGGTGCTTGATAGTGGGTGCACACAACACATGACCGGTGATCCAAAAATGTAGAGCTTGAACTTCAACCTATTATAGGTAGCTCAATTGTGTGATCTTGGTTTCAGGTGCATATTTGGTGTGGATAATGTAGAGATCATAAGTGTAGATGGCTCTAACTTGATATTCAAAGGATTTAGATATGAGAATCTATACTTGGTTGATTTCAATGCTAGAGAAGCTCAATTGTCAACATGTTTGCTCACTAAGTCTAGCATGGGTTGGTTATGGCATAGAAGGCTTGGTCATGTTGGAATAAAACAATTGAATAAGTTGATCAAGCATGACTTAGTTAGAGGCTTGAAAGATGTATCATTTGAGAAGGATAAGCTATGTAGTGCATGTCAAGCCGGAAAGCAAGTTGGTAACACACATCCTAAGAAAAGCATGATCAGCATATCTAAGGCATTTGAGTTGGTGCACATAGACTTGTTTGGACCAACCACATACACTAGCTTTGGTAGAAACAAATATAGATTTGTGATTGTGGATGATTTCACTAGATACACATGGGTGTTCTTTCTTGTTGACAAGAGTGATGTGTTTGCAATATTCAAGACATTCATCAATAGAATTTATAATGAGTTTGAAACAACCATCATGAAAATAAGAAGTGACAATGGAAGTGAGTTCAAGAACACAAGAGTGGATGATTTGTGTGATGAGTTTAGAATTAGACATCAATTTTTGGCCAAGTATATTCCACAATCAAATGGCCTAGTTGAAAGAAAGAATAGAACTTTGATTGACATGGCAAGATCAAAGTTGAGTTAGTACAATGTGAACCATTCTTTTTGGGCCAAAGCAATCAACACGGCTTGCTATTATAGCAACCGACTCTATTGTCACCCCATGATGGAAAAGACACCTTATGAGCTATTGAATGTAAGAAAGCCCAACATAGCATACTTTCGGGTTTTTGGTTGTAAATGCTACATATTGAAGAAAGGCACTAGATTGAGCAAGTTTGAAAAGAAATGTGATGAAGGTTTCTTGCTTGGTTACTCCACTACTAGCAAGGCATATAGAGTTTGGAATTTGACTAGTGGTACTCTTGAGGAGGTTCATGATGTGGAATTTGATGAAATAAATGGTTCCCAAGAGGAAGATAAGAATCTAGATGATGTGAGAGGCACTCAATTAGTCAATGCAATGAAGAACATGGACATTGGTGATATAAGACCTAGAGAGGTGATTGATGTTGAAGATAACAAGAATCAAGTGCTCTCTAACTCACATGTACAAGCTAGTGGTTCCCAAGATCAAAGTCAAGCAAGTGCTAGTATTGACAAAGTGCAAGATCAACAAGTGGCTAGTTCATCATCTCAAACAAATGATCGACCAAATGCAAGCAATCAAGTGCAAGTGCTCCAACCAACCAATGTCGCAAGAGATCATCCTTTGGACTCTATAATTGGTGATATTTCTAGAGGTGTACAAACAAGATCTAAATTGACATCATTTTGTGAACATTTCTCATTTGTGTCATCCATTGAGCCTAAGAAGATAGATGAAGCTTTGAAGGATGTTGATTGGGTCAATGCTATGCATGAAGAGCTAAACAACTTCAAGAGGAATCAAGTATGGGAGTTAGTTGAGAGGCCTATGGATCATAATGTAATTGGAACCAAGTGGGTCTTTCAGAACAAGCAAGATCAAGATGGGATAGTAATAAGGAACAAAGCAAGATTAGTGCCTCAAGATTAGAAGCAATTAGAATCTTATTAGCCTATGCTTGTGTCCACAACATCAAGCTCTATCAAATGGATGTCAAGAGTGCATTTCTCAATGGTTACATCAATGAAGAAGTATATGTTGAGTAACCTCCCGGTTTTAAAGATGACAAGAAGCCCAACCATGTGTACAAGTTGAAGAAGGTATTGTATGGCTTGAAGCAAGCACCTAGAGCATGGTATGAGAGATTGAGGGACTTCCTACTCTCTAAAGGGTTTATGATGGGTAAGGTTGACACCACTCTTTTCACCAAGAAGATTGGCAAAGACTTATTTGTGTTGGAAATCTATGTTGATGACATCATATTTGGATCAACCAATCAAGACTTTTGTGAAGAGTTTGAAAAGATGATGGCTAATGAGTTTGAAATGTCCATGATTGGAGAGTTAAGTTACTTCTTTGGTCTTCAAATCAAGCAATTGAAAAATGGTATATTTGTGAGTGAAGGAAAGTACATCAAAGATCAAAGATATGCTCAAGAAGTTTGGCATGAGTGATGTTAAAGCTATTAGTACACCAATGGGGACAAATGGAAGTTTGAATAGTGATGCTAGTAGCAACATGGTGGATCAAAATATATCTCGGTCTATGATTGGAAGTCTACTCTATGTGATCGCATCAAGGCCGGATGTGATGTTTAGTGTATGCATATGTGCTAGATTTTAAGCCTCACCAAGAGAAAGTCATTTGAAGGCAACAAAGAGAATATTGAGGTACTTGAAGCATACACAAAATGCTGGATTGTGGTATCCCAAAGGAGCAAGATTTGAGTTGATTAGATATTCGGACTCCGATTATGCGGGATGCAAAGTTGAGAGAAAGAGCACATCGAGCACATGTCAACTATTGGGAAGATCACTTATGTCTTGGTCATCAAAGAAGTAAAATAGTGTAGCACTTTCAACCACTAAAGCGGAGTACATTTTGGTCGGTAGTTGTTGTGCTCAATTACTTTGGATGAAGGCTACTTTGAGTAATTTTGGAATCAAATTCAAGCAAGTGCCATTGCTATGTGACAATGAGAGTGTCATAAGGCTCACCAACAACCTGGTTCAACATTCAAGAACAAAGCATATAGATGTCCGACATTATTTCATAAGAGATCACCAACAAAAAGGGGATATTTGTATTAAGAGTGTTGACACCGATGATCAACTTGCCGATATCTTCACTAAGCCACTTGATGAGAAGAGGTTTTGTAACCTAAGGAATGAATTGAACATACTTGACTTCTCCAATATATATTGATGCACCACCATTATATGACATGCCTCTCCTTTGAGCAAAGCAAGGTAAAGATGATTGACATGTCATTCATCCATTGCTAAGGACTTGTTTAGTGCATCTAGTCATTCCTATCATGTCCTAGGCTCATTCATGAAAATTAAATAAATTTGATGCTTGTATGGTACCACTATTGCTTGTATGCTTGAAATGATCTAGTGGTAGCATATGACATGTTTGTGGGTTTGTAAACCTAATGCTTAATCTATAAAATAAGCTATAAGTGTTTAACTCAACATGGTGCATGATAACCCTCTCTTGGAGGTGTGAAGAAGCTTGCCCTTGGATCAAACCGAGTTAAATATCTTTTACAAGTGATCTAGATTGAACCAAATTGGAAAAATTATCCTTACTTCACATGGTTTCACCCCAACCTATCTAAAATTTGAGCTTGCCTTTTGTGCTAATTGTTGACAAAGGGGGAGAGAAATTCACAACGATAGTAAGATAGGGGGAGCAAACAAATGAAACAAATGAAATGACATTGTAAGGTGATCAATCAAAATTGTACACAAGTAGGGGGAGCAAGCTCATAAACTTGGTGGATGCATTTGAATGTGCATTTCATATGTTTGCTTGCATGGCACAAGTTTTAAATTTCAATATCCATGCTTGTATGGTGTATGCTAGTTGTAGGTTTAAATGATGAAATAAAAAACTAGCATGCTTAGGTTAAGTAACTAGACTTATGCTCACATTATGAAAACTAGACCCTTACTTCTAATGTTGATCTCATGGGGTATTATAGTCTTTTTGTGAATATTTAGTTACTCGTGGTGCTAAGGATGGTATATTGGTGCACTCCGATTGGTATCACGCTTCAAAAGTCCATCTTTAATACCTTAGCATCATTTAGTAGAAATTGTCTCCTACATTTCCTATCTAAGCATATGTACAAGCTATAATCCAAATTCTTAACACATATGTAGGGGGGAGCAATTGCTACCATATGGGATTCATGAAACTTGTCCATATCCTTTTACACATGGTAAATATGCTTGGGCAAGCAACATGGATTCAATTAAATTTCAATTCATATATTTATGAAAGGGTTGTCATCAATTACCAAAAAGGGGGAGATTAAAAGCTCTAGTTTGGTTTTGGTGAATTGATGAAACCCTATGTGCTAACCTAGTTTATCAAAGTGATTATGAGATAGGTAGCGCTACTCCAAGTGATGAAGCAAATGAAGATCATGACATGATGATGGAGATGGCATGGTGATGATCAAATGCTTGGACTTGGAAAAGAAGAAAGAAAAACAAAAAGGTCAAGGCAAAGGTGAAATTAATAGGAGCTTTTCGGTTTAGTGATCAAGACACTTAGAGAATGTGATCACATTTAGGATCGATAGCCGTACTATTAAGAGAGGTGAAACTCGTATCAAAATGCGGTTATCAAAGTGTCACTAGATGCTCTAACTCATTGCATATGCATTTAGGATCTAGTAGAGTGCTAACACCCTTGAAAACATTTGTGAAAATATGCTAACACATGTGCACAAGGTGATAAACTTGGTGGTTGGCACATTTGATCAAGGGTGGTGAAGTTTGGGGGTCAAAAGGAGGAGTTTCGTATTGACCGGACTCTGCCTTGAGCAGTGACCAGAATCTGACCCCGTGTCCGGTCAGTGGCGTGTAGTGAAGGCCGCCCTCAGTCCCTTGACCAAACACTAAAGAGAAAGAGGGACCGGACGCGTAGGGGGTGCATCCGGTCACCTAGTGACGTACACTGACGCAAGCAACAAAGAGAGGCTGTGTTAACTAGACGCTGGCCTGAGTCCGGTCATGAGCCACTGGACGCGTCCGGTCATGAAAAATTGTTTCTAGAACCTTACTGGAAACGACCGAACTCTAGTCAAGGAGCGTCCGGTCACTTTGAACAGCGCGTCCGATCACAACTTAAGTGCTCTGATGATCGTTGAGATCGGGCGCTCAGCATTTGAAGTCGGGGACATGTGGTGAAAATCTAAGGACCGGACGCTGGGGTCCTACGTCCGATCAATCCGACCGGAGCGTCCGATCGCCTTGATTTTTTGTATCATTGAGTTACCTCACTTGTGGGTAGGTTCTTGCGGTGTCCAGTTGTGTGGACGAGGTTCGTGCAACACCTCTTAGCCACCGAACCACCAAGTGTCGGTCGACACAACGGGGACTAGCATGCCGGCAAGCACATGAACCTCGGGAGAAAAAGATTGGTTGTCTCTTGCCCTGTGGTATTCTCCCGGTGATTGAATTAGTATTCATCTTGTGATTGGTTCACTCCTCTATGCGGCGGTATAATCACCTTACTTACTCATTTATATTCCCGCAAACTAGCTATAGCAAGCTCTTTAGTGTAGCTAGAATTGAGAGCATGCTTTGTAGCTTAAGTTCATTTAGTGGAGCTCTTTAGTGTAGCAAGTGTGAGAGCTCTTAGTGAGTAGTGACTTAGTAAATTGTATGTCTAGTGATTATAGTAACTAGAATTGTTGGATAGGTAGCTTGCAACCCTTGTAGAGCTAGAGCAAGTTTGTTTTTCGCTATTTGTCATAGTAACCAGATTGCTCTAGTTGGTTCATAGATTTTTAAATAGGCTATTCACCCCCCTCTCTAGCCATATTAGGACCTTTCACCGGTTACGAGCAACCTAGTCAACCAAGGTTTAATCCAGAAGTCGATATAGACGAGGACAATGGAGAAATAACAAGAAAATGATTATCCAAAACATGACGTATGTCCAACAGATCCAAAAATAGGAGATTGAGAACTCGAACATCATGAACCCTAAGACCAAACTAACTAAAGGTGGGCTTGAACTTCTTCGACGAAACTAGATCCCTCCTTCTCGGATTACGCATTCACCTCAGACTGGTGACCCTAGTTCTACGAGCGACAGCTGGATCTCATAGCTCTGCTTCGGATTCAAGTGGGATGGGGATGAAGGAGAGGCGCACAAGGTGGCATCTTATAGCTTGGTGGATGGAGGTGGTGGTGCAGCGTCGGCCATGGTGTGCTCCCTACACGAGCTTGAGCGAAGGGAGGAAAAAGGAGAGGAGAGGGGGTTCACTTGACGAGGAGGCATGTGGGCGGCCGTGTCCCCAAAAGAGGAAAACAAGAGGGGGGTCTAGTACGGGGATGAGGGTTAGGATCGAGAGCCGATAGGATGTCGAGAAAAGGGGAAACACACAGAGCACAGTGCACGAGTATGGTGGATGCAGCATAATGCCGTGGTTACACGAGGATGGGGTGCTAATGGGCCCTAACACTAACAACATCCATAGGGCACGTGGCAACAATGACCTGGCGTGCGTAACGTGGTCGAGTTGGACACAGGGCTTGGGATATGACGTCCACTTAGGCTTTTCCAATCACTCCCTACTACCCGAGGACTACTTTTCCTTGTTGCTCTTCTTTTCCTTCCTTCCCTTGTTCACAATATGCGCCAACCTTTTGTATGAACTAAGATCACGACATACATGCTTCCTCCAAAACCACATTCTCTTGTTTACTTTGAGGAAACACTATTTTATCAACCCGCTGTGGATTTCCTATTAAAACACAAAGATGTTTTTCCAAGGAGAATATTCGTTGCAAGAGCGGTACGGCGGTATAACTTGGTAAAGGTGCTTGGTCAACAACATTGATACCAGCACGTGCCGAGCAACGTCACCATGTGGCAGTTGTTCCACAGGGCCCTCAGTTTTGTCGTAGCACCATAAGCTATTAACTAGGCAACTATTACCAACTTACACGCAATGAAGGCAGTTGGGTCATAGACCACAGAATCAGAGGAGTATTACAAGAAAAGATTCAGACAACAAGGGTTCCTTTTGCAACAAGAGACAAGGAATTCAAATCCCACAATAGATTTGATTTACAGAGATTCAAGTGTTCTGCTGGGACATCCACAATTAGTCGATACAGTGTCCTACGTTATCCCATCATGGCCGGTCTGCTCGCACCTAAATAGCAACTTCTCTTATAACCCTCTTAACGTCGCCCTTGAAAACCTTAAGCATGCCTAACGAGACCTAAGGGTAGATTGACGTATCAAACACAATGGAATAAACAACATGCACGTTCCAAACGCCCTTACACTGGTACAACATACAAGCACTTACTCTCCCACTCTCGACACATCGTTCACCTTCCCTGCGACTAGACGATCTCAACAACTATAGACAAAATACAATGAAAACATTACAATACTGGAGGACAGCGACAAAAGGCACCACTAACTATGGGTACATCTTTCCAAGGCAACTAATCTACTTTGTCAGATCACACATCTTCATTCCTGGCTCGACAGATTCTTCTACTGCCCTGGCTATAGATCTGCCTCCTCTCTTGGCAGTGGTTGAGTGAGGGGAAGCAAGGGATCTACTTCTGATACCTCCGAGGGTGGAGGTGCTGGCGGTACTATAACACCGGCTCGTCTTCTTTCTGGTGGGTGGACAGGGATTCCCTCCAAGATCAAGGGATCCTGCCTTTTAGCGGCCAGTGTCCTGCACTTAGCCCTAGTGACAAGGTAGGCTTCTCCTAGCTGATGGGCATGCCAATGTTCAGCCTCCTTTAGGTCTTCCGACATGGCAGTCTGCCGATTCTCTGCCACATTGGCATGTGCTTCAGCAAGCTGCACCTGGAGCGTCTTGGAGAAGATCTTAGCTTCCTGGGCTCACCAAAGGCACTTCCTTAGCTCCAAGGCTTGCCGGTCATACTGCTCATCCAGAGCAAGCAGGTACATGGTCAAGTGTACCACGGTTGGGCTATCTTCTTGCCCATCTCACCCTTACAAAGCCTCCATGCGAGCCCTCCATACCCATCAATTCTTTTTCAAAGGTGGAAAGAACCTCATGAGGGTATGAGCAATGGGCTCTCTGGCATAGGTGCCGCAAGGCTTTGTGGGCCACAACTTGGTAGGTGTCGATGAAGCGAAACATGGTTGTGGTAATATTCCAGGCCTCAGTGGTGTCGGAGAACTCCTTACTCTTCCCAATATAGACGGTAACTTCACACTGCTCAGTGCCATACTTTTCATACTCACAGCCCTCATACTCGGGATGACCTTTGACTTTGAGTTTTTGCAGGGTGGCATATAGGATTTTGGGAAAACCCTCAGTGTTCAGGCAGTAACTGCTAACCCAAGCTCCTGCCATCCTAGGTGCGTGGTTGTAAGGGAGGATTGAGCGGAAAGCTTGCTTAAAAGAAAAAGCTAGGCGACCTAGGGTGCACCGAGTGGTGGTACCAATGGCTAGGCCAGACCCTACTTATAATAGCAGAGCGGTCAGTGGTCCTGGCGCAGTCTACCTTCGGTTCCTGTGCAGGGTAACTACAAATAACCAGCCAGAAATTTTTGTGCGCTCGAGGCGAGCAGTGTCCGAGGCCATTAATGACTAGTACGCCTATAGGGCAAGGGTTCGGCAAGAGCGCAGAAAGGAGTACGGAGAGACGTGGGTCATGGCAGGCGTGAACCACAGGCGAACGCGAAACACGAAGCCATAGTTCAGCAGTAACTCCCGAACAAGGGTCGGTCAGTCGTGCACAATACGACTCGCTTGACATCTATGAAGGGCGCACCTACCAGCAATACGACCACGATGACTAAGGCATTACTAGCGCGACTGACTTAAAGGTCATATACTACGCGAGAGTTAGTCCACCAGAGAAAGTCTAGTAAAACCTATTTCGGATGCTTAACTATAGCAATAGATCTACTTATATACTTCATAGTTAAACGTCCTAACTTTTGCAAAAATAGGTTGTCAAATTTTAGTTTAGAAAAGGATTTTGAAGCTTTATTTTCTCATTTATGCTCTGATACCACCCTATGGCAGAACTACTTAATCTAATGCCTCCCAGGAGTACTTGTCTTTCATTAGACACTAAGTACCCAAGAGAGGACACTAAACTACGTAGTTCCGTCGAGCACACCCTAAGGGAGAACTCGAAAATCCACATTTTTCCATCAGGATCATAAATGAGAGAATATAAGCTTACAACATTCTTAAGCCATTCCTTACATCCTTTTATTACAGTAACAGAATATTACTTTAATTGATTACAATAGCGGAATATAGCAATGTTATCAGAGTTACAGAGGATGCAAAGATTAATTTAATGACCTGGTGGAGCATTAACCTTTAGTGAAGATTATAAATAAACACTACAGTCATAGCATGAAAGGAATCCTCTCTGAGCCCACCAGGAGGTTTCCACACACAACAATCAGCTCTATGTATCCTCCAAAAGGCTTATTTGGCTTGTGGATTATTGCATCTGTGGAAGCATTACTACACGTTCGTCCTTATGTTCAATTTTATTAACATTCATTATTAGTTTATTAACTAACCATTCTATGTAAGCACCTGTGCTACTTTCAAGTAGGTGGAAAGCAATCAGAACCAATTTATCACCTTTCAAGTTCTAGTTCTTACTACGGTGCTAGACCAAAGCCAAGTCGTACCGTCTCACGGAAACGACAATTCGTGAACCAATGTATCCTAGCTAGATACCCCAAAACACACGCCTCGCTTATACCCCAGGCACAAACAAGACCAACCCATTCCACTCCTGTCGAGGGGTCCAGGTCCCCATCCAAACTTGGACTCCAAGCCCCCATACTTGAGACCCGATCTAAGTATGGTGCTTAGACCTCCACCTTTCCCCGCCTCTAATCAGCCAGTCTGGAAAGAGCCAGAACTCACGATAAGAGCGTAACGAGCCTTCCCGCTCCCATAAACAAGTATGTGCTCAGGATAATAAATCTGTGACCCGACTACCATCCACAGCATCGAACGGTCCTCAATCAACACAGGCGGAACAAGTGCAATCCGAGCCTCGCTCGAATGCCTAACCAAGTCTAGATCCAAGTACCATTCCGCCCGGTCTCCAATTATCATTCATATATATTCCATTTGATAGTAATATAATAACAACAATAATATATTTCTTATCTCTCGCGAGTGACAGGTAATCACTCGACTTCTATCGGATCCTATAGTAGAGCAATCTACATGATCCTGACATATTAGTAGGACTCATAAGATAAGGATATATATATGCAAGTGGTTTCATTCAACTCCTTAAAACTTAATGCACAAGTATAAAATAAAGTGCAGAATAATAGGGGTTAAGCACCGGGCTTGCCTGGGTAAGATATAACCAAAAGTTAGCATTCCATCATGGCGATACAATCATCAAGGCACCATCTTTTCCGCTACTTCGGTCGACTCCATGATCCATCGCTGTTCCTATTATGATATACGTGGATGCAACATTGAGACACAATTAATCAACGGTAACTGCAACTCTTAAAAATACGATTACGCCTCTCAAGTTAACGAGCTATCTCTAACGACTAACGTACTAGGCTATGTGCCACGTTGTCGAGCAAGGCTTCATCTCCGGAAAATGTTCTAGTTTTAAAATCCCAATGTGTTTTGGTATTTTATTGATTAAATATATATTTTCGAACTAGGGCTCATTTAGCTACTTTGCAAATTAATTATTATGGTCCTACCAAAATTACAGTGAGCAACTAAAAATGTTAGGAATGTACTGAGAAAGTTTCAAAGACAACACTATCACCAATTTATCACAACAATTTCTACAAGTTTATATCTTACAATATTAAGTATCTCAAATTAATTAGATAACTTCTAAAAATATTATAAAACTATATGAACAAAATATACTAGCAGATAGATCATGATTTTAGGAACCTATCAAAATTAATTTCACAATTTTTGGCCAACTACATAAATTTCTATTGAATTTACAAGTTTACTTTACAAACTAAATTAGAAAATGCTTTAGAAAACAAAAATGGCCCATGCACGCATTTTAAAGCGTAGCAAAAGTCACTAACGATCACAGTTGAGGTTCAACTAACTCCCCTATCGTAAAGTCCACAGTGCCAACGACCTAGCAACGCCATCGCCATGACCAGAGAGCAACTAGAAAAAGAGATAGATGGATGCCAATATGAGCTCGTCGCGCTGAACGTCAGTTCACGAACAGAGCGCCCACGACATGATTTCACACGTTTGATCGACGATAGAGCAATTTTAAAGGAGGGCAACGTGACGTACAACACACCCACGACCCACACCATATCCAAGTACTCACTTAGAAGCAAACAACAATACCAAAACATGTGGCTAGTGTTTAAACATTTTCGTTAGAAATTAAATGTCAAGATAGTATTGTCTTTCTACTTTTCCCATACTTAGAAAAGTTAGGGTTCAGTTCGAACTAACAGCCATTAACACTTTTATTACAATTTTTAAAAGGCCTAAATCTTATTAATTTCAACAAATAAGCATTTCACACAATAGTCCATACTTCATACTAACCCATAGGAGCAAAATATTTAAGCACTCTTTAATTACTTTGCTCAATATAATTAGCCAAAAATGATACTTTAACTACAATTTCGACTTCTTGCTGATTCAACGAAAAGTTCTATTTAAATTTTGGATTTGATTTTTTGAGCTCCAAAAACACTAGTTAACAATATTTATTTTTCAAAAGTTAAAGTTGTTTTTCCATCTATTAAATTTGTACTTCAATTTTTATTTAAGTACTAAATACAAGTTATGTTTTATTCTTGTTTATAGAAATTGTTTTTCGTGCCAAACAATTAAAACTACTTTTTCTATTTTTCTTGTTAGGATTTTCATTAGCGCATTTACGCACTGAGTAAATTAACTTAGATATTTATTTGATTTTTCTCAACCACAAAAGTGAGTCGCAATAGAATTGGTTTATCATCTCACGTGCGTTATAAATTTTTAAAACCCAAAAACTTATTTGGCTAATTCCTCTCGGACCTAAATCTGCTAAGCAGGCTCGTAACAGCCGGGGTGTTTCACAGCGGCCGGCGACGGCGAGCGGGCTGGCGACCGAAGCTAGGGTCACGCGATGGTGTTTTCTAATGGGCCGTTCTGTGAGGCCGTTCGGCGGGAGCGTGCCCGGGTTACCATCGGCGGAATCCTATTACATCGGATGTCCGCACGCCAACAATTCCCTAATTGGAGTTGTCATCACCATTGATCCCGTTTCGTGACGAGACAGAGTGAAGCGACCTAAGCCAAATTCTGCTTACTTATCTTTGGTTTTTTTGCACCAAGAGTATGCTATGGTGATCTTATGTACGTTCAACCAAAACTTGAGGTTTTCAAAATCATCGCGGTTCACTTAAACATCACATTCCCTTTTCTTCAACAAAAAAAACAAGGCTTTGAAATCAAGGACCTCACAAGTCACATCTGCCGAAGTAGTCTATGGGCCACAACAGTTTGAACCAATAAGCAACGCACACAATAGCCCATTACAAATCCATAGGAGCAAAATATCTAGGTCTCTTTAAAATACTTTGGTTCAATAAATTCAACTCGCTCAACTCGTGTCCGGCTCGGCTCATTTTAACTTTTTTCATGAGCTGAGTTGAAAATCTAGCTCGCTGTTTTAACGAGCCAGCTCAAGCTAACTCGCGAGCTGCTCACGAGCTCAAACGAGCTAAGGCCTATCAGCCACGACCATGAATCCAAAAAATAATGATGCTGATCTACAAGTGTACACCTATTTCATTTATACGTAATCTTTATTTTCAGCTGTTTCATATGAATTTTGATTTTATAATTGTTGTGGTACTTAAATGTTGATTTATGGATTGTTTTCCAGGAAGAAGATGATGATACTGACATTGAATTTGTGGACTTTTTTAAGTCTGCGGTGACAAGTAACTAGTAAATATGCTGAACTGCATGGATCATGGATGGACCAGCTATGTTACATTGTTGGTATTTTTTATGAACATTAATCATGTATGGTTGTATAATAATGGACGTCACATTCTGAAATTATTATGACATAAACATTATAAATATGTGTCCTATATTTTTAGCAACTCGCAAGCTAAAAGAGCCAGCCTAGCCGTTTCCTCTCACGCGCGGCACAAGAACCTGAACAATTTGTTCTCCTGAACAAACAAGCATATATGTAATCGAACCAGACAAAGTGCACAAAGCCGCAAAAACACTAGCAAATTCCCTCGCCGATCAGCCTTGCCTACGTCAGCCTGAAGCACGCCAAGGCGCTCCAAAATTCTTCGGCCTCACTTTCATCCGCCATGTCCCAAGCATCATCAACCTCACAACATTTCGACATCCCTTCATCAAGCTTAAATGTACCGCCACCGTCACCGACCCTATCATGCCGCCTCCGGCAATCGTAGTAGAACGCCGCGCAGGCGCAGCACGCGGCGATCTTGGCCGCGAGAACCGCCGGCCCGAGCACCAGCGCCGGCGCGCCGTCACCGCAGAGCCACGCCGGTACCTGTTCGATAGCGGCGGCCACTAGACCAACGACGACGCCGCGTGCCCTGCGTCCGGCGACGAGCGTCTCGGCCCTGTGCACCGCCGCGCGGCCAGCGTACCCGTCCTCCTCCTCAACGACGGCGACGACGAGGCTCATCCTGCAGGCGATGTCCGAGTGCGCGAACAGCACCGGCGCGAGCCACCCCACCAGCGCCACCGACCCGGACGCCGTCAGGAGCCCCACGGCCGTGCCGGCTTCGCCGGTGGCCGCCGCGCCCAGGAACACCCGGAGCGTGAGCAGGAGCAACGCCATGGCCGTCGTGAGGAGCTCGATGTACAGCGCCGTCGCCGCGGGCCGCGCCCACGTGCGCCGCACCTCCGCGAGGAGATCCTCGAGGCGCAGCCGCCGCCGTCGACCCCGTCCGTGGCCGCCCCCGCACGCGGCCGAGGCCACGTACGCCGCGATGACCGTGGAGGCCATGGACGCCAGGTACCCCACCGGCTCAACGCCGCGCGCTGCCGCTGTTGCCGGGTCGTCGTCGTCGTCGTGCGGCGCGGAGATATTGGAGACCGTGAGAGCCGCGTGGCAGCACGCCAGGACCAGCAGCGCGACGGTCACCGTGGAGCGCTTCGTTTCGTCGCCCATGGCATTCTTGACGGACGAGGAGCATGGGCCTGGAACGGCGCAGGAGGCGCTCGCCATGGCCTTCTTGACACGGTGAGTTCGTCGTGCTGAGTGGTAGAGGTAGTGGACGGCACGGCGGGCGCGAACCGCGAAGCGCACCGGGTCCTATAGGTCGCGCCAAACTGTTTTGACTGCAATGAGCCAACGACTGCGCATGCTGAGCTTGAACGCCAGCTACGACTAGCTCACTTGGCTTGATCAGAGTCCTATTACGGCAGAAACCAAAGCTCTACTGGACTTCAACAAATAATTTACCAGGTTTTAGGGTTACATATACAAGTCAGAACTCTCAGACACAGTCAGTACTGGTGAGTGGTGACCAGCATGGCTGGTTTGAATAATTCAGGCGTGTGCATGGAACGATAAATTCAGACAGTGAGAATAATGTCGTGATTACGTGAACGCCAACTGCGACCTGTTCAACTGCTCCGGCAGCTTCTAGCTATCGATAGCTCAGTTGTTTTGTCTTTGTTTTGCTCATCTCTGTAGGACCGTTGTTGTTTTGTTGTACTTCCTAGTTCAGATTTACTCTCCTCGTCCTAAAATAATGACATTTTTTTATTTTCAGACATTTTATTTGACCATTCGTCTTATTTCAAAAAAAATTATAAATATCATCTATTTTGTCATGACTTATTTTATCATTAGAGATACTTTAATAATGATTTATTTATTTTATAATTTATACAAAATTTTTAAATAAAATGTCTTAAAGTTAAAAACGTTATTTATTTTGGGACGGAGGAATATTATTTTTAACATAGTTGAGAGCTTCTATTCATTTTAAAATAAATAAAGAAGACTAGCATTCAGGTGCGACCGTGATCATCGTGTGTAGTTGATGGCGCGAAATTTCAGAGGTGTTGTAGCACTGATGGAAGATTTAGGAGGTTTAGTTGCTTGTCACACTTCACTTTAGACAAATTTGATCAAGTTAATGTGTTTTTTTTATCAACTTTCAACATAGAGCCGGCACAGACAGTTTTCAACGAAGGTTTGCACCGGAGGCTGTAACAATTTCCTCGAAACGAAAAAGGGCTGAACTCAGAACTCAGCATGAGCCGACTTTTATCAGCTGCGAAAAACCGTCAGCCGAATAGCTCGCAAACCAGCACTGCTCTGCGCGAGCAGGCAACCAAATGCAGACCTGCAGAAACATCGACCCACCAGTGACCTGTCAGAACTGTAACCATCTTCAGATATTCAGAGTGCTGACTGCTTTGCTTAGAGCCTCCAACGTAGTACAATGTACAAGCACAAAAAGAAATGTGTGAAGTACGAATCCGTGTCGGACACTCGGACTTGGGAGGATGTGGATACAGAGCGTCCTACTATCTGCAGAATTTCGCCACTCTTCCGTAGAAGCAAAAACGAAACCAACGGTACCTAAAACTCTGCACGTTCTGGATGGAACCGCTGCCTAAGTTCGCCGCACAGCGTGGCAAAGCATACGTCGTCCTCTTCCACGTCCGGCCACCGTGAGCTCGCGCGCATGACGAGCTTCTGCTCCGCCGCGTGCGTCCCACGCTCCCCCTCCATACAGCCACATGCTACATGCCACATGGGGATGGCCATCCGCCACTGCCGAGCACTCTCCGGCTCTCCCCCCGCAGCGCCGTACGTGGACAACGGCCCTGCGCTGCTTTCTTCGGAGACGCTCCAGCCGGTGGCCGCGCCGAGCGTGAGCAGGAGCGCGACGCCTTGGGCGTGGCCACGAGCTCTGCTGTTCGACGGCGACGCGAGTGTGGATATATGCCGACTACGACCTGTTGTGCTGATTCCCAGGCAACGTGAACGTGAAGCCTTAGGCTCTGTTCGCTTGTGTGCTATTCAGTCGACTTTAATCCGTATAAATTAGTCGTGAAGTAATATTTTTCTCTCATAACAAATCAACCATACAAATCAGCAGAAGTCGATTTAATACCAGCTAATCAGGGCATTAAGGTTTTCATCATCATACTGTGATACTACCATAGGGAAATAATCCAAAGAGGCCTCGCCTGGCCCGAGCACCCTGAGCGTGCAGCGGCTCGCTCCGCTCGGCTGATTTGTTGTTCTGTGTGCATGCATGCAGCAGAGCAGAGACACGACGACCGTACCAGACACGACTTTCCTTCAAGCGGACGACGAACTCAATCAGCTCGTCATCATCTTCTGGCGTACATACGTGTTTGGACTATAGTTCCCATGGAAGGAAACAAGCGCAGCAGCCGCGTGCGTCGTTTCTTCACAAACGGCACACACTGTAAAACTGCAGCTCAGACAAAGCCCTAGAGGGCTAGAGATTTAATTTCTCGCATGAACAAAGCGCGTGTTCTTCTGCACCGCTGAGAGTTACGAATTTATCACAAGCCGCAAGCGATGGATCGAGTGGTAATAGCCTTGGCGACTCGCGAGTGGCGTCATGTCAGGGAGGAGGCCATGGCAGCAATCCCATGTGGCCATGTGGGTGCCACGCTCGTCTCTGCATGCGGCTGCTGGCGCGCCACGACCGACGCCCCGGGCACCGGGGCACGTCACACGTGAACGCTGGGCCGTATTCCGCATGCCACTTCTAGCCCGCCCCGGCCGGTGCAATAATACATACTCTTTCCTTTTCTTTTCAGCACGTACGAGCGCGCTGCCTCTTAATTTCCTTTTCTTTCTTGTACGTGGCTCCGTACGTATTCTTGCTCCATCTGCGCCGTACACGTACTGCTGGGCTGTCATGATCGATCATACACGCGTACGGGGCCATGTCCGAGAGACTCCATCTAGCTAGTTGCTGTACACGTACGTACTGCTTCTGTATTATGCTTTGTACGCCCTTCGATCTGGTTGCAGTGTTAGCAACAGGGAGTAGTATCTAGCTTAATGCTGTCATCATGGTGCAAACATTACGAGAAATAAGGATACCGATCATTTGCTCTCACCGAAGCTATTGCATCGTTTGCCCGATGATGGCCTTCCGGCCGATCGCATAATAAGAGAACTCGGCTGGGTATACAAGCAAGCTTACCTGTTATGTAGGCGCCAACTCCCCGTTCTTTCTCTTCTTTCTTTCTTTTGGATCGGATTTGGTGGCATGGCCAAGCGGTGAAGGCAGGGGACTGCAAATCCTTTATCCCGAGGTGACAAGGAGTGTAGTAGATGTCATGTCGACTTTTGATGGTCGTCCGATGTGATGCAGGATATGATAAGCTAGTGGTGGTGTTCAATGTATGCGCGTCAGTCACTATGTTCTCTTCTCTTTTCCAAAGTGATCTAGGGGTGTTTGTTTGGTTGCACCTCTTAAACTTTAGTCACTGTCTCATCGTTAATGGAGTATTAAATAAAGACTAATTATGAAACTAAATACATATATTGTGATTAATTTGCGAGACGATTTTTTTAAACCTAATTAGTCCATGATTTGATAATATGGTGCTACAGTAAACATATGCTAATGATTGATCAATTAGGCTTAATAAATTCGTCTCGTGGATTACTGACGGATTCTGTAATTTATTTTTTTATTAGTATCAAACACACCATGCAACACCCTATATGACATCCGATAAGATACCTCTTAAACTTTAGGCCCTGTTTGGTTGAGCTGTGGGTGGTGTGGGAGAAAACTCATGTAGACGGATTGGAAAAAGGCTTGCTGGTACATGTAATTTAGAAAAGTTTTTAATATTTGGTTAAACAAGTATAAAATATACCTTTTATCTTTATCTCTCTTGAAACAACTATGGAAGAGCTTTTATTCCACCAATTTCGAAAAGCAAAGCCCAAAAAAAACGAGGTCAAACCAAATTTTCAAAAAATGAACTCTTAAACTTTAGTTTTTGCTTTTGGAGCCAAAAGCCCAACCAAACAGGGCCTTAGTCACTGCATCTACACACCCTTACTAAGCAGCAATAAACTAAAAGATCACCACGTGCTTAAAACACTAGCAAGATGGTACTCCTCCTGCTACAAGAAGACATCGAGGTAGGCAGAGGCAATGCCGCTTTCGAGTTTCGACTTTCGACTGCATGCAGTCCCCGCCTAAAACGGCGGCGCGCCGTAACCCGTAACTCCCAAGCGTGTCCCCTACCGTCGATATGATGCACGAAAGGCTAGTTCATGTCATGTGTGCTCCCACGAAGTTCATTCCCCGTGCGGCAGTGCGCGAACAGAATCGCGCGTGTCCATGTGATCGCCATGTGACTCAGCGTCAGCGATCTGCCTGCCTTTCTCGGGGCACGCCGCGGTTCAAGAAAAAGGGACGAGCTGCATGCCGCTGCCGGCCGCCCCCTGTTTCCTGGAAATTTCCGTCCCTCCCAGAGCTAGCGCTAGCGTCTACATGCATGCATGCTAACTATTCCGATCCTGCTGTCCGGCCATATACGCCTGGAATGTCTAATACGTGTACCAAGTTACCATGCTCGCACATCAAGTCTTGTTTTCCTCCTATCTACACACGTGCCGGTCGATGATGGCAAACACGTGCCAAGAGAAGAGATTAATTAGAGATGATGACGGCGACGACGATGATGCTGCTGCTGCTGCTGCATGAGAGGTAGCTAGCCAGCACATTAGCCCATCACATGCACGTCAACACAGCCTCCATCCGGGCCGTCCCCCTCGCCGTCGCCGGGGCGCTACCGCCCAGACCGCTGCCAAGTGCCAAGTGCTTGGCCAGCGCGCGCTGACGCTACATGTGCAGAGCCATGTGCGCGGCTTGTCCGATCCTCCAGCGTCCAGTCCAGGGCGGCCTCTGTCCCTCCAGGCCAACGCGCGTAATCTCGCGTGACCATGACACACGGAGCGACCCAGCAGCGATGCAAACCTTTGGCGCCGCTAGCTCTCCATCGGTTTCGATCGTCGGCACATGCACGTACGTGTGAGGTTAGCTCGCACTGACACTCTAACAGAGGGCTTGTGGACATGTTTTTGCAGTACATGTCAACATTGTATATATGGCTAATGGCTAACTAGTGCCACCACGAGCAATTGTGCATGCATGTTACCTATCACTATACTTTGGATTTGGTTGGCAGCTGGTTATAGTTTACTCCATCTCTTTACCAACGTGCACATTGCAATGCACTTGTGGTCTAATTTCTTCATACACATGCATGCATCTAATCTAATAATCCGATTCTCCGACAGTAGCCATTAAACAAGAGGCGACGAGCACGTTCCGTTCGATTATTACAGAACAGAGGTTAACGTAACCACGCGTCGTCCATGGGAGATAACACGCATGTTCCGTCTCAGCCACATGCCATGTCTGAGCCACACACAACATGCCGGGGCCGGCCAAAGCCATGTACACGCGTATATAAACAGGCATGAGAGCCCCCCTTCGCTGCTACCAGCAGCAGCACAGCAGTCTCTCAGCATTCATCAAGCAACATTGTTACTTGAATCACATCATTCCTCCTCATCACCTAAGGCAAAGAGACAAGAAACAACAACATGCGAGGCCCTAACGCCGCTAGCAGAAGCACACCAAGCAAAGGCGGCGGCGCCATGGCGGCCTTCAAGCAAGACCTGTTCAGGAACCTGCTCCTGGGCCTCCGGGCGCGCACGACGGAGGCGGCGTGCCCCTTCGACGCCATGAGCCTCCAGGAACGGAAGCGCGCCATCAAGTGCTCCGCCGACGTCGCCATGGCGGCGGCGCGCCGCGGCGTGGCCGGCGCCGCCATCGGCGGGCGCGCGAGGTGGCCCAAGGCCATCTTGGCCGCCGCCGCTGCGTCCAGCTCCAGCCACAGCCCCGGCGGCACGTGCAAGGTGAGGAAGAGCGCGTGCTGCAAGAGGCGGGTAGCGAGGAGGCGCGTCGACGCGAAGAGGACGATCAGGGGCTACGCCGCCGCGGCGAGCTGCGACGTCGCGCGGAGGCTGGTGCGGAGGAGGACGATGGCGCTCCGGAAGGTGATACCCGGAGGGAGCGCCGCCGCCATGGACGAGGCCGCGCTGCTCCGCGAAACCATGGACTACGTTGTCCATCTGCGCGCCCAGGTCGACGTGCTCCGCGCCGTCTCGGCAGCCGTGCAGAGATCCACCTTCCTCGGGTATATATTTGTGTTGCATTTTGTGGATCCAATGAAAGACTAGTAATTCGTTCTTGACACAGCTCCATTTTGCCACACACAGTGTGTACCTAAACTTTTTGTCGATTTTTTTTCTCATGCAGGGATCCTTCTCAAAGTATGGGAGAATCATAGTGATTCCTGGTTCAGAAGATCGAGAAGGAAATGCATCTGAAACAAGATCATGCGCGATCTGACGGCGATCAGAGGACGGATCTCCGAGCTCGTGGTAGTGGTGAAGAATTGATCGGGTTTTGGTCTCCGTTCGCTTTGCTAAAAAGATATGGCTGAAAGTACTATTCGATGATTTATTGTGTGAAAAAAAAACACTGTTAGTTCGCTAAAACAGTACGGTCCGTATTCGCTGATTTATTGTGTGAAAAAAAAACACCGTTAGCTCGCTGAAACAGTACGGCCGTAAGACCCGCGAATAGGCCTTTGTCTCGCTTCATTAGTGGGACATGTGTAAGCTAGCTAGACAGCTACTGTTGTACGGGGAGGAAAGGGACGACTTGCTATTGTAGATGATTATAGAAATGGGTGCCAATTTAGTCTCACTTAATTATGGCCACTCATTGCCAACACAGAAAGAGGAAAAGGAGCGTAAAATACCAAAAAGATCATTGATCAGCGGGCTATCTTGCTCGAATCATCCATGCAAGTGCGGTTTACGTTGAAAATCAATTACTTTCAGTAATAATGATTTTAGGTTTTGCAGAGTTTGCATATATGTTGATCTTGCCACACGAATTGGTATAGAGTAGCTTCACGTCGCTATTAATCATTTTGGGCTAATTTGAAACTCAAATCCCTTTGGATCCCTGACTTTTTTCGTGGTGAAAATCCATGGGAAAATAATTTGAATAACTGTTTAGTATTTTCCTTCCCTGTGTGTGCCTCCCCTTTTTCAAATTAGTCCTAAAGTTCAGTCAATTTTGCTAAAGTTTTAAGGTTTGAAAATTGTATCTATAAACATCCCATTTTGCTAAAGTTTTTGGGCTCTGGACGGGGCCAGACCTAGGCGGGCCATCCAATATTTTTTAGTATGAAAATAATTCAAGTAAATAAATCTAGCCATGTTCAGAAAATAACTTTTTCAGGTTCACATTTCATTGTCTAGTCCTTGTTGTCCACTTAGCACATCGGGCCAAGACTAGTAGGTTCGGGCCGGATCGAGCCGAAAATGCCTAGTCATGTCTAGCACAATGACATACACAATTGTGTCAAATAAATCCCAGTTAAGTTGCTATTTTTTCAAGGTATGAACGCGAGATTTGAGTTTTAGGGTTCGGCTCTAAGGTGGTGCCCACATTATGATCATGCATTGCCAATTGGCACGAAGTAGATCCCTGATGTATTAAACCGTTTACAATAAATTTCAGCCAATTTTAATAATAAATTTCGATGTCACTTAAAATTGTTTGACTTCTCGGGATGAGAGAATTGTTTTTTTTAACAAAGAAGGTACATTTTATGCTAGTACTAGTAGTGGACACTTAGGTTCTACTAGTTGGTGGGTTGGATTGAAATAATAAAATTTTGGAGTGGGTTGGGTGGACAAAAGAGTTAATTTGTTATGGATTAGGTTGGGTATGGGCCATCATGGGGTGAGTTTTAACTCATTAGCAGGGCTAATCGGGGCACTCCAATTATTTCACAAAACCCCCTAACACAACGTGATTACAAATAATTTATATAAAACACCCTAATATAAAACGAGACGTAACTAATGTTGGGTTTAATTAGGCATGTCCCTATTTTATTTTAGCAATTGAATCAAAGAAAATTCTAAGACTATAGTTAATGTTAGGTGTAACATGCGCATGTTCTTTATTACAGTTTAATTGATGGTTTGATGAGTGTCAAGTGCATTCTGACCATTATTTGTTAGTGATCATGATGATTATTATGTGCTAGTAGGTCATGAGTCTTAGTGGTTTTTTGTAAGTTTCATAAGTTACCGATACGAACGATACTATGATAACCACTATCTCTTCATGTGCATGGCTTCCTCTTTTGCTGCATAAAATGGGCACTCCTTATCTTGTTCACGAGGAAGAACATATAGCGCCAATAAGGCAATAACACTACCACACTGTTGTTGTGCTTTTCTCTGCCATTTCCATTTAGCCCTTGTTTAGTTGGAGTCCAAAATCCCAAAAAGTGCTACAGACTGGAATGTTTGCGGATGCATGAGAGCATTAAATTCCAAAAAACTAATCCATCTGGTTGTTGCATTTTTTGCACTTAGTCCATGTTTGAACAATCAATTTTTAAAAGCGAAGGTGCTAGGTAATTCCAAATTCATAGAACTAAACAAGGGCTTAGACGCTTTGTCGCACTTCAAAACTGTTCCTAGTGCATTTGCGAGTCGGTAGGCGTTTTTAGGTAGCGGTGCTTTGTACACTCATGTTCCTAGTGTTCGAGTACGGCGTTTCTGGTGTTAAGTACAATGTGACAACGATCAACTACTTCCACTACTTCTCGGCGACCTCCTGTTCACAGCGTCATTGTCTACTTCCCGTTGGTGGCCTTGACGTAATCGGCACTACGACCTCTCTACACTGCATCGAGCTGAGACGACTATATCAATAAATCACTATGTCTATTGTAGCAACCTATCTTTTATTTTCTGTGATTAAAATCATGATAAATAACAAAATTTTATATCTCCGAGTCCGAGGATATGTCACGTGGATGCCTTAATTTGAAGGTACCCAGCGGTAAAGGTCAACCAAATTATAGATGTAAATTCGTTTCATTTTTATTTTTAAATTTAAATTATGGATGTAAATTCGTTTCCTTTTTATTTTTTCTTTCTTTAAAAACAATTGTATTCTACATTGTTGTGCCCAAGTGTAAAAGCTAAATTCCGGTGTATGCTGCAGTATAGATGAAAATATTCCCCATCTTTGTTCAAGTTTGTCAAGCGTGCTCTCATCTGAGAAGTCCAAAGCCATAGGTATCTGCAAGCGAGTAGCATCCAAAATCTTTCGATAAGCATCCAACTTTTGTCCCTGCAGTTTAAAGGTACTTTTTCGATGAAATTTCAGCAAAACTGGCAATAATTTCCCTGAAGGAATCCATGTAGTTTTCAGCAGTGCACATCCGAACAGAAGCGTTAAAATTCAAGATACGCAGCCACAGAACAGGCCAATTTTTTTTTCGACATATCTCGATAATAGCCTTCGGACACTATCATCAGCGTTCGAGGGCAAAATAGCATCAATTGTGACATGAACCGGACACATTAATACATACGGTAGCTTGCTAGAGACACAGGAGCGAGCCCAACTCACCGAAACGCAGTCATTGACATAGCCTAACAACCTATACTTTGCCACGCGCACCTCATTTCCAGGCCGGGTACGAGTTGTCCTGCCGATTGTTCCTGAACGCGCAGCACCCGACGGAGTAGACGACGATGAGGAAGATCAGGAAGATGATGTTGACGGTGGCAATCTTCTTCCAGTCGTTCTTCAGGTTGGCGAGCACGCCTGCCTTGCAGGCCATGCAGTCGTAGCAGAGCACGGTCTGGTCGTTCGACCATGTGGTGCAGTCGGGGTCGTCAGTTGTAGTGTTGAAGCCAGCGGGCTTGATCCAGACAGTCTCGCTCTGGTAGGTGAAGTTGCAACCCGTTGGTGGCTTGCAGCATCCAGACTGGACATAAGATAGGCTTGTTAGCTGCATAGAAATCAGTTTCTTTATGGAATGAAAATGCGCAAAGTTCAAGAAATGTTCAACTGGGGTGGAGTAAATATTGCTCAGGGCTGTGAATTGATCATGTAGCAAGGTCAACGGGCCATGTTGGATTCAGTAAATTACAAGAATGAAAACATCAATCATACATTATTCAGGTACACATTCGCAAGGGAATTGTCAATGGAGGGACATTTCAGAAAACACATAGAAATTACTAAATTAGAATTCCAAATGTCGGCTAACAGCTCAGACAAAAACACTATCATCCAGAGGAACAATTCCAAGGTTGCAGACAAAACTGACAGAACTCCTATATTTAGTGAACATTTGGCTCATGAAGTCAAGGCTGGAGTAGACACATTTCGACTATATAAGCAAGATGATGGTCTGCATGTAAGAGTACACCTGCTCCACAAACCAATAGTATCATACCCCTACGTTGCAGTGCAAAAGCTTGCAAGATAACCATAAATGGCAGAAACTTCATATAAGGGGTACTGTAACTAGCAGTACACCATGACAGTTGCAGATAGTAATCAGCATATACTTAAGAAGGCCAAATTAAGTGTAGCACTAGTGGGCTGCAATTAAACACAGGGAGGGGTCCACATATTATGGTAGTACTGATAAGCAGCCTGTTCGTTTCGGCTGAAACGATCGTGGATTATAAGCCAGAAGTACTGCTGGCTGGTTTGGTGTGAGAGAAAAATACTGTTCCAGCTTATAATCCACGATCGTATAAGCCGAAACGAACAGGCTGAAGGAAGGTCTATCAAACGTCAGCATCATTTATTGGTAAGTCACAAAAGCTAACATGACAATCTACAGCAAACATCCTTATGCAAAGGAAGACTAAGTTCAGCAAGTCATCATATCTCATTGATAGACCAATGCCAAATTCCAGAAGAGGCACTACAATTATAACTTGGAATTTGGTACCTCCATGTCCAATTTACAATCAGCGGCACGCCGGCACCTCTTGGTACAAGGATCGTACAAAATTTCTTCAGCAGAACAACATATGCCCAGAATCCCAGATGCAAAAATACAAATTACCATTCACCAAGGCAGTGATGTTTATTGAATTATATCACATTGCTCTTGCTTCATCAGAACAATGTATTACATGGACGTGCGATGAAATTCAGTAACATAGATTTACCAGAAACATCAATTTATTATAGTCACTATCTAAAGACTAGTTGATCTTTGCCAATGAACTGGTATAACCATGCAATGCAGTCAGAAATTGCTTTCTGGACCTATAGCCGAGTAACTACAACCACACTCAAAGATAACTGAAGAGGAACTAGGGAATTAACCAACAATGCAGCACATGAATAGTGGGGGTACAGTTCACCTGAACTGAAATGCCCGTGGCATAGATTCATCAGAAAGATCAACTCACTGATCAGTGGTCACTGCCATAAAAACTTTTATATTCTTTACCAACAAATGGCATAACCACCCAATGCACTTGGAAACTATGTATCTGTAGCCAAGCAACTGCAGCCACACTCAAAGATAATGCAAGTGGACTAACAGATTAATTAACAATGCAGCATATGAATCATTAGGGTACATGCTCAAACTTGTGAAAAGTGGAATCTAAACTATTCTTGTAGGGGTCCTACACAAAATTCACCAAACAGTACCAATTCCATGTGCACTAACAGATAAGCATGTCGCCCATCATTATAACCTCGTAAACTCTAACAGAATAAAAACTTGAAATCAACGTTCACAAGTTCCTCCGCAAATGACGCGAAACCAACAAGATTATGATGATTGATTGACGAGATCTATGATAAATCGAATGAATCTACCAAAAAACCTAACCATTAGAGACAAACTGTTTAAGCTAAACTTCCTCAATCGAAAGTGAAATGCACAAGAAAATCAGCAATTCTATACAAATTCAACAATCCAGGACAGTAATACTTAGAACGTGGAGAACTAGGCAATCGGTGTATGTACCTGGATCGGGGAGAGGTTGCTGTTGACGAACTGGGCGACCGTCTCCTTCCTGGCCGCAAGCTTCTCGCAGACCTTACCGTCCTGGAGGCAGCTGCGGATCTTGGCCCAGTTCTGCGAGTTCTCGACCCTCCTCTGCAGCCAGGTGGAGTAATCCCCGAGGCGGTACTCCTTGTACCCCCTGCCGGAGACGACCCACCCGGCGCCTTGTTTGGTGACGACGAAGGCGAAGACGGTGAAGGCGAAGAGGAGCAGGATGAGGAGGAAGAGCGCGAGGAGGTAGAGCCAGAGGAGGCAGGAGGCGCGGCAGAGCGCGCCCGCCAGGCCCGCGAGGGAGAGCACGAGGAGGAGCGCGCCCAGCGCGATGACGGGCCGCTCCAGGAACCGCTCGCAGTCGGTGGTGGACGCGCGGTGGCTCAGCCACGCGCCGCCCCCCAGCGCGACGACCGCGAGGACCAGCACGCCCGCGTTCAGGAGGCCCAGCAGGCCGTTGCTGCACCGCACCATGGCGGCCGCCGCCGCTGCTCGCGTTCGGCTCTTGGGGTGGGAGGGTGGGGTTTGGGAGTAGGTCCGCGGCGAGGAGGGCGTGCGCTTGTGGGGTGCGGCGATGACGGTGGGGTGGTTTTTATGGTGGTTTCGGTTTCTCTAGGAGATTTCGAATTTTGAACTTGATGGAAAGGAGGCTCCTTTTTGGCTTTCTTTCTTTTTGTCCGCTTCTCAATTGTTCTTTGGGGAGATTTCGCAGGCGGTGGGGGCTATTGAATGGAAAGCCTGTGGATTGCTGGTATGGATCCAATGTACTCCGTAGTTTCTAAGGGCTTGTTTAGTTTAAAAAAAGTTTCTTAAAAAGTGTTGCAGTAATTATCACATCGAATCTTGCGATATATGCATGGAGTATTAAATATAGATGAAAAAAAACTAATTGCACAGTTTGGTTGAAAATTGCGAGACGAACGTTTTGAGCCTAATTAGTCCATGATTGAACACTAATTGCCAAATAAAAACGAAAGTGCTACGGTAGCCAAATTCCCAAAATTCACAAACTAAACACAGCCTAAGATTGAAAAAGAAACTTTCCAAGGACCAAGACATGAAAATAATGTATAAATAAATTTATCAGCCTGGCTTATCAGACATGGTACATCAGACATGGTATAGTGCTTTTCTCTCACAACAAAACTGCATCAGCCGGCTTATCAGCTGCAAAAACCATTAGCCAAAAAGCTCGACGTCCCCAAGGGCCAAGGCATGAAATAATGTATAAATAAATTTATTGGCAAAAAGATGATGGATAAAATTTTTAGTTTGCTTGGATGTTGTCGGATTCACTTTGATCCATATCTGTTGGTGTGTATTAGGGTTATATGAGTATTGATGCGAATCCGGCTGCATATAAAACATGGCCTTAGAGAGTACTCCCATTGGACCACAGGTGTACATTACTTGCGTAGTTAATTGAGATGTAAATTTATTGAAGAGTTAAATACACTGTTGGCACTTTTAACTTGTGCGCTCTATACCACAGGTTCATGAACTTGCAAAATCAAAATCGCCTTCCTAAACTTATTTAGTTATGCACCGGAGGTCCATACCCCTTTAGAGGACGTTGACTAGGATAAATTTTCACAAAAACCACCATATGTGGTATCTTACTACCTCCAGCACTCCTCCACCCACGCGCCGCGTCCACGCGTTGCTCCAAGGCTGGCTCGCTGTGCCGCCGCCGCACCCACATACCAGCCCGTCGTATGGCTTGGCGCGACAAGGGTGGTGCTCGGCGAGGTCATGGCCGTGTGGATCGCGGTGCCATGGTCGTCGGTGAAAGACGGAGATGTCGTGGTGGTCCAGGTAGCGGGGCATGGCAGAACGACACGGCGAGGATAGCCTATCGGTGCTGCGGACTCCTTGCTCGGACGAGGACCTCGGCCACGAGTGCTTCATCGACGTCGTCAAGGGCTGCATCCTGTAGCTGCTAGCCTTCGCGGACACGGGCACCGAGAAACTGTACTGCACGATCGGCATGTACAAGGTGCAGGTGCTCACCGACGTGCAGTCGGGGCTGGAGGCGCTCTTCTCCGACGACGACGCGCGCCACCGAGAGGTCTCGAGCACCGTCCAACAGCGGGGCTCCACCGTGGGCCACACGATTGAGGAGTTCAGCCCGTCCATGGCGAAGCGTCATGGAAACCCTTCCACGGCGGCGAGATCCAACCCATGACCCACGTCCTCAACTACTGCGGCCTCCTCGCTGACTGCTGCGGCATCTTGGATGCGGTCCTCGGCGACGCCGGCCTCGACGACAAAGCCGCCGCCTCAACGTCGTTCGAGCGCTGCATCTGCGAGCTGCTCACGTTGCTGCTACGCAACATCGACGACAAGTCATGGCAGCGGCAGCAGCGGATCCTGCTACTGTACGAGTTCGGGCGCCTCGTCGGTGGCCACCTCGTCAACTAGCTCTAGGCCTCCAGCACAACGGCCGCTGAGCAGGACGGGTTCGGGCACCGCGGGTCATCATCCACCACCATCCACCGCGCCTACAAGGCTCACGAAGATGGCCGATGAAGGCGGCCATGGAGTAGAGGAGGCTAGGGTCCACGACGGCGTGCACGTAGCCACGCACGCGCTCCTCAGCGTCCTGCCGTTGCCCATGGGACGCATGGTGTGCGCCGCCTCCAGGTGATGGTGACAGGGGATCCTGCTACTGTACGACAAGCACCCCGATGGCATTGCCCTGGCGTCGCAGGTGGAGCTCCCCTTCGGCGAGCTACTAGTTGCGCGCGACGAACGACGGTCCCTCGCGGACAAGCAAGCCATAGTTGGCCACAAGCTCCGCTGCTCCAACCTGGAGAAGGCCAGTTCACCCGCGGCTGCACCACAAGCAAGCTCCCTGACGCTCGCCTTGCGCACTCGAAGCCACCGCTGCTCGCCCGCTTCTGCGCGCAGCCGCCACCCGTGCCTCGCCACACACTCGCGCGCCCCCCCCCGATGTAGAGGCAGCCAACCCATCACCGTCGCCTCCGGCCCCCGCACACCCACGTCCCTGGACATCCTACTCCTCCCTAACGACGCCAAAGACGCCGCCATCCATCCAGCTCAATGGCAGCCACGGGCGGCGCGCAAAGAGGTCTGGGCGCGAGGTCGCTGCCTTTGCCACACGCCTGTCGTCTTGTCAGGCGCGGCCGGGGCGGGGACGCCGGGAAGTGGGCCGGGGTGTGGGGCGGCGAATCAGCGATGGGGAGGCGTGCTCGGCCGGAGGTGGAGGCCGACTCGGGCGACGCCGGCACCGCGGGCCGAGGAAAGGAGCGCTAGGGATAGAAGATGATTAGATAGATATAGATAGGGTGGTTTTTGTAAAATTTTAACCTAGTCATCGTCCTCTGAAGAGAGGTAGATTTCGATTTTAGAGTTCGTGGACCTAAGTGATACAGAGTCACAAGTTTATGGTCCGCTAGTGTATTTAACTCTTTATTGAATTTGACAAGTAATTCAAGTGCAAAATTGCTAAGAGGAGGAGCCGAAGTAGCAATGATGATTTTCTTCTTGCGATGAGCCGATGAATGAGATACTAGAGAGGAATGAATTCCAAATCGGCGATTTCGTGACGGAAACTCGCAAGCCAAAAGTAGATGGATATGAATAGGAGCGCGGAGGCGACAGATCATGAGGGGTTTGGCCTTTCTTCAACTGAGACGAGACATTTTTCGCACTTTTTGTTGCCTTCACGCTTCAGCATCCATCGGTCATCGCTTCACAAGAAGCTGTAATCGCTAGTTCCGCGTGTGCACAGGTTCATTGTTTTTTCTACTTGTTCTCGCAATGCGATGACGGTGGGCGGGTGGGTGGTTTTTATGGTGGTTTCGGTTTCTCTAGGATATTTCGAATTTTGAACTTGGAAAGGAGGCTCCCTTTTTGGCGTTCTTTCTTTTTGTCCGGTTCTCAGTTGTTCTTTTGGGGAGATTTCTGCAGGTGGTGGGCTATTGGATGGAAAGCTTGTGGATTGGTTGTATGGATCCAGTTATATGAGAGTAGTTTCTATAAGATTGAAAAAGAAACTTTCCAAGCTAGTATATAAATAATGTATAAATAAATTTTACTGGCAAAAAGATGGTTTATAAAATTTTCAGTTAGGGAGTACTATCATTGGACCGCAGCTGTACATTACCTGCGTTGCAATTGTAAGTTAATTGAGATGTAGTAAATTTATTCAATCTGACAAGTAATTCAAGCAGTACTTTTCAGCGAACGAACAATATTTTTTTCTCACAATAAATCAACATAAGTTAAATTTCAGCGAAACAAACAGAGCCGAACCGATGATTTTTTTTTCTTGCAATGAGACGATGGATGAGATACTAGAGAAAATGAATTCCATATTAGAAAATCTTGATGAAAACTTGCAAGCCAAAAGTAGAGATGGATATGGATCGGAGCGCCGGAGGCGACAGGTCATCGCCCTGTTTGTTTGGGCTTATTTGGCTTATAAGCCGTACTTTTTTATGCAACGAACAGTATTTTTCTCTCACACAAAATCAGTCAATGGTATTTTTAGTCATGGCTTATCAGCCAAATAAACCCAAACGAACAGGGCGCATGAGGGTTTTCGGCTTGCGATGAGACATTTTTGGCACTTTTTATTGCCTTCACGCTTCAGCATCCACTGGTCTCGCTTCACAAGAAGCTCTACGGAGTAGTCACTAGTTCAGCATGTGCAAAGGTTCGATGTTTTCTTACTTGTTCTTGCAATGCCGTGACTACGTAGCATTGATCATCTCCTTGAAATTGAATGTGTATTCTCAAGGCAATTTTGGTACTATTATATCTTGAGACAGGTAGGTCTCCACACTGGTGGGAAAAAGCAAGTGCATCAACTTCTGGTTTAACACAAAAAGGTTTGAACTCCCTAATAATTCTGGGAGCATGGATAATTTAGAATCATCTTCGTAGCTGCGTCTTTGATGGAGCAACTCCTAACATAGCTAAAACATTGAAGTTAGCCGGTGATGAGCGTCGATGGTGGACAATGGCAGGGCTTGTGGGCTATCCCACTTGACTGCCCCCGCCCAAGTTGTTAGTTGATTTATTGTAGGTGTGGGGTTGCTTTTTCTTTCTTTACCGGCGCAAATGTATCTTATGAGATAAACAACTGATCGCTTGTTGGTTTCAGCCAGCCAACAGTATTTTTCTCTCACAACAAATCAGTACCAACCGGATTTATCAGTCCAGAAACAAACCAGCGAACAGGCCCAAAGACAAATGTGTGTGTTGTACTAAGGGTTTTTTACCCCTATTTCTTCTTAATATAATGAAGCGTAGCTCTCCTGCTTTTTCGAGAAAAAAACGAAGCTCTAAACTTTAGCTAGAGTTATACTGAACGCTAAAGGATGGCCGATCACCATTTGTTTAAACTTTAAACGACGTTTAATGAACGAATTAAACGGCTCTAAGCTGCCATACAGGTGCTTTGGCCGTGGTGTTGCGGCTTGTGAGCACGCTCTGCGGTTCAATCTCTGCTGTGAAGCAAAAGACAGACAGGTTTGGTGAAATTTTAGGTTTGGAAGGTTACCACAGGTGCTACAGGATTCAAGAGCAGTGTCAGTGTGCCAAGCCTGACTGTGAGTCTGTGGCCGCTCGTGTGGACTACCATAGAGGCTCCACCAGTTTGTCATCACTCATCCGTGCCATGTCCCATGGGCATGTGAATCAACAGCCGATGCACGGAATCTATTTCTCGCTGCAACTGTAACACACTGCGTTGTGTGCAACGGACAGTCGTCGTACAGTGGCAAATGTGTTCGAATCCGGACGACTGCTTAGCTGTTGGGTCGATGGTACGGTTGATAAGCCGGTTGCAGCTATTTTTATCGTGAGAGAAAAATATTATACCATAACTGATAAGGCAGGCTGATAAGTTCAAGTGAACACAGTGAGTTGGCTTGCTAGTAGTAGTAGTAGTGTCTCGCTGTGAAATAGTATTGTTAGCGAGAGAAATAGAAGGGTTGCGCATACTCCCTCTATCCCAAAATAGTCGTTCTCTGATAAGCATTCTTCTCGTTTTTTTTATAAGTCAAATATATTAAACCTTAACCAAATATATAAAGAAAATATTAATATTTATATTTATAATATAAAGTTAGTATTATTACATGAATTGTTAAATATATTTTTATAATAAATTTATTTAAAAATATAAATAAGTTTAATATTTTCTATAAATCTAATTATTTAAGAAAAATTTGACCGGCTCGGCTATAAACAACAACACTTATTAGGATATTGGGGGTACGGATCAATTACTGCAGTGGCAGTGCCGCTTTCTCGTCTTTTTAGTTTTTACCCATACTAATGCTTCTTTTCATGACAAATATCAAAGGGAATCATGCATTCTCATGCAAAGGTTGCATTTGCTTCAGTTGTCATAGTCGTCTGGTCGATCGGCGTGACCCATAGGCAGATTCCTCAGGGAGTCTCGTCTTTACTAGAAGGCAGCTGAGGTAGCTTGTGGTACGATGAGACCACAAAGAGACGTTGTCTCCAACGGGAAGACTCGCTAGAAGACCTAAACTTAAAATAGGTCTTCAACAGAATACATTTAGCCTCCAACAGATTATCTACATAAAAGACTCATTTTAGATGTCGGAGATTTAACCTAAATTGTTTCTCTTTCTGTCTTATTGTTGGATAAGACCAAAAAGACCAAAAATAGGTATTAAACTCTTTGCCTATAGCGCTACCCAAACGTGGAATGGATCTTGTATTTTGGATAACGGTTGTTGAAGATAGTCTTAGTGTGGGGTTTTGCTGAGGTACCAGTGACTGTTATATTACCTCGTTATAGGTAAAGTTTATACCTTAGCATTGCCCATTAGTGTGTTAATGCTACCTGAGATAGAAGAAAAGAACTGTATGCACATTGATATGCCAATTCATTCATTCATGATATAAGAGGTGTTGTTAATCAATCATGTATATTTCTAGAGAGAAATATAATTTTGACACCTCTAATGACATGTTACTAAAAGTTGAGATTGCATCTTATTAATTTGTTGCATAAATAGTGGCACATGTTAGTCTATGTAAAGGTTTAGATAATTTGAGAGTAAGGAAAAGCTAAAGCTTATTGCTTAATTAAGCTAATGGGAAAGTTACATAGACGTCTGATTAGAAAAAGCTAAAATGCACGCGAAAACCTCAGTCCTTTGATAAGTTACTTGGATATTAGGAAGAATCATGAAAGGAACAATCAACATACAAAGCGAAGGCTTAGAGCTTTCAGTGAATAAAGGCTACAATCGGTGAACTAAGAGGGCTAAAATGACAACAGTTTCGAATCAGGATTTTTATTTATAATTGAAGATGAAAAATGCATTTGCAGGGAATTGGATTAAAAACATTACGAAGCTCGAATCAGCTTTGGATGAATACATGTGAAATCAAATTGACATTGTTTGGTGGTTTGGGAGATTTTGTCAAACTAAACTCTGAACTCTAAGCTAGAAGCTATGATGTTTAGAAATTTTGAATCCATGTTAGCCAAACATGAGAACCTATCATTATTTATGGCTAAATGGACCGTGACGTCTAAGAGAAGGGGTGAATTAGGCAATTTAAAACTAATTCTAACTATGGCCTCTAATTTCAACCTAAACAAAACCTATGCAAAGATAAATTATCTAAATGTGCAACTATTTTATCAATGAGAAAATTATGGTACCTAGGTCTCATGTAATAAAATTGTCTCATCCATCCTCCATCCATTCCCACCCACCTCCATACACCTAACCAAATACTACCGAATGACCACATAACCAACCAACAGGAAGGAGACTAACTATACTTTACCATCAACCAGCAAAAAACAAGATTAATAGCGATCAATTAAGGCCTCGTCTGAATCTCTTCGGATTATGAAAATCTAGATAAAATAATCCATAGGCAACCAAACGGTAGAGATTATGAAGGAGATAATAAAAATCTAGGGTCTGGTTTCTCACAATTCCGGAATCCGCAACTGCCCTGATAATTTCAGATTCTACCCCCTCGCAACGTGAAAAGGCAATGTTTTGCCCACTTCATTCGCATCTAGGCAGCATCAGCCATCGCCGCCACGCACCAATGAACTGCGCCACCACCTCTGCCGGGTTGCACGCTACTCTGCCCAGGCCGTGCAAATGACGCCGCCACCGCCACTGTTCCATCCATCTTGCCCTCGCAAGCTGCGCAGGAGCTGCGACAACTATGGCCACCATGACGAGCTAGGAGTCGCCACGACACCACCGCTTCTGCATCGCAGGTAGCAAGCTCCATGCGGATCCCGCCACCATGGCCTTTGACACGGCTGCTCACCCTCGTTGGCTTGTACCCATACTCCTATGCCTCTTGCCCGCATGGACCACGGAAACAGATGAGGGACAACAGTGAAAGAGGTAGCAGGGAGTACGGAGATAGATGAGGGCGAAAGACATTTATCTTTCTCTTTGTGTTGTCATTGCTTTACTACATCTAAACAACATTTTATATGAACTAATATAATTACCAAGATTAAACTCTTATCAACACAGCAGGGCTACAAATGTTCAAGATTAAACTACATAATGTCTCTAAACATCAAGGCTAATTTCTCTAAACATCAGGGCTATGTAGTCAATCATAAACTGAGAAGGAATTAAAATACAGGTCCTCATCGAGAACATGAGGACCTAGAAGAGATATATACAAATAGAGAACAAGTAGAGAAACCAAGTTAAAACAGAGAGAGGGGACTTGTTTGTACCACGAATACCATCCATGGAGTGATGGATCTTGAATGAAAGTTCAGGGGGCTGAAGTCGTCATCATCAACCTCCAGCTTCTCTTCCTCAAAGCGGCCATGACAAAAATTCTTGGAGGAGCTATAGGGGGCTCCATTGGATCAGCGGCAGTAGGGGGGCTTAAGCCCCCCTCCCCCCAACCCACCTCTAGATCCGTCCCACGGGGGCTCGGGGGGTGCCGGTTAGTACCACCAGTACCACCCACGGGTTGGGGCTACTAGTGTAGGGGCTCGAATATGAGCTTCAACGTCATCTTCCACGATCATGATCTTAGGTAGGGCGGTGGCGGGATAGGTGGCTCACGAGGCGAGCACCCTCGCTACTAAGGCAACCGCCACCTCCCGGGATTTCTCGTACCTTGCCTTATCAGCTTCCTCTCTGTGGCCGTCCTCCTGAGCCTAACCAGCCAGGTTGCGCCCAGTATTGTGTTGATGTCATCGGTGGTCGAACAAAACCCGCCCGTCACCAGCCTAAACCCCCCCTTGATTCTCGCGGCTAAGGCGTAGACGGTGGTGAGGTGGCCACAGGCTGCCCCAAGCACCCAGGCACCAACTAGGCTCAAGCCGAGCATGCCGGCTACCAGCGAGACAACGTTTCCCATAGTAGAGTAGAGGCGTTCCAGAGACGAAAAGGGGTGTCGAACCCTAGCTAGAGTAGAGGCGTCGGACCATTTCAGCAGGGTCCTATGGTGTTCCAGAGAGGAAAAGGGGCATCAGACCCTAGTTACAGTAGAGGCGTCGAACCATTTCAGCAGGGTCCTATGAAATTCCAAAGATGAAAAGGGACGTCGGACCCTAGCTACAGTAGAGGCGTCGGACCATTTCATCAGGGTCATACGGTGTCCGTAAGGTTCCAAAGAGGAAAAAGGGGCGTCGGACCTGTCCGGTGCCCCTCCAACGGCTACTTCAACGGCTATTTTCAACTAGCCATTGGAGGTCGCGGTCACCGGACAACGTGCCCGGTAGCTCCCAAACGCGAAGATCAAGTTTTTGTCCCTCTCTGGATTTTTAGGGTGGTGCACCGGACAGCCTATCCGGTGACCCCTTTCTCGTGAAGTCCCGTTTCAACCGGTCTCAGAAAATTGTGGCGGTGCGTGCAGCGGTGCACCAGACAGGCAGTCTGGTGCCCTGTCGGGCGCACACCAGACACGGCAGTGCTAGGACGAGGCACGCCCGTGCAGCAGCAGCACTTGGACCCTGCCCGGACCCACCGGACAAGTTGTTTGGTGCCACCCAGGTGGCAGCATTAAGTGCCCGAAAACGCCCTTGCAAGCGATGCTAACTCTCAAACAATTTCACAAACATGTTTAGAGCCAAGTTAGTATTTCCAAAATAATTTTCACAATCATTTTCAGTTGATCACCGTTTGTGCACTATGCCTATATGCAATGCATAGTTTTTCAACACCTAGTGCACTAAATGACTGAATTGTCTAGTAAAGCTCCCTCTTGATAGTACAACCATCTATCCAAAATCCGATCACGCACTCTATTGCGTCTCGACCGGCAAAACAAAATCCCTATTTATACTTTTGCCTTGATCTCCACATGGTTTTATTTTTCTATTTCTTCTTTTCCAAGTTGGAGCACTTGAATCACCATCTTTTGGCCACCTCCATCACTTGAGTGCCATCTAGCTCCAACACTTGGACTTGGACCAACCTATCTCAAATACACACTTAGAACATAGGGTTAGTCCAATAGCTTTCATCAATTATCTAAAACCAAACTAGGGCTTTCAAGCGTCGACAGCCCCGTCACAAGGCAGGGAGCATTCGGCCATCGGCTCCAGGGCACGTGCATGGCCGGCCCCTGGGCGCACTCGACTTCTCCGGCGCGGATTCATTGGGTCCTCAGCATAGGGCGGCTCCACCCTCGCGAACGGCTGTTGTCCCGACGCGGTGGAGCGCGAGCCTCAAGGCGCTGGCATGACGACGGTGGAGCCCCGGCGTGGGATCCATCCAGACGGACACGGCCTCTGTCACACCCCAAAATTTTGATTTTAGGCTGTGAATAGAAAACACTAAGTAAAATAAATGATTTTATAATGTTTATAAATTTTTTCAAGATTTGATTAGGTTGTTTACAATTTTGAACACAGCAAAATATGAATTTTAAATCTTTTGGAATTTAATTTGATATGTTTGTTGCATTCATGCCTTTGCATTTAATTTTATTGTGTGAAAAAAGAATTAAAAAATTTCGTTATGCCACAAATAGGTTTTAATCTATTTGTCAAAATTAAAGTTTTAAAATTTTAGTTCCATAAAAAATGTTTTGGTCTAAAGTTAAAAACTTCAATCTTAATTAAGCTCACGAGATCACATCTTGCCCCCCTATAGCTATCTACAATTTCCAATCTAATTTCCTTTCTTCCTATATCTTCATTTTCCTTTGAGCCTTTCATTCCTTTGCACGTGATTTGCTAAGCATGCAAAGAGGAATCAGCCCAACACAACATCGTAGCCATGAATGCTCTGCTCCTTTCTTCTATCTGACAATATGATGTACGTTCCTCTCTTGTCCTCCATGGTCAGCTGCTCAGGCATGCATGCTGGTGCATGCGAGTATTGAAGAAAGGCCTCACCATGTATCAGCAGAAACCGCTATCTTCACTAATAATAAATCCCACCATTATTCATCCGTTTCCTTCAGTACCACATGCAGTGCTCTGTGCTCAATATTGAAGCCTGCCATAATCGTCCGGCTGTCCATGCACCTGTGCGCCATTTTTCCTGGCCCTCCTCTCTATAAAAATGGCACCCGAAGGTCCAGAGCACCCCATCGGCCACTTATCCTTCTTCCTCGCGAACCTGCAGCAGCAGCCGGGTCTCCTTCAGTGCCATAAGACCATGTGGCCGTGCTGCTGATCCTTGCCATCAGTTGATGGCAGCAGACGCCATTCCGTCACCTGCTGCCAGCCTGGCTCTGTTCTGGTGAGGTTTTCACCATGGCCCTCTCTGTATAAATTGTTTCAGTTTGCTTCCATGGCTGATCCCACGTTCTTGGTTCATGGTGTCTGATCGCTGGGACTGATGCTGCTACCATTCGTTGGAGCCTGTCGTCGTATCAAGCTGTTGTCGGCGCCAACGAACTGAACGTCATAATCATCGAACAGTATCCACGTCCATGCAATTCTGCCTCACTTTCAGCTTCCTCATCATTGTTTTCCTTGGTGAGAAAAATCTCCACGCTGCAATCTTTTGTTCTGCACAATTGTGTAAATCATGCTACACTTGTGTCTTGTCAGAGCGTGTCTTTTTATTCGTCGCTGATCCCTTAGAATTTCATATCAGCAGCAGCAAATGCAGGCCCGCCTGCCTACAAATCCAACTTGCATGTGAACCCAGTAAACAAATCAATCGGCCAAAGTCCAATGCATATCTGGAACATTCATGCTATTCAATTCCATACATTCTTCTGACGTTATATGCATGAAGCTACAAAAGCATGTTTTCTCTCATTTGTAAATTAATAATCAGAACAATCACATCATCTTTTGGTTAGAAGTTCAACGTCCATGAATTCACTTATTCACGGATATTCATGTGGCTTTATCTCCATGCTGACATCATCATGCTACTAATTAGCCTTTTCAATGCACGCTATCTGTTACCAGCATTATATCAATTTTGATGCCATTTATGAATATCTTTTCTTTCAAGATAATCTCAGTATATTCACAAATGCCCTTGCAGCACTATGCCTTGAACATTCTAAAGCCATCTCACTGTTCATCATTCGACTCGTCATGCTAGTCCGTGTCCGGTCATAATTCTCATTTTATGATTTAAATTATTTCCAAAATGTTTAGTTTATTAAAAATGCTACTTTTACAATTTTAGTCCATAAAACTTCAAAAGCCCATATATTTTAATCCGTAGCTGTTTTAGGTGGTTTTTACGCTCATGCGATTGTAGGAACAAGCCGTACACGTAAGCAACAGTTTATAGTATATTTTCTTATGATTGATGTATTGTTTTTAGGTTCTTTTATTATGCTTGTTCCTGTGGTTGCTGCCTGTGTAAGAACGGTCTGAACAGCTTTTGAGGCAAGTGTCCTTGACCATATTGCACCTGTATTTATTTTATTTTGGGTTAGAGTAGTTAGACCATTAGCTGCACGCTGAGTCTAAACTTGAATCCCATGTTAGAGTTTACTAGAATTTGTGATATCATCCTTGAAACCTGGCTTGGATGGGTAGTTGTCATGCTTAGTTTGCAGTCTTGGGTTTGGAAAGGTTATAACTTTATTTTGATTAATGATCTATGCCACGTGGGAATGGTAATGGTTTTAGCACCATGGTGACTAGGAATCCGGCAGGATGGTTGGAAATGGTGGTGGTACGTTGTCAGAACTTGGTAAATATTTTTTGGTGGATGTTGTAATTGATGGAATGGATTGTGCTGCTTCCTGCTTGGATTCTAAGGACCGGTTCTCGGAGCATATAACCCGGCTTAACAACGCAGCCACGAGGGCTACATGGCTCTGGCCCTGGCTAAGTAATTAGCTACCCATTTATGTGCATTGTGGATAGTTTGGTGGCACAAGAGGGGGGCCTAAATCGGTGAATCCTTAGTAAATGCACAGCGGTGGGAACTACAACTTTGTAAAGGCCTTGTAGTGTGACCCCGCTAAGCACCTAGGTAGTGTGAAGCGTGATGGGGAAAGCACGACTCGTGGTGAAAGTGTGCAACCTCTGTAGAGTGTAAAACTGATATATCAGCCGTGCTCACGGACAAGAGCGGCCTGGACTTCTTCGTGATTAGATGGCTCTGTTTCGGATGGGTGGTTCCCTTGGTAAGGGAATGGTTGGTTTGCTCGGGTGGGATCCGAGTGTTGGTTCATATGGTTCTTGAGGGTGGCTTGAGTTCTTTCGTGATAGGCCCTTGAAAGAAAATGCTTTAAAGGGGACCACCGATCTTTTCTTTGTTCTTCGCCCATTTTTCTCTTTCAAGTTGTCAAAGGAGAGTTTCTTTTTCCACCTTGTAATGGGAATGTAAGCTCGGACTTTGCCTGTCGGGTTCATAAACCCAGGGTCCCTCATGGACCGGCTTCCCAGCAAAGGCTTGGCCCAGCGGACAACGTTGCGAACCAACGCGCAACTCTTGGGCCGACCCAAGTACCTAAATGACAGACCAGAAGGGCGATCTAATCTCCGACTAGAAGGCCTGGCCGAGGAGGAACGGCGCCCGCTTCCGACTCCGGCCCGCCTCTCCGACCAGAGCGCTCGCTTCGGTCTCCAGCCCGCCTCCGGACGGCCTCTCCAACCGGAAGGCCGGGCCAAAGCACCACTTCCGACTCCGACCCTCGTCTCCGACTGGGGATGCACCAAAACCCTGCTCACTGCTTTTCTCCAACTGGCGCATTCAGAGCCGACTGGGACTAACCAACCGGGGACGCCCGCTCGGTAAGGACCAGGAAACAGATGGAGAGAGTAAGGCAACGCACTCAAGTCAACCGCAATACCAAGGACCGTACCCTGTACACCTACAGGACACTACCCTCGCGACCTCTCCGCATGACAGAACGCAAGCAGTGTTGTAGGTGCCAATATTTTCCCCTACAGTGTTGTTGGCGCCATCAACTCCCATACCAGACAAATACGGTAAGGCTCCCCCCCACGTGCCTCTGAAGCATCAACAGTGTTGTGGGCGCTGACATTTACCGTACCAGCGAACATGGTAAAACCCCTTGCATGCCTCTGGGTATCAACAGTGTGGCAGGCACCGACATCTACCATACCAGAAGAAGAAGATGCAACCTCCCACGTGCATCTGACATTCAACAACATTCCGGGCGCCTACCATCATCTTGTACCCGCCGGCGTGGGCAACAAGACTTAGTAAGCATATGCACTCTCTCTCTCTCACTTGTAAGGCCATCCCATTCATCTATAAAAGGGGATGCGCTCTCTCCAACACAACTCAGTTGATTCAGATCGATCAAGTTCACTAGTACACAACAACAGAACCACCAGGTTCAAACCTCGAGCACACGCACAAACACATAGCACCTAGCGGAGCTCCCGTCACTCTCGGCCCCTCTGACCAGAGTCCGACCGGACCTCTTGTACCCTCCATCTTTCTCCTTCTCGTTTGTAAACCCACTGCAAACTTCGAGCACCTAGGCTCAGGAATAAAGTCACCAACCGACTCAAACTGGATGTAGGGCACGTTGGCTGAACCCATATAAACCCTATGTCATTGAGTGCTAGGCCACCTCCGATCACAACGTACGACAAAACTATAAATATTTACGTGTTGGTCACTTTCTGCACCGACATTGTCCTCATAGAGTGGGGAAACTTATAGCTACCCGCTCTTTCATTGAAATGAACGAATTACTGCGAGTAATCTGAGAATTCATTGGTTCAAGGTGATGACACACCGCCTTTTGTCTTGGTTCAAGCCAGCTTTCCAGCTATCCAGTTACCGTGAGAGCTCTTGGATGGTTAGACCAAGTAAAGGTATTTGTCCCTTCCCCTTACGAGCCTGTGGGTGAAAGTGCCCCTCTAATTGCACAAGGCTCTCCAATCCCAACAACCTACTCAGATCAGAACAAAACTTTTGGATTCTCTTTCGCCTATCGGCCGGCTTTAAGCAACCTTCACATTTCCTGCTGAGATCCCAAGTCTCCAAGTGGGCTCTCTTGGGTAGATTTCACCTAGTAATTAGGTGCTAAGGATTTAAGAAAAATTAGGATGTGTCGCTTAAGCGCGTGTGTCAAACCTTGTAAGCATTTCCTTATGTTAGCCCTCATGTCATAATTTCTCTACACTTGCAGAGTACATTTCGATGTACTCACCCTTCCTCTTTGTCCCACCTGCTACCCCACCCAGACGCTGGTGACGGCGAGGAGGAGTACGTGGAAGATGATGCCTTTGACACCGACGACGTGTTCTAGGCTGGTGCTTCCCCCGGTCGACTTTATGTGAAGATGGTGTCCTTTTTCGCTGGAGTTAAATAAAGTCTATATAATTTTCTTTCAGACCTACGGGTCATTTTGTAATGATGTTATCGTTAAAGTAAGAACATTGTTATGATACTATAATGAAGTCGATATATGTATGAATAAATTAATCCTGACATTCATATGTTGTGCATTCGATTTTGTCAATAAAATCGGGTGTGACAGCCTCGCGGAGTGCCTCTGTGTGCTTGGCTTTGGCTCACCACGCCGCCTTGCCACGGTGCTCCGGGCTCTAGCATCAGCCTCCCTCACCTCGTCGCCGGTCTCAAGTTCAATGTTCCCAGCAATGACGCTATCTGCAACTTGTTGAGGGTGGTTTGGTTGCCTTTGTGGACGCACGACAGCTAGAGCTTGATGTTGGGGGTCTCATCCCAGACCATGGAACTCTCGTAATCTCGTAGTCTCGTGTGCGATGCCCGCACGCTGGCCACAGCTGCCGCACACCAGTCGCCGTCCGCATACACAACCGCGTATTAGAATAGTGCTTGAGCCGTCCGATCAACATTCGTTGAGGAATTCCTGCTGACGTTGCTAAATCCTGTGCGAAACGAGATTGGTGCATGTTTCGTCTTACAGTAATATACTAGGATACGGGTTAACATTCTGGTGTAAAATAAGAGAAAATTTGTTTGAGCTACCGGTTACACAGGGTAAACAATCAATTTTTTGAGGAGTTGTTTCGGAACCCGGGTTCCTCGCGCCGACCCCGTCCCCCGTCCGTGCTCCGCATTATTCTATTCTGTTGTTGGGCCATCAATCATCGGAACGCACCGGCCCATATGAAGTAGTAGCCCACACGGTACCACGGGAGCTAGAGCAGATGGAGACAGCAGGCATAGGCTTATTCGTCCACGTACAGTGAGCGTGCCACGTGCGATACATATCTTTCTTTTTTCCTTTCTTCTATTCTATTTTTATTTCTTTTTCCTTTTTATTTTTTGTTTTTCTATGTGTTGTTTTAATCTATTTTTTATTTTCCTTTTTATTTCTTTTGTGCATTTTTTCTTTTCATTTTTTCTTTTCGTTCATTTATTTTTTATTCTTTTTTCTTTTATTATGTTGCCTTTCCTTTTTATTTTTTATTTATTTTTCCTTTTTTTCTCTTTTATTTCTTGTTGTGTTCTCTTATTATTGACATATTTTATTCTTTTTTTATTTTCCTTTTCATTTCTTCTATTTCTTTTTTCCTTTCCTTTCTTTTATCATTTTTCTTTTTAGGTGGCCTTCTATTATCCTTTTGTTTTCTTTTCTATTTTCTGTTTTTATTGTATGTTTTCCTTTTCTACTTTTTTTCCCTTCATTCGTTTTGTTTCCTTTTTCTTTTTTTCTTTTTTTCGTGCACTTTTGTCATTCTTTTCATTTTCTTTATTCTTTTACTCTACTAATTTTTATTTCCTTTTTGTTTTTTGTTTTCTTTCCTTGCTTCTATTTAGTTTTTTAGTTTTCCTTTTTTTTCTTGTCTTTTTATTTTTTAACATTTATACATTTTTAATTTCTTTTTTTGATAGAATTAATAATATTGTTTATTTTATTTTCTATTTTCGTGTTTTTTTTATTTTTGTATCTTTTCTTGTATTTGTAATTTTATGTTTCACTTTTTATTTATAGATACACGTGATATTTATGTAGTATACATATGATGTTCGATGTCCGTGAGTAGAAGTGTGATGTTCTATGATGTAATTTGTGATGTTCAGTAAGCATGCATTGATGTTCTAGGATATATTTTGTGATGTTCTGTACCTTTTTTCTTTTTATTTGACTCTAGTTAAATACTTCACTAATTTATTATTTTGTTTTATATTTCATGATATTTTTACGATGTTTTACGTAGTATGCATATGATGTTCTATGCTATATTTTTGTGATGTTCATATAGTGTTAATGTGATGTTATACGATGTTTTTTGATGATGTTCAGTAAGCATATATTGTTGTTCTAGATATATTTTGTGATGTTCGGTAGCATCTTTTCTTCTTTTTATTTGGCTATAATTAATTGCTTCACTAATTTTATTATTTTATTTTATTTACGATGTTCACGTAGTATATATTTGATGTTCTATTCTATACTTTGTGATGCTCGTATAGTGTAATGTGATGTTCTACGATGTATTTATGGTGTTCGGTAGCATTTTTTCTTCTTTGTATTTGACTATAATTAATTACTTCACTAATTTTATTTTTTTATTTTTTTTTTTTTATTTCATGATATATGTGATGTTCACGTAGTATACATATGTTCTATACTATTTTTTGTGATGTTCGTGTAGTGTTGGCCCTGTTCGCTTGTCTTATAATCCGTACTTTTTGGCTTGCCTTTTCAGCGGAATAGTATTTTTCTCTCACAACAAATTAGTCAAAATGTGATGTTCGATAATTATCTTTAAATATATGTTTATTATGAGATAAGTATTCGCTAAATTTTTTTATCGAAATATATTCATGTGGGGTTTTATTTTGAAGAGTTTATTGTAAGGAACGTGATGGTGCAACCAGATTTTAATTATGATACTTGATTTATGATTTGTGACTTTTTTCACTTCTAAAAGTATGTGATGTGCTGACGTCATCATTTTTGTCTTTTACTGTATGTCTATTGCTTTGGCTGGCTGCGCATGCGTGGAAACAGTCCCGGGCGGTCCAATACAATCGAATTAGGGACGATACTACTGTAACGCGTTCGGCATCTGATTATTTTCCTGGGGGTCGGCCACGAGATACCTGACAGCCAGATCGGCACCTAGGCCCCCGAGATTTTTTTTTATGGGTTGAATTCACCGTAGGCTCGTTAACTTGTCACGAGGTTTGAGTTAGGTTCATCACCTTTTAAAGTAGCTTTTTAGGTCTATAAATTTTATATGGCGTATTACTTAGATCCATATCTCTTTATATAGGCTTTCTATGCTGACTTGTCTAACTAAAGCAGCTCTTGACCTTTCATTTCGTCAAACACGTTGTGGACGCGCGAGCAGGAGCCATCGCCACCGCTGCGGGGCGCATGAGCAAGTCGCTGCCATGGCCACATGGGCGCGCGAGCATGCCCACGCATTGTCCGAGTTCTTGGTGAGCCTACACAGCACCCGCGCCGCCCTCTCCTTGGCCGCCTTGCTACCGGCGCCCGCGTCGAGACACGGACCACGGGCGTGATGTGACACCCTAAAATTTTGACCTAATTTAAAAACCACTAAAAATTTAAACCTTTTAAAATTTTGCATAATAACCTAACCACCTAAATAAATAACCTAGTAATTAGTAATAATAAGCCCACATAGAAATAAAACCCTATAGTGTAGAAATGTGAGCTTGAGTGTTTGGTTGTTTGCTTGAGCATATGGTGGCATACCTTGCATACATGCATGTTCAAATTTAAATTCAAATTGCATTTAAACATAGAATAGGAAATCTGGGAAAAAGAAAAACGAAAGGAAAATGGAAAATGAGCACTAGGCTCATTCCTCCCCCTTGGCCCACAGCGGCAGCGGCAGCAGCCCACTCCCTTCTCCCTCTCCTCTCCCTTCCCTCCGCGACTTGGGCCGGCCCGTCACCACGCCCCGGCCCACGCCGCGCCCGCCTCATCTCTCCCCTCTCTCGCTCGCTGACATGTGGGACCTGGCCGTCAGGGCTGTCGTCTACCTCGTGCCAGCGACGCGAATACCGCGTCGCCGCCCGAGCTAGCCGGCCCTAGGGCTAGACAAATTACTAGTGGCTCGCTAACTCGCTCGACTCGTGGCCGGCTCAGCTCGGTTCGACTCGACTCGTTTTAACTTTTTCATGAGTTGAGCTGGAAGTCTAGCTTGCTATTTTAACGAGCCAGCTCGCGAGCTGCTTACGAGTTCAAATGAGCTAAGGCCTATCAGTCCATGACCATGAATCCAGAAGATGATGATGCTGACCTAGAAGTATACACATGTTCTATTGGTATGTAATCCTTATTTTTAGCTATTTCATATGAATTTTAATATTATAATTGTTGTGGTACTTAAATGTTGATTTTATGGATTGTTTTCCCGTGAGAAGATGACGATGCTGACATTGAATATATGGGCCTTTCCTAAGTTTGTGGTGGCAAGCAACTAGTTAGTATGCTGGAACTGCATGATCATGGATGGACCAACTATGTTGCATGGTTGATACTTTTGATGAACTTGATATGTATTAATCATGTATAGTTGCATAACGGTAGACATCACCTTCTGGAATTAATGGTGTCATATTATTTTAGTAGCTCGCGAGCTAAACGAGCCAACTCGAGCTCGGTAATGAGCCGAGCCGAGCTGCCCCACTAGCTCGTAATATTAACGAGCCGAGCCGAGCTGGCTCGTTAGCCTAACAAGCCGGCTCGAGCCGGACCGAGCCGAGCCGAGCTGGCTTGATATCGAGCCCTAGCTGGCCCCGCCACCACCACCTCGCCCTAGCGATGCGACAAGGCTCGCGAAGATCTTTTCGTGACCCCACACCACCTCTCCTCCCTCCTCTCTCTCCTCACTACTCCTCCCTCGACACGCGGCGGCGAGCTCACCTCGCCGTACCGCCATGGATGAGCCCAAGCTCTCCCAGCTGCACGCGTGGGCAAGCCCTAACTATGGTGAACCGACGTAGCGGAAATAGGCACGTGTGTGTGCCTTGGTGAGCTCAGCGCGCAAGAAAATATCTTACCGCCGGAAATGACATGGCCGGTCTATAAATAGGCCCGGCCATTGCCGCTCCGACCTCGCGCTCCTCCCCACTAGCCCAGCCTTGAGCTAGAACACCTCATCTCCCCCTCCCCTCCCCTTTCCTCTCCTCCTTCTTCCTCTGTTTTGGTTTTCCCCGAATCGAGAGCCGCCGGCGCCATTGACGCCGCCTTCCTCCTTCTCCCTCTCCGCTGCTCCATTGTCCGATTGGGTTAGCAGGTGAGTCCCCAAGCCCTCCTCCTCTCTTTTGCTCTAGCTGGTTAGTAGTAGTCTAGGCCCCTATGTAGCGCTGTCACCGTGCACCGCGCTCTGCCGTGCCCGCTGGCTAGCCGACAACAAGGCTCGGCCGAGCTCTAGAGTACCCTGTCGCACTCACCTTTCACCTCGAGCACACATAGGAGGGAGAGCCTCGGAGGTGCGAAGGAGCTACGATGGCATGGGTCCATCTGACCATGGCCGTCCGGCAGAGTGCACAACTGGGCCCTGTCCTAACTCCTAAGTGCACGCATGCATGGGGCCAATGCACTCGATATTTTTGACCATTAGTCTGAGTTTTTTTTGAAATGAATTATAATTTTTTTTGAAACGAAACCATTCATCTGAGTTACCCAACGGCTTGGTGCGGCTGTGGCTTCGGCTTCCCCGGTAGCTCTAGCAGCAGAGCCGGAGTAGCCACACCAAATGTTCTCCATCTATCCAAGAGAAGACGTGACCATTTTAGACATACAAAGGCGAAGCTGGGTTTTTAGGCTCTGACTTAAGTGCTCCGACTCCGTTAGCTAAGCTAATGCGAAAGAGGCGCACCAAATGGGTTCTTAGATCTCACATTTTCTTCCTCTCGTCCTTCCACGCTCTCTCTCCTTCCCATTTTTGGTCACAACCATCCAGTGGTGGAGCATTGTCGTTATGATCAAAGTGGGCCATTAGCAGGGGTGGCCATGGCCTACTTTGGTCATAATAAAGCTCCGCCAGTGCCACCATCATCCTCTCTACCAACTCTCCAACACTCTTGCCTCCCCCTATGGCTTTGAGGGGCTCCGAGGAGCCCGAGAGCACTTCCTCACTATTGGCATCTCTTTTTTGTGCTCATTCAAGGCCCCTCTGTGCCTACCCTATTCTCCTCCTCTATCTCTGATGGCTCCTCACCACTCGCCACTACCACGCTAGCCCAACTTCATTGGACTATCACCTTGACGCCTCTGCTCTTGCCTCGTCTACAGGCCCACCTTTCCCCGCTGCCTGACTAGCAGAGCCATTGTCACCTCTCCCATGCCGCCCAAGCCCATAGTCACAAACCATAGATGTCCAACGGGCCAGGCCTAGCCTGGCACGACATGGGCACGTGCCAAGCACGGCCTGATGGGGTTCGGGTCGGCACGGCACGCCGTGCCGAGCTAGGCTTCGTGCCTGGCCGATGGCCCAGGCATGGCCTGCTGGGCTGTTTTTCGTGCTGGGCCAGCCCAATAAGCACGGCCTGTTAAGGAGGCCGGGCTAGCCCAAGGCCCGCTTTAGCAGGTGATGACGGCGTCGAGGTCGAGGGGGCCGCCGGCCGCGTCGGCGGCATCAGAGAGAGGAAAGGAAAGAACAGGAGGGGCAGCACGGGAGCGCAGTGGCGGCGGTCGACGCCGACGCGCTCGCCCTGGCCTCGAGGCAGATCCACAGCGTCAACCGTCGGAGCAGGCAATGGGACGCCAGATTCGGTCGCCCGAAGCCGGCTGCCACGCTCGAGGCCGACGGCGGTGCATGGAGGAGGCAGAGAGAGAGAGAGAGAGGCGGGGAAAGCGAGGCAGCCAAGCAGCAGCTTGAGCCGGATCTAGCGGCCTCGCAGGCCGCGGCAGCGCACCCGAGGTGCGGAGCCTGGGGCCGGCGCACTCGCTCCCGAGGCGCGGCCGCGAGGAGGGAAGGAGCCGGCGGCGCCACCTCGGGCTAGCGGAGGACAGGGGAGCAAAGTTGCGCGGGAGGGTTCGCGGAGGAGGGCGGAGGAGGCATGCCGGTGGCAAGGAGTGAGTGCTTGCGTGGCTGGGGGAGGGGGGGATCAATGGGCTGGAGGGGGGGGGGAGGGAGGGAAGGAGTTAGGGTTCGGGGAATCGGGGGTGGGTGCGAGCGGGGAGTGGGGCGCGGGGAGGGTGCGAGCGGGGAGCGGGACGCGGGGAGGCGGCGGGGCGGGCCGCCGGTTCCAGAGCGGGCCGTGCTAGCCCATGCCCGCTAGCCGCCGGGCCATTTCGGGCTTGGGCCGGGCCAAAAAGGGCCTCGGGCCGGGCCGACGGGCTCGGGCTGCATGGTCAACTATGGTCACAATGCCTGCAACAATCTCTAGGCTGGCCTACCACCCATAGATCCTTTCCTTTCCATGCCCGCCAGGACGGGGTATATGAAGTCTAAACCGCCAAAAGACCTCGTCAGAAATGGACCCAAGTTTTGTTCGACTTCCAAGTCGCAGGCCTGGCCGTGAGGAATGGAAACCCATGCCTCGTGCCATATTGCAGTATTCTATATTTGTACGTACATAGGAGTATTGGTATATGCGAACCAGCCTATCAACTCTGTTGCACTTGCATTGCACTACAGTAGCTAGCTGGTACTACTAATACACGGTGACACGCCCACCGTCGGAACAGCCCCGCGACAACGAATAGATGACACGTTATTTCCGGGCGGGCCGGCGCGGCGCGCGCCGGCCGCATCTCCCGTTCCGGCTGCTCACGCCGGCGTGAGCCCGTGCTTGAGCGCCGCCTTCCACACGACGTCGATTCGGTCCACGTCGATGGCGCCCACCTCGTGGTGCTCTCACCCTTCCAGGCAGGCAGTGCACCACGCCGCCGGCGTGGCACGCGTGCACCACCCCGCGCTCCATCGTGTACTCGCAGGAGCCGAGGCCCTGCACGTCCTTGGGCAGCCTCATGGCGGCGAGCTTGCCGTAGGTGCAGCCCCGGCGGAAGCCGATGATGGGCGGCACCACGAACTGGTGGAAGTGCGTGCCCGGCGGCGCCCACCGCTGCTCCCGCGGCGACAGCCACTTGCCCACGATCCATGTCTGCCATGCATTGCAGACACGGTGCACCGGTGTCAGCACGTATCACATGCCATGAAAGAACGCTTTCAGCTAGTACTCCTACGTACCTTGCAGCCCTGCGCCGCCTGATACTTGGTGACCTGCACGAGGAACTGCTGGAACTCTGACGGCGCCTCCCTCTGGATCTTCAGGAACCTCTCCGTCGAAAGCGTCAGTATCTGAAACACAGGGCATTCCATCTTTGTTACTTATTTGTTTTGGTTTCAGAGCAGCATTATTATGAATTATAAATTTATAATCCAAGTTCAGTCGTTAATTGCATGCTACTAGTTACGTGTTTTCAGATGGGCACGCACGTACCAAGACCCTGATCTTCTTCCTGCAGAGGTAGAGCGCGATGGCCCTGCCGAGCTTAGACGTGGCGCCGGTGAGGAACATCTCCCTCACGTTGCTGGGGATCTCGTTGAGGATCACAGCCGCCGTCAGGGTGTTGCCGTGCACCACCCTCACTCTCAGGTTTGGGTGCTTGCTCACGAACAGCCTGCCGCCGCCGTTGAGAGCCTCGTTCTGCATGTAAATAATTAAGGAGAAGAATACAGTGTTGGATGGTTAGTTCTGGTCCATTTTTCTTATCCACTGCTTGTTCATGCTCATGCCCAGATATTACTGTTCTGAAACCAACAGCTAGGAGAATGATAATGCTGGAGACGATCGATCGACCTTGTTCAGTGCAGCAAGGCTGATGACTTTGACGCCCATCTTGTCTGCCCTGAGGATGGCGAGCTCGATCTGGCGGTTGATGCCCTTCTTCGCCGACGGGATGAAGTACTGCAGTTGGACAGCGACAACAAGAGAGACGCTTATGCAATCTGTTTCCCGGTCATCAACACAGCAGGACGTGTATAGGTTCGATCGGATTCAATCAGTTAGGACTGGTGGTGGGTGACCTGGAAGCCATATCTGGGGACGCTCCACGTATGGTGGAGCCGGCCGCGGAGGAAGTAGAAGCTGACGGTGAAGGTCTTGGAGAAGAACCACTGGAGGAGCATGAAGCCGAAGGCGACGGGCCAGAGCGGGAGCAGCACCGGGTGCGTGGCCCACGGCAGCGAGCTGCAGGACCGGAACGCGAACGGCACGTGCATCGACGACACCACGTCCACCACGTGCGCCAGGAACACGAAGTCCGGCACTCGGTCGTTCATGCCTAATATTCGCAAGCAACCAGTCATCAGTTTTTTTGTTTCTTCATTATGAATTACTGCTACCAGTGAAATCGATTTTCAAATTAATCAATAATGGTGAATTACTAGATGATCCCATGCATGCATGATGAGTAGCAGCATCATCGATCAAGACATCAACTAGCACCAAATCTGGAGTAGTACCTTGGTCGACCTGTTTCTGAAGCTCCCACGATATGGAGTTGATGGTCCCTCCAAGGGCGTCGTACAGAGGCATAAACAGGCAGAAATTGCAGTCCTTCTCCCTGTGGTGCAGGCTTAAATACCTGCAAGTTAATCACCACAACACAAAAGGGCGGCTATTGATCAGCCAGCTAACACTAATAACACAAAAAAAGTTGTCAAATTTACAGCGGTTGCGGCATGCAAGACCGTTGCCCAGCCAATACATGAATGCAATGCAATCATGCGTTTTTTTTTTGAGGGGAATGCAATTATCCGTTTATGCTGAATGTCCCTTGTTCTCACGCATATCTTTTTTGGATTTTTATTTTGCGCAACAATGTGAAGGACAAGTCAGAAGGACCAGTGGTAACCCCTCGATCTCCTCCCGGTGCTGTACGAGGATCATTGATTGCCCAGACATGGGTTGCTAATGATGCCGACCCCGTTTGGGCCTGCCCTGCCCGCGCGGCACTCGTGGTGCCCGTACGAACACGCCCGGTCGGCGGTCGGCGGCACCGCCGTAAAGGCGAGCCAGCCGGCTACGGCCGCACCCTCATGCACATGGCCGGCAACCGGCCCGCGGCTCGCCGGCCCTGCCTGCCTGCCTGCAGCTAGGCTCCAGCAGCAATCAAGAGGGACATGTGCCGTATAGCATAGGCGGCACGGACAGTAATGCCAGCACCGGCGCCGCGGCCGGCGGCACATGCGTACGGCACTGTCGTTGCCGGGAGCCTTGATGGCTGGTGGCTGCTGCTGCTGGTCATCATCTGTGCGACCGATCCGGTGCAGTTTTACGTGGGCCCCGCGCACGGTGTCCTGCTCGATGTGTGTAGTCTTTGACGTACTGTGAGTGAGGGGTGGACCGTGGAGTATATATATAAGGGTAAAGTCCAATTTACACCCTTCAATTTTCATCAAAGTCCAGATTTCAACCTTGGACTTTAAAACCGGACCCTCCAACTCTTAAAAAAGTTCAACTTTCAACTTTTGGGCGGTTTTGCGGATAAACAGTAACTTTTGATATTTTTGGGTGTCGTCGAAATTTTATATTATTTTTTCGAGTATCTTAACATCCTCAAATGAAAAAACTCAAAACTACAAAGTTGTAGATCTCATCGAGGTCTACAATTTACATATAAAATTATCTTCATCCGACATATCGTATCGAAGGGTTTTCTATTTTTTAAATTTGAGTCTCATCATCGATGAAATAAAATATGATGCTGAAATTTTATATTATTTTCATTTGAGCATCTTAAGATGTCCTAAAATGAAAAAAATTAAAACTATAAAGTTTTAGATCTCATTTGATGAGACTACAATTTAAATATAAAAAAATCCTTCAACTCCATGTTGTATTGAAGATTTTTTATATTTATGAAATTGAGACTCTCATCTATAACTTTGAAGTTTTTTTGTAGTTTTTTCATTTGAGGACGCAGAAGATGCTCAAAAAATAATATAAAAATTTCAGCGCCTCTCGAAAAATATCAAAAGTTACTGCTTACTCCACAAAAAGTCGCCTGTAAGGCTGAAAGTTGAACTTTTTCAAGAGTTGGAGGGCCAAAGTTGTCCGGTTTTGAAGTTCGAGGTTGAAATCCGGACTTTGATGAAAATTGGAGGGTGTAAATTAGACTTTAACCTATATATAATATATATGACATGCATTTGGGATTGCGAGTGTAGGTGTGCAGGGAGACGAACAGGAACATTCTCATCCTGGTGGTACGTAGGATCCGATCTGACGAGATCTGGACGTACGTAGGAGTACTCAATTAGTGGCTTATGTTTGATTATCCTGGTGGTTAGCCATGCATGCATAGATAGTAGGAGTACTAGATGTCTACATGTCCCCATCCTCAAGTCTCGTAACACTAGCAGTACACAGTAACTTTTAAGTTAGTGGCATGTAGTACGTAACAACTAACAACACGATTGTTTTAGCTTGCAAGATGCGTGCGCGCTGCGCGTTCATATATACAAAGAGCTAGCTAGCTTGCCAGGTTCGCGCGCGCACACGCAAGGAAATTAAGTGCATGCGTGCGTGCGTGCACTGGTCTAATGCAGGCACGCATATATCTGAGAGGTTCGGCTGTTTGGGACGAGTAGTAGCTCGCAGTATTGATTACTGGAGTAAGCTAGCTAGAGCAACCCATAAATTGGCGGGTGCATGGTTGGGAGGAAGGTTGGCAACATCATGCATCTCGTCTCCTCTGGCTCTCTGGCTGACTGGCTCATGGTCATTGGTCCTGTGACCGGTTTTAGTACTGCTATTAGTGATCATCACTAGCTATTAGTGTGCTGCCACTATGCAAGTAGTGTCTACACACACGATCGAGTAGTGGTACACGACACTTCGCACTACGACAGACAGACACAGACATCACAGATTCACAGGGGAAGAAGCTATAGCTACGTATGTAGGTCGGCCCAGCTAGCGTATACATGCAATCATGCACCGCGGAAATGGAAAACAACACAGGTTCTCGTTGCTCTACGAATCTGCCTACGTACGTAAGGACGACCCGTGTGTACATACTCGACTCCTCATGTGATCATCATGTTGTATAGTTTATTTATATGGTATAGATGAGCAAAGCAAAGCAAGCAGCTGATGAGGATTGAAAAGAGTTGTTTACTGCCCCGGCGTGAATGATGCGCCCAAGCCGGAGCCCGGCCCCAGTCACAGTTGTGAGCAGGCGGGTGCACCAGTCACACGCCATATATGGACGCCCTGATCCTCCCGATCCCCGTGCACCGGTACTAGCACTAGCACTAATTTCTTACTATTTCTGTTCTGCCCGGTGCAGCGCCCAAAAATCAAAAGACGAAAAGGACATGAACTAAACTCTATGATTGTACTGCGTAGTACTTTACATCATTCCGATTTGAATCTACAGCCATGTCAATACGTCATGTTCTCAGTAAAATCAATATAATTCTTGTATGTGCAACCGTGCTCCAGATAAACGTGAGATTCAACTTTCAAGCGTCTTAATCTGGAAAACAAAACTTTCAGGTGATTTTTTTTGTGGGAACGTTAATTAGCAGGAGCTCTGTCTAGCGAGCTCGGTCAGGGGCAGCAGGGCCATGACCCATAAGCAGCTGGCATGCCGGAAGCCGGCCGGCAGCAAGCGGAAAAGCACGTCGTAGATTGCTGCACATATGCATATGCTTACCAGTCCCACTCGGCGTGGATCTGGCGGAAGTCGACTTCGTCCTTGACGACGCGGCGGCGGCGGGTGAAGAAGAGCATGTTGCCGTAGGAGAACCAGAGCTGGAAGGTGAGCGAGCGGAGTGCCAAGAGGAGCAGCAGGTGGAGGCACCACGACGAGCCCAGCGGCAGGCTCCCCGTCTCCCTCCACGCCTGCGCCACCAGAGGCCCGTACAGCAGGTACTGCGCACATACATCGGTCGAAACAAACAAGCAAAAACAAAGATCAGTAATCTGCTGCGTACGTCGTGTACCGATGATGATGAGCAAGAGATAGCTAGCGTCAAGCTAACAGCAATGGCGGGTGCAGCGGATGAATCAGACAGGCAGTGCTTGCTTGCCTTGTAGGAGCCGAGGCTTGCCCATGGCCAGGAGGCCAGCGGAGCACCCATGCCCAGGCCCTGCCAGGAAGAGCGCTGCTGCAGCTAGCTCTGAGTTGGGGTGCTCGTGACCGTGAGCGAGAGGTGGCCGGGGAGAGAGTCTGTGGCTATGTGCTGGGACGACGATGTCTGTCGCCTCGAATGTGTCTTGGACGCCACCCCGTCCCTATTTATAGAAGACCAGTTGCAAAAATGGCAGAGGTACTTAGTAATTAAAAAAGGGACAGTTGTTGTTGCTCCCTTTTCCCACTAACCCAGGTTTCAGTTGTTTATCACTGTTCACTTAGAACTTATCAGCTCGCCTTATCAGGCATGATATAACGTTTTTCTCCCATAACAAAACAGCATCAGCAGACTTATCAGCCTTAAAAACCATCAGCCGAACAGCCCGATGTTTCTAGTATATCAAAAAACGTTCCTTAGAAAACTAGAAGCTACAGTAGGATCCTGTTGATTCTTGCTTCTAGATAAAAACAACAACAACGATAGATCAGTTTTTAAGACAAAAGGTCACTCATGCTTTTGTATTTCAAAAAGCAAACAAACATTCGAGTTCATATAAGTTTTTGGCATTGACGCTAGAACAAAGTGCAGACTCAAGCCTAGCCAAGGTGCTTATTACAGCTTTCAAACGCCTGAAGATTATCATTCTTTCGTTCCTGGCATCGATGGCGACTAAGGCCCTGTTTGGGGCAGTGTTTGCTTAGCTTCTGAGCCCAATAAACAAATAATCCTGCACAAACGCCCTACGATCAGGGCCTGGTCGCGAACGCACTCCTGCGATCTCAGGTCGCCTGCAACATATCCGAAATCGTGAGCCTTACCCCGCGTTTCCGAAATCACGAACACTTTTCCTCTCCCTGCCCCTCTCTCCCGACCCGAGCGGTCCCGTGCCCGTGCCCGACACCATCCTCCCGAGCTCGGCCTCTCCCGTTCGCTCCCTCCCCGGGGCCGCCTACCTCTCCGCCACCGCCTCCCATTCCCCAACGCCGGCCCTCCCCTCCCCCTCCGCCGGTGCTCCAGCCAAGGCGCCGGCGGCCCTCCCCTCCCCTCCTTCGGATCTACAGCAAGGGCGCCGGCTCCCCTCCCCTCCCTTCCGCCGGAGGTCCAGCAAGGCGCCGGCTTCCCTTCCCTCCCCTCCGACGTTTCTGTAGCAAGGGCTCCGGATCTCCGACCTCGACGACCTCCACCGCCTGCTGCCCTCCCATCGCCACCACCGGCTGCCGTCCAGCAAGGTGAGCACGCAAGCTCTTCTGGTAGTTGCAGGGCATGTCATTTTTTTCTACCTCATAGCGCAATTAGGCAGTAGTGTTGCTAGAAATTCAGATTTGTCGCACTTTATAGATGGAAAAAGCAGCAAAACCTCAAGCAAAATGGGATCCTTTTGTCGCCAAAGTTTTCAATGAAATATGCGTAGAAGAAGTGCTTGCCCATAACAGGCCATACAATTGCTTGAATAGTGTGGGTTATGCTAATTTGGTGAAGAAGTTCTTTGAGCGAACAAAGAGGCCATATGACAAAGAGCAAACGAAGAACAGATGGGATGTACTGAAAAAGAAACATGCACAGTGGAAGACCTTGAACATGAGAGCCACTGGGTTGGGAAGGGATCCTGTGACCGGATGTATTTCTGCCAGTGATGAATGGTGGGCAGAACAAAATGCGGTGAGTAGTTGAGACGTCATCTTTTGTATTTTAGTACTCATCGGCATGTCATCCTCTAATTGTTATCATTTAATGTTTCAGGCTATGCCAGGATGTATAAGTTTCAAATCTGCAGTTCTTGAGCACGAGGACATGATGCGGATAATGTTTGATGCTATTAGCGTGACTAATGAGACATCCTATGTTCCTGGAAGTGGTCATGATGATGGAGAGGGTGAGGAGCATGAGGCTGGTCATGGTGATGGTGATAGTGAGAGAGTCGAAGGGAGAGGTTCACCACATGTCACACCAAATGCTAACAAAAGGCCAGCTCAAGGTTCCCCCTCTGGAAAGAAAAAGAAGACATATAGAGATCAACTTATGAAGAGGTTGGTCGACACATATGAGAAGAAGGCCCAAAGTAGTAAAAATTCAGCAACTTCTCATGCGGTTGATCATGTTAGAGATGAGATTGGGGCTATGTTTGAGCAAGTCATTAACGATGGTGCTGAAGAAGGGAGTGATGAACACTACTATGCCACCCAATTTCTTAAGAAAAAGGAAAACCGTGATGAGTTCATTACTTTGAAGACACCGAATGGGAGGCTTAATTGGCTGAGGCGGGCATGGGAGGACCAGAAAAATTAGTGTTGTTATGTAGTAAAATAAATTGTTCAATTCCAGACATTATTTGATGTTTTATGTAATGGGCACATTATTTGATGATTTATGTTATGACTTTGCTTGTGCGAATAATTATTTCATGTATATGCTTTCTTTGTTCCTTTGCTCATGCTTCATAATGTGTACCTATTTTAGGTGCTGAAATCAATATGAGCATCTCCAGTGATGAGGATGCAATTCAGGATGAATCAGGTACTGATGAGGATTTCATGGTTGCATATATTGCATTGGAATTGATGGGCTCAACTAGCAGTGTTGCAAAGAACAAGGAGGTGGTTCCGGATGTACCAGTCATGACAGGGATACAGTGGGTTGAAATCCAACTAAATGATAGAGTCCAGTGCTACAACATGTTTAGAATGACAAGGTCAGTGTTCCATCGCCTCCATCGGACTTTGATTCAGAATTATGGCTTGAGATCAACTAGTGATATTTGTACCAAGAAAGCCTTAGGCATGTTTTTGTGGACACGTGGTGCACCTCAATCGTCTAGACAAGTCACAAATAAGTTTCATCATTCATTAGAAACTATCAGTAGAAAGTTTAATGAGGTACTTGACTCAATTTGTAGATTGTCTATTGACATCATAAAACCTAAGGATCCACACTTTGGTACAGTTCATCCAAAACTGCAGCAAGCTAGGCTCTAGCCTCATTTCAACGATTGCATAGGCGCCATTGATGGTACACACATACCTGTAACTGTACCAAAAAGTGAATAGGCAAAATACATTGGACGACATGGTTATGCTTCACAAAATGTCATGGCGGTTTGTGACTTCGATATGCGGTTCACATTTGTAGTCACGGGTTGGGCTGGATCTGCTCATGACACTCGGGTATTTTTGGATACTTTAGTCACCTACAAGGATAAATTTTCACATCCACCTGAAGGAAAGTATTACCTTGTTGATTCTGGGTATCCTAATAGAAAAGGATATCTAGCACCTTACAAGGGACAAAGGTATCATGTGCCCGAATGGCAACATGGTCGTCATGCAGTGGGATCGAAGGAGGTGTTCAACTATGCTCATGCATCCCTCCGAAATGTGATTGAGCGGTCATTTGGAGTTCTCAAGATAAAGTGGCGCATTCTCTTGCAGTTACCTAGCTATCCAATTGAGAAGCAATCAAAGATTATCGTTGCTTGCATGGCTCTTCATAATTTCATTAGAAACAATGCCATAAATGATGAACATTTTGAAACCTATGTGGAAGACAGTAGTGGTGTTGGGTCCCAAGTTCCTTTAGCTGATGGTAGTGGTTCGGCGGATGGTATGGATATGGGTGCTTTCCGTGATGCTATTGCTAATGCGTTGGTTGGGTGATTCATTGTTAGAAACTTGAGTATTTTGTAGCAATTACATTACCCAAATGGATGTTATTTTTTACTATTATTATACATTGCAACTTAATAGAACCATATTGCTATCTCAAACTTTAAAAATATTCCCACCATTGCCTTCAGATCATTGTGACAAACCAAAAGAGGTATCATCAGCCTCAGGGGTACATAGGTCAATTTACATCCAGGACAGATAATGTACCAGAAATAATCAGGACAGCCAAACGCCCAGCTTATTCAGACAGCAGATTCTCCATAAGCCTGCTCAACTTATAAGCGAGACTCAGAAAAGCTTAAACAAAAAGGGCCTAAGGACTAAGCACCCAATAATGATGGATTAGTTTTTAGTCTGATTTCGATGATTTTTGTAGAGTTTTTTATGATTCTTATCTTAACAAGAAAAACAGGGGGGACAGAACCTGCCACATGGTCTTAATTTGGCAGTCAGCTGCTCAAGTGCTGAGCTCTAGCGTGCTTTTCAATTAATTGAGTAATAAATAGTAGCACGGTGAACATTCGTACTTTTACCTTTTCAAGCTTGTTGACGTGTGCGGATGGAAGTAAAATTTCAAAAGTAGTTCTTCCTCCGTCCGTGAAAGAATGCAAATGGAGGGTGGGAGCGTTATCGTGAAAGAATACAAATGAAGGGGTGACAGGTCTATGAATGTGACCCGAGTAGCTGTCGTCCGTGTCTCTTGGTCCCACCATCCAAAAAAATCTCCTTCCACAGCGCTTTCCTCACCACCACACGTTCTACAGCTCGCATGTCATCCTCATCCACTCGACTCTCCTCCACCGCCCGCAACTCCATTGACCGCGCCGCCTCCCGCAATCTTCCACCGCATCTCCCTCAGCTCGCTTGACCGCACCGCCTTCTCCATCTTTCGTTGCATCTCCCTCTTCCCCTTCTCCATCCTTAGGCCTCGCGCGTCAACAAGGATGGCTAGATCTCGACGCCGCCCTTTCCGCACCCATGGGAGCTAGATCCAGCGGGTTAGGCGCTCCACGCATCGAGGTGCGAAGCTGGCCAGCAGCAGCGATGGGAGCCCCGAGCGCCCAGTTAAGGTGTTGGTCATCGGTGGCAATGCGGGCGGTGGCGCTGATGGGAGCCCCATGTGTGTCCCACAGGGGCAATGACGGAATCCCAAGATCCATCGGCAAGATTGGGGAAGGCGATGCCCCCAACATGTGAGACAGGATTGGGGAAGGCAGTGCGAGCTCCGTGCCTGTCCTCAAGATGTGCGACGGGATTGGGGAAGGCAGAGCGAGCTCCGTGCCTATCCCCAAGATGTGCGACCGTGGTACAAGACAGAAGGGACCCGTGAAGCTAGGGGCCGGTGGCGGCGACGGGAGCCCGGAGCACGTCCTCAACATTGGGCGTAATCGCCTTTGCGTCGATCACCTCGGCTAGTTGTATGTCCTTAACTCGGAAGATGAAGGCATCGGCATGGAGACGGGACTTTATGTCCCTGATTCGGAGGAGGAAGATGGACATGGCCATGGCTGTGAGCGTCGACATTTTTGTCGACGTGCTGGGCTGCCCGGTGGTGATGTTGGTGTGTGCTACAACCGTGGACGTGCAGTGGTGGCGTCTATAGCCAGCAACATGGCCGAGAAGATGACCATGGCCGTGAATCTAGTCGTCGAGGCTGCCTCGATCTAGGCTGTTGTGGACGTCCCTATGGGGGATGTCGCCGCCGTCGCGAACAAACTACACCTAGAGATGGTTCAACACTTGAAGGTACAGCTTGCCGGGATGGAACCCCTCTTCCACGGGACCTTTCTCAACATCCTTAAAATTTATTTGCATTCATGCTTCCAACCATAGTGATATGTGCATATTTGTGACGATGAGGTGTTGCTTTTGGGTTGATCTTTTGGTCATGTGCATATCTGTGATGATGAAGTAAGTGTCGCTTTGTGTTAATCAGTAGGTCATGTGTGATGATGAAATGATATGTAAGTATGCTGGTGTGCATGGTTTGGTTTGAACTTGTTGGAAAAAAATATTGGCTTTTGGGTAGGAGTTATGCTACTGATCTAGTATGTGGTGACCAACCTTGAGGATTTAGTTGTAATTATGATGGGGTTGTTTCCTTGTGAACTATGCTACTAAATTAACTACCTTAATTTCGGCTTTAGTTTGTGGTGAGCAGCCTTGTGGCATTAATTAGTTGTATTTGTGATGAGTTGTTTTGTTGCAAATTATTCTACGACATTAACTACTTTGATGTTGGATTATGGAGAATGCACATTGCAATTTAAAAGGAAGCCAAAACCATTGTTGTAAAGAGGAAGTGCAGTTTTCTCTCGAAAGACGTGAAAAGACTTGTGAACATGTGGGCTCCTTTCTGATTTTTTTGTGTCTGGTCACAAGTTCTAATTAAACCGTTGATTAATTTTTTATTCTCTAATACAACACATAGCATGCCCTTACAAAAGTAGGTCTCGTTGATATTCTGAAACAAGAACACATATGTACATTTTGAAGCACTGGACAACACACTAGTAGCAAACACCTTTGTACATGCAACACACTACCAGCAAACACATTTGTACATGCAGCACACTACCAGCAAACACCTTTGTACATGAGCACACTAACACTGCATTCAGCAAAATGTTGAGTTCTAAACACTAAGCAACTAGGCATTTAGGGACTCCATCACACTCTCATATAGTTGACGGTCACCATTGAGGCTCTTTGGAAGCATGCCTAGGGCCTCCAGCCTATGTTTGTTCATGTGAGGGATCTTGTATTTGTTCCCTCCACTGGCCTTCATCACCTCAATCATGCAACCTTGCAGTGTTAGGAAGACATTTCTAATCGCTCTGTGGTCATAGTTTTCATATTCATTCTTAACATTGGCAATTAAGTCATTCATATTGTTAGAGATCGTTGTGTATGTCAATGACTGTAGAGATGCAAAGAACCCCAGATCTAAGACATTCATATCAGGGGAGTTAGGGGGCTGGTTCATGAGGCGGATATTAAGCCCAATGTGGGCTACTGCTTGTGCAAATTCCTCATCATTAACTGGGATATGAGTCCTGGCATTGTCCTGCTGAATCCAAATAGTTTGGTGGTGTTGATATCGAGGCCAACGATCTCTAATTGCTGGTAGGAGTTTAGTAATCATATAGGACCTTATTGTGACTCTGTCAACCTTCATTGTCTTATTGATTGGTGTCCCCCTTGCTCTGTTACCACTTCTTTTTTTTGCTGGTTCCTACACCAATTGGCAAACATGTTAGCTTCCAAAGCAAACCATAGAAACTAATTGAAGCAAAAAAAGCATATAAGTTCATGTACCTCTCTTATAAAAGGCCATATGCCTAGTTTGCCATCAAACGTGCAGTTCCCTTCGTCATCATACTGAGGATTGGCTACTACACAGAAGAACATTTCCTTTTCAATATAATTCTTGTTCCACACAGTCCTATGTGGGTCCTCTTCATCTTGAGTCATGTAGTAGGTCACATCTTTTCTTGTTTCGTTGAGCCACTTCTCATCTTGGTGTATGATGTTCTTCATTTCCTTGAACTTTGGCTGAGTTTGCAATGTACGCTGCTCTAACATTGAAACACACCACCGCAGCCTTTCCTTTTTGTTTTCCTCCTTTAAATATGGCTTCAATGAGTTGGAGTGCCGTCTTAGGAACCCATCTTTGAAGATCTGATGTACTGTGGTTTTTTTTCATACCTAGAGCTTGAGCTAGAGACCTTATGGTATGCCTTCTATGCAATGGAATGGTCTCTACTTGTGAGGTGTTGATTTCAACCTTTTTGCGGCCACAGTTCTTGGGCTTTCTTGAACTAACATCAACCGGCACTGCATTAGCACGACATTGTTTTGCTTGTCGCCAAATACGCCACACTGCATGTCGATTGACATTAAATAATTTAGCAACCTCAGTTGTAGTGTTTCTCTTTAGTTTTCCTCGGTTGCTTTTCTCCAGCAATGCTTCATATATCTGTTGCCTTTGAGCTACAGTAAGATCCTTTGACCTTGTCCTAAAATTTCCATTTGCTGGTTCATAATCTTCGTCACTGGAGTCAGATAACTCTTCCTGATCAAAGACGATGTCCACCTCATTAGCATAGACGCCATACTCATCATTTCCTCCATGGTTGGGATGTAGTCATCATTAACTACAAAAATATAGGTGCTGATTGTGTTCATCTGGAACTAAACAAATGTACATCCATTTATTGTTTGATACCTTAGTTTAACTTGTTTTTAATCATTATAATCTACATTTGTGGAATGTGAAATTTATTAACAATTGATAGCTAAACGTACATTATTCATATATTTTGCAGGAACTTCTTTACTGGACATGGTACTACATGCAGTGTGGGCACTGGTTGGAGGTACTGTGTACGTAATTGTTCATCCTAAAGTCTCTATTGGACAGGGTACCACATTGAACCACTAACTCATCAACAAATAAACCTTCAATATGAGATAAATTATGTCTAGTACAATCTGATTATGTGCTATAGCTTTCAATACAATGTCATATAGTACTTTGATTAAGTAACTCTACATTGAATTTATTCCTGAGCATGCATGTATGTACCCAATGACTCATAAAGGATCTTCACTTAGCCATTGTGTTTTCTACTAAGCAGTAATAAAAAAAACATGTAGGCAAAGTATGGAAGAAAATACATACAAACAAAAACACTTACAATGGTCTAGATCTGGTTGATAGGAAGCATGTAAGTTGAGATAAAAAAGATCACTATAAACATCAAAGTTGCCATTTCCATCTGCACTAATACCTTCGTCCCCTATAGCTATGTCATCATCTCCAACAAAAACATGGAAATGCTCTTCATCATGTGTAGGCTGCACATTAAGGTCTGGTATGGCTTCTCTTTCCCCATCTAGTAGGTGGTGTTCATCAAGAGCAGGTGAGTTTTGTGAGGTTGGTGTACTCCAATAACTTAGATAAGTGAAGAGACAAGCACCTGTGCTGATTATTTGGTTTTGCCCTCCAGTAATCTCAACTCGAACAAGATTATCTCGATGTGCATCATGGATCTGGAATAGATCATCCTCATCTTCAGGCTGCTTCTCGTTGAGGCCTGGTAAGGTCTCTCCCTCGTTAGGTGGTGGATTGTTCAAATCTAAAGCCCTGGGTTCAATGGAAGAGGTGAAGAAAGATGCTGAGGCAGTCATCGCCAGGCTTTTATAAGCCAAGGAAGGAGTAAATGGTGTGAAAGCATCTAGGCCCCTAGTTGGGTTTCGGTGATTAATGACAATACGTGATTACTGTGACTAACAAGTGTTTTGCAGAGGCAATTAAGTTAGGTCACGGTAGTGGAGATCGATTGGGCAATCACGGTGGTCATGCCCCTACCATGGAAATCGTTTCGGTTTTCAAAGGATGGACGATAAGGTTAAGGATGAATTAGTTCTAAGTGTCGATTGGAGTTGGAGAGACACTTAGAGTAGTTTAGGACTTTGTTTTTACTTTGGCCGTACTATTAAGGGGGGTATGGATGGGTAGCTTGATCTAGGTGAGTCTAGTGAGTTAGAAGTGGTGCACACTTGCTAAATCTAGCACTAGGTAGCTCCAAAATGGCCCTTAGATCCAATGGAGCAAACTTCATTCACATATGATCGAAAGTTGGAAGTGAATGGAGGGTCAAATACTGACCGGACGCTGGTTCCGGGTTGACCGAACGCTGGCGCAGAGTCCGGTCAGTTCATTTGACCAAGGTGATATCGTCTGGTGCGACCGGACGCTGAGAGGTGAAGTGACCGGACGCTGAGAGCCAGCGTCCGGTCGACTCTAGTAAGGTTCCAAAGAGGGAAAGTCACGACCGGATGCGTTCGGTCATTGCTGATCGGACGCTGGCCAGTGTCCAGTCACACTTTAAACACTAGAGTTCGGGGTGTACTGACCGGAGCGTCCGGTCACCCCGCAGAGGCACATAACGGTTCATTTTTAGCCCATGTTATAAATACCACCTCCATTCGTGTGTGGGGGTACTTTTACTCATTCCAACAGCTGAGAAACACCTTAGAGAGTGCCAAGAAGAGCAAGGTCCTAGTGAGGTGATCGAGATTGTAGAATCCCAAAGAGAGCCCTCATTAGTGAGATCAAGAGTAGCAAAGTGTGCATCCACCCTTCTCATTAGGCTTATCGTGGTCAAGTGAGAGTCCATGCTTGTTACTCTTGGTGATCGCCATCACCTAGACGGCTTGGTGGTGATTGGGAGCTTGGTGATCATCTGGTGAGCTTGTGGATGACCCAACTCAAGTTGTGAGCGGTTGTGGGTGATTCACCGCGACGGAGTGTCGAAGAATCAACCCGTTGAGAGCACTTGATCCTTGCGCAGATCAAGGGGGAGCTACACCCTTGCACGGGTGCTCCAACGAGGACTAGTGGGGAGTGGCGACTCTCCGATACCTCGGCAAAACATCACCGCGTTCTTCCTCCTCTCTTAATTTTGAGCATTTACTTTGAGCAATTCAATTCTTGTCATTTACATTCTTAGAATTGTCATGCTAGAGTAGGATTGGAACATAGGTTGCAAGTCTTTTATGCGGTAGAATAATTAGAAACACTTTTTAGACACAAGGGGTTAATTGGGCTAACCGTAGGATTTAATTATTACAAAGAAATTTAGAATTAGCCCATTTCACCCCCCCCTCTTGGGCATCTTAATCCTTTCAATTGGTATCGGAGCCTCGTGCTCACGTATTTAGGCTTAATCGCCTAGTGAAAGATGTCTCACGGGGATGGATCTCCTCCTATCTTCGAGGGGGATGATTTTCCATATTGGAAAATCCACATGGAGGCGTATCTAGAAGCTCTAGATGTTGGAATACTTAGAGCCGCCTCACAAGGTTTCCCAAAACCTCGGGATGCCACACATCCACAAGGCGATGAGTTGAACTACGAAAAATGAAATGCAAAGGCTAGAAACACCATATTTAGAGGCCTTTGTAAAGATGTGTTCAACCGGATGAGGAACCACAAAGACGCCCAAGCACTATGGTCGGACGTTTGTGCGCTCCATGAGGGAACAAAGAGTGAGCGTGAGAAACGCTATCATCTTATCATGAAAAAGCTTAACTCTTTTGAAATGCTTCCCAAAGAATGTGCTAATGAAATGTATTCACATTTGAATATTCTTGTAGAGGAAGTCAATGGGCTTGGACTCACTCAAATGCAACCATCCGATGTTGTAAGAAAGATCTTGAGTGTCCTCCCCATTGACAAATATGGGCATATTGTGACCGTGCTACATCAAGGTGATCTTTCCACCACTACACCGACACAAATCTTGGGAAAGATCAATGCTCATGAGATGTACATGCACATCACACCTCAAGATGGCTCATCCTCTACAAAGAAGAAAGAAAAAGATTTAGCATTCAAAGCTAGCCAAGAAAAGGGCAAAGCAAGACTTGAGTATGAGAGCTCAAGTGATGATGAATTTGATGATGCAAGCCTTGCTCTCATGGTGAAGAAAACCGCCAAGATGCTAAAGAAGCTCAACAAGAGTAGCATCAAGTTCGATGGCAAGAAGAAGTTCTTCACAAGCTCTAGAAGGAAGCCAATCTCTGAGATGGATTGCTACAATTGTGGAGAACTTGGTCATCTAGCACACCAATGCACCAAGCCCAAGAAAGACAAATTCAAGAACAAGAACAAGGGCAAGAAAGATGACTCAAGCAATGAAGATGAAGATGAGAAGAAAAAGAATAAGCCATACAAGAAGAGAGATGGCAAGAAGAAGGACTTTCACAAGAAGAAGAAAAGTGGAAAGGCTTACATCGTCGGTGATTGGCTCACGGACATTGATTCATCTAGTGGATCATCCGATGATGATAGTGACGATGAGAAGGTGGCCACTATTGTTATTGACTCTTCATCTTCACCGCCACCACCATCATCATCCTCTACACACCTATGCCTTATGGCCAAGGGTGAACGCAAGGTAACAAATGATGATGATAGTAGTGGTGATGAACATGCTAGTAATGATGATAGCGATAGTGATGATGATGAATATGAGTCACCTTCATATGATGATCTTGCTAGATTGCTCAAACAATACACTAAGATTATTATAAAGACTAGAGCTAATAATGAAAAGCTAGAGGCTAAAAATGATTCACTTTTAGCTAAATGTGATATAGCCGAAAAGGCTAGTGTTGAGTTTAGAGAAGCAAATGAAGCTGTGTCATCCAAACTCAAGGAGCTCAAATCTTCTAAGAGCTTAAAGATAAACATGATGAACTTGAGAGGATGCATAAGGAGCTCATCACTAGCCATAATATGCTAAAAGATGAATATACTACTCTCAAGATTAATCATGATAATCTTATTATTGCTCAATAATATTTATCCAATGAGCCATATGATGCTACTAACAATGTTGTTAAGATTGATATAGCCACATCATGTGATGATTTGATCTTTGAAAGCATCAAGCAAAGTTCTAGTAGTAAGGACAAGCAAGTGGTTGAGGTCAATGATTATGATGAGTTTGTCAAGCTCAAGAATGACAATGCAAAGCTCAAGAAAGATCTTGAAGAAATCAAAAGCCACAACACCATTGTGCTAGAAACTCTTGATCATGATGGTGATTTGATTCTTGAGAATGAGAAGCTCAAAGAAGAAAACAAGAAGCTCAAGGAAGAGAAGAACCATGATGCTCTCAAGGAAGAAAACAAGAAGCTCAAGTTGGAGAAAGAGCATCTCAAAATTGGATTGAGCAAGTTCACTAGAGGCAAGCATCTTCAAAGTGAGCTACTTATGAACACCGTCATGAAGATGGATAGAACTGGCATTGGGTACATGGCAAACAAAGAGAAAAAGGCTCAAGCTCAACAACAACAAAATCTAAAGCCAAAGAGATGCTTTGAGTGTGGACAAGAAGGCCACTTTGCTCATGAGTGTCAAACTCCACCACCACAACCCTTGCCCAAGCATGCTAAACCTTTTGCCTTCAATGCTCACTACATGCTTAAAAAGGATTCTAGTGGGAAAATAAAAGTCATGTTCTTAGGACCTCCCAACAAGAATAGGCCTAAAAAAATTTGGGTTGTAAAGTCACTTGTTGAGAAGGTGAAGGGCCCTCAACAAGTTTGGGTTCCTAAAGCTTGATCTCTTGTATGTAGGTGAACTACAAGATCGGTGGAAGTTATTGGGTTATTGATAGTGGTTGCACACAACATATGACCGGTGATCCTCGTATGTTCACCTCACTAGATGAAGAAGTAGATGAATAAGAAAGAATCACATTTGGAGATAATTCAAGGGGCAAGGTTAAAGGATTGGGCAAAGTGGCAATATCAAATGATGATTCAATTTCAAATGTGCTATATGTTGCTTCACTGAGCTTCAACTTGCTATCCGTTGGACAATTATGTGATCTTGGTTTCCAATGCTTGTTTACCGAGAAGAAAGTTGTTGTATCTAAAAAGGATGATGATCAAGTGATATTCAAAGGATTTAGATACAACAACCTATATCTAGTGGATGTCACTTTTAAAGATGCTAACTTGAAGACTTATCTATTCACCAAAACAACACTTGGGTGGCTATGGCATAGAAGACTAGCTCATGTTGGGATGAGCTCACTTAAGAAGCTAATGAAGAATTATCTAGTGAGAGGGTTGAAGGTTGTGAAGTTTGAGAATGACAAGCTTTGTAGTGCATGTCAAGCCGGTAAGCAAGTTGCAAATACTCATCTAACCAAAGCTTTCATGTCAACCACAAGAGTGCTAGAGCTCCTTCACATAGATTTATTTGGACCAACAACATACAAGAGTTTGGGAGGAAATCTTTATTGTCTTGTGATTGTTGATGACTATTCAAGGTATACATGGGTATTCTTCCTTTATGACAAATCCGAAGTTGCATCTTGCTTCAAGAAGTTTGCCAAGAGAGCACAAAATGAATTTGAAGTGGAGCTCAAAAAGATTAGAAGTGACAATGGGAAGGAATTTGACAACACAAATATAGAAACCTATTGTGATGAAGTTGGAATCAAACATGAGGTCTCCGCAACATATACTCCTAAATAAAATGGTGTAGTTGAGAGGAAGAACCGGACATTGATCACTCTTGCAAGAACAATGCTTGATGAGTACAACACCCCCGAAGCTCTATGGGCAGAAGCAATCAACACCGTATGCTATGCATCCAACAGCCTATTCCTTTAAAAGTTCTTTGGCAAGACACCTTATGAGTTGCTCAATGGGAAGAAGCCGGACGTCTCCTTCTTTAGGGTGTTTGGTTGCAAATGCTACATCTACAAGAAGCGGCAACACATAGGGAAGTTCCAAAGACGTTGTGATATTGGTTTTCTTGTTGGTTACTCATCAAAGTCCAAAGCATATAGAGTATTTAATCATGCCACCGGCTTGGTTGAAGAAACATGTGATGTGGAATTTGATGAATCTAACGGCTCCTAAGGAGCACATGAGAATCTTGATGATGTAGGTGATGAACCATTGAGGGAGGCTATGAAGAACATTCCGGTTGGAGACATCAAGCCTAAAGATGATGAAGATGATGTACAAGTGATTGATCCACCCTCTTTATCAAATGTGCCACAAGATGGTGAAAAAGATGGGAGAGTAGAAAATAAAGATACTCATATCTCCCATGAGCAAATGGTGGTAGAAGCATAAGATATTGATGCTCCACAACCTCCTCCTCAAGTGGTCAATAGAAGAAATACACCTCTACTACAAGATCATCCACAAGATCTCATCATAGGAAGTCCATCACAGGGTGTAATGACTCACTCACAAAAACTTGCTTCATTTATTGCTTATCACTCTTTTGTCTCTTGCTTTGAGCCTACTAAGGTTGAAGAAGCTCTTCAAGATCCGGATTGGATAAATACCATGCATGAAGAGTTGAACAACTTCACCCGCAATGAAGTGTGGACTCTTGAAGAGCGGCCAAAAGGTGCAAGAGTCATTGGAACAAAGTGGGTGTTCCGGAACAAGCAAGATGATCAAGCGTATTTGTGAGGAATAAGGCAAGACTAGTAGCAAAGGGGTTCTCTCAAGTTGAATGTTTGGATTTTGAAGAGACCTTTACACTGGTTGCAAGACTAGAAGCCATTCGTATCCTCCTTGCATATGCATCTCATCATGATATGAAACTATATCAAATGGATGTGAAAAGTGTATTTTTAAATGGTTTTATTAATGAACTAGTCTATGTTGATCAACCTCCCGGGTTTGAAGACCCTAGATATCATAATCATGTTTATAGGTTGTCCAACGCATTATATGGGCTTAAGCAAGCCCCAAGAGCTTGGTATGAACGCCTTCGAGACTTCCTCATTGAGAAGGGCTTCACCATTGGGAAGGTCGACGCCACATTATTCACCAAGAAGCTTGATGGGCATATCTTCATTTGTCAAGTGTATGTTGATGATATCATCTTTGTATCATCAAATGAAGATTCTTGTAAAGAATTTAGTGAATTGATGTCGAAGGAGTTCGAGATGTCAATGATTGGAGAGCTTATATTCTTTCTTGGTTTTCAAGTCAAGCAAATGAGAGAAGGGATTTTCATCTCTCAAGAGAAATATACAAATGATCTTCTCAAGAGATTTAAGATGGATGAATGTAAGCCAATCAAGACACCAATGCCAACTAATGGACATCTCGACCTAGATAAGGGAGATAACAAGGTTGATCAAACTCTCTACCGCTCTATGATTGGTAGCTTGTTATATTTAACCGTATCTAGGCCCGGCATCATGTTTAGTGTGTGTATGTGTGCTAGATTTCAAGCTAATCCTAAGGAAACTCATTTAATTGCCGTAAAAAGAATCCTTAGGTATCTTAAGCACACATCAAGCATTGGCCTTTGGTATCCCAAAGGAGCTAGATTTGAATTAATTGGCTATTCCGATTCGGATTATGCCGGATGCAAAGTAGATAGAAAAAGCACATCCGGAGGATGCCATTTGCTTGGTAGATCACTTGTGTCTTGGTCCTCCAAGAAAGAAAATAGTGTGGCCTTGTCCACCGCCGAAGCGGAATACATTGCCGCGGGTGCTTGTTGTGCATAAATACTTTATATGAAACAAATTTTGCTAGACTATGGTGTAGTTCTAGAGAAGGTACCTCTTTTGTGCGATAATGAAAATGCGGTAAAACTTGCAAATAATCTGGTTCAACACTCTCGCACCAAGCACATAGATATTCGCCATCACTTTCTTAGAGATCATGTTACAAAGAATGATATATCATTAGAATGTGTAAGGACCGAGGATCAATTGGTGGATATCTTCACTAAACCGCTAGATGAGGCAATATTTTATAGATTATGGAATGAGCTCAATGTTCTTGATTTTAGCAACTTTACTACAGATGAGCTTGTGTTGTCCCTTGCATTGCATTGTAAAATACAACATGTTTAATCTTTGGTAATACATATAGGGCTTGTCTAACATGGTTAAGATAACCGCCGAAAAGCGTGTGAAGAAGCTTAACCTTAGATCAAACTTGACAAGCAACTAGATTTACTTTCAAGTATTGCATTGCATATGCATGATTGTTGTTTGTCATTTATCTTAAATTGCCCTCTTATTGCCTATTTTCTTAAAAAGATTTATAGTCTAAGGTAAAATATTTTTGAAAAATATGAGGGTTTGAGATAGGTCACTCACATCAGTCCCAATTGGTGTTTATTTGGATCTTATTTGAGTTGGGACTTGATTGGGAACAGGCAGCACGAAGGACTTTGAAGATTTGCTAAAGAAAGAGTGACCGGACGCTGCATCGGACTCTGATGTCCAGCGTCTGGTCAGTTCACAGGAGGTGAACAGTCACCGAGAAGGAGTGACCGGACACTGAAACAGTGTTTTCCCAGTGTCCGGTCAGATGGAGCTTCAGCGTCTGGTCGAGCAAGAAGGCGTCAAGGCAAGGTGACTGGACTCTGGCTATGTCCGGTCGGTGTCCACCGGACGCGTTCGGTCGCGATTCTAGAGGATTTGGACCTCTCTAGAATCGACCGGACGCTAGGTGGCAGCGTCCGGTTGCTGCCACCAGAGCGTCCGGTCAATAGGATTCGTGCGGCATACGAACTCTTTTCCTCTTTCCTTATCCAACTCCGTCAGGGGACTCATTTAACCGCAAGCCGCCGCGCTTTGTGACCTAATCCGCCGCACATCCAAGCTAGGAACAGCCCTCCTCACCGCGCCGCCGTGTACCTGAGCCCAAGCCGCCGCATTGCGCCTCCCCGCGGACCCCGCGCCATCGCTTGCCACGCCATCCTTTGTCGAGCCCGTGCACCACCGCAGTCGTAGCCTCCCCGCGCCAGCACATCTTCCAGCGCCACCGCCAGTAGCGCCTCCCCGCGGCCACTCTGTTCCCTTGCTAGCGCCGCCGTGCCCGCACGCCATTGGTCCCACACGCCACAGCACCACCGTGCCACCTCCTCACTGCTGTCCAGCTTCACCCGCGCCGTACGTCAACACCGTCTCCAGAACCCTAGCTGCCCACGCCAACATAGTGCAATCCACCTCGCCTAACCCTAACCCTAGCCGATTCGGTGGTTCCCCGCGTGTCGTGTCTCTTCTCTTCTCGGATCGCCGGTTCGTTAGGTAGCAAGCCCACGTTTCAATTTCATACCTAATTGCTTGCTTTCTTTGGGTTCCGTATCTCTAGATGGATAATTAAAATTATTTGTATATCCTATCTATTCTATCATGCAGCGAGTCAGTGTCGTTGAGGTCGCAGTGGCAGTTGTCAGTCAACTCGGGGACAAGCTCGCGAGTACGGATCGAGGCCAAGCCTCGAAAGTGTCAGCGGTAGTTGATCTTTGTCAGAGGCAAAAGCTCTTGTCAGATGGCTCGTGTGAAGAACGTCGGAGGTGGTCCAGGTGATGAGGATCCGAGGCGTCCGCCTCGCTTGCCTGTAGATCCAAAAGGCAAGGCGACGAAGAAGACTACAACCAAGAAGCGCAAGTACCCAGATGCAGAGACAGCTAGAGCAGCCGCAGTTGTAGAGGCCACGGAGCGTGCCGAGAGAGGAGGTGCTCGCAGTGGTGTTGTCATTGCAGACCAGCTTTCACCAGAAGCGAGGGCTACACTTGAGCGAGTTGAGCACCTTCATGGTGGTCCAGCTGGGACTCTCATGATTGGAGGATGGCGTGTTGCCATTGATGAGGGTCAGCCTCAGGGGGAGTCACAGCAGCAGGCACCGTCAGCAGAGCAAACTCAGGAGGGACAGTAGGCCAAGGAGATAGAGCAGGCACCTCAGCCACAGCTTCGTCGCTCTGGTCATACCCGTGCTCCGGTCACACCGAGGGCAGATACACAACGGAGGGGTTCTCGTCCACCGCCTAGACCACAGGATCCGCCTCCTGTGACACACTTGGACTTGAGGGCCGCCACGGCCAAGCAGGTGCAGCAGCTCAGATTTGTGGACTTTGAGCAGTGGTTCCCACCGAGGAGGGATGATAGAGCATCAAAGGGCTTCTACACACCACTCTAGGAGGATTTCTATGATGTGTATCTTAACGGTGGTGTTGTATTCAGATCTCAGCGAGTGTGCAACATAGAGTCTATTATTGCAGCAGCCGGAGAGCACATTCGCCCCTACCTTGCATATCTGCCGGGACTAACAGACTTGATTGGATAGACCAGATTATATGTTTCATCTTGGGTTCGTCAGTTCCATGCTTCTCTCTGGATTGACCCGCAGCATAACTATATTCACTTTGCATTCAGAGGCAGAGACTACCGGTTGACGAGCACTAGGGTCAGGGAGATACTTAGGCTTCAGGAGCAGACTGTCAGGTTACATGAGGTTTGCTATGGATAGACAGTACCCCCAGACGCCCTCATGGTGGTTTGGTGCCCCCTATGGACTTGGTTCGTCACTGTTTCACATAGCCCTTTGGCGAGGGGTCGCGTAGGAACCCCAGTGATCTTACTCCTACTGCTCGCGTGCTTGAGGCTGTCATGAGGAGGACATTGCTTCTGAGGATGGGGTATCACGAGGGCTTGACTCGCATACAGTTGTGGCTTATCAACTCTCTAATGCAGCAGACAGTATTTGACATCTAGGATCTTCTTCTATCAGAGATGGAGGACACTATTGCAGAGGGCTTCAGAGGTCGCAGGCAGCTGCCATATGCCCACTGGATCACTTTTCTTATTCACAGGGCAGTTACTGTGAGGCCACCAGAGATGCTTGCTGAGTACAGTGGTGCTACGATGGAATTCCCTGCATACAACATGACTCAGATGATCCGTCACAGCATGCCACAGGCACCTAGCCAGCCGCACCGTCGTCCTGATGTGCTGGAGTCTACAACCCAGCAGGATGAGATCATTAGGGGCATTGCAGCTACAGAGGAGGAGCAATTAGAGGCTCAGCGGGAGGGGATGGTCGTGAGCGACCCCAGTGACAGTTCTAATGATGACTACCAGCCCATTCCTCAGATGCCTGCACGTCGACATGATCATGAGGCCGGTAGCTCTAGTTTAGCTCCACCTGCACCGCAGACAGATCCCGCTCTTCTTGCCATACTTGAGCGGATGAGGCAGGATCAGGCTCGCTAGGCACAGGAGACAGCTGCTACTTTCGCACAGTTCCAGACTCGGCAGGACGAGTTTCAGAGACAGCAGCTAGCTATTCAGTAACAGACACAGGCTCTACAGCAGCAGCAGCAGGCCATGCATCAGCAGTAGATCCTCATGCAACAGCAGCTACTTGGATTTATGCAGCATGTTGTGACAGCTATTGGGGCTCCACCGCCACAGCCTTCGCCCCAGCTTGGTCAGACTGCCACTACTTCTATGACTCCAGCGTTACAGCCTAGTGGGCTTTAGAGTCAGGGACAGTCACCAGCACAGTTTGCTTCTCCTACAGAGCAGGTGTCCCAGTATTTTGCTTTGCCAGTGCTAGCCCCGCAGTTCACACCTTTTCAGATAGGCTTCACACCGGCTGAGATGTCCTTGCTGCTTGTGCTAGAGACCACAGTGTCTAGGAGCCTTGGTGCTTCCTTCAGTGAGTTGACAGGGCAGCCCACTCCTCCGTATTTACATGTCCCAGGTCCTTCTACAATTGCACCTATTACCGGGACTACAAAGACGCTCCCTTCCTTAGTGGCATCATCAGAGCCGGCTGCTTCAGTTATACCAGCACAGCCTACAGCAGCTCCAGTCCCTGATCCGACCCAGACTGCTACAGCATCGCTTCCAGCTACAGAGGGTCAGATAGCTCAGAGCTCCGGATCAGATGATGATGGCACCCGGTTCCAGCTCGCTCCTCGTACCTCAGCGCCTGGCTCGTCCGCTGCAGCCCCGCCGACCGACCCTTAGGTTTTGGTGTTTGACGCCAAAGGGGGAGAGGGTTCGAGTATGTTAGCCTTAGGGGGAGCGATATATCTAGGGGGAGCTTAGTTATTATATTAGCTTATCTATTACATTTGGAGTTTTTATGCGTGATACACTATTATGCATTCATCGTGTGTTTATATTTATGCATTAAACTATATTTATGTGATAGTGATATCTACGTGATAGTGATATATGATATGTGTGCTCTCTACTTTGAATTATTTATATGTCATATCACTTGTGCTATGCTCATTTGCCTTTGCTTCCGCGTTTTACTCCGATGCAAATGAGCTTCATTACTTGTACTTATGTTGATTTCATATCTTTTGAGTACATCATGTTGGCTTGGGTCATATAAGCTTGCCTAACACTTTTGTTCTTATTGCCAAAAGCTTATATGAACTAAGCATGTTAAAAACCTCATCTCTTTCACATACTCGAGGTAGTATTGTCATCAATCACCAAAAAGGGGGAGATTGAAAGCATCTAGGCCACTAGTTGGGTTTCGGTGATTAATGACAATACATGATTACTGTGACTAACGTGTATTTTGCAGAGGCAATTAAGTTAGGTCACGGTAGTGGAGATCGATTGGGCAATCATGGTGGTCATGCCCCTACGATGGAAATCATTTTGGTTTTCAGAGGATGGACGACAAGGTTGAGGATGGATTAGTTCTAAGTGTCGATTGGAGTTGGAGAGACACTTAGATTAGTTTAGGACTTTGTTTTTCCTTTGGCCGTACTATTAAGGGAGGTATGGACGGATAGTTTGACCTAGATGAGTCTAGTGAGTTAGGAGTGGTGCACACTTGCTAAATCTAGCACTAGGTAGCTCCAAAATAGCCCTTAGATCAAATAGAGCAAACTTCATCCACATATGATCGAGAGTTGGAAGTGAATGGAGGGTCAAATACTGACCGGACACTGGTTCCGGGTTGATCGGACGCTGGCGCAGAGTCCGGTCAGTTCATTTGACCAAGGTGATATCGTCTGGTGCGACTGGACGCTGAGAGGTGAAGTGACCGGACGCTGAGAGCCAGCGTCCGGTCGACTCCAGTAAGGTTCCAGAGAGGGAAAATCACGACCGGACGCGTCCGGTCAGTGCTGACCGGACGCTGGCCAGCGTTCAGTCACACTTTAAACACTGGAGTTCGGGGTGTACTGACCGGAGCGTCCGGTCAACATGACCAGAGCATCCGGTCACCCCGCAGAGGCACATAACGGTTCATTTTTTAGCCCATGTTATAAATACCACCTCCATTCGTGTGTGAGGGTACTTTTGCTCATTCCAACAGCTGAGAAACATCTTAGAGAGTCCAAGAAGAGCAAGGTCCTAGTGAGGTGATAGAGATTTGAGAATCCCAAAGAGAGCCCTCATTAGTGAGATCAAGAGTAGCAAAGTGTGCATCCACCCTTCTCATTAGGCTTGTCGTGGTCAAGTGAGAGTCCGTGCTTGTTACTCTTGGTGATCGCCATCACCTAGACGGCTTGGTGGTGATTGGGAGCTTGGTGATCATCCGGTGAGCTTGTGGATGACCCAACTCAAGTTGTGAGCGGTTGTGGGTGATTCACCACGACGGAGTGTCAAAGAATCAACTCGTAGAGAGCACTTGATCCTTACGCGGATCAAGGGGGAGCTACACCCTTGCGCGGGTGCTCCAACGAGGACTAGCAGGGAGTGACGACTCTCCGATACCTCGCCAAAACATCGCTGCGTTCTTCCTCCTCTCTTAACTTTGAGCATTTACTTTGAACAATTCAATTCTTGTCATTTACATTTTTAAAATTGCCATGCTAGAGTAGAATTGGAACTTAGGTTGCAAGTCTTTTGTACGGTAGAACAAATAGAAACACTTTTTAGGCACAAGGGGTTAATTGGGCTAACCGTAAGATTTAATTATTGCAAAGAAATTTAAAATTAGCCCATTTCACCTATGCTCTTGGCATCTTGTTCCTTTTATGGTGATATCTAAAAATTTGTAATCTTTGCTTGCAGCCACTTGAAAATGGCCCCAGCTGAAATGGCGCTGGATGACTTTTCGAAGTTAAATTAAGCTTGAATTTGTTGCGAGCCGTGAGCTATTTGGCATTATTCAGTTCCAAAGATAGATGCTTTACTTACCTGTGCATGCAAGGTGTAACAAAAATATTCTTATTGTATTGATTTTGTACTTTGGTCTTGAGTGCAATCATTTCCACTGTCAGCAGTGGCAGCGTGAGTGCGTTGCAGAGAATTGTGTTTATAGGGGCACATGCGTCATTTGTTCACTACCTTAGCGCTGCCTTGGAATGCTAGATTGAGCAAAGCTAATAAACTTAGCTATAAGGCAAGAGAGATCGTGAATAGACTAACATAGTAGATAAGTCATACAACAATAAATCAGTACTTTTCAGCGAATGAACAATGCTTTTCTCTCACAATAAATCAGCATAAGCATCAGCATAAGCCAAATTTCAGCGAAACGAACGACGAGGGTCGACACCCATCCTAGCGGCGCAGGAGGGCGATGGCTGTGGCGCGCCCAGGCAGAGCCGCGGTGGGCGAGCGCGCGCTGGCGTGCGGCGGAGGCGTGGCTGCGGCGAGCGTGCGTGGCGGGCGAGCGACGGAGGCGAGCACGCGCGGATGTGACCAGGACAGCAGGGGTCAGCGAGGCGGAGGTCTAGTGGGCTGGCACGCGGAGGTCACGGCTGCGAGAGATCACCGGCGGCAGCGAGCTCAGGCCGTCCACGGATGAGCGAAGGGCGGCGCACGGATGATGGTGGTCGGTGAGCTACGGGTGCGTTGTGGACGATGAGGATGGCATGAACATGAACGATGGCGTGGTCGCTAGACCTGAGCTCGCTCAGCTGTTTCTAGCGAGGTACTGCCCTATTCGCTTGGCTTATAAGCCGTATTTTTTCAGCCAACGAACAGTATTTTTCTCACAACAAATCAGTCAACAGTACTTTCAACCATGGCTCAGGACAGTAGATCAAAGGGCGTGCTAGTGGCGGGACCCATGACCTAGGCAACTGTGCAAGCACTCGGCCCTGCATGTTGCTCAGCTGTTTCTCCCTCTTCACTCTCTTCTGACTAGGATTTTGCTGACATGTGAGTGACGTGATCTTATTGCGCTTGCTCTAAGGGACTTGATTTTTTTCCAATGACCCTTTGTGCTCATACTAAATCTAGTCAGATCATTTTTAGAAGTTTCATAAAATTAACCACCGACTTTGTGCCGCCGAAAAAAACAAAACCTTCGCCGACCCTTCCGTCCCCAACTGGCCCCGAAAAAAATAAAAAATAAAACTTCCTCGGCGGCTCCGGCAAGGTCGGTCGCTTCTCCTACAAATTAACCATTCCTGTAGACAGCACGACGCTGCGTCGGTTATCGAAACGTACAGATTAACCATTCCTGTAGTAGTCCTACTCGTATGGATGGAAGCGGAAAAAAACATGGTTATGTTCGCTTTGCACGAAAAGTCATGGCTAAAAATACTGTTCGCTGATTTATTATGTTTTGTTCGCTGAAATAATATGGTTTAGAAGAGAGAGGAACAGGGCTACAGGGCTCGCCGTGCAAAATGATTTCTCCCTGGCTCATGCAGTACTGCTCATCCAACTTTGTTGTAACCGTTCAGCCCATTTCTGCTAAAGGCCAGCTAGGCGTAAAGGAGTCTCCGTGCAAGTAGTACTGCGTGGCATGCGTCGTGGTCCATCTGGATTTTGGTTCGGTGACGGTGAGGAATGGTGTTCCAGACTTCCAGTTGCTGTAATATTCCCATATCACACCGTTGTCTCTAGATTGGTTGTGACTGCTAACTATAACCAGCGATCACCGTTCTAAATTATAATATATTTATCTTTTCTAGATATATAGTTTATGTTGTATATCTACGTAGCAAAATCTATATATTATAAAAACCAAGATGTCTTATATATGGACTATTTAGCATAGAGAAAGTATTATCTAAACAACTCCAAATTAATGGGTGGACTGCTGTGTGGCTCAAACGGGTACATATGGTCATAATTACGCCTTTCTTTTCTTTTTCTTTGTTCTTTATAAGTTAATTTTACCTGTTTCTTAACTTACCTCGACGTTGATAGCAGAACCTTGGCCTCAATTGCAAATAAAGTCAGGGAGTACATAGGAGTCCAAATAAAATATTACTCGCCGTCTAACCAGGTTAAGAGGAAACATCAACATGTTCATCCTAATTTAGATCAATGTTTGGATTCATTAGTTTTTATGGATCTAATCAGACCTATCTAGAAGATGATGTTTCTACCCCTCTACCACTCTTTTTCCCCACGCATGCCTCTCTAGCTAGACAAAATAAAGGTAAAGGTATTTACCAAGACAGTGGCCGCCTGCTCCTCCGAAGGAGGGGTCGGCCACGTCGCCCCATTAGGAAACCACCGTTCGATCAGTCATCGTGTGCCTCACATTTGTTAAACCCGCTTTTGCTCGAAGCTGCTTCTGCTGATTCCAAATTCCTTCTCAGTCTTCCTGTGTGTTTGGATAGAGACATATATATACAGGGCTTCCAGCTTCTTCTCCGACACATTAGCCTCGGCTTCTTCCCAATCGAGCTGGTCCGTGTCGTCGCTGTTTCTCTTCCTCCTTTTCTCGCCGTCGCCTTCGCTGCTCTCCATTCTGGCTAGGGTTTCGTCCACGCCTTTCTGCGCCGCTCGCTTCTCGCTGGTCTCGGCGGACTTGGTGGCCGGCCGCCCTTGTTGCTTTGCTGCTGCCCCTTTCAGACCGCTTTCATGGGGGGCAGCTACTTCTTGATGCTCATGATCTTTGGCGGGGGCTGTTTTCTCTGGCTCGGCGCGGTGCTCGTTGGGTTGTTGTTCTCGGCTTTATCGCCTCTCTCTCTTCTGCTATGCGCTCTCGGCGGACTTGGTGGCGGGGTGAGGGGAGCGCGGGAGGGAGGGAGGGGGGGCGCGCTGCTCCACCTGCACATAGGGATTTCAGCCAGGTAAAGATGGATTCGTTTATGCCTTTTACCAAGTGTGTGCTGGTCTTATTCGATTTGGTATGCATATATAGAGATGGATTCATGTTAGGATATGGTGCTGTGGCGAGTCTAATAAAAAATGGAGTTTTCGAGTTACATGATTGTTGTCCAACAATAGATGTGCCACTACTACAACAATAGCTATTAAGTTAATAAATGCGCTATTCAAATTTTACATCTATTATTGGTACTTATAATGTTGTTAAATTGTACCATCAGTTTTATTCAGCCTATGGCATTGGACTCCAGATCTTCATGATTTGTCTTTTAATGAGTGCCTTGTTTCTTAAATAGTGTGGATGAACTGTTTAGGTTCCTTAGATATACTTACCTCAGTTGTTTTATATTAAACAGTAGTGTGTCTTCAGAATAGATGATATGTGTGAAGAGTTATATTAAGAGCGCACCAATTAGTCCTATGAAGGAGTCATATTATTGTTGCTAAATGAGGTCGACTGATCATGACATGCATCAGTGTGATATTTTCCGACGACATCTAGCTGTAGTATGTATCGGATGAGCGTAATAAAGTCTGCTTTATATGATAATTGATTAAAAAATGCATTTTGTTGTCATGTTATTTACCGCTGATTACTTTCTCATTACTATATATAGTTCATTGTTATTATGATAGGTTTTTTTAGTGCTAGGCTCTTAGCAACGGAGTGCCGCCTTTACCTGATGCAAAGCTAACATCTATTGTTTATATTCTATTTTATATCAGCCATATAGATGTTTTTTTTTTTTTGGTCCACCTGTTATGGGAAAGAAAATAATTGTTGGTAACGCTGTGCCATTTCAGTTGGTGCTAAATTCATAAAACATATCGATGTTCATCATCTCTTGAGTGCTTATCAATTGGATAAGCCTCTTTTTTTTCTGAGGTTTGAGTAGCTATAGTTATATATATATAATGTAAATTGCCTATTTTTAGTGCCTTGGTCAAAGAGGACATTTAATGAAACCTGTGTTTTCATGGGTGGGTTTTGGGTGTGCAAGGTAGGTTGTGGTAGTGTGATGAACCATGAACATTAGATCACTCATATTACCTGCATTGCTGCTTGTTTATATTCCATATTATGTGATGAACCATGAACATAAGATCACTCATATTATCTGCATTGGTGCTTCTATGTTCTTTGTATGTTTGTATTTCATATTATTTAGTTACAAGTATTTTTTTAGATACATGTAGGATTTACTTATATTGATTCGTGTGGTCATTTTTTTATACCTCTTGTTCCTCTGTTCTTGCATGCGTCTGCATGCCGTCTTTCTCGGTTGCTTCGTTCCTTGCTTTGTCTTTGTACACTGTTCATATTAGCTGTCCTCGGCTCCGTTGGTTGCTTGACTCTGCGGTTTTGGCTTCCTTTTAGGTAACACTACTTTCCTTATTTGGTTTGCAATATCTATGTTATGTTATCGGTATTGGTTGGTCTCGCTCTTTCGGACCGATACACGTCTGCTTACCTTTTCGTTTGTGCAAAAACATCTAGACGATTTAACACGCTCTTCGCAATTGTGTCTGGACACTTGGAATTGCTTGTTTAAATCCAAAAAAATTTCAAAACATTTTAAAATTTCTTAAAGTTTTCGGACAATCAGGCTATCTGCTTTTCATCTTAATTAAACTAAGTGAGGGAAGGGCCGCTTAGGTTCGTCTGCTTTTCTTCTCTTCCTTACGGACAAAGGATTCCTATTGCCCTCATGTTTGCCATCAATTTATCCTACATAGCTATTCTGCGAGAGGTTGTTGTTCGCTGTAATTTACCTTATGTGGCTTGTATACATGAGATAGCAGATGATGGGAGCCATGTATATGGAATTGAGGTAGAGCTCCCTCCTCTGCAGACAAATGGGTATTTCTAAAACACTCTTTTTTAGGCTTCATTTACATGACTAATCATTTGCCTTATGAGGCAAAGCTCTCTGAGTGCTCTTATAGGTTTACAAAGAATATATGGCTTCTTGGTTATTGATTATAGCATCCATGGATTACAGCTATATAGATCTTTGGCTCAACGTCTTTTCCTGATTGCAAATAGAGGTGCACATCTTGCCGATTAGTCTTGGGCGTCCTTAGAGGAGGACACAATTCCATCATCTGTTGTCTTTGATGTATGCACAAAGATTGTTAGATCAAGTCACTCATCTACATAGAGTCTTGCACTATAGTGTCGTTGTTTTTGTTCGATTCAGATTTGTACTCTCTTTTTTCTGTTTGGTTCTGTAATTTTTTTTTAAAACTGTTAAAAAACAAATTATGTTCATGTGTTTTCGGATTATGTCGTCCTCTGTTTGTCTTCCAGATGAATACATTAGTCCTTCTAATTTATATCACATATTATCATGTTTCAATGCATGCTATTGTTGTGTCAGCCATCCTTACATTATTTCATATGATGCTATGATCAGCCTGTGCAGGTTAACCTTTGTTTCGTATGCCGTCTTTCTCAGTTGCTTCGTTCCTTGCTGTGTTGTACCTGTTCATATTGGCTGTCCTCGGCTCCGTTGGTTGCGGCTCTGCGGTTTTGGCTTCCTTTTAGGTAACACTACTTTCCTTATTTGGTTTGCAATATCTATGTTATGTTATCAGTATTGGTTGGTCTGCTCTTTCGGACCGATACACGCCTGCATTACGCTTTTCGTTTGTGCAAAAACATCTAGACAACGAACACGCTCTTCATGGTTGTCTCGACACTTGGAATTGTTGTTTTTCAAAAAAAAAATTTCAAAACATTTTTAAAATTTCTTAAAGTTTTCAGACAATCAGGCTATCTGCTTTTTTATCTTAATTAAACTAAGTGAGGGAAGGGCCGCTTAGGTTCGTCTGCTTTTCTTCTCTTCCTGACGGACAAAGGATTCCTATTGCCCTCATGTTTGCCATCAAATTATCCTACATAGCTATTCTGCGAGAGAGGTTGTTGTTCATTGTAATTTACCTTATGTGGCTTGTATACATGAGATAGCGAGATGATGGGAGCCATGTATATGGAATTGAGGTAGAGTGACTCCCTCAGATGCAGTGGGGTATTTCCAAAACACTCTTTTTTTGGGCTCTGTTTACGTGACTAATCATTTGCCTTATGAGGCAAAGACTCTGAGCTCTTATAGGTTTACAAAGAATATATGGCTTCTTGGTTATTGATTATAGCATCCATGGATTACAGCTATATAGATCTTTGGCTCAACGCCTTTTCCCCGATTGCAAATAGAGGTGCACATCTTGCCGATTAATCTTGGCGTCATTAGAGGAGGACACAATTCCATCATCTGTTAGCTTGATGTATGCACAAAGAGCTTGTTAGATCAAGTCACTCATCTACAGAGAGTCTTGCACTATAGTGTCGTTGTTTTTGTTCGATTGATTTGTACTCTCTCTTTTTTTTCTGTTTGGTTCTGTAATTTTTTTTAAAAAGCTGTAAAAAACAAATTATGTTCATGTGTTTCGGATTATGTCGTCCTCTGCTTTGTCTTCCGAGATGAATACATTAGTCCTTCTAATTTATATCACATATTATCATGTTTCAATGCATGCTATTGTTGTGTCACCATCCTTACATTATTTCATATGATGCTATGATCAACTTTGTGCGAGTTAACCTTTGTTTCGTATGTATATATTGTATCTGCTTTTCTTATCTTATTGCTCCCTCTTGTCTCATACCAAACACACAACAATTGTCTTTTTATGCCTAAGGATGTTTGCTTTTTCCTAAACCAAAAGACTGTTTTCATTGTTATATCTTCATGCAAAGATGTGTAGCCTTCGGTGTTCATGGACCACCGATTTGACATCGCAGACTTCGGATCTATGTATGTACAATAGATTTTGTTTAATTTAATTTCAGTATATATATTTTCTCCTGCCCTATGAAACCTTAGTGTGTTTTTTACAGTGTTGTGCTTAATCGCATGCATGTTTATATTTATCACCGATGCTTGGTGCCTTTTACGCACCTCCGCTACAGCTAATTCGAGAGGCCGTCGCGCAAGGGGACGTATGTATCCTCCAGCGTCTAGGCCAATATATTTACAAACATTATTATCCTAGGTCTATTCTTATCTTATCTTCGCAATTCTTTACTTAGGAAATAATACTTCCTATCCCCTTGAGCGTCCTGATCCATCAAACTCTAGGCAAAAAAGAAGGAAATTGCTAAGTCAACATCGGCGTGTGTGGGGAGGTATTGAAAGCCACTTTATCATACATGGTCTATCTACATCTTTGGATCACTCTGTGCTTAAAAGCTAAAATGTGTAAACAGGTGCAGCTACTGTTTACAGCGCTCATTTGGACTGTGGTCAGTTTGATGAAGATTTTGTAGAGGCTCTGAAAGGTACACATCCCAGTTTCCTAGGTTCCGTCTGTGTTTCGTGTGGTAGCCTGTGACTCATCCATGGCTTTATGTCTGCTGTGCATGGACAATGCAGTTTCATATCCAAAGAGATCATACTATGGAGCACCCGATCAGCGATGTTGTAATTGTCGTGCAATATTTTGGCATGCAGAAAAGGTCAGCAAGGAGTCGCGAAGTTCATCTGCTTCGTTATTTACAACAAGTCTTTGCAAAGGAGGTTCAGTAGTTATACCACTTGTTTCTTCCTAGACACGAGCCTTTGGCATCTTTGGCAACATTTGGTGGGGGTCCTATTTCTAACAAGTTTATGAAGAACATTAGAAAGTACAATTGCCTGTTTGCATTCACCTCTATGGGTGCGAAGATAGACCGGACTACAAATGATGGTAGGGGTCCTCCAGTTTTCAAGATTTGTGGACAGATTCACCACCGCATTGGTTCTTTGTTGCCTGTGGATGGTCGAATTCCAAAATTTATCCAGCTATATGTATACGATACATCCAATGAGATTCAAAATAGGATTGCTTCTTTAGATCATGGTGACGCACCACCATCAGATCTAGATGGAGACATTATTCAGTCCCTGATCACCATGCTTGATGAGCACAATTCATTTGCAAAACAATTCAGAATGGCTAGAGATAGGTTGGCAGGTGATGATGTTGAAGATTTTATTATCCGCATTGTTGGTCCAAAAGATGGAGATCCACCTCAATATAGTTTACCAGCTGTTGAGCAGTTAGCAATGCTTGTAGTTGGAGATTTTGGCACTGACACATTTGAGAGGGACATTATTGTGGAGAAACAGACAGGTGAGCTGCAACAGATATCTGCTCTACATCCTGCTTTTATGGCGCTTCAATATCCATTATTGTTTCCGTATGCTGAGCGCGGATGGCAGACTGGAGTTCTATACACTGGTGTCATAGAATCTACACAGAATGCTCGTGTCAAGGTTACAATGCAGGATTATTACTGCTACCTATTTCACTACAGGAAGAATGAGCCCAATCCCTATCTGTGTTATGGTCCGCTTTCAACCCAAGCTAAGGTTGATGCTCGAGCATGTGTTGATGAAAATAGATTGAGGTACATAGTGGATAATCAGGATGATATTAGAATGGAGAGTATACAGGGCATTTGTGATGCTATCAGTAAAGGATCTACAGAGGGCAGTGAGATGGGAAAGATGACTGTGTTACCAGCATCGTATACTGGTGGAAGACGTTACATGATACAAAATTATCATGATGGCATAGCTATCTGCCGAGAATATGGCCCTCCAGATTTTTTTGTTACATTCACATGTAACCCAAGATGGTTGGAAGTTGTTGAGGCTATTTTCGAACCAGGACAAAAACCAAATGATAGAAATGATCTCATAGTCAGAGTATTTAACATGAAGTTGGAGGAACTTCTCAAAGATATTAGACAGGGTATGCCTTTCGGACCTTGCAACGCAGGTACATTTTGTACATGCATACCAAACATCTATGTCTTTTCTTAGATATTGTTCTTTGTATTCCTGCCTATACCCACTTGTTCCTTAAGTGAGTCATGTTGTTTGCTTTTCATTGCGATTACATATCTTTGTCAATTTCGAAGCGGGTCTTCCACACGCATATATTATTATCCGGACTTCGGTGATACATCTAATCCCACTCCAAAGAATGATTGACAAACACATATCTGCCGAGATACGATCCAAAATTAGATCCATTAGGTTATGTTCGGTTGCAGAGCACATGATACATGGACCCTGTGGTAAACAAAACCCTAAGTGCCCTTGCATGAAGAACAACAAGTGTTCCAAGCATTTCCCTAAAACCTATCAAGATGATACTTCAGTTACTTCAACTGGTTTTGCTACCTATAAAAGAGGTCACGCCACACTTTTTGTCATCAAGGGAGGTTGCCACATGGATAATAGATGGGTTGTTCCTTACAACATGCTGCTCCTTAAAAAATACCAGGCACACATAAATGTTGAGTGGTGTAATAAGACTACTTTTATCAAATACCTCTTCAAGTATGTAACAAAAGGAGCTGATTGTAGCAAAGCTTACCTTCAGAGAGTTAAAAGAGGCCAGCAAACGCCGTTTGATGACGACACACAGACTATAAACGAGGTTAAGGAATATCTTCATTGTAGATACATTTGCGAACAAGATGCATGCTGGAGAATGTTTGGATATGATATTCACATACATTTTCCAACTGTTGAGAGAATGCCTGTGCACATGCCTAATGAGAATTTCATAACTTTCAGTGCGAGGGCTAAGATGGATAAGTTATTGTCTGCAGAGTTTTTGAGGCGAACTATGTTAACACAGTGGTTTGTATGTAATGAACTTTTTCCTGAAGCTAGAACACTGACTTATCCTGAATTTCCTTCTAAATGGGTATGGGATCAGAGAGATAGGAGATGGAGTAAGCGCAAACAGCGGCATGATAAAATAGGTCGACTTCGCTATGTGCATCCCTTGGCTGGAGAACGGTACTATCTTCGGATGTTGCTACTCATAGTTAAAGGAGCTACAAGCTATGAACATCTTAGATTCCACAACAGAGTATACTATCACACATTCAAAGAAGCTTGCAAGTCACGTGGTTTGCTCAGTGATGACCACGAATGGTATGATGCATTTGATGAAGCAGCAGCTTGGGCTACTTCGCCACAGCTGCGCAGCTTATTTGTCACTATGATACTTTTTTATGAAGTAGGTGATGAGAACACTCTGTTTGAAAAAGTTTGGAGACATCTAGCTGATGATATCATTTATCAGTATAGAGATATGATTGGAGACCCCAGTTACCAATTACCTGATTCAATGGCTAGAGACTATCTTCTTGATGAACTCTCTGCTCTTTTTTCTCAAAGTGGCAAGAATATAACAGACTTCAACTTACCGCCAAAGACACATGCTGCTTATCCTATTCTACACAATTGTTTTGTTGAAGAGGAGCTATCACATCCTCTTGATCCATTGATCGATATGAATAATCCAACTGTTTCCCTTAACGAAGACCAGAAAAATGCTTTCCATAAAATAGTACAGAGAGTTGAGCAGAATGAGCCTGGTTTCTTTTTTGTAGCTGGATATGGAGGAACTGGTAAAACATACCTATGGAATCGGATAGTTGGTTATCTAAGACGAAAGAACAAAATTGTTCTGACCGTGGCGTCCTCTGGAGTTGCAGCGCTCCTCTTACCAGGAGGCCGTACCGCCCACTCAAGGTTCAAAATACCTTGTGAGGTAGAAGATGATATGATTTGTGATGTAAGTAGAGGTACCATGCTCTCTGAACTAATTGAACTCACAAGTCTGGTTATTTGGGATGAAGCACTCATGGCTAATAGGAAATGTTTTGAAGCTCTTGACCGTACATTTCATGACATTGAAAAAGTTAAAAATCCTGAGATCGCAAATATTCCATTTGGTGGTAAGGTTGTAGTCTTAGGAGGAGATCTTAGACAGATCTTACCAGTAGTTGAAGATGGTAGCAAACAGGATGTTATTGCTGCTACTATCATCGCCTCCCGTTTATGGTCCCATGTTGAAGTGCTAAGTCTAAAACAAAATATGCGGTTGCTTTGCTCACCAGAAGATCCTATTCAGCAGCAACAAGTGGCCGCATTCAATAAATGGATACTAGACATTGGTGAAAATAAAATACCTACCCTTGCAAAGGAAGGAGAGGATGAAGGAAGCTGGATCACCATACCACAAGAATTCCTTGTAAGTCCTGCTGAGAACAGACTTGCGGCCATTGTAAAAGCAATTTATCCTGATTTCCATGCTAGATACAAAGATCCCATCTATTTTGTACAGAGAGCCATACTTGCTCCAACCAATGAACTTACGCATTCAGTCAATGACTATATGGTTCCATTGGTACCTGGCAGAGAGAAAGAATATTTCAGTTCAGATACTATTGCCAAATCTACTGCTCAGCATGAAGCATACGACCTCTTATATCCAATTGAATTTCTTAATTCCATTAATGGAAACAATTTCCCGCAGCATAGAATTGTGCTCAAACAAGGAATTCCGATAATGCTGTTGCGCAATCTGAATCAGAGAGCAGGCCTGTGTAATGGAACAAGACTCATTGTGACATCTATAGGAGAATGGACTATCGAAGCAAAGATTATGAATGGTTCTCACGCAAATCAGAGTTTTGCCATACCACGCATTACTTTATCTCTCAAAAATAATAAGTGGCCATTTGTTCTACAACGGCGTCAATATCCAATTAGAGTTTGCTATGCTATGACCATCAATAAAAGTCAGGGACAAACACTATCAGCAGTGGGTCTCTATCTCCCAAAACCAGTTTTTACACATGGATAGCTCTATGTAGCTGTTTCTCGTGTAACAGCGAAGCAAGGCCTCAAAATTTACATAGAAGACGATGAAGGTAGACCTACAGACCAGACAAGGAACGTTGTTTATACAGAGATTCTTCAACATCTATCCCAAGCATCGGTTGCAGAGATCTCCTATCAGTATTTTGCTTCTTAGTTCATTCTACCAAGTGATGCCTACTACAGCATATGATGATTTTGCATATCAATATTCAGAGGATGTTTGTTTTTGTACAGAGTTTGTTCTATAGTTTGATGTATATAACAAATAGAGTCTCAGTTTATATTTAAATACACCAGGTCTATATGCCTGGGTGTCGCCATATGTTGGCATGTGTATAATAATCTAGATATGTTATAGGTCAAAATGTAGCCACTCAAATGTTTTTTTTTGTAATAAAGGACTAGGATATTACTATGTGCTTGTGTGCTATCTACCTTACAATTTGTCAGTCATTGTTCCATTTTTTAAATATACTATTTCAAAGTCGTTTACACATGATTCTATTTTTCATATATGCATGTGTTGTTATAAAAAAATAATTTTTTTTATATATCACAGATACAGTATGCAGCAGCCCAAGTTTCTCAATAAGCTGGACAAAGGGAAACATCCACATGGTGTCATTGTTCGAGTTGTGAGAAAATGGACTCATTATGAAACTACGAGTCAAGGTGCCCCTCTATACATTGGCATGGTTCTGGTAGATGCAAAGGTGCTGTTTCTATTTGTTCTGTACATATTGCGTATTCACAAGCAGTTATAGTAGAAATAAACATAGTGTAACCATGGTATTCTGTTACAATTATAACAGGCCAATGCTATCTATGCTGAAATCTCTGATGACCTCATAAATGAGAAGGAACATCTTTTCGACATTGGAAAAGTGTACATCATAAAAAAATTTGTTGTGGAAGATGCCAAAAGAAACTACAGAGCAGTTGATTACAACCTGATGATTGACATCACAGAATATACAACTGTTGAGGTTGTTACAAAGGTTCCACAATCAATCCCAGAATATGTTTACAAGATCACTCCACTGCCAGCTATAAAACCAACGCGTTTGGTCTTCAATTTGACAGGTAAAATGCATGAACATACGCTATTTTCTGCACATTCTAATGTTATTCATTGCACTATGTGTTTACGATAGTCAGTATGACATACTTTTTGGTTTGCAAGATGTTCTTGGATACCTTATCAAATATGAGGCGGCTCATACATTCGTCCCAAAAAATACTGAGAAGGCTAAAACACTCAGAGAGATCTATGTTAAAGATTTAGGGTACGTATGTACACTACATATAATGAACAAAAATGACATACAAAATATGTAATGTCCTGTGATGGATTTATATGCAGTGAGAATGTGATGAAGATTACATTGTGGGGTGATCAGGCCATAAATTTCAACATTGATGCTGTGTATGACAGTGAGGTCGGTAATCTCGTTCTTTGTCTTGTCGTTGGCTGCACAGCGCGAGAAGATTTCAAGAACAAAGGTGACTCCTTACTCTCAGCCTGCATCAAAAAGCAGAGATGTGTATAATGGTCTGCATCAAAATATGTAATGTCCACCCGCCGCAGCCCACATAGTAGACAGACCTCTAACAATTCTGCCATTTATTTTTACACCCTCTGCAGTATACATCTGGTCTGGCCCAAAAAGTGAGTCGCCATGAGCCCTCATACCTAGACAGAGAAAAAAATTGTTCCAGATTACACTACATACAGTGCCAAAATAAAATCACAATATATCAAAACAAACCACAATGACAATTATATGCAAATAACAATGTACCGTTTCCAAATCCAAACTCATATGCAGCACCAAGTCCGTCCTGCATACCTAAAACTAAATAGTTGCCATGATATTCCAAAGTAACAGCTTGATTCACTTGCAAACCTTCACATATGACAACCAAATCCCATCCAGTGTTAAGTACATAATAATTCGATTTCCTCTCCATGTTCACCTTATACACACGACCTGATTTGGTATGGATGTACATCCATCGATTATATCCCCAGTTGATATTCTCCACGAAGACTTCCTGCGAGCCATAAAATAATGCACCAGCGTAACAGAAAATAAATATTATATAATATTACAGAGACAAATTTTTTCACAATTATCTCAACAAATTAGCCCTAAGACATAAAGTACTACACCAACGTAGCAACAGGAAAAAGAATACAAATTAGGAAGACGCAGCTATACATAATTATCTCGCCAAGCTTGCCCTGTAAGGTCGATATAGCTCCATATGCACGACATCTGGCCCTTCCTCCTGATCACAATGAGTAAAGGCACAAAACAAACTTAACAATGACAGCAATCATAGACCGATATGCAAATACCCTATACAAAAAGTATTCATGATTATACTCATATATATACCGTCAATGCTTCAAAGGCACATGAAAAAGGGTTCTGAGCCATATGAGCTTGAAAACGACCCAGAACTTCCAGATTCGATGACGATAACTTCCCTCCTGCGTTTATAAGAACAGCAAATTTATCTTATCAGAACAGAAAAAAAGGCACACCAATTCACAGGATGATATATGGTTTAACCGTTTTTCACACACCCTGCCCACCCTTATCTACATCTCTGCACGCATTACTCTAATTTCAAATACATCATCGATAGATCAGGTCAAACCAACATTACTATAGATCAAATTATTATAGGCCATAGTACAGTGAACACACGCACCCTGTTACTGAATCTATTCCTAAAACTATCTCCAGTGATCAAAATAAATAAACAATACTGTTATGTGACCATATACTTTTACAGAACTGCTCATACTGCTTCCATAACCATCACTCCCACTAATTGAATCTCTAAAATTTACAGCATCTATTTACCTCATCAATCTGATGAAATTTGCGCTTTCTGCTTTCACATTGTAAAACAAAATACCCCACACACACCCCCCGCTGTCCACCCCCCCCCCACTCCCCAACCCCCACTCACCTACACCACTACCTCCACTCGCCCAAGACTATCATCAGCATCGAAAAACAATATCTAAACAAACGAATCCCAAACAGAATGCGTGTATACGCCGCAAACAAAATCAAAAAAAAAATTAAAAAAAGGTGCTGCCTCCATAATATTACCGGCAGAGCCCACCGCTGCGCTTCTTCCCATCCTCATGTGCCTTTTTTTTTGCCTTCGACCAACCAGCATCTCCTCCCGATGCCTTCATCGAAACCCTAGAACAGCACGTAATCTATCAAACCCGTGATTCAAACTACGGAAAAAAAAGAGGCGAACTCATCTCAACGTACGACGGAAGATTAAAATCATTGATAACAGCACTTTGCACCCACCTGATTAATCCTTGTAGACAACTAGCTCCGAATCGCCGCCGTGCTCACGAGATTGAATCGAAAATCTATCGGAGCCGCGAAGAAGAAGAGACTCGATACTCCCGTGACGGCGAACCGCTGCAAATGCTTCCCGTGAATGTATAGTACACGAGCCGGAATAAAGCACACGACCGCAGGCCCAGCCCATCCACTAACTGGTCACACATATGTGGCCCAAAATTTTAACATGCTGAAAGGAATGGCCCAACATTCGTAGTAACCTCCATCCATTACGCTCGCCTTCGCCGTTTTTTTGCTCCACCCCCTTCCACGGACGCGCAAGGGCGCGCCCATCCACTAGTTCTATACAATTCTAACATTTCAGGGCTTGTTTGGAATAAAAGAATACAAAACCGAGGAACGGGAAAAACCACAGGAAAAGAATATGAGTGCAGTAGCAAAACAGATGAACGGAAAAACATAGGTATAAGATAGGATGAGGTGTTTGGAATGCAGGAAAATTATACTATGGAATGACAAAAGTAGTTGGTTTGATAAATGACATTGTTGTATTAAAAAATGTACACATGCCTTTCTACATGCACATCAGAAGGCTAATCCTCGAATATCTGACGAGTTAGTGTGCAGCTGCCTCGGGCTTCCACACAGGAAGAGAAAACCAGAGGTCTGGATATATGTTTCTTTTCCTATGAAACTTTGAAGATGGTACAGTATTCCGGAGGAAAGGAATTGGAGTTTTCCTTTGTTCCAAACGTCCCTCTCATCTTTCTTTCCTCTGTTTTTGTTTCCTCCATTTTTTCTACAAAATTTCTTTGATCCAAATGCAGCCTTTGTACTTTTGGATCCCTAGCTGGCTTCTAGAAGCTAGCTTCTACAATTTACTAGAATCCAAACAGGCCCTATGGTTGAAGACACTTCTAATTTTCAGTACGTTTTTTGAACAACCAGGCTACGTAGGTCCTGTTTGGATACTCAGGGATTTTAAGAATCTAGGAAAAAAAAATCTCGGAATCCTATAATCTCTTCTAAACACCATATGATTCCAGAAGATTCTTACATAGAGACACGTAATCCAAGAAACTTTAAAGATTTTTTTTATCTAGAATCCGGATTTTATAATCCAATCCAAATATGCCCATATAGTATTCAGATGGGTAAGTAAAAATACTAGCAGTGTAGCACAGACGACGGTACCTCCGTCCTGGCAAACGGACATTATCGCCGTGACATGTTCGTGTACCATATACGGAGTAATGCCCGTTCCATTTCCATGGGCCTGCCCCGTTTCATTCTTTCATGAATGTTCTCGTACACAAACTGAGACTGAGACTGAGACTGAGTCTGAAACTGGCGTGCGTCTGCGTTGCGCAGCAGTAGTACCGTGCCTCCATTCCAGCCACACAGTCGCAGGGTTTCACTTTACTGTACTTCACTTTGATCGATCAGTAATTGTTGGGTGGTCTTGGCAGGGCAACGGAAACCTACCTCACCATGCAGTACGTGTAAATAATCGCTCCGTTCGTTTGTGCTTATTTGACTTATAAATCGTACTTTTTTAGCCAACGAATAATATTTTTCTCTTATATCAAATCAGTTAACAATACTTTCAGTCATGACTTATCAACCAGACAAGTCCAAACGAACAGGACGAATGAAGAGTAATCAATCCGTAAAGACCTTTAACCGAGAGATCGACTGGCTCACTGACCTACTACCACGCTGTCACCTTCAGTATGACGGTATGAGGGGGCGCGTCCGTGCAATTTCTACTACCGCTAGTACTCTGCTGCCTGCCGAGGTAAAACTGTCGTGCATTGCAGTGGCATTCTTGTCCCGTTTAGTTTCTAAAAATTTTCAACCTAAAATATCACATCGAATCTTACGGTATATATATGGAGCATTAAATATAGACGAAAAAAAACTAATTGCATAGTTTAGTTGAAAATCACGAGACGAATCTTTTAAGCCTAATTAGTCCATGAAAAGCCTTAAGTGCTACAGTAACCCGCATGTGCTAATGACCGATTAATTAGTATCATTAGATTCGTCTCGCAATTTCCTGATGAGTTCTGTAATTTGTTTTTTTATTAGTATCCAAAAATCCCTCCCAACATCCTTCCGACACATCCGATGTGACACCCAAAAAATTTCACCTCACCAACTAAGGGCGCGTTTATATGGCGAAATTTTTTTGTTTTGGCTATTGTAGCACTTTCGTTTGTATTTGGCAATTAGTGTCTAATTATGGACTAATTATGTTTGAAAGTTTCGTCTCGCGATTTCTCACCCAACTGTGCAATTAGTTTTGTTTTTCGTCTATATTTAATACTCCATACATGTGCCGCAAAATTTGATGTAACACTTTAGGGTGAAAATTTTTGAACTAAACAGGACCTAAGCACCCCCTCAAGCTGGTTTATGTTATGAATTCAGAGCAAGCACGCAGCGGCTGAAGCAGTGCCCCTGCGGCCTGCCGATGGAGCTGCGTAGCCCTGGGCCGTTGGCCAGCGGCTGAGACCTAGAAACATTAAATATAGACGAAAAAAAACTAATTGCACAGTTTGATTAAAAATTGCGAGACGAACGTTTTGAGCCTAATTAGTCCAACACTAATTGTAAAATAAAAAAGAAAATGCTGCAGTAGCCAAATTTTCAACTTTCACCCAACTAAACACGGCCTGAGAATACGAGAAGCATACGTTCGGCCGGGATGGGTCTGCGCGCGATATGCCGACCGAAGCAGGAAGCCACAAAGCAGCGTTCGGCCGGGATGGGTCTGCGCGCGTGCAGAAAGCCACAAAACAGCCAAACAAACAGGCTAATAGGCTGATGGTGGTGGACCTGGTCAGCTGATGAGCTCGAAGGCGGAAGAAACCCCGCGTGGAAACTTGAATTCGCTGGGCTGGGGTGGTGGCTTCCGGCGGCTAGCCCGACCAGCGATCACCGCACCTGCCATCTCCCAATGAGTAACTGCTCTCCCCCCGGTCTGCCCGAATGCCGGTCACAGGTCTCCCGCGGGGCGGCGGTTCAGTAAATGATTTAGATTATTAATGGTGCTTACTCCCTCCGTCCTAAAATATTGTTTTCGTTTTTCAAGAAATAACTTTGATAAAATATATATTAAACAATATTAATATTTATGATATATAATTGGTATTATTAAAAAGATCTTTGATTCTAGTTTTTTAATAAATATATTTGAAGATACAAATATTACACGTATTTTCTATAAATCAAGTCAAACTTGTTACAGGAAAATCAAAAGCGATAGATAATTTGGGACGGAGGGAGTTCAAGTTTGGCATTCCTATTATATTCCTAATAGGAATATATATGATTGCAAGCCAATCACAGGGACCCCTTTTAACAAGGTCAAAAGATATGCCGAAACCATATAAATAATAATAACAAACATGGTCGCATATAAAGTACTACACGTGTGCGCTATAATATACAGTAGCGTATACAAGTATTCAAAAATTATACTCAGATAAAAGAGATTTTAGGAGACACAAAACAATTTTGCATTAAATAGTCGTATAAATTTGATTGGTATTATATTGTTATAATTTATTGATCAATCATCATTAATCATATTGATGGTAGTGTCATGCATTAATCTATACTGGTAAAATCGTTAGACCAGTCTCAATGCTAAATTTATGGGAGTTTCACGTACATTAAATAAGACGTACGTCACCTCAGCAAAAGAGTGATTTTGGCTCACATTGATGAAGAGAGATAATATGTTATCGTTTCATGGGGATGAGGGATTGTTTAGATTTTAAAAAATTTTGCACAGTACTTGTCACATCGAATCTTACGGCACATGCATGGAGTACTAAATGTAAACAAAAAAAAACTAATTACACAATTGGATGAGAAATCGCGAGACGAAACTTTTGAACCTAATTAGTCTATACTTAGACACTAATTACTAAATACAAACAAAATGGTACAGTGAGCCAAAATCAAAAAAAAAAATTGGATCTAAACGGGGCCTGAAACGAACTGGCGCTGCTTCCTACGACTTGGAAAGCGCACGAAACCCACCGCACTGAGGCAGGTTCGTGTCATCACCGCACGAAACCCTTCCCAGCGAGCACGCAGGTCGAATCTCCAAGGCCTCGCTGTTCCTCTCCGCTCCAGGCATCTCCCCAGTCTGCGGTTGGACGCTGCTCCAGCGGCGGCGGCGGCGACGACGGAAACCTCAAGGCGACGCGGGTCCGGCAGGGGAGGAAAAGGGCACGGGGTTGGCCAGCGGCCCAGCGCAATCGTAAATCGGCGTCATTGCCTGCGCCACTGCTGAGTCCATCCCCGAGTTCGTCGCTGGCGCATGCATTTGCAGCACTGACCTATGCGCCACCGCAAGGAGTGAATGGGGACCCAGATCAATTTTTCTATCCCTACATGGGAACTTGTCTATGTTCCAGATCCGTAGTATTCCTGTTCGTGCTTCTGAATATTGTTTAGTATAGAATTTTTTTTGTCTGAAGGGCGGGCTTGGTGCAAGCGGTAGAGTCTTACCACCTGTGATCGAAAAGTTTTGGGTTCGAGTCGTGGTCTCCTCGCATTGCATAGGGGAGGATAAGACTTGCTATTGACACCTTTTTTCGACACCACATAGAGCGAGAGCTCTTTGTGCTAGGTACGTCCTTTATAGAATTTTTTTTTGTCTGTACAAGATACTGCTGCAATGCCCCTCGGCTGTTAAGTCTGGAATTAAAGGTCTATGGTAAGACTCGTGTTTTCAGAGTAGCATTTGGCTCGGTAATTTCAGAGTAGCATTTGGTTAGTCGTGAAAAATGTCCTGAATTACTTTTCGTTTTGGTGAAGATAAATTTGTGCACTCTCTATGTGTATTTCTTTTCCTGAAGTTAATTTTGGTGAAGATGAATATGTGCATTCCACAATTTTCAATTTTAGCTGCGTCTAGTGGGAGCTCATCATGAATTATTTTTCTTTTCTGTAGGATTGACGTTTGTTAACAACGATGAAGCCGTTTATATTCTACGCGCTGCTGTGATCAACTTTTTGCCAGAGTTCTGAAAACTCGTATCTGAATGTGAATGCTGCAGCCTGTAGTGTGGAAATAGCTATCTGAATTTTCAATTTGAGTGTGGAATGCTGCAACCTATAGTGTGCCAATCGAATATTGAAGATAACTAATACGTAGTTTAAGATATATTGGCCCCGTTCGCTTGTCTTAAATTTGGCTTGTTCGGCTTATTTTTTCAGCCGGAATAGTGTTTTTCTCTCACAACAATTCAGCCGGAACAGTGTTTTTCAGCCAGTTTCAGCCAAAGTTCAGACCAGCGAACGGGGCCATTGTATCTAATTATTTTCATATATGCGACTCCATTTCACATCCTATGAATATTGAAGATAATTAATATATTTTCATTTGCAATAATATCAAATGGCTACATAGTTCATATGGCATACTTGATCCTAACACAATGTAGGAATTAAATGTTACAGCTGGCATATGAAACCGTGAAATGAAATTGTGCGTTGAGAGAGCATGTTTCATACTCAGTTTTCAGTAGTGTCACGTCTTGAAAACAGTGACATAAAACCTTGCATTGAGACTGGCCTTAGAACAGACTGGGAGTCCATAATTTATTACATTCACGTTTTTGAGCGAAATTACTACATTCACATTATCTATACTTAATATTAATTTTGATAATTTTCTTTGGTCCATCACTTTGTTTTCTATACCTAATACATTGAAAAATGTACGAAGAGACTGTTATACCAGAGCAAAACTAACTTACGGCCTTGATATCGTCCTTATTCTAAAGGTCAAAATAAGATGACAAAACTAGTGTACGCAATGAAATGAAAAAAGACAAATGTAAAGTGAAAGTGAAGAGTGAAATAGGTCTGCACAAGATTCATACAAGCTTATGCAGGCTCATAAATGGAGAAAAAACCATAGTGCTTCGAATATAGGGGTCATAAAATTTAATTTCCATAGGTAGTTTTCATGTGCTTGGCATATATGGGTCATATATAACTCATAACTGTCATATCTCTCAGCCATGTTATCTAGCAGTAAAATCTAGATATAAGTTGTACCTAGAGGTGTGTACTACTACAGATATTATTTATAGGGGCGGCTCAAGACCATTTGTAGGGGCGGTCTGGCCAGCTGCCCCTACCAAACCGTCTCTACAAATCATGTATTTGTAAGGGTGGTTCCCAGACCGCCCCTACAAATCGATTTGTAGGGGCGACTGGTACTACAGCCGCCCCTATAATGCCTATTTGTAGGGGCGGTTCTAGACTGAACCGCCCCTACAATATATTTTCCCATAAAAAAAATTCAAAATTACAATTCAAATTCGACCAGAACCGCCCTGTTTGTTTCCGCATATTCCCGCGTTCGCATTGCGAGTGAGCGATCAACGTTCTGAACCGCGTTCGCTCAACGTCCCACCGAACGCCCCGCGACCAACGTTCCGAACCGCGTTCGCTCAAGAGTATTATATAAACTACAAACACAAGAGTATTATATAAACTACAATTACAAGTCAAATTCACAAGAATATATACAATCCATCATTAAATAGACATAATTCACAAGTTAAAACCAATGTCAAATTCCATACACATTGTTATCAACGGCCTAGAGCTAGCCTTTCGGTCTCATGAAGGTGTTGGTACTGAGGATTTCTACCTAAGTCAGACTCTCGGTCATGGTAGGTGCCTTTGACGTGTACAATCTGGTCCAATATGAAGTTACAAAGGTCGTTGATGAGCTCTAAGAGTTGGTCATCCTTGTATGGGTGTCTTTTTATTTCTTTCTCTTCTTTCCACTACAAGTGAACAAGTTTCGGTTTAGTATTTCATACCATGTGTGAAGTTTTTATACTATGGGTGAAGAGGTTCAAACTTACCCTTAAGGGTGTCTCCTGTAGGCACCAGTGTTACTCATCATAGAACATACATAGTATCCACAATGTACACTCCCAGACTTCTGCTTGGGGCACTGTGTGTTTTGCATATGGAAATGTTAAGTAATACTTTTAACAGTCATGTAATGGAGTACTAAAGAAGTAAGTTACACTTACCGCACATAGTATTTTTATAGCCAGCTTTTGCTTCCTTGCTGGATCATGCCTTCCGTGATGTTTAGTGACAGAGAACCTAAATGCCCTGTTCGAATTATTTTAGCAAATACAACTTGTTAGTATCCAAAAGTAAACATTACAACTATGTATACAAACATATAAGCTAATGAGGATTATCGATATGTATACGTTTTGAGAATCGATATCAAGTCTTTTTATGTCACCGGGTCCCTATCTATTGAATCAAAGACCCATGCCATGCTCCTCCCGACATCGACGCCTATACAAATTCAGTGGTTGCTGCATGGATTTAATCATAGAACTAGATAAGCTCTTTTGCATCGAATAAAATATATTGAACAAAGCTTTAAGTATAGAGTTGAACTTACTCAAAGTTGTATGGTAGCCATATAGTAGAATGCTGTTGGAGAATTTTGAAAGCCAGGGCAATGTATGCCGCAACCTTAAGGGACTCTTCCCTTAGTTTCGTCGTACGGATGTGCTCTTTCTCCCGAATGGTATTTTCAGCAGCTAGCTTTTTGGCATCTAGTTTCCACTATTTAGGGTAATTAAAATTTGTTTGTGCTATAGCTTGAGAGTCTATATACCCGGCTTTCACACTTGGCATTTGTTTGACAATGTGCACTTTCATTCTACAAATCACGACGTGGGTTAGTTACAACAAAATTCAAAGATTATATTCATATCATATCGGGAGGACAATGACTTACAAGCACCACATGCGAATTAGATTTATCTCCATTGCTCCGAGGTGAAAGCATGTCTGCATGTCATTGAAGTCAAAGACAATTTTCCCAGTTGGGCTTCCAAATGTGCCGGTGGGGAAGCATGCTTGTACGAGGTCTATGCTCGTTGGGAGAACACGCAAGTACCAATCATGAAACCTTCTCATTCCAAGTGGTAGGCGCTGGATGTCTCGGTTTGGTAGGAAGGGCTTGCCTCTTTTATATATTTTTGGACAATTCTTTGACCATTTGATGGCATCAACATTTGGATACTGCTTTGCTGTTTGGTGGAGTTTGCTAGTGACGGCCTCCTCAGAACCCTATGATGTGACTTTTTTAACTTGGTTCTCAGGCTTGAACTGGTCATGGGAATACCACTTATGCACTGATGAGACGTCTTTCATCGGAACATAAACTGGTCTTATGGTAATTGGATGCTTCTTTCGAAGTTCCCATTCAGGCACATCCTCATCTTCTTGTGCATCACCTTCTTCAGGAGGCACTCGTTGTTCATGTATCAGCTGTGCTTGTTGAGAAGGCTATGGCATCTCATCATGCACTTGCTCGGTACGAGCTAGAGAAGGTTGTGGCTTATCAGGCACATGCTCGCTAGGAGACGAGGAAGAATGTGGCATCTCAGGAATGTGGTGGTCACGAGACGGTGAAAATATCTTCCTGATCTCAACAACTCGCTCCAAATTTGGGAGAGGGGGATGCGGCGAAGAAGCAGTCAATATGATGTCCCGTTTGTGCCAGAGGATGAACTGCCCCATAACGTCTCCGAGTAACACCAGCCCCTCAGGAGTTGCGTAGTCTATCCTCCATAGCATGAACTCAGGCTTCACGATATGCACCTCGACCCTAGTGTAGTCCGGTAGTATCTTATTGTTGTGGTGTAAGCCACCAGGAGGATGTGCCACACCCGTTGCCACCTCCATCACAATGTTCTGCCGGCCGCTGAGAAACACCAAGGTGCAACTAGTTGGTTCCCGTATGCGATCGATGGGTGTTGTGGCTGCAGTGGAGCCTTGGCTGCTAGAAACTTTCGGAGGGCTGCCAAGTAATGACAGTTCTCCCGGCGGCGTCATTAATATCCGTGGCTCCGTAGATAGTCCTTGCTCCTCCAGCGCCTTCGCAACTAGAGTCTTCACTTGGAGCTCAAGATTAGTCTCCCGGTCTCTACCATGTTTCTTGTACATGCGTCTGTCCTCTTCGAATTCTTGCTTCCAGGTCGTCCTTTTCCCTAGCCCCCTAGTGCGCCATGTGTGCTCCTTGTTTCCCAAGCCAAGGCTAAGCTCGTCCCTCTCTCTGAAAGAATTGAATGAGCCCTTCTACTTGTCTTTAGCATATTTTAGTATCCTTGATACTGCCTCTTGGGTCTCCGGCTTATCAAACTTAAGATTACCACCGGATGATTCTGTACTCCTCGCATATATCCAATTCCTTAAGTGTACCTTCAAATTCATCACATTGATATTCCCAGCAACTGCGGCCTCTTCGTCCATCTTTCTAAACTACTCTTCCTTGGCATAGTAGCCACTGGGGCCTAGATGATGGTGGTGTTTGTTCCTCTTCGCCAGCTCGGTGTTACGGGCACTGAGCTCCAATGCCTCCGGTGAAGTCTTCTGAGCCACGAGCTCCTCCCATTGACTAGGAGTTATGTTGCCGAACTCGTTGAAAGGAGTTAACCCCTTTTGGATATACTTTTTATTAAGCTTCGACCTCCAACGTCGGAATGACTCTCCCATCATCCTAAAAGTATTTTTTTACCAATTCGTGCTTACCCTCCAGAAATCTAAAATTGAACTTCAGCTGCCTATCCCATAGTTCATCCTTTTTCTTCTGTGGTACCTTTTTCCAGTTAGGGATTGTTGGGTTCAATTTATCTCTAACTAGGGCCCCGATCGCATTACGGAATCATCTTCTTAATTCCTTCGGCTCAAGGATCTCCCCTGCTGGCCCGACCTCCGTTATCACATAGCATGGCTTATCTAGATATTGATTTGCTTTTCTATCCCCTCGTTTCCTCTTAGGCTTGGTAGTCGTGGTTGTGTCTTGAGGTTGTGGAGCAGAGGCCTCAATGTCCGTCTCTATGGCTATTGCCTCTGCTCTCCTTTCCTCTACTCCGTCTTGTCCAGCGAGATGTCGCGGACATCGACGTCGTCTTTTTTGAGTTTCAGGAGGGACCTGTATATACGACATGTCATAGTGTTAGCAGAGGTAACATAGCCAAAGTTTTAGCAAAATTTACAAGCTAAGGCTTTATCCCAACCTTCTCGTTCGGGTCAAAATCCTTGTCCAAATCTTCCTCCGTTGGCCTCCTTCTAGCTTCACGTGGGAAAGGATCGTCAGGACTTACATATCCCTCTTCTGAGTCATCATCATCATCCTCTTCTTCTTCGCCTTCAGCAGCCTCTCCTGCTCTTCCTTCTGCTCCCCCTTCCTCCTCTTCACACTGCTCCTGAGTAAGCATCACTTCTAGATCCTTTTCTAACTTGTTATTGAACTGCTCCTGAGTAAGCTGGTCCTCTAGTTCTTGCTCCTCATAGGTTGGCTGCTCATCATGCTCAGGGCATCAGGCTGCACTGTCTGGTGTCTACGACATTATTTCGCGTTTTGTTCTAATAGATGCAAGAAAGTGTGCTTTAGATATACGAGAAGGTATAAGAAATAAAAAAGGTCTATAAACCAAAGTAGTCCTATAAAACAACAATATATTAAAAAATAAGTAGTAGCAGTAGTAGAGGCATTAGAAACATGTCAATCATCATTTGATCATAAACTTGGAGCATCAATGCATCATAACAGAGAAGAGAGGAGAAGGTAATGTAGGGGCGGCTGCTAATGATGCTAAGTTCCTCACAAGTTCTTGATCATCATCTCATATTCCATATAATGTATGGACATATATAATTTCATCATCGGCAAAACAAAGGAGAGGAGAGATTTGGTAAAAGAAGCAACAGCTGCTTAACAAACATAGAGAGGAAAAGGTGTAAAAAAACAGTTGCTGTTTCCCAAACATAGAGGATAGGAAAGGTGGCAAAAAAAAACAACAGCAGAGAGTATGTACTAGTGTAGTAGGTACTTCCTCTAGATCAAGTATTGGCAGCAGTTCAGACTCTAGAGTGGACCAGCCGCAGTTTTCCAAGTCAAAGCGCACAGACACAGCTAAGACCACCAATGGACACAGCTACAGTGAAAGTGAAACTGACCATTGGTGACTTGTTAAAAGAATATTCCAGGCAGAGCTACCTCCAGAGCCTTTGCTGGGGGTTAAAGACCCACTAATGGGGTTCCTAAAGCTGACTGTGGCAAGAGCCAGGAAGCAAGCAACCGTGTGGCAAGAGAAAAAAGAGATTCTACCATTACTTTCTATGATATGAAACATGTAGTAACTGAATGACACTGATGATGATGCATGATAGCGTGAGATTGGTGATGGATGTGGGGTACAGACAGTGACATGTCCAGTCCTATGGCAAAAGTAGATCCAGTTGGAGTATTGGACTCGGAACTCTTTGATTAGAGGCTTGTTTAGATCACCTTCAAATTCTAAGTTTTTTCACTATCTCTCCATCACATCAATTTTTGGACGCATGCATGGAGCATTAAATATAGGTAAAAAAATAACTAATTACACAGTTTGGTTGTAAATCTCGAGATAGATCTTTTGAGCCTAGTTAAATCATGATCGGACAAAGTTTGTCAAATACAAACGAAACGTGCTACAGTGTCTAGGTTGTAAAAATTTACAATCTAAACAAGGCCTAGGTGAAGACAGTATGACTAGATTTGGGCATTGATTAGCTCACTAATAAATTCATGTATGAATGCAAATGTCAGCTCATCGTAATTTGTGAAGTCAGTGCACGACAGTTTAGGTTTCGCCCAAGCTGAACTAGAGAGAAAGCCATGGAGGTTTCTAAGGGTCTGAAGGATACAGAGGAGGGTACTCATATACCGCTAATAGAAGCACAAATAACTGACCTAAACTAAAAATAAAAAAATCATCACCATCCACTAAATAATTACACACATCCACATTAAAACCTTAATAATTAATCCAGCTAAAGAACACTCAAGCTCCCTTAGCTTAGCTTAAAACAGTTCGAGCACATAAGACCCAAAACATATGGTGACCTAAACTGAAAATTGTACTTGAAGGAATAAACACGTAGATAAGCTGAAATTGCTTCTCTAGATCATAAAAAGGACATGCAGCTGGGCAGTGTCTACTATCAGGTTGCTGTTGCACTGAGCATTACAGGAAAAAATGTCAACATACTAAAAACAATAAGACTGAAATACTGATATTTGAAACACTGAACCTTGAAAGGGATAACTGAAACATTCAAACTCAAACTATAAACTAACAAATATGAGTTTTCAGCCGTACAAAACACAGACTGCTAGACAGAGGTTCAGACCAAGAGCTGCACTTAGTCACGGCAAGGGAAAAGAAACAACAACTGCTGAACAGATAAGCTGCCAGCTCAAGGATTTGACTGCAATACTGCTGATACACTGCTTAACTAAAAGATGGAAAGCAGCTGCTAAAAAGTGTGGCTTAACTGCTACTAACAAACAACAAAGAGGGCACTGCACTGTACTGAAACTAATGTTGCTGAACAGAGATTAATAGGAACATTTAAATTGAAAAATCATAAACTAATAGAAATATTTAAACTGAAAATCATTAAAAACAAACTATACTAGTCATAATTGATCAATCAGCCAATTATCAGTGACCTATAACAGTAAAAATGTAGTATTACTAGTCATAATTTGAAATATAGCATTATTCTTGCAGAGCTGTGGTACAACCTGGCAAACGGCAGAAGCAAAAAAAATACACATCAATTATAAACCATCATCTGTATATCTAATGAGTATTTAATGATTACTAATATCCACAGCTGCTGATATTGCTATCTGACATAACAGCAATGGATGATTCAAGATCAATTCAATTTTCAAAAAAAAAAATATTTTAGGACTGAGAACTAAGTGACATTCAGTTCATCTCTAGTTCAGGTAAGATAGGCATATACATTTTTTTTTGCAAAAGGACATCACTAATGGAATCATTCCACCAGAAGATTAGGAGAACTGCCATTTAGTTTTCCATAGATTATAGCTGAAACTGAACTGTAATCACCAAAAAACAAAACTGCTAAACTAAAGCTAAACTAAGGTAACACCTCGAATCAAATCCACAAAGAAACCACTGAAGCTAAACTAAGGTAACACCTCGAATCAAATCCGTAACATGTATTTACACTCATGGGAACTTTGTTAGGCCATTATTATTTGGAAACTTTAAAAAAAGTCCAACCACTGTTGAAGCAACAAAATCTTTGCTAGAGTCACAAAACAGAAGATATGAGCTAAATATTTAAAAGCAGATGGCACATTCCTCCTTGAAACAAAATAGATGCACACTACTACTCAAGCTAGCAGTTCAACACCAGTTAACTACATCTGACAAGCTCAAGGCCTTAAACATTCAATTAGAACATCACTACAAAGAAATCATGGCACTGAACAAATGAGAAGCACAATCAAATGGTAGTTGCATCAGTCTCATTCCAAATTGAGCCTAACAAAAAAAATATTTGTCAACAAACATGTCCACAGAAAACAATTGTCACCTAATTACAGGCAACTCTGATCTTCTAGGATAGGGAATACAAACAGAGCAAACTGTGCCATGACTAAAAGCTAAAACTTCCATGCATTCTTAGACCAACATTGACAACACAACGGTTCCTGTCCCTGCATGCCAACTACGTTTATACAAAGAATGGCAGCAACGAAGCTTGAAAGTACAAACAGCAGGCAAAATGATTCAGGTGGTAGACTATACAAACTTCCATATTCTAAGCAGATATCATATAGGGAAACAGCTTTGTTTATTCCACACAAAACTGAAAACTCTATGCATAATGTTTTGACCATAACTGACAGCGAGTTCAGAAGGCCAACATCATCCTTCCTCTTCCAGGACGTGTATGATTAAGAGCAGATGGCCCATGTCTCTGTTCTACTAGTTGCAACAGCATGTATGCAATCAAGGTAGTAGCTGAGATCCAGACAACTAAAATCATTCAATTAGCATACTACCCTAAAATCAGTCCACTGACCAAATGAGGACCCTAACAAAATAGTGATTACTTGAAGCAGACAATAGCTATCAACAGACCATGCCAACGGAAAACAATATCCATTTCATTACCTGCACTTTCTGCGCCTGCCGTCGGTTATCGCGTCGAAAGTGAAGGCGACAAGGCGGCACTCGGGGTCAGCGTCGTCGGGCATGAGCCTGATGGCGTCCTTGTGCAGATTGACGTAGTTCTTCACCTTCTGCGCCTGCTGGTGCTCCACGAACTCGGGCGGAGGCCCCGTCAGCGCGGGCAGCGGCGTGCGGAGGGGCGCAGCGCGAGAGCAGAGAGGCGGCTGAAACAACCCCGATTTCCACGAAGGGAAATCCACAGAGTCGAAGTGTAATAAGACCGTGGTGGATCATATTACCCAAATTTCAGTCAAATATCACTTCCATACAACGATAATATCAGAGTACAAATAGTGCGGAATACATAAATTATTACATCGCCGCATTGGCGGAATCAAAAGTAGCATTCATTCAGAACAGCTTGAAGATAAGATCGCCAAACTCGAGCGTAGGCACGAACCCCTCAACCGTCAAACTCCTCGGAGCTATACTCCTCAGCAGAACCTGTGTGCCAAAATTTATCAGTACGATTTGTACTGGCCACTCCCAACCCTATGAGCATTGCTTTGTGGAAATTGGATGCAAGTTGGATATAATCAAAAGGAACCTATAAGGCTGGGGTTTCCTAGGTATTAGCATATCAAGTACCTAATAATATTTGGTCAAGTTTTAATACCAGTCACACACCCATTCCACCCCATTCCCATTCCAGAGCCAGGTTTCGATCCTGGGATCGATAAACCACCATCTCCACACCATCACCATACCACAGCCATACTATCGCTCAATCGATAGGCCAACTCCCTCTCGGCACTGTCTCAAGGCCCGTAGCCCCTGGCTACGTCCGAACACTCACTCCTAGGGGAGAAAAGAAGGACTCATCTCACTATCTAGTTTAAGCGAAACCCAGGAAAGGTCCATTGCCGACGAGTCGGCATATGTATCGATCGATCAACCATACACTCTGTAGAGGTTTTACATAACCAAAAGATCTGCCTTCCTCGCTGACCGTCGTCAACTGGGCTGATTTCGGCCGCTTGCTAGCCTAGGATAATGCCACTCTACCATTCAGCCCTGGTACACCCCATGTCTAGTCTGGGGTGGCTGAAACTGTGAGTCATGAGCCGGGTCCACAAGGTCTTCATGAAGTCTCCGAAGGGTGTGGGGGAAATCCTCTGCGCCCCGTACCTCCTTACACTGTCCGCTATCAACCTAGCAGTAGTGGCAATATCCTACCAAGTAGTCCGGCCGTCCCGCACCATATAGGGCGAGTGGTACGTAAGGCTTCCCGGTGAATCTGAGTACTAGTAAGTCCTTAGGGATGACCAAGCCAGAATGTCTCCATCAGGGTTTCCATTTACCGTGCCACCACAGCACCTCCACCCTTGGCTCCTCCCATCACAGGATCACACCCAGGGTCACCTCATATACCTTTTACCCACCACAGGTATCCATTCCAGGGGTGCCCAGGTAGCACCCCACGGCAAGACTTGCCCCAGGCTCGTCGTATACTCCAACTTGGTCGACACAACCCTCACCCTCCACGCACCCAAGTCACACACGCAGCACTCTCCCCATGGTCCAGATAACACCAGTTTCCACCACGCATCAATGTAGTGCAAGCGTAGTAGAAGTAATAAGCGATGAAATGTAATAGCAAGCGTGTGACTAGCCTATCAGCAGGGTGAGCAGGGGTAAGGTTGCGTCAAGGTAAAGGCCATCAAGAAGACATACTACCATGCAAGTCCTACCATAATGTGATCATGACAATAAAGTAAGCACTAGCATTTCTATATTAGCCATGCGTAATAGGTGCTACGAGATTGGGTGGGATGTGGCACCTTCAGTGTAGTCGTCTTCGTACTCCTCACGGTACTCACGATCCTCATCCGTCCGGTTCTCCTCCGAGTCCACAAACGACCGCATTATAGTCGCGTTAGCGACGTCTATAGAATAGCACAAATAAGTAATGAAAATTCAAAAGAACCAAATGCACTCAAGCATGGGTCTATTGCGTAGAGCTCGATTTTAGATGAATTTTGGTCCTAGTTTCATATTTTTCTGAGGTCATATGAATTAGTTATGAATTTCCGAAGATTTAATCCATTTTTAAAAATGAAAAAGGCTAACTTAATCCTGGGCTGACACGTGTCACGATGTGGTTGGTCCACGTGGCTTGCTGACGTCAGCATGACGTCACCTCGGCCGTGCTGCTACTGACAAGTGGGTCCCGCGTGACGTCAGCACGACGTCAGTATGACGTCAACATCTGACGTGTGGGTCCAGTGTGTCTGTGCCACTGACATATGGGACCAGGTCAACAGTCATGGTTGACCAGTCAATGGTCAATATGGGCCGGGTCTCAAACTGGCCTGGACAGGGCTGGATTTGGGCCGGTCTGGGCCGGGCTGTCCCGGACACATGGCGTGCTGTGGCGCTGCCACGTCACGGCCTTGGGCCTCCACTGGGCTGTGGTCGTCGGCTGTGGGCGTGAGCGTGGCTCACGGTGGACCAAGAGGCGCTGGTCCATGGACCTAAAGCAGGGTCCCTGGTGGACCAAGTCCACCGTTATTTCCCTCGGCTCGGCTCTTGTGCACCGGGTGCAAGGCTGCGCTGCTCAACTCGCCCCTCCTCCTCTGTTTCTTCCACGGCGCACTCCCGCCGGCGACGTACTCACCGGCGAGCTTCCGCAGCGGTGCTAGCGCCCAATTGGTGTGGGAAAAAGCACCGTCAGGCTTTGGCGACTGCGATGGTGGTGTCGGGGTGACGGCTAGGACTCCCTAGGTCACTGGCCACGGCGAACGGCGGCTCGAGCACAACCGGCGTGCGAGGGTGGCGCAGGTGCAGCGGCATAGGCCAGGTCTATGGTGCGCGTGAGCGTCATAGTGCTCCAGGGGGCATGTTGGGCAGGTCGAGGGGTCCTCCAGGGCCTTCGGTGGCCTTGGCCATGGCGGCGCCCTTCCGAGCATGATGGCGGCGTCGGTGTGGGGGCTATGGCCACGGTGAAGCGTCTCGGTGGGGTGCGTAGGCTCCTATGGATCTGTGGGGACGTGGCGAGGAAGTCCAGGGCTCAAGGCGGGGTTTCAGGTTTCCAGGTGGCCGGTAGGGGCTCCTCGGCGGCCACGGCGACATGGTGACGACGGCGAGGCGCACGGGTGCACTACGGGGCTCCAGCGGGGTGGTCACGGCATGCGCGTGAGTTATCCGTGACTCTAGCGAACAGGATGGGCGAGACGAGGAGACGCCAGGCGCTCCCAGCGGACCTGGCCACGGTGGTCTGGTGCTCGGGCCGGTGGTGGTGGTGCTCTGGCCAGTGGTCTGGTGCTCCGGTCGGTGGTCTGGTGCTCTGTCTGGTGGTCTGGTGCTCTGGCCGGTGGTCTGGTGCTCTGGCCGGTGGTGACCACGCCACGACGGCGGCGTTGCGAGCGCGATGAGCGAGTGCTCTGCCTTGGCGTCCATGGGGCTTGGAGGGGTCTACAACGTCCAAGGGCTCGGAGGTGGTCGCGGTGGGCGCGTGAGTGTGCCGTGCGTGTGTACCCGGTGGCCGGAGATGGCCTTGGCCTACGCGCTCACGATGTGGAGCGCCTTGGCCGACACGGTAAGGTCCAGCGGCGAGCAGGGAGAGGTCAGAAGGCTCACCGTAGGTGTTGAGGGCGAGAGGATAGCAGTGCAGTGAAGAGTCGAGGCCGTGTAGCTCCGGAAGCTATGCCGTGCAGTGTCGTCCGCTCCGGCTCCGGTGATCTCTCGGTCTTCCTCCCAGCAGCGGCTCCGGTATTTCCTTCCCCCCCCCCCTTCTTCCTCTCCTCCCCCTTCTCTCTTGGCTAGGGTGTGCTGTGGACGGCCACAAGGTGGCGGCGGGGCATAGGAGAGCGCTATGGCAACCGAGGGCCCTGGCTTTATAGTCGAGCTCTGAGCTCCAATGGCGGACGGCGATCGAGCGGTGGAGGCGTGATCAGTGGCATCCAATGGCTCGCGTGCGGTGTCATTGGCGCGGCGCAAGGGTTGCGTGGGTGCGGCGCCAAGGAGACAGGGCCATGCCCCGGGCATGACCCCTGGCTCGCCCTGCCACCACTGTCGGGCATCGGTCACGTAGGCGGTTGAGGCGTAGGTGAGGAAGACGACACTGTATATGGGTGTGTGGCTGACACGCGGGGTCCAGCGGGCAGCGGCTACGGGCGAAGAAGAAGGGCGCGCGGGTGAGCAACTGAAAGGTCCTTGTTGGTTTTGGTAATTGAGTGACAACCTAGGTGGACTAATTGTGTTTATGTGAGATACACAGGTGATTAGTCCACAGGTACATGTGTATGAGCAACATATGCCATGGAGGTGAAAATGGCTTGGAGATATTGCAAAGCTCACACATGTGATGATGAAGGAGCTTAACGCACATGAGACATGACATTGAGTCATGTGATCAAGATGGAGAAGATCAAGACAAGATTTGGCTTGATGGACCGGTTGCAAGTGTGAAGGGCAAGTCGAAGGCTTTGGAGTGATGGACCGCGTGGCGGTGAAGCTTGAGCAAGACTTGGCGCCGATGGACGATGGCAACGGTGAAGGGCAAGTGAAGTCAAGATCGATGAACCAATATGATCACATGATGATATGAAGTGGATCATATCATTGTTGATAGTGTTGGTGCATGTGTTGCATCGACATTGGAGGAGATGGAATGGAATGCGCAAGGCAAAGGTATAACCTAGGGCATTTCATTTCACCGGTCATAGGTGTGTAGAGAAGTTTATGACCGGGTTTAGGATACATGGCCGTACTATCAAGAGGGGCAAACTTGTTTGCATATTGGTCATCTAGTGCCACTCGAGTGATCTAACTTTGCATTGTCGCTAGGATCGAGTGGCGTGGCAAGTTGAGTGGCTAACATCCTTTGGGAAATGATTGTGAAAATGCTAACACACATACACATGGTGGTGTACACTTGGTGGTGTTGGCACATTTACAAAGGAGGTGGTGTTTGCAGGGGTGAGATGGGTTTCGGGAAAATAGAATGCCTATTTTCTATTGCGCCGGATGCAAGTTCTTGTGGTTAGCACATTGGAGCAAGGGTGAAGAAGTTAGAAGTGAAAACGAGTTGATCGCGAAGACGCTGGCGTCGGTCAACTGGCCGGACGCTGGGTCTGAAAGCACCGGACGCCGGGCGGGTGCGCGCGTCTGTCGGTGACGACGATAATATGACGCAGGTTAGAGTGTGACCGGACGGCGGCTGCGTCCGATCCGATCAAGTGTGACGGACGCGTCCGGTCGAGGTCGGTACCTTCTTCGGAAACGATCGGACGCTGGGGTTTAGCGTCCGGTCGCTTGAAAGCTGCCGCGTCCGGTCAAGTCAAGTGACCGTTGGAACCGGGACACGTGTGCCGTCAGGGCGCAGCGGACGGACGGCGAGGTCCAGCGTCCGATCAACACGACCGAGGCGTCCGGTCGGCCCGACCATTGCCCAAAGAAGGGGTAACGGCTAGTTTAGCCCTTGGGGCTATAAATAGAAGTGGCCCTCGGCCATGGTAGTGCCGAGCACCTCAAGGGACTTAGTGTCCATGCTTGTGAGTGCTTGGGAGCCCTCCATCACACATATACTTGATAGTGATCATTCGATTGTGTGAGTGAGCGATTCTAGTGCGATTGCATCGTGAGGTTGCATCGAGTGGCACTAGGTGGTCATGTTGCAAGCCGGTGGTGCTTGTTACTCTTGGAGGTTGCCACCTCCTAGACGGCTTGGTGGTGGTCTCCATCGAAGCCCGCAAGAAGCTTGTCTTGGCGCCCGGGAGAAGTGCTTGTGAGGGGTACTTGTGCTCGCCCCGCGGGAGTCACGAAGAGCAACTTTAGTAAAGCGTGTCATTGAGCTACCCTCACTCAAGGGGTAGGTTCTTGCGGTGCCCGACGTGCGGGCTTAGCGGGTGATGCTAATTAGCCAGCCAACCACCAAGTGAGCGGTCGGCTGCACGGGACTAGCGTGTTGGCAAACACGTGAACCTCGGGAGAAAAATCATCGTGTCAACCTTGTTCTTCCCGTTGGTTTGCATCCCCATTACATAAGCTTGCAATTACTTTTATACATATTAAGCTTGTGTAGTTGCTCTTGTAATTAGATAGCTTGTGTAGCTTGCTAATTATCTTCTTGCTTGTGTAGCATAGAAGTAGCTCCCTTGCGTGGCTAATTTGGTTTTAGTAACCTTGTTAATCACATTGCTTAGTTTGTGTAGCTAAGTATTTGCGCTCTCTAATTAGGCATTGGTTGCCTTGTTATTGAGCTTTGCTAATGAGCTTAGTTGGCTTTGTGCTTTTGCTTACTAGCATGTGTAGGAGCTTCCATGTTGCTTAAAGTACTAGTGGCATAGGTTTGTGTGACCTTGCTCCTAGAATTGTTTAGGAGAGCTCTAGCTAGCCCGGCACCTTAGTTGCATAATTAGTATCTTTGCAAGGTGCTAGTGAACATATATAGAGGGGTGTAGTCTTGGCTAGACCGATTGTTTTTATTCTGCATTTATATCGGTTAGCCGACGCGATTAATTTTAGAAAAGACTATTCACCCCCCTCTAGTCCGCCATCTCGACCTTAGAGCAACGCGCTGGGCCGCGAGCTGGGCTATTGCACGCGAGTTGGGCCGGCCGGCTGCTACTGCGCGCGTGCTAGGAGGCGGCCGTGATGGGGCTGGCTAGGCTGGCTAGCTTGGGCCGAGCGGCTGGCTGCAAGGCCCACTTCTTCTTTTCCTTTTTTTCTGTTTTTGATTTCTTTTCCATTGTTTGGATTCAAATTTGGTTTAGAATTTAAATTCAAAGCTGAGGTAACTTATTCATTGGAGTTTAGAGAATTTTGTTTAATAATATCTTTATGGTTTATTATTTTATTGGAGTTGTTTAGCAAATCATAACTCAAATGGAAATCCAAATCACATTTTGAATTAACAATGTATGCAACATTATATTTGTTAGAAATTAATAAACACAGTTATCTAATGACATGCCATGCTTATATGTTGACTGGGGTTGGGTTAGACTTAATGCATCTCTTAGGTTGGGTTTCTATGCATGACACTCATCATCACATGGGATTCTTGAGGAAAAATTTTTGTAGTTGGTATTTTTGGGTGTACGGATTTTTGGGTTGTTACAGTCCTACCCCCTTAACAGAATCTTGTCCCCGAGATTAAAGTGTAACGTACTCTTCGAAGAGGTAAGGATATCGTAGCCGGAGATCAGACTCTTTCTCCCATGTTGCTTCTCTCTCTGTGTGATTACTCCATTGGATCTTGCATATAGGAATAGTCTTGCTTCGGGTCTCTTTGGTATCTCTGCCCAGAATTCTGATAGGATGTTCTCTATACTCAAGTGTATCTTGAATGTCAAGTGTATCAGTTGGAACTACTTCATCGGGCACTCTCATACACTTGCGTAGCTGAGAGACATGGAATACGGGATGTACGCCCACCAATTTCTCAGGTAGCTCAAGTTTATAGGCGAGCTTCCCAATCCTCTTGCAAATCTTGTATGGGCCAACAAATCTAGGGGCAAGCTTCCCTTTCACATGGAATCTGACAGTCCCACGTAGCGGGGATACCTTGAGATAAACGAAGTCTCCCACATTGAACTCAAGTTCTCTTCTCCTTTTGTCAGCATAGCTCTTGTATCGACTTTGAGCGATTCTCAAAGTCTCCTTTACTTGAGCAACTCCTTCTTCTGCATCTTGAATCTTAGCAGAATCAAAGAACGATCTTTCACCTAGTTGAGACCACATGAAAGGTGTCTTACAAGGTCTGCCATACAGAGCTTCAAACGGCGACATCTTGATACTGGCTTGGTAGCTGTTGTTGTAAGAGAACTCTGTATAGGGTATACATTTCTCCCAATCAGAGCCATAATTTAGTACACTAGCACGAAGCATGTCCTCTAAAATCTGGTTTACTCATTCTGTCTGTCCATCTGTCTGTGGGTGGTAAGCGGTACTGAAATCAAGTTTGGTTCCAATGGACTTGTGCAGGGCTTCCTAGAATCAGGACACAAACTGAGGACCACGATCGGATACAATACTAGAGGGAGCTCCATGCAGTCTGAGAATATGCTCAATATATAGATCTGCTAATTTTTCTGCATTGGTCTTGGTCTTTACTGGTACAAAGTGAGCAATCTTGGTCAAATGATCAACAATCACCCAGATGGAATCATTGTCTTTCTGTGAACGGGGCAATCCGACTATGAAATCCATGGATATACTCTCCCATTTCCACTCGGGAATGTCAAGAGGCTTTAACAATCCTGCAGGCCTTTGATGTTCAGCCTTGACTCTATTACAGGTGTCACATCGTGCCACATGTCCTGCAATGTCTGTCTTCATACCTTTCCACCAAAAGTGTTTCTTCAAGTCTTGATACATCTTTGAACCTCCAGGGTGAATACAGTACTTAGAATCATGAGCTTCTGACAGAATTTCCTCTCGTAGGGTTGGATCAGAAGGTACATAGATTCTATCCTTGAACCAGATGGTTCCTTGTTCATCTTCGTGGTGGTTGGTCTTGTAACCTAGTTTTCATCAAACCACGGAGATATTCGATCTCTTCACAATTTTTCTGAGCTTGATGGATGCGATCTGTGAGATCATACTGTATGCGGAGCTCATTCAGCAAGCCATGCGGTAGTATCTCAAGTTGGAAATCATCAATCTCTTCCTTGAGCTCAGGTGGTACGGATTCAGTGATCAAAGTGTGACAATAACTCTTACGGCTGAGGGCATCTGCGACTACATTAGCTTTTCCCGGATGATAGTAAATTTCCAGGTCGTAGTCCTTGATCAACTCTAGCCATTGGCGTTGCCTCATATTCAGATCTTCTTGAGTGAAAAAGTACTTCAAACTCTTGTGATCGGTGTAGATATCACACTTGTTGCCTATCAAGTAGTGCCTCTAGATCTTTAAAGCATGCACAACTGCTGCTAACTCAAGATCATGAGTAGGGTAACGATTCTCGTGTTCTTTCAACTGTCGAGAAGCATAAGCTATCACTCTTCCATCTTGCATCAATACACAACCAAGTCCTTGACGGGATGCATCACAATATACCACGAAATCCTTACTGATATCAGGCAATGCTAACACAGAAGTTGTGGTAAGCTTCTGCTTCAATTCCTGGAAGCTTTGTTCGCACTCGGGCGTCCATTCAAACTCTTTAGTCTTCTTCAGAAGGTTGGTCATCGGACGGGCTATCTTGGAAAAGTTCTCGATGAACCGGCGATAATATCCAGCCAATCCCAAGAAACTTCTGACTTCTGTCACATTACGGGGTTGATCCCATTCTTTCACAGCTTCAATCTTAGCTGGGTCAACTGCGACACCTTCAGCTGATAGTACATGGCCTAAGAAGGCAACTTCCTGTAACCAAAACTCACATTTGCTGAACTTTGCGTAAAGCTGATGTTGGGCTAGTTTCTCAAGTACAGTTCTCAGATGATGTTCGTGTTCTTCAGCGATGGATGAATAGACAAGGATGTCATCAATGAACACTACCATGAACTTATCCAGTTCATTCATGAAAACCTTATTCATCATGTTCATGAAGTATGCGGGAGCATTCGTGAGTTCAAAGGATACCACAGTGAACTCAAACTGCCCATACCTAGTCACAAAAGCTATCTTCGGGATGTCACTCTCTCGAATCTTCATCTGATGATAGCTAGATCTGAGATCAATCTTGGAGAAATACTTGGCACCTCTGAGCTGATCAAGCAAATCATCAATCCTTGGCAGGGGGTACTTGTTCTTGATGGTGACTGCGTTCAAGTTCCGGTAATCAATGCACATTCTCATTGAGCCATCCTTCTTTTTAACAAACAGAATAGGGGATCCCTAGGGTGAAGCACTGGGTCTGATATATCCCTTCGAGATGAGCTCATCAAGCTACTTCTTGAGCTCGACCAATTCATCAACTGACATGCGATAGGGCCTCTTGGCAATGGGACCTGTTCCCGGCAAAAGATCAATGATGAACTCTACATCACGGTCTGGTGGCATACCCGGTAATTCTTCAAGGAATACATCGGGATAGTCTCTGACCACAGGCACATCATGAACTGTCTTTTCCTCTTTTTGTGATTCTGAACTTGCTTTAAGGGCACATAGGATAGAGGTGGACTTTCCAAACTGGGGTTCACATCTAATGACTTGGCCCGATGGGTGGGTCACTTGGATGTATCTGGGTGAACATGATATGATACCTCGGTGAATGGTTAACCAGTCCATGCCTAAGATGACATCTAGGTTAGTGGAAGGTAACAGGGTTAGATCGGCTTTAAAGATAAGACCCTCAATGGTAAGACTCACTCCCTTACAGATGTGGGTGCATTTTAGGTCTCCTAAAGGTGAGCTAGTGATGATAGGCTTCTCACGTGGGGTTACAGGCAGGTCATGCTCTCGTGCAAACTTGGATGATATGTATGAACAAGTTGCTCCAGAATCAAATAGAACTGATGCAGTATGGCCATTAACTAAAAACATACCGTACACAATGTCAGGAGCAGCCTGTGCTTCCTCGGCGTCTAGATGGTTGAGACGTCCACGGGTAGCAGATCCCTTGAACTGAGACTTTTGAGTGGCTGAGTTCTGAGGACATTCAGCGGCTTTGTGACCCGGTTGGCCCCAAGCGAAGCAGGTGAAAGGTGCACCACCTGTAGGGATTGGCGCGGGTGCCTTCCAGTTTCCAGTGCCTGATGCGGAGTGGTTCTGTGTTGGGCGTTCATTTACAGTGCGGGGACGGTTGAAACAGTCCTAAGTGTTGCGGTCTTGAGCATAACGGTCCTGGGTGTAATGATCCTGAGCAGGGCAGGAGTATTTGGCGGTGTAGCCTCTACTTCCCCTACTCGATCCAGGGTTGTCATCCCTGTTGTGGCGTGAGCGTTCCTTGGATGGTGCATCTCTGTGGAACCTCTTGCGATCACGGCCACGGAAAGAATCCTCAGGCTTACGCTTTCTCTCTCTGTACTCCTCTCCAGCTTCAGCACGGTCCTTCTCAATCTGGATGCAGCGATCCACCAGAGCACGTAGTGTGTTACTCTCAATACCGCCAAACTTCAGTTTGATGTGTGGATTAAGTCCCTTGCGGTAATAGTACAGCTTCTCCTTCTCAGAGTTCACAACATAGGAAGGGGCATAGCGTAGAAGGTTGGTGAAATGAGTAGTGTACTCAGTCACCTTGTCCTTTCCCATCTTGATGTTGCGGAACTCCTCGGCTTTGGCCTCCATGATACCCTTAGGAATGTGATACTCAGTGAATGCTTCGGCAAACTCATCCCACGAGATATTGGCAGGGTCCTCATGGGAATCACTGAAACTGTCCCACCAGGCGCGTGCTGCACCTGTGAGCTGGTGTGCGGCAGCTCCAACGCACTCATCATCGGTGAAAGTGGTGAGGTCAAGCTTCTTCTCCACCTCCTTGAGCCAGTCATCGGCTACAAGCGGGTCAGGATCAGTGCCATCATAGGTAGGTGGCCTTAGCTTTAGAAATCCTTCCAGCTTCCTTTGGAAGTCATTCTGCTGACCTCCCTGGCGACGGTTTGCTCCTTCAACAAGGGCTGCAAGAAGCTGGGTCTGCTGCACCATCACTTCTGCCAGGTTCGGTGGTGGTGGTGGTGGAATGTTCTCCTCAACAGGCGGTGAGGTATTCTCTAGGTTGAAGGGTATCCCTCCGCGTCCACGGCCACAGCCACGGCCACGGCCATGGTTGTTGGCACCACGACCCCCATTTGGTTTAGCTGGTTCAGGGGTGGGCGCACGCCCATAGTTCATTAGGCGATTTGATCGGCGGTTCGGCATCTGCAACACGGATCATAGGAATTTTAGTGCTTGTGCCATAAGTGCTTATAATTCAATATAATTACATGATTTTGACGATTTAAAAAAAGATATTTATACTATCCAACACTCATTACAAAGAAGCAATAAGATCCATAAGATGCAATAAGATCCAAAACATTCATTACATGGGTTTTATTACATAGCATCATCTCCAGTAGCTACGCTTGAAGACGTGCGAGAATTGTACTACGCATAGTGTCTCATAATACATCTCATAAGGGGTACAGCTCATGGAAGCTACTGACATATCTTATGACCACGCAGGGTCATCTACTCTAACTCGTACACCGCAGCTGGGATACGACTGTTCTCGATCTCAATCTCCTCGTCAGACTTGTGAAGTCGGGACACGTACTTCAAGGCCTCGGCGAGCTCCTCAGTAGGCTTGGCTCCAGATAGAGTAGGGCAGGCGTCTAGGTTGAGGCGAGTCGGTGCTAACTCGAACTCCTCTATCCTAGGCTTCGTCTTGCTGCGAATCTCCTTGGGTAGCTGATCCCACATTCCCTTCATCTCCCTGAGGCGCTTCTTGTCAGACTTCTGCCAACCCTGCCAAGTCCTCTCACACTTGTCCTGTAGGTACTCGGTCTGCCTGAGTGCCTCGATCAGGTGACCCTAGTTGCCAACGGCCTTCTTCCTGAACTCCTCCAGCTCCTGGGTCATGGTCTTGTTCCGAGATTGGATTTTTAGCATATCAATCCCCTTGGACCTCTCTCTGTCTCCTCTATGGTTGAACTCGGCCTTCTTGTCGTCCAACTCCCTCTGCAACTCCAAGACCTTGCTGTCGAGGTAGCAGTTCCTGTTGCCTAGGTCTGCTGCTTTGTCCTATAAGTCAGCGACCTCGGCTCTGTGGACTTCCTCACAATGGTTGAGCTCATCCTGTAGCTTGGCAACTGCCTCGAGCAGACTAGCTCGCTCCTGTGCTCCCTGCGAGTCTCGCTCCTGGCACTCCCACAGAAGAGCCCGGTCCTGATGTCTCTTCTGCTCAAGCTGGGTCACGTACCTGTCCTGCTCTAGTAGGTGGATAGCCGAGACACGAAGGCATCTGTCCTCCTCTGCAAAGGATAACTCTGTCGGCTGCAAAACTCTGCTCACTAGGGGTAAGGCTGAGGTCGAGGGCCTAGGGAAGTAGACGGAACTCTGTCGTCTTCAGGTGCTCGTAGTGGTCCCTCATCACTCTTCGAAGTGCCTTGTGTGAGACAGCTCGTAGTCCCTCCTCAACTGTGTCCTCTATGGTCATCTCGGTGAAAGCTAGGACAGAAGGTAAGGTAGTGCTTGCTGGAAACTCGACTGAGGTGACAACTGGTCCCTCGATTCCTCCTTCATGAGCTGGCTTCCCGGTACAGGTGACCTTGACAAGCTCGTTGGGGACTCCTAACGTGATGAGAACTCGGCAGAGGGTCTGTGCAAAACCCTCGAGCTCACGTAGGTCGAAGGTAAGCTTGGCGTGGTCCAGTGGTAGCGGTCCTAGAGGCGGCCATACGACGTTTGTTGCCATCTGCATATTTTAAGGAACAGGTGTTAGCAGGTCAATAAATAGATAAGCCTTGCATAAAAGTAAATGCAGGGTCAGTATATAACCGAAAGAAGGGCTGTCCACGTCCTATTCTATCGTTTATTTCTAAGGGTTTCGTCCTATGGTCAAGTATGGCTCTGATACCAACTGAAACAACCCCGATTTCCACGAAGGGAAATCCACAGAGTCGAAGTGTAATAAGAACATGGTGGATCATATTACCCAAATTTCAGTCAAATATCACTTCTATACAACGATAATATCATAGTACAAATATTGCGGAATACATAAATTATTATATCGCCGCATTGGCGGAATCAAAAGTAGCATTCATTCACAACAGCTTGAAGATAAGATCGCCAAACTCGAGCGTAGGCACGAACCCCTCAACCGTCAAACTCCTCGGAGCTATACTCCTCAGCAGAACCTGTGTGCCAAAATTTATCAGTACGATTTGTACTGGCCACTCCCAACCCTATGAGCATTGCTTTTTGGAAATTGGATGCAAGTTGGATATAATCAAAAGAAACCTATAAGGCTGGGGTTTCCTAGGTATTAGCATATCAAGTACCTAATAATATTTGGTCAAGTTTTAATACCAGTCACACACCCATTCCACCCCATTCCCATTCCAGAGCCAGGTTTCGATCCTGGGATCGATAAACCACCATCTCCACACCATCACCATACCACAGCCATACTATCGCTCAATCGACAGGCCAACTCCCTCTCAGCACTGTCTCAGGGCCCGTAGCCCCTGGCTACGTCCGAACACTCACTCCCAGGGGAGAAAAGGACTCATCTCACTATCTAGTTTAAGCAAAACCCAGGAAAGGTCCATTGCCAACGAGTCGGCATATGTATCGATCAATCAACCATACACTCTACAGAGGTTTTAAATAACCACAAGATCTACCTTCCTCGCTGACCGTCGTCAACTGGGCTGATTCCGGCCGCTTGCTAGCCTAGGATAATGTCACTCTACCATTCAGCCCTGGTACACCCCATGTCTAATCTGGGGTGGCTAAAACTGTGAGTCATGAGCCGGGTCCACAAGGTCTCCATGAAGTCTCGGAAGGGTGTGGGGGAAATCCTCCATGCCCCGTACCTCCTTACACTGTCCGCTATCAACCTAGCAGTAGTGGCAATATCCTACCAAGTAGTCCGGCCGCCCCGCACCATATAGGGTGAGTGGTACTTAAGGCTTCCCGATGAATCTAAGTACTAGTAAGTCCTTAGGGATGACCAAGCCAGAATGTCTCCATCAGGGTTTCCATTTACCATGCCACCACAACACCTCCACCCTAGGCTCCTCCCATCACAGGATCACACCTAGGGTCAACTCATATACCTTTTACCCACCACAGGTATCCATTCCAGGGGTGCCCAGGTAGTACCCCACGGCAAGACTTGCCCTAGGCTCGTCGTATACTCCAACTTGGTCGACACAACCCTCACCCTCCACGTACCCAAGTCACACATGCAGCACTCTCCCCATGGTCTAGATAACACCAGTTTCCACCACGCATCAATGTAGTGTAAGCGTAGTAGAAGTAATAAGCGATGAAATGTAATAGCAAGCGTGTGACTAGCCTATCAGCAGGATGAGCAGGGGTAAGGTTGCGTCAAGGTAAAGGCCATCAAGAAGACATACTACCATGCAAGTCCTTCCATAATGTGATCATGACAATAAAGTAAGCACTAGCATTTCTATATTAGCCATGCGTAATAGGTGCTACGAGATTGGGTGGGATGTGGCACCTTCAGTGTAGTCGTCTCCGTACTCCTCACGGTACTCACGATCCTCGTCCGTCCGGTTCTCCTCCGAGTCTGCAAACGACCGCATTATAGTCGCGTTAGCGACGTCTATAGAATAGCACAAAGAAGCAATGAAAATTCAAAAGAACCAAATGCACTCAAGCATGGGTCCATTGCGTAGAGCTCGATTTTAGATGAATTTTGGTCCTAGTTTCGTATTTTTCTGAGGTCATATGAATTAGTTATGAATTTCCGAAGATTTAATCCATTTCTGAAAATGAAAAAGGCTGACTTAATCCTGGGCTGACACGTGTCACGATGTGGTTGGTCCACGTGGCTTGCTGACGTCAGCATGACGTCACCTCAGCCGTGCTGCTACTGACAAGTGGGTCCCGCGTGACGTCAGCACGACGTCAGTATGACGTCAGCATCTGACGTGTGGGTCCAGTGTGTCTGTGCCACTGACATATGGGACCAGGTCAACAGTCATGGTTGACCAGTCAATGGTCAATACGGGCCAGGTCTCAAACTGGCCTGGACAGGGCTAGATTTGGGCCGGTCTGGGCCGGGCTGTCCCGGACACGTGGCGTCCTATGGCGCTGCCACGTCATGGCCTTGGGCCTCCACTGGGCTGTGGTCGTCGGCTGTGGGCGTGAGCGTGGCTCACGGTGGACCAAGAGACGCTAGTCCATGGACCTAAGGCAGGGTCCCTGGTGGACCAAGTCCACCGTTATTTCCCTCAGCTCGGCTCTTGTGCACCGGGTGCAAGGCTGCGCTGCTCAACTCGCCCCTCCTCCTCTATTTTTTCCATGGCGCGCTCCCGCCGGCGACGTACTCACCGGCGAGCTTCCGCAGCGGTGCTAGCGCCCAATTGGCGTGGGAAAAAGCACCGTCAGGCTTTGGTGACTGCGATGGTGGTGTCGGGGCGATGGCTAGTACTCCCTAGGTCACTGGCCATGGCGAACGGTGGCTCGAGCACAACCAGCGTGCGAGGGTGGCGCGGGTGCAGCGGCATAGGCCGGGTCTATGGTGCGCGTGAGCATCATAGTGCTCCAGCGGGCATGTTGGGCAGGTCAAGGGGTCCTCCAGGGCCTCCGGTGGCCTTGGCCACGGCGGCGGCCTTCCGAGCACGACGGCGACGTCGGTGTGGGGGCTACGGCCACGGTGAAGCGTCTCGGTGGGGTGCGTAGGCTCCTATGGATCTGTGGGGACGCGGCGAGGACGTCCAGGGCTCAAGGCGGGTTTCGGGTTTCCAGGTGGCCGGTAGGGGCTCCCTGGCGGCCACGGCGACATGGTGATGACGGCGAGGCGCACGAGTGCACTACGGGGCTCCAGCGGGGTGGTCATGGCGTGCGCGTGAGTTATCCGTGACTCCAGCGAACAGGATGGGCGAGACGAGGAGACGCTAGGCGCTCCCAGCGGACCTAGCCACGGTGGTCTGGTGCTCCGGCCGGTGGTGGTGGTGCTCTGGCCGGTGGTCTGGTGCTCCGGCCGGTGGTCTGGTGCTCCGGCCGGTGGTCTGGTGCTCTGGTCGGTGGTCTGGTGCCTTGACCAGTGGTCTGGTGCTCTGGCCGGTGGTGACCACGCCACAACGGCGGCGTTGCGAGCGCGATGAGCGAGTGCTCTGCCTTGGCGTCCATGGGGCTTGGAGGGGTCTACAACGTCTAAGGGCTCGGAGGTGGTCGCGGTGGGCGCGTGAGTGTGCCATGCATGTGTACCCAGTGGCCGGAGATGGCCTTGGCCTACGCGCTCACGATGTGGAGCGCCTTGGCCGACACGGTAAGGTCCAACGGCGAGCAGGGAGAGGCCGGAAGGCTCACCGTAGGTGTTGAGGGAGAGAGGATAGCGGTGCAGTGAAGAGTCGAGGCCGTGTAGCTCCGGAAGCCGTGCCATGCAGTGTCGTCCGCTCTAGCTCTGGTGATCTCCCAGTCTTCCTCCCGGCAGCAGCTCCGGTATTTCCTTTCCCCCCCCTTCTTCCTCTCCTCCCCCTTCTCTATTGGCTAGGGTGTGCTGTGGACGGCCACAAGGTGGCGGCGGGGCACAGGAGAGCGCTAGGGCAACCGAGGGCCGTGGCTTTATAGCCGAGCTCCAAGCTCCAATGGAGGACGGCGATCGAGCGGTGGAGGCGTGATCAGTGGCATCCAATGGCTCACGTGCGGTGGCGTAGGCGCGGCGCAAGGGTTGTGTGGGTGCGGCGCCAAGGAGACAGGGCCATGCCCCAGGCATGACCCCTGGCCCGCCCTGCCACCACTGTCGGGCGCCGGTCGCGTAGGCGGTTGAGGCGTGGGTGAGGAAGACGACACTGTAGATGGGTGTGCGGCTGACACGTGGGGTCTAGCGGGCAGCGGCTGCGGGTGAAGAAGAAGGGCGCGCGGGTGAGCAACGCGCTGGGCCACGAGCTGGGCTGTTGCACGCGAGTTGGTCCGGCCGGCTGCTACTGCGCGCGCGCTAGGAGGCGGCCGCGATGGGGCTGGCTGGGCTGGTTAGCTTGGGCCGAGCGGCTGGCTGCGAGGCCCACTTCTTCTTTTCTTTTTTTCTGTTTTTCATTTCTTTTCCATTGTTTGGATTCAAATTTGGTTTAGAATTTGAATTCAAAACTGAGGTAACTTATTCATTGGAGTTTAGATAATTTTGTTTAATAATATCTTTATGGTTTATTATTTTATTGGAGTTGTTTAGCAAATCATAACTCAAATGGAAATCCAAATCACACTTTGAATTAACAATGTATGCAACATTATATTTGTTAGAAATTAATAAACACAGTTATCTAATGACATGCCACGCTTATATGTTGACTGGGGTTGGGTTAGACTTAATGCATCTCTTAGGTTGGGTTTCTATGCATGACACTCATCATCACATGGGATTTTTGAGGAAAAAAATTTGTAGTTGGTATTTTTTGGTGTATGGATTTTTGGGTTGTTACAGCGGCGTGGGGAGGGGCGTAGCGGGAGCGAGGCAGTGGGGCTAGTGGTGCGGAGCGAGGTGCTCGGGCTCTAAAACCCTAGCGGGAGCACCGTGGGCGTCGGGGGAAAAGTTGGGAAGCCTGACGGAGTCGGGAGAAAGAAGATTGCGCCCAACACTTGTTCACCCAAGCGCCCGTGCTTATATACACAGGACACTTTGTAGGGGCGGTTCCTGATCCAGCCGCCCCTACAAATGAATTTGTAGGGGCGGTTTCTGATCCCCTACAAATGCATTTGTAGGGGCGATTCCTGATCTAGCCGCCCCTATAAATATTTTCTATTTTATTAAATTATTAATTCTGTATTTTTTATATCATAAAAACACAAAGTAAATGTATATAATATTTTGTATTATTCTAGATATGCACAAATATATATAAAAACAATTGTAGTCAAAACAATATAGAAAAACAAACAAAAAAAATAAAAATTTGAATTTTAAAACTTCGACTACAATTTTAGGACATTAAATGACCTAAAATGAAAATATTATAAACATAAAAGTTGTATAACTCATCAACATGTACAACTTTTATTTTAATCATCTTGTCATGTGACTTTGTTTGAATGATTTAAAATTTGAAATTCAAATAATTTCAATTTAAAACAATATTTTGAAAGAGTAAATGATTTCAGCTGAAAAACTCATGAATACCAAAGTTGTCGAACTCATCAATATGTACAACTTTTATTTTGATCATCTTTTTATTTGACCAAATTTGGACAGTTGAAATTTTGAATTTAAATAAATGACAACTTCAAACAAGATTTTGAAACCTTAAATAATTTCAACAATAAAAGTCATGAACATAAAAGTTGTTGAACTCATCACTATCTACAACTTTTATTTTGGTCACTTCTTCATGTGCCAAAGTATGAGTAAAGATTATTCACAAATTCACATGACTCATAGTTTCATGAACTATACGAGAGACGTATTGATTTGTGAACAATGTTTACTATCACTTTGTTAAATGAAAAAATAACCAAAATAAAAGTGGTAGATCTTAATGAGTTATACAACTTTGGTATTCATCACTTTTTCAGCTGAAATCATTTAATGGTTGAAAATCTCGTTAGAACTTGTCATTTTTTTAAAATTTGAAAATTTGAATTGCTCAAACTTTATCAAATGAAAAGAATGACCAAATCAACACAGTAACTTGATAGGGTATGATTTTAGAAAATTTTAGAAAAAAAATGATCACATTTGGAGTTTGTATGAGGGAGAAAGACTAGTTATAAATTTTATCCAGAGATTAAAAAGAAAAATCACAACTGTTCATGATGATCAATGACGAACAAGTGTGATTTCTCTTTTTAATCTGTGGCTGAAATTTGTAACTAGTTTTTCTCCCTCATACTAACTCCAAATATGATGGTTTTTTTTCTAAAATTTTCTAAAACCATACTCTATCATTTTAATCTAATCATCTATCTTTGTCACTAATTTTGAATAATTTAAATTTTGAATTTCAAAAAATAACAACTTCAAACCTAATTTTTAACCCATAAATGATTTCAGCTGTAATGGTGATGAATATAAAAGTTGTTAAAGACATCACTATCTATAATTTTTATTTTGGTCATCTTTTTATTTGATAAAATTTGAATAGTTCAAATTTTAAATTTTAGAAAATAACAGCTTCAAACCTGATTTTCAACCACTACATGATTTCAGTTGTAAAGGTGATGAATATAAAAGTTGTTGAACACATCACTACCTACAACTTTTATTTTGGTCATCTTTTTATTTGATAAAATTGGAACAGTTTAAATTCTGAATTTCAGAAAATGACAGCTTCAAACTTGATTTTCAACCACTAAATAATTTCAGTTGTAAAGGTAATGAATATAAAAGTTGTATAACTCGTCAAGATCTCCTACTTTTATTTTGGTTATTTTTATATTTCATAAAGTGTTAAGTGATTTCATAAAGTTTTAATAGTAATAGAGTGGATGTTGAAATAGATACATTTAGATGTTGCAAAGGGTAGTCTCACACACATGCATAAATGTAGTTTCACACACATACATAAATATATAGTCTTACACACATACATAAATATATAGTCTCACACGCATGCATAAATGAAGTCTTACAAACACACACTTACACAAACACTCCACATTCAACAACTAGCTACCCCGCTGTAACGACTTTCTCCTTGACACATTTTCATTCCCATGGCAATATGTCTTTGGGTAGGTTCTTTTCCACAACACTGATCTTCTTAGGAGAGTCTGTGAATAGCGGCATCTCATCATAGTTATTGTAAGCTTCAACATCGTCCACGCCATCAACTTTGATAATGTGTTGTTTCCCGGAGGCAACCACGTACTTTGTCTTCTTCTTTGGGGGGAGGTTACTTTATGGGTCAGACATATAGAAAACTTGTGTAACACGTGAAGCGAGCACCCAAGGGTCATCTTGGTAGCCTAGATTCTCGAGGTCTAGCACTCTCAATCTGATCTCATTCAGTTGGTGTTGTTTGATCCAGCAGCATCGAAACAGGGTCACCGTTATATCCCTTGCATAACTAAGTTCCCATATCTCTTAAATGATGCCAAAGTATTGGATCTTTCGCCCCAATCCATTGAGAGCCTCTATTCAAACGCCGTTGTTTTGGTTCACATATTTACTATCCTTTGCGTGGGTATAGTATGTATACCCATTGATGTCATAAGCATTCCAAGATGCCACTTGTCTCGATGACCCCTCCGCCAACCTACTGATGGTAATAGAGTATATGGTTTCTCTAGGCGGTATGTTTTGGTCCTTCAACCATGTAGTTAGTCGTTGCTTATGCTGTTTCATGACCCAATCATCCGAACGACCATTTCTCTCCATCATAATGATAGCCAATTGTTCATCAATGTACGGTTGCATTAGTTGTGTACTCTGCAAGACACTGTAATGCGCTCGACTCACCTCTTTATAATCATGGTCGATGAACACTTTTCTACCACTGGTGCCCTTCGCAGCCAGCCTACCCATGTAACGAGAATCGGATTTATCAATTCCTTTCTATACTTTTAGTTACTCTTGACAGCACTCAATGACTTCTTCAGTACTGTAACCCTCTATCATGGAGCCCTCTGGGTATGCTCGATTATGCATGTATCGACTTAGAACCAACATGAACGGCTCGTAGGACCACATTTCATGCAAGTAGCAAGGGCCCAGCGCCTGTATCTGATGAACTATGTGAATCATGAGATGTGGCATTATATCAAAAAAAAGCAGGAGGTAAACACATCTCTAGTTGGTTTTGTGTCTCTACCACAAATTCATGTAGGTCACTCAGCTCTTGCTTACCAATCGTCTTCTGTGAGATCTTAAAAAAGAAGTAGCAGATGCAGGTGATGGTCATTTTCAAGAACTCTGGCTTTATAGCCCTGATTGAAATAGGTAGAAATATTGTCAGCATCACATGACAATCGTGAGCCTTGCAGTGTGTTATTGACAAGTCCTTCATCGACACTAGCTTCTTCACATTTGCTGAAAACCCAGTCGGGACTTTGACCCCCCTCAGGAAAGTGCATATAGATCTCTTCTTGTCTGGTGTTAGGTTGAAGCACATCGCGGGCAGAGTGTATTTTCCATTAGCCTCAGGTACCGGGTGAAGTTGTGGCATCACATTTAGTTGCACCATATCTTTCCGTGCTTTCAGACAATCCTTTGACTTGTCTGTGTCCATCAAGGTAGCAATGAGACTCTCAAAGACATTCTTCTGCACGTGCATAGCATCAATGGCATAGGGGATCTCCAAGTCTGGCTAATAAGGCAGATACTGAAAGAAGATCGATTATTTCTTGAACGGTACGCCTTCGATAGGAGGTGTGCTTCTATCTCTGTTTGTCCCATCTGGATTCTTCTTTTCATAGACGACGCGTACGTTTTTCATCATTCTATACACGTGTTCTTCGTTATGACGTCTGTCCGGAGGGGGTTCAATATCTGGGGTGTTGTCATAAAATCTAAAGAACAATTTACTGCGGTACTTGTGACTTGTCTTTAAGATGCGTCGGTTTCTTAGGTAAACTATCTTCTTGGATGCATCCAGGTACACCCATGTAGTACTATCCAAGCAAACCAAGCATCCCGTCTTCCTTTTTATCTGTCTAGACAAAGCAAACAGCACATGGTAATCATTGGTAGTAATAAATATTATTACTCTACATATGAAGTCCTCCTTTCGGAACGCATCGTACATCAGCTCCCCATGCCCCTATAGCCTCTCCATTTCTTGCATCAAAGGCTCGAGGACATGTCTATATCAATGCCTGGTTGTTTAGGGCCAGAAATAAGAATAGTGAGGAGAAGGTACTTTCTCTTCTGACACAACCACGTTGGGATGTTGTACATGGTCAAGATCACTGGCCAAGTGCTATGGTCACTCATCCTCTCATTGAAGGGATTCATTCCATCGGTGCTCAAGCCAAATCGTACATTTCTTGGGTCATCGCTGAATTCTTTGTGTTTCTCATCGAACCTTTGCCACTGACTACAATCAGTTGGATGTGCAATTTTATCATTATCCACCTTGCGCTCATCATCCCACCATATCATGAGTGTGGCTCTTTAGAGTTTAGGAAGATACGTCTTAAGCGGTCGGTCACTGGCAGGTACCACATTATCAAGGCAGAAATTCTTCTCTGCTTTGCATCGTTGCCTAATGGAGTGTCCTCTGGGGGCTGAGATTCTTGTACCACCTTTTTTGTACCCTTCTTATTCCTCTTTTTCTCCGTGGAGGCTTCGTCTCCACTGTAAAGGTCATTGTTCTTGTACCAGCTGGCCCCACATCAGAGACATTTATCCAGTGACTTGAACGTTTCGCCATGAAAAAGTATATAGTGGTTGGGGCCTGCATGGATTTTTTCAACCCCCATTGTCAATGGACTTATGACCTTCTTCGCTTGGTATGTGTTGGCGAGAACTGAGTTTGGTTGTGGCAGCACCCATGACAGGAGATGCAATAGATCATTAAAACTACAGTCTGACCAGCCGTACTTAGCCTTTAGGATGAGTAGCTCAAGCACAAAACGTAGCAATATCTAATTTATCAGACAGCCCTTTTCAACACCATACACAGTCTCATTCGATGTTTTTGTCACCCTTTCTAAATTTTCTAGACCTTTTGAGCTATTTAGTAAAATCTCTGGTCCAATGGCTTGAATCATGTCCTCCAAATCATCTTCATCCCCGACACGTGCTCCACCATCATTATTGGCACCACCTTTGTCGTTACCATCCCAACCACCAGCATCGCCACCTTGTTCAATGCCAAACTCGAAATCCATTCGTGCATCAAGCTCTGTTGAATATTGGAACAGAGATTCTAAGGTTTCGTCGTCGTATTCCTCATCATCCTCGTTGTTAACAATAACCGTTTTACCATGATGAATCCACACTGTGTAGTCCTCAACAAATCCTCGCATAATCAAATATGATCTGATGATAGTCACATCTATCCATGCCATATGGTTCTTGTAATCTTTACAGGACAAATAATTGTATCCTTATTCTCTGTTAATGTCGTTGCATGCTTCTTTGCGGCTTCAATAAATTTATCCATCTCTTCATGAAAACCTGCCTTGAACCTTAACGAACCATACATCCAAGAGTTCCTATACTCCATCTTTTACAACAACAAAACAAACATTAAAGGACTACTTATTCAGATATATATAAAAATGAATCAAATTAATAATTACTTGAGAATAATTGTATATACTTCAGATATATATGAATATAAATCAAATATAATTACATGAAGCATACAAACACACCATGGTAGAGGAAAATTAATTAATAGCCCATTTATCCATAAATAATTAAAATACATATTTATTGATTACAATAAACAATTTCAAAGACAACAATTAGCAACAATTATATTTTACCCAATATCTTTCATGCAAACCATAGTCCAATTTCATCAAACACAAATTTACAAAAACGAAATTAATAAAAAAATCAAACCCTAGATCTAGATCTACATGCACATAAAACATCCATAAAACTAACTAATTGTTCACTAAAATCAAGAAACATGGACCAAATAAGGGTATGATCTTATTCTCCTACCTAATTTATCCTAGTACATTCAAAACTTGGGTCTAATTTGCTTCATATGTAGCTCAAGCACCATAGAAGAGAGAAAAAAAAACTCTAATTACTCACTAACCAACCATTAAAACTTCAAAAAAAATGTGGAATAGTATTTTCTTACCTTCTACAATCTCTCCACCAAGGAATTTGAGACCAAAACCTTCCCCCCTTAGTAGAGTAATTTTTGGGAGGTGCCCAAGGCCTTCCCATCTTTCTTTCACGTGTTGGAGTGAGTGGTCCGAGGAGAAAGAAGGTGCTACAGTTTTTATATATGTGGATCATTTGTAGGGGCAGCTGCTGATTGAACCGCCCCTACAAATAGCAGGTAATTATACGTGGGGTATTTGTAGGGGCGGTTCAATTACCCGCCGCCCCTATAAATAGAAACACCGGGGGTGGCTGGTGAGTGAGCCACCTGAACAAATCAGACTCATTTGTAGGGGCGGCTCGTATCACCAGCCGTCCTGTTGTTTCATTTGTAGGAGCGGCTGGTCTTTGAGTTCCCAAACACATCACTGTAGGGGCGGCTCCATCACCAGCCGCCCCTAAAAAATTTTATCCCATTGCTACACACCGTTTTTCATGTAGTGGTGAGTGCCTTGTAAGTTCAGATCTACAACTTATAAACAAAGGAGGTCGACGCAGTAAAGAAAAGCACAACAGCCAGCCATGTGATTTTGGATCCGGTTACACATGCATGGACCACTCATGCATGTCGTCTGGTTTGCCGTTTGCACGCGTACACTATCTACGGAGTATTTCTAGGTACCGTCGTCTCTGCTGACCGTAGACGAGTGCAGGCTGCAAGTTTTCATTGGCACACAATGGTGCAGAAGTAGGCAGGCCAAACGGTACACTTCTTAATATAAATCAAGCTTGGCAGACGCGTACTGCGGTACTGGCGCATTGCACGCTGAGGAGTAAGCGCTTCGTTCGGGCTGGTTTGGTTTATAAATCGTGAATTAAAAATCTACATTTATGGTTGGCTATCGCGAGATTCGAAAGAACTAATACTGTAGCACTTTTTTTAAAAAAATTTTGGAACTAAACACGGGCTAAGCTTGGCAGACGCGTACTGCGGTACTGGCGCATTGCACGCTGAGGAGTAAGGGCTCTGGAGTCTGGACTTCCACTGTCGCGAATCAATGTGCGGCCCCGCGCCCATGCAATGCAAGCACGCCCATCCTGTGCCGCCCGGGGGCCTGGGCGGCGGTGCAGCATGGGCGCCGGCGCGCGAGCCAGCAGGAGCAAGCGCGTCTTGGTCAATGTCTTTTGCGCCGTGCATGCGAGCTTGTCGATCGGACGCGTACGGCCCTGTGTAACAGTACTGTAAGCAGTAAGCACGGAGCACCGGCCGGCAGACGACGCGCCGTGGACTCGGTCGCGATCGAGGCAGGCAGCTTCGGCCTGCGGCGCACACGGCAAACCGGCCGGCCGCACCACGATCGAACTCATCAAAACCGCCACTGCCGGCCAGACACTCCTGGCGGCTCCGGGTCAACGTACGTGTCCATCAATGATCAATGCGCAAGGAACAGGACGTCGATCGTCGGAGACTGCCGGCCGGCCTGCTGGTTCTTTCATTTCGTGATGGTGAATTGGTGATTCCTTCCTGCGTGCGCTGTCTCTCGCTGATGGCCTGATGGGCACGATCAATCAGCCAGCTACCTATCCGTATCCGGCCAATTTCTTGCCGTTCTCGTTCGGTGATGAAGAGAAGGCGACATGGCCCTGGCCGCATGCGCGCAACCCCGGCCGGACATATGAGGACTTATACGACCTCCAGTCCACACCAGTCGATCAATACACGTCATCGGTCATCTTATTAGAGCGAGCGTGGTGTATCGGTGTATGCGTGGGAACATACAACAAACTGGTGGGGCCATGATTCAGCATCTCCTCAGACAGGACACGGACTACCGGAGGTTACTGACGATGGCCCAGCCGGCCATCAGTGACCGCCGTTCCCCGATCCGCCGGCGGTGACGCGCACCGTTTATCGCCCGGCGTGACGTCCCTCCGTGTCACGCCACGTCACGCCCGTACCACGACACCACCCAACTTGAACTTGCATTGCAGGTTCGCCGGATCGGGGAAGCACCGCCACGTACGTTACGTCCCGATCGACGCTTGCTGCTTGTGGACGACTCTGCGGGGTTCCGCGCAAACCTATGCGTATTGCGTACTACGTGGTGACCGGTGGAAGGCCCGGCCAGATCGAGTTATTTTGCGCGCGTGGTTTGGTTGGGCCCCTGATCCTCTTGGGCGCATATTCTTGCGTCGCCGCATCGGGAAGGGCCATGTTTGGTTGGTAACCACTTGTCCTACATATGTCCACCGGCCGGAACTTGGAAATTTATTTGACGCTTCGTGCTCAACCAATAGTACCACGCATGGTTTCCACGCCCCCGATTGAGGCTTTCATTTCTTGGTTGCTTTGGTAGCTTGGTATGGAGACGAATTGGGATGTCCGTTGGTGGCCATTCTGACCTTCCCTTCTCTGTTCAGGTCGATCGTGGTTCCGGCCTTGAATTGTTGATTTTCACGTGCGTGAATAAATTATTAAGCGGGAATGGGTGACCCGCCGAGTATGATTTACCCGGCCGTATGGGTATAGTATAAATTCCCACCTATGGCCCCAAAGCTAGAGCCCAGCAAGCTAGAAAGGCATTTTTATGGCGTCAATTTGTCTTGCCTCCATACCGATTCAGCTACCCATTGGCTTCCTTATTCCGTATCCGACTTTCTTGCCGTTCTCGTTCGGTGATGAAGAGAAGCGACATGGCTTCCTTCTGCATGCGCGCGAACCCCGGCCGGACATATGAGGACTTATACGACCTCCAGTCCACACCAGTCGATCATCGCACGTCATCGGTCGTCTTAACTAGAACGAGCGACCGGTATCGGTGTATGCGTGGTTCATACAACAAACTGGTATTGCGTACTACGTGGTGACCGGTGGAAATTGCCCCTAAGCCCCTTGATTGTGCTTGTGTATGTTTGCGCAAGGTATTGGTCTTTAGATTTGGGATTTAGGAATGCCCGGTGGGCGCAGCCGCTGTTTCGCCGCATCAATTTTCTCGGGAATTCTGAAACTAAATTGAGTATTGGTAATTTTCTTAAATTACTTTCTAATTTCTAAATTTATAGTAAACTCATGTTGCTCAAAACACATGCATGTGGAAGTCGTGCTCAACCAATAGAAAGGGATACCAGACTTGGTTTCAATCCCCCGATTGAAAAAATCATATATTATACTTTTTGAAACATCGTTATATATGGAACGTTATATTAAAGGCGTCCCATTTTTCTGGCTCATTCTGACCTAGATTCTCAGGACCAGGTCGATCGGTGGAAGTTGCTGCGGAGATATGTGGTGAAGACGACACACATCTGTGCATGCATGGTACACTTGGTTATTAGTGGTTAAGACTTACATAGAGCCGGCAAAATAGGTAACAGTGAGTGAGTGCAGTACTGCATTACTGAGTAGGAGGCGTTACAAACACAACATTTTCCATTCATCACGGAGACGCTTCAAGATTTGGTTACGAGACTGAACACTGAAGCAAGACGGCGGCGATTACACGAGTTTATTTTTAGGAGATTAATCAGTCCCAGAACAAAAGCAAATAAATATGAAGCGCACAAAGATTTGGGCGTTGCATTCTCAGTTTCTCCCAAAGTCACCCTTTGGACCTAATGCTGCTTCTTCCAACCGGCGTTTCCACCTCCGGCTCCGGCTCCGGCTCCCGGTATCCTGCTCCGAACCCTCCGCCGCCGCCCATTCCGAAGCCCGGCCGGGCTCCAGACCCTTGGCCCCCACCGAACCCTTGGCCGAACCCAAAGCCGCCGGAGTTGGAAGCTGAGCCAGACGACGAGCTAGACCAGCTAGATGACCCGGCTCCAGAGAAGGAGCCGGAATCAGAGCGGGAGCCGGACCAGGAGCTTGAGCTCGAGCCGGCGTTGGAGCTAGCACCGGCGTCAGGTCCTGGTGAGCCAGACAGTGTGGTTGAGCTACTAGCCCCGGAGTTTGAGCTGGACCATGCGCCCGAGCTCGAGCTTGAGCCGGCGGCGTTCGCGCCGGATTCAGAGCTCGAGCCCGCCCCGGACGATGATCCTGCGCCTGCTCCTGCCGCGTTGCCGGACGACCCGGCGCTCGAGCCAGACCACGAACTCGATTCAGAGCCAGAGCCAGAGCCAGCAACAGATCCTGCAAAAAGGAATGCGGCAATAGTTACCTCACAACCTGCTACAACTACAACTGCAACCTTTTTCTTCAGCTTCAGCACGAGATGGTTCAAAAATACGAATGGGTTTGGTTTGGTTTTCATTCAGTCCTACTCAGCGACGTTTCGTTTGAATGACTGGATTCATTTTCCATGCGGCATGCATAGTAAACCTGATGAGCTCGAGCCAGATGCAGCGCTGGAGCCGGAGCCTGAGCCTGACCCGGAGTTAGACATGGAGTTTGATCCACTGCCTGATGCGCTGAATGAGCCAGAGCTCGAGCCAGCGCCAGAGTTTGCACTCGACTCGGAGCCGGAGTTAGAGCTGGAGCTGCTGCTCGCTCCACCAGATGAACCCGAACCTGAAGAGACCAGAGAAAACCCAATCAGAAAAATGCTAGCTACACTCTGAAGTCTGAACAATCACGTCCTTCTACGAAACATTATTAACCTGATGAGGAGCCGTAGGACATCCCGGCAGATCCAGATGACGAGCCTGATCCAGCCGTAGAGCTAGAACCAGAACCAGAAGCACCGAAGCCTGAGCCTGTGCTCAAACCAGAACCAGAGCCAGAGTTCGCCGATGAGCCAGATCCACCGAATGATCCCGAGTACGAACCACCAACACCGCCTGAACCGGACCTAGGCCCTGACCCACAACTTGAACACCCACCACTTGGCCCAACATTAGGCCCACCGCTGAACCCAGTTGATCCACCTAACCCAATTCCTGAGCCCAAACCCATACCAACACCGGAAGACCCGCGTCCACGTGAACGGTACGAGCCTCCATTAGACCCAGAGCCCAAGCCCGTGCTAGAACCAGAGCCACCAGAACCGGTGTTACAATCTGACCCACCATTTGCACCAACTCCAACACCGACACCGACGTTGATCGATGTGCCTAAGCCCACAGACCCCGAGCCCAAACTAGACCCTGAGCCTGAGCACGATGAAGTGCCCGATCCACAACCAGATGCTGAGCCCGCATTCCCAGCTCCGTAGGTAGAGCCTGAGCCATAACCATACCCAGAGCTCGTGTCGGACCCGTGCCCAGATGCGGTATATGAACCACCATTTGGTCCGGACCAGGCACCGTAACCCGATCCCTGGCCCGAGCTAGATGCTGACCCAGAGCCACCTGGCCCAAGATCAAGCCCAATGCCGAGGCCTCCACCGGCACCAATGGTCAGGCCCAGGTTGCTTCTCACTGGCCTGGCCTTCGCAACGCCTACTGAGACTAGCAGCACAATAACAAGAACAGTAAGAGCAAGAGCTCCGTTGGCCGCCATTGCTGGTCAGTGATCACTGATCAAGCTTGTGCTTTGTGATGGCTGGCTGATGGTATGTTGTTCAGGGAGTGGTCTAGATTTATAGCCGCAGTTTTTGAATAGTGTACTTGCTGCACATGATGCTTACTGTAAAAGGTGGCTTGGTTCCTGCACAGGCGCATGTGAAGGTGACCTAATGTTTTGGAGCTTCGCCATTGGCAGTTCGTTTTGTCCTAGGAAGTGACGAGAGACTTATCTCAATCAGTGGTCGCCATTGCAAATTTCCTTCCGCTAGAGAGTTCTCAATACTGGATAGAACTTTCTAGATTGAGCATGCCTCATGTGAAGGCTTTGGTGTCCAAAGTATACTTTGGTTTGTGGCTTGTTTCTAACTAGTAATCGTCATGGGGAAATCAGGAAAGAAGTCAGAAAGGTTCCTTCAATCTGCAACCTTATTCAGACAGCGATGAGAAAACTTCCTGATTCTAATACAACAAAAAGGATGTTTACTGACACAATGGAGTTCGTCAAATTACTGCAAACACGTGGAATTTAATTACTGAACATGTATTATGTATCTGGTTTGAAGAATTCCTAAACGAGCAAAAAGGTTGCAACTGAGCTGAAAAAAACATTCAATGCTACGGATATCATATTCTGAACTTAACAGGCAGTAGTATGACGAGAAAATGCGCTAACCATTGTTTTTTTTGGGAAAAAGAATACAGAAAATACAAGAAGTTAAAAAGGCAAAAAGAATACAAAGATCTTGAAGCGTGCCAAGTGCACCGCACGGAATCCAAGTGATTGGTGTCGTATTATTGGATGCTGACGTGGAGCCCTTGATCACCACTGATGCAATTAAGGCATAAGACTTGGAGCCTAATTTTTGTCTTCAGAGCCACCTACAGAATCAACGTACAATTCTACACCAACTCCTCATTCTTTTACAGCCACTAGCAGAATATTTTGCTTCATTATACAGTAGAAGACTGTCGAGCTGAATCAGACTCTTTTCTGAACAAAATGATATTCCAAACAATTCAGTTAGGATGAGTCATGGCAGTCAATCATGGAAGCTCTCCAAGCCCAGGTAAGAAAAACTTACACGTAGGACTAGCTAATTCTAAGGTCGAATAATTTCATCGGTAATCTGAGATATCGAATGTACTCTCAATTTGGTCTCATTGACGTTCGGTTCTCCCTGCACAATGTCAGATTGTATAAATAAGTAGTACTACAACAAATTCAGAATCTACAGTTACAAAACATACCTCTTGTTTGATTTTCTTCCCAATTGTCATTTGAGCACCTTGGTATTCAATTGCATAAGCCTTGGTTTTGCAGAAAGGGCAGCTGCGTTGTTAGCTAAGGACCCAAGAATTGAGATGAAAAAAACTGAACAAGACAATAGTTTCATCTACAGTATGTATCATTAATTCATTGTGTCTCAACTTAAGGTCACATGTCTAATACTTCAATCAAACTGAACATTTTTCAGGACTAGTGCCATGCAATTGTGAAGTGTTGATCATCTCTGAAAATCTAGGTTCAGCAGAAGAAGTTTCTTGCGCGTCGATTGGAAACCTATAATGTACTACGGTGTACATATCAGATGTCAAGCCAACTGTTCAAATAAAAGTCGCAAAATAGGATACTGGACAACTTTGGAAGTCTTGGATGGCATCAGCTGTAAGAAGCATTCTGCAGGCAGAAGCAACATGAAGCGATTCAGTGGCTAGAAGCTTTAATAAGGATATAGCATTCGTTAGGCATGGGGGAAACTGAAGGAGCAAAGTCTTTGTAGACAAAACCAAATAGCAACAGGACAATATAATCAATACAGTAAAAGCAAATGCCTAATATACTAAAACTGCACATGGTCAAGGAAAAGCACAATTACTAATGTTCTCGACCTGAATCCTCCTCTTGGGTTCTTAGCTATTTTACATGATCATAGTGACTTCTGTAGCTGATGGAAAACACCTCCACAGATGAACTGAAGTAAATTAAAGACATGTGGCAGTGTCGCATATAAAGAAAAAAAAGGTTGACAAGAGCTGGTGCTGTTTTTCCTTTTCTTGAAACGAAAGATATGGCAGGGCTGGTGCTCTTTACTACTATAAGTTGTTTTGTGCAATGTCACTATTGTTAGAAAAAAAAATGAAGCCAAATATATAGGACGCTGCTTGCTTCCAAAATCGAAAAGTTAGTAACCCAACAAATACACACCACCTATCAGTATTGTGGTATCGCTGAAGCCTGAAAGAAAAGGCATTGAGAAGATGGAAACTCACCAGTGCAGATCCCTTTGCCGCAGCACTTGGATGTATTCAGACTCGGGTAGAACTGCATGAACAGCAAAGAAAAATAAACTATTAAAAAAAGTGTCACTCGCGCACAGCTACTAAAAAAAGAGGTGCCAATTATCTGAAACAGGGTGCAATTCTGGAGGAACGAGTGATCGATCATACAAAGAAGCAAATGGGGCACTCCTCGGTTAGGCCGCCACCGGCGTCCTCGGCCGGGTCAAAGCAGGGCGCGAGGTCGCCACTGCGGATGAGACGACACAGGCGGCCGGCGTCAAGGTCGGGCAGCTCGCGGACGAGGCGGCGCGGCCGCGTGAGGCGCTCCTCCACCGCCGGCAGCAGCCGCCGACGGAGCTGCACCCCGGACACAACGTTGCCCATGCCTAGGTGCGCGCGCTTGCAGAGGAAGCCGCGGCAGGAGAGCAGAGGACAGGTTTTATAGCCTCGCGGCAGCTGCAGTTCTGCATGAGCAAGCATGATCGGTGCAGGTGTGGAAGGAGATGAGGATCATGGAGCGTGGGTGGCTGCGCTTTTTGAGCTGAGGAGGCAAAGGAGAAATGGAGCGAGGGAAGCAAGGCATCGTTTGCTTCTTTTTTAAATGTGTTGGACGGCTGCGATGATCCCCGTTGCCACCGTGTGTGTGCCGTAGTGCCGTTGCTGTCCAGAGCTGATGAGAGTACATGTCGACAAAAACAAAGAAAAGTGTACGAGTCTACCAGAGGAAAAAGAAGAAACCACCACACCAAAAAAAAAATTCCGTTGCCGGGACTCGAACCCGGGTCTCTCGGGTGAGAGCCGAGTATCCTAACCAGCTAGACTACAACGGAAGCTTGAACCATGCGTATACATAATTTTATTTAAATTGAAGAGTTCAAATATTAAACTTGTTCCGTCCATCTTCGGTTTATATCGCATTAGTTCAAAGATCTGACAGTCGAAGGAATAAGATAAATCATTAGGTAGAATGATTTGACAATTTGAAATATTTGCTGCTATGGGCCCATGAGGATACTGCTGCTTTGAAACTACTGATGAAGAAATGGAAGACTTTCCGGTTCTGATGATAGATTGCGCTTTCCTACAATCCTACCTAGTCATACAAAAGGTCCACTGCTGTCTTTTTCTCAGCAAAAACTTCGACCTGATGTACATATTGAACAAGATATCTGGAGCTCATTTCATATTGGGATCCCTTTCATATTCAATACAACATATAAGAAGCAAGAAGGGGATAAGCTTCTACTATTACTATGATATAACATTACTAAGCACACTTGAGTCACTGACTACCCAATACCTTCCAGAAAATGCTCTTTCCTCTCTGAACTTTTCTAGTTATACTTCAGCTGAAGGTTAACTTTCCACCATTTTCAGAAGACAACGTTGCTTCTGAACTGATAGAAGTGCCTACCCAAACAGAGTGGTCACCCAAAAACAAGAACCAACTTCACATACTGAACTTAATTTTTTAACTCTTGGCACAGGTCATTTTCCAAATCATAGCACTAAAATCAGTTGAAAGCAATATCTTCTTTGATCATTAGTTCCTCTCAATGTGATCAGTAGAGTACAAACTAAAGGATATGAAGTAATGAATGTTTGTGAACACAATTGTGATATCTCAGAAATCAAACAGAGCTTGCTCAGCAAGCAGTTGTTTCTAGGCCAAGAACATCAATCCATCATCATTTTGGTCATTAAACTTTCTCTATTCAATAAAAAGTGTTCCAGAACAATTATGCTTGTAGCAGTATACTAACTCGAGTACTCGACCCACAGATTATTCAGGCAACACAACACATAACAAGCCTCTTCTATGTGGGTTAACTTATAACTGACAACCGTATGATCCGATATTCAACCACCATAGAAACACTACAAATCATGATACCAACTTGTGGAAATAGCAATGGAGAACAAACCAGCACCACTGGCATGTCATGGCTCTACTTCTTGTTCGAGATGACATTCTCGACGTACCATTTGTAGGTTTCGACGAGGCCTTCCTTGAGGGCGATCTTGGGCTTCCACCCCATCCCTGTATCTTGGAGCTATCCATGAGCTTCCTGGGTGTGCCGTCCGGCTTGGTGGAGTCCCACACCAGGTTCCCCTGAAACCGACCACCTCCTTGACTAGCTCGGCAAGCTCCTTGATGGTGACCTCACTCCCACTTCCCACATTGACATGCTCCAGGCCGGAGTACTGATCCATCAAGAAGATGACGCCGTCGGCGAGGTCATCAACGTGCAGGAACTCGCGCAGCGGCGAGCCTGATCCCCAGACGACGACCTCGGGGGCGTTGGTGGCCTTGGCCTCGTGGAAGCGACGGATGAGCGCGGGCAGGACGTGCGAGTTCTCGGGGTGAAAGTTGTCGTGCGGGCCGTAGAGGTTGGTGGGCATGGCGGAGACGGCGTCGAGGCCGTGCTGGATGCGGTAGGCCTGGCACATCTTGATGCCGGCGATCTTGGCGACGGCGTACCACTCGTTGGTGGGCTCGAGCGGGCCGGAGAGGAGCGCGCCCTCCGTGATGGGCTGCGGCGCGAACTTTGGGTAGATGCAGGAGGAGCCGAGGAAGAGGAGCTTGCGGACGGAGCCGCAGCGCAGCGCGGCGTCGACGACGTTGGTCTGGATCTGGAGGTTGGCGGCGATGAAGTCGGCGGGGTAGGTGGAGTTGGCGTGGATGCCGCCGACCTTGGCGGCCGCGAGGACCACGTAGCGCGGGCGCTCGGCGGCGAAGAAGGCCTCGACATCGGCCTGGCGGGTGAGGTCGAGCTCGGCGTGGGTGCGGACGACGACGGAGGTGAAGCCGAGCGAGAGGAGGCGGCGCACGATGGCGGACCCGACGAGGCCCCGGTGACCGGCGACGAAGACCTTGGCGTCCTTGTCGGCGAGGAAGGACGGGTGCGGATCTGCGAGGCGAGGAGAGGGGGTCGGAGGTAAGCCCACACGGGAGATCGAGCTTGCGGAGGGTGAGAGAGAGGGCGGGATTTACCTGCGGCAGTGACGGTGCCCATGTCGCCGGAGGGTGCGGAGGGAGCGGCGGCCGGAGATGGTCGGATACGGATGAGACTCGCGGTCGCTGGACCGGGGAATTGGGATTTTGGAGGGCCGTTATTAAGATGGGTTCGTGGGCCGGGTTACGTACATCGAACTGCTCGAGAGTCCACCACAGCTCAGAGCTGTTGACCTTTTACTTTTCCCCCCTTAAGCAACTGTTATCTTTTTTTCAAGTTTCGTGCATTCGCAGTCTCCAGTAGGCAGGCAGAGTGCGGTGTTTGTAGCTAATCCAGACACATTAGAGAAACTTCAGCTGTTTTTTTATAATTAATTTGCTAAACCATTAAATTTTGTAAAACACAGCATGATAGAGCTTTTTATAACTTCAGTACTCCAATTCTCTCGAGTTTCAACTAGATCCTGAGACAAGTGAACATCCCGTCGTGCGACTACTACAAGAGAAGAGATCAGATTAGGAAGTAGTTGTGTGAGGAAGCTAGTACTTTGTCCGTCCCAAAATAAACGAACATCTCGTTTTCTCAAAGAGTTAAATCTTTGAAGTCTAATCAAATATATATAATATTTAAGATTTATAATAAATATCACTAGTTGAGTATTAAGTAGATTTTATAATAAATTTATGTGGAATTATAAATTTGATGCTATTGTTTATATTTCAAGTTAAATTTGTATTCAAGAAACGATACGTACGTTCATTTATTTTGTGACGAGGGAGTACCCAGTTACAGGAGGGCGCGTGAGGCCGCGCGGGATCCAAAGAACGAGATGGGAAGCGTGCACGTTGCTACTTGCACGCGCGTTCCTTCCTCGTCAACGCTACGGTGGCTGCACTTGTTCGTTCCCAGAAAACAAATATGGCTCTCCATGCGGGCCTAAATCACTGCGTGCACAAGCCCATCTGATACAGTCGTGGTCCATAAAAGGCCAGTGAAAAGGCATGGTACTCTCCTGATCCCGACACGAGTGGCTGAGGAGCTGACTATTTAACGCGACGTCGTCATTGGTCCCTTACCTACGCATCATTGCACACTGGTAGCATTTGTTACGTACGGAGTATATACACTGACTTGAAGACGCTGACAGCACGCCCTATCATGCAGATGCACGTATGAACATCCATGTCAACTTTTTCCTGTAGAAAGGTCAAGGCATCCTTAGCGCTAAATCGCCTCGCGGATCCTCCTAAAAGCACGACATAGCCAGATATGAACACAAAACACATGGTGGGCGTTTTTTTTAGAGAGAACCACACACTGTGTATGTCTAGTGTGTTGATGCCTTTTCGATTGCGTGTGATGTCGTTTCGGGTGGATGCACGCTCTCTAGCTGACTATTATTCTCGTAATAAAACATGTGTGGACTTGAAGAAAAAACATGTGTGGACGTTTGTGTCGTAGGCATTTTAAGGTCCAATTTGGAGAGCTCCACTCTTTGATTCTCCGGCTCAGTTTCTTGATTATTCAATGAGGTTGGATTCTTAGGATGACAATTGAGGGTGTATTTGGTAGGGATTAGATTCTTTCAAAAGACGTTTTAGATGATAAATCGGAATCACTTCGACACATCGTTTGGCTCATAGGTTGGATTCTAAAAAGAATATTTTTTCATAAAAAAGCATATAAATGTAATATGTTTTAAAAAAAAGAACCTTTTTGTCGGATTCTGAATACACTATGAGCTAATCCCACCAGAATATAACATGGAGTAGGGTGAAAGAAGTTTTTTAAGCTCTCAACTCTTAGTGTAAATGAAAAGTGATTCTCTCCTGATCCCCATCTAAATCAGTTAGCATTTTGAGCGTTTGGCTGGTTGAGAGTAATTCTCTTCTGACAAGCTAAAGTTGGAGCTCTCGGCCCCTAATATACTTGGTCAACTGTGGTGGATCTAGAAAACAAATCAGGAGAGACTTCTCTCATTGTCTTCCATCTCTATTCTCTCATTTTAAGCTTTCATAAATAGTGCAAATTTGTAGAGGAGACTTAGGCCTCATTCGCTTCGCTGAAAAAACAAGCCGAAATATTGTTCCGGCTGATTTGTTGTGAGAGAAAAACACTGTTCCAGCTAAAAAAGTAAGCTAAAAAATACAGATTATAAGACAAGCGAACGAGACTTTAAAGGGCGCTCCATGATCCGAGCCGTGCAGTGGGGACTTAAAGAAATTAATTGGCCGGAAGGTTAGATATTCAGAGGTGGTGTGTCATGTTAATTATGTGCGGTATTAGTGACGAGAGAAGATCACCACCAAAACGAATTAGAAAGCCACGTACTCTCAGACGCGCATGCGTCATGTTTGTAATAGAGAAAACCGTGACATTCCTGGTAATCTGTTTAACAGAAAACACTAGTACTAGGTTTTCTCAGTCTAAGAAAATATAAGTCAGCTCCACAAAAATTCGAATCTATTTAAGGCCAAGGCAACGCACCGCGAAACACACACCTTACTACCTCAGCTCTCAAGCGCGCAGAATTCAGTTCCATATACGGATGCCTTCACACGGCGGTGCTCTGCAAGTGCCAAAGGCTGCCGACAACAATGGCACGTCGTCGTTCCTCGCCGACAGGTCGGCGAAAGTCTTCCTCGCCGGCCACAAAGGCATGCTGGGCACCGCCATCCACCGTCGCCTGGCCGCGCTGGGCTTCACCAACATCGTCGGCCGCACCCGCGCGGAGCTTGACCTGACGTGCGAGCCCGCCGTCCACAAGTTCTTCGACGCGGAGCAGCCCCGCTACGTGATCCTCGCAGCGGGCAAGGTGGGCGGCCTCCACGCCAGCTCCGCCGCGCCGGCCGACTTCATGACCGAGAACCTGCGCATCACCATGAACGTCCTCACCGCCGCACGCCGCTGCGGCACCGTGCGCAAGCTGCTCTTCCTCGCCACCTCCGCCATCTACCCCGTCGACGCCCCCCAGCCGATACCGGAGTCCGCGCTCCTCACCGGCCCACCGGCGCCGGGAAACGAGTGGTACGTCCGGTCGTCCATGGCGGAAAAGCTTGCAACAAGAGCGTGCATGCATGTACGGTCGCAACATGCAACTCGATTTGACAAGATTTTACGCCGACTTTATTTCAGGTATGCCATCCCCAAGATCGTGGGCATCAAGATGTGCCAGGCCTACCGCGCCGAGCTCGACGGCATGGACGCCATCGTGGCGACGCCCAACAACCTTTACGGGCCGCGCGACCCGTTCCCGTCGGAGAGCTCCCACGTTATCCCGGCGCTCATCCGCCGGTTCCACGACGCCAAGGCCAGCGGCGCCCCAGAGGTCGTGGTGTGGGGCTCCGGCCGCCAGCTGCGCGAGTTCACGCACGCCGACGACGCCGCGGACGCCGTCATGCTGCTGATGGAGACGTACTCCGGGCCCGAGCACGTCAACGTCGGGAGCGGGCGCGAGGTGACGGTGCGCGAGCTCGCGAATACGGTGAGGGAGGTGGTCGGGTACGAGGGGCGGGTCGTCTGGGACACGAGCCGGCCCGACGGCGTGATGAGGCGGCTGCTGGATAGCTCCAAGATGGCGGCGCTCGGGTGGGAGCCCAAGGTCGAGCTGCGGGATGGGCTCAAGAAGCTGTACGAGTGGTACCTGCGTGGCCGCGCCACAGACTTCGAAGCATGAACTCATGATATGTAGACGTACGTACTACACAACTGCGCGGCTTCACTTTACAATAGTTAAACGATCACGATGCACGCGCAGATGAAGAAAAAATTTGTGAAAAAACACAGAGCCTTGTTTGGTTCCACGCCGCAACGCGCCACGCCACAGTTCTGGCGAGCCACAGATATCTACCTCGTACGTGTTTGAATATTGATGATTCAACCAAGGTAGCCACTCTCGTCAAAAAAAAAAAAACGACGGTAGCCACGGAAATCATTAGTTTAAAAATGTGAGATTCTTGCCACAGAGTGCGGCGGCCATTTTTAGCGCCGCAACAGCAGCATCGCCGCAGGTGCGACGTGGCTGGCGGTGGCCTACAACCTAACACGCTCACACATAGTACACTTGCTGAATATTAGAAATGCGCTAGTTTTAGTATAAATACACTAGTTAGTATAAGACGAATATTAGAAAATTTGTTTGTGTCCCCTACTTCCAATAATATTCAGAGATCCACATTCGTATATTCCATATTGCTGACGACTTACAGTTGGAGTGCACACACACACTGACTAATGGTATCCATATAGTATAACTCATGGCTCTCCAGATTGTTTGGAAAATAGAACGCAACCATGATGAGAGATTACAAATATTGGAAGTGTATTAAATATACATGTTAGGCCGGCCATTAAAAGATAACCACCGAGTGTCCCAAAAGGAGAACAGCAGGACGGTGGCCCCGATCGACGGGTGCCGGTTGTGGTGGTGATCGCATGTGCGTGGCCATGGTGCTATGCTGCACAGCTCTTGCATTGCGCCACTGTCCTGGAATCTTCCTGGTAGTCCAGACATCAGCTTGATGTGTTCCGCCCCTCCCGGGTCTCCGTATCTCTCTTTCACGGTGGACCTGCGTGTTCAGAAAACACATGCAACAAAATGGAGAAGGCCGAATGCACAAAACGCGTGTTCTCTCTTTCCCACCCTGCCGTGCCTGGATATAGGTGCTACGTACGTACTCCCGCTGTCCTTTGTGGTTAGAATAATCTGAATTTAACAAATAAAAGATTATTACGGACAGTATTACATTTTTTAAAAGCCACGGCTACGAAAATACCGGCAAGTATTAATAGGGAAGTGTAATAGTTTATTACAACAACACAAATCAAACAAAAACAAAATACACTCACACAACGAAGAGGGATGAGCAAGCAGGGGGGAACAAGAATAGTGACCCGTCCGAGAAACAGGTGACCCTACCCTTTTGACCCCATTTCCAAATCGGGTTAATATCATAAGAAAGAGCTGTTCAAATCCTTTCAAAAGTTTCCTCGTTGTTGTCTTACCTACGCTTCTCATCTCGATTTTTTTAGCATCTTTACGTATTCAGCTAAGGAATTGCCACTTAGAGGGCTGTAGTGTAGATCTTCTCAATAGCTATAAATTTTATAGAAAATTTATTTTACATCATATGAAAACAAACTGCCTGTTTCTGTAGGGGAAGCCTCCCTCCGCCGAGGGGGGGCCGAAAACGCTGCCTGGATCTGCCTCTCACAGATTTGGGGCGGAGCAAGCAAGATAGAAATGGCCCTCAAGAATGGAATTCATATGCCTAGTATAAAGTAAGGTATACTTTCACTCAAATGTATGTATTCTCTCTGTGCTTAATAGCTTATCAAAAACTCATCAAGAAGATCAAACAAAAAGAAATCCAAACCTTGAGCAAGAATTAGTCATGGCGTGGCCGTGATACGTAATGCGTAATGCCTTTAGGGTTTGGGGATGAGCCGCATATAAATTTATTTAGGTACAAACATCTGGAACTGCATCTGCTATATATATTGCAAGTGCCGGAGACAAAGAGGAGCGCAGGGGAACAGTAGAAAAAAGAACAGAAACTCAGTCACAGTAACGTGTAGGACTGCATTACAAGCAGTAGGATCACTATTGACTAAAGATTTTGAGACACAAGATGGTTACAAAATATAGCAAAAAAGCATGCGTGCGGATGCGACGCCTCTGACTTATTTCGGATAATGAAAAGATAGCTCAAGCTGGCGGAATGGAAAAAGCCTAATTTATCCCTCGTGGGTTTGGGGCCTAAGAAATTGACATCGTTCGTACGTCGTGATCGAAATTGTTTATTCTCTAATTATTTTGAATGTAAAGTTGATGTTAAATAAGAAAAAGATTTTGAAAACTTGAAAATATCGATGTTGTTACCACTTTTGTAGACCAAACGTTGCTTGTCGCACTTTAAAAATATCGTAATAACTAATTAGCCCAATTTCCACGTGATTTCTTAAAAAAAAACTATTTATCGGGGTCTGGGGAAGGAAAAAACCGAAGCAAGCCTTCCCTCCGTAAAATCTGCGAAGAGACTGTTTTGAACCCGCGACATGGTGTGTTGCATTAAAAAAACAGCGATCAACGACTATAACCTAACAAAAGGATCTGTCTACCCGGCTGCCAGGCACTACCTCAGATTTTGACATCACTGTCGGTTCAAAACCTCCTTCACAGCCAGATTTTAAACCGACAGTGGCATACCGGCAGTGATAGATGTTGACATCACTACCGGTTCTTATAAACCGACACTGATGTGAAACCGGCAGTGACGTGGAAAGCCAAAAAATACACTGAAAAAATAGGAAAAAATTTAATACCGGAGAGGTCCCACCGTCACGCAATTTTTCGTGTGAAAACACGCGCTTCGTGGCCACTTGAACCTCTGACCTCCCACTTCGCATCTTTGGCCCCTAACCACTCCATCTGCATGTTGTTTGTGTCCAAATTAGATTTTCGTTTTACCCATTTTATGTTCATCCGATTTTGAAATGGGTATTTGAGACCCCTAAACGAATTCAAATGAAAAAGTGGTCAAAAAGTTTTATTTTTTCTAATTTTAGAAATTCATTTTGTAGTTTCTCCATCCGAGGTCAAAAATTTGAATTTCAAATTTAAGAAATTCAAACGAAAACAAGATGATTTCCAATGAAAAAGTTATCAACTACAAAGTTTTATAACTTTTTGAGATCTACAACTTTTGTTTTTGCTGTTTGTCCATCTCGAGGTCGTTTAAAAAATTCAAATTTCAAATTTTTAGAAATTCAAACATAGTTTTTCTTATAAGATGATTTCATATCAAAAAGTTGTCAACTACAATGTTTCATAATTTTTGGGATCTATAACTTTTATTTTGGTAGTTTCTCCATCCGAGGTCATTTACAAAATTTGAATTTCAAATTTTAGAAATTCAAGCGTAGTTTTCTTTGACAAGATGATTTCAAATCAAAAATTTGTCAATTACAAAAGTTTTATAACTTTCTGAGATCTATAATATCTATTTTGTCATTTGATCATTTACTCATCCGACATAGTGGTAGTAACATTGTTCATAAATGTTACATAAACTATAAGAGAGAGAGGTAAATTTTATGAATAAAGTTACTATCATTTTATTTGATGAAGAAATGACTAAAATAAAATTAGATCTTGATAAGTTCTACAACTTATATGTTTATAACTTTTTTAGTTAAAATCATTTAGTGTTCCAAAATGATGTTTGAAATTGCTATTTTTTAAATTCAAAATTCAAATATATAAAACATACAGTCATATGAAAAGATAGATAAAATAATAGCTATATCAAAACAATAAATTGATAGAGCATGATTTTAGAAATTTTTAGGAAAAAAATCATCAATTATGAAGTCAGGAGGAGAAAGACTTGTTACAAGTTTTAGCCAGAGATTAAAAAGAGAAATCAGAGTTCTTCAATAATTTTAAAATTTAATTTCAATCAGCATTTTGATGTAGTAAATGATTTCAAATGAAAAAGTTGTCAACTATAAAGTTGTATAACTTTTCTAGATCTACAACTTTTGTTTTGGGCGTTTTACCATCCGAGGTCGTTTAAAAAATTCAAATTTTAAATTTTAGAAATCAAACGTAATTTTCGTTAGATAGATGATTTTAAATGAAAATGTTTGGACATTCAAATAATCTTAAATTAAAAAGTTTGAACTACAAAGTTGTAGATCTGGTCGAGTACTACAACTTTGATATAAAGTTCGTCTTCATCGGACATCATATGAGAAACTTATAAAGTTTTCTCAAGACATATCATTTTGCCGGTTCAAGCCACGAACCAAAGGTGATAGTATCGATGTCGGTTTTTTTGCTAAAATCGACGGTGATGACCTCCATATCACCGCTTGGTTCTTGGCTAAAATCGAACGATGATATAAACCGAAACGATGAAGATCTCGAATATCATTAGTTTGTTTTATATCGGTATGTCCTAAAACCGCGTTCTAGCTAAAAATGATGGGTTATCACTATCACTTCGATTTCTCAAATCAACAAATGATGAGACCGAGAGTGATATTTAATTTTATAGCAGTGAGGTGTTTCGGGGGCAGGTAACACTCGTGATAGAAACCCACATGACACTCGATTGGAAAGAAAAGATAGAATCGAGTGATTCTTTTGGTAGCAACACACGATTTCATGACCGACGGATCCGAATCAAATGAACCAAAAAAAATTATCCAAATAATACAAAAATATAACACAAACAAATAAAAAAAGCTGATTATTTCTATGAAGCCAAATTGGAAAATTTCAAAGAGAAACCAAATTAAACATACAGAAAATAAAAAAACAAAAAATATCCAAATAATTCAAAAATATTAAACAAACAAAAAATAACCAGATTATTTCTATGAAAGCCAAATTAAAAAATTTCAAAGGAGAAGAAAATAAAACATATAGAAAATAAAAAAATAAAAAAAAAAATACATATAACAGTTCAAATAATTCTAATTATTCTTATTTACGAATAATCAATTTATATCAATTAAACACAGAATTTACACTCAAATAGAACCAATAAAATATGGTCTCATAAGATATAATTTGCTATACTGAACAATTGATTATAGGGGCGAGATGATTGACAGGACGGGTCACATGCATCTGCATGCACCTGACCACACTGCATCTGCGTTCGGATGCTCACCTGACCACCTAAAGTACAACACAAAACACAGGCACACAGCCCCTGGTCCCCATAGCAGGCGCACACCATCTCACTTGCACCACACCACCCTGGTCCCCACAGCAGGCCATCGCCTCCGTTCGGACGCTACATCTGACGGCACACAAATCGAGTGACACAACCAGCACGTTCGGCTGATCCAGTTTTGTTCCAGCTGAACACTATTAAATTACCCAAAATCAGCTGAAACTATATCAGCCGAACAGAGTGAACGTCGAGAATTGCTCGAGCGAGAAATAGATTTAGTGTAACAAAAATGGAAAAAAAATGCAGAAATAAACAAACAGGCCATATTAGTGGGGCAAAAAGGCCTAATTGGTACAGTAACCTTACTGGACTTTTGTCCACCCAACAAGACCTAGCTGGACCTCATCCGTGCGGCGAGTACCACTGAAATTTGATGCACGTCGGCAGCGAGTGCGGGCGCGCCGGAGGGTAGGCTGACGCGTCGCCGTCTCGCCGACGACGTTGGCTGGCACGGGAAACCAAAAGCGGCAAGACGCCAGCGATTGCTTTGTGGGAACCTATAGCCTGCAGGGCTGCACCCCAACTTGCGCCAAACCAACGTTGGCAAATGAAAACTCCAAAACAGCTCGGTGGCCAACATGGATCGATCGTGTATGCTGTGAGAAGCACGCAAAACGTGCACGTAAGAACGCCACAAGCACATAGGGAAAGGTGGCCGCGCTGTCACCTGGCGATGTCGTACGTAGTCAGTCAGTTTTTGGGTCGATCACGATCCATGTGTACTGTGCACTTGGCACATGCAGGGACCTGGGCACATGTTCGCAACAGGTGGCTATACTACGTTTCCTAGTGTACTGTGCAATGTGCATGAATCAGTGCATGCCGCCGCCACGGACTCGTGCTGCAAGATGGCGCTCGTGATGCCTGAGGTGATGGGTGGACGAGCTCAGAGCTCCTGCGCCGTGGCCGGCGGCAGGATGTACATCGTGGCGGACTACGGGGAGTTGTCCGCTATATGAAATGAATGAACGGGCGGAGTGTCAAGATTCGCCAACGAAATCCAACCACATCGATCTCAAATACAACATGACCTTAGGTCGCTCGAACAGAGAAGCTCAAAAGTCCAGTAAGAGTTGCTCCAACGTACAGGCTAAGAGGGTGCAAAGAGGAGAGAGAAAAAAAAAGAAAAGAGGTGTAATACATTGGAGAGGAGGTGTTAGTGAAGCACCACCTAGTGCTAATATTAAACAAATAATTTTCTCTCTCTTCCTCACCCATCCGTCTCTCACCCACTCCTCCGTTTCTCACACCTGGCAAGCTTTAGAGTGTTCAAACTTACCAAACATTGGAGCTATTTATACTAGTCTAGCACCTTCTGATGTGGCAAGCTTTGCATATCCTCTCAAGCAGCGGCGGATCCAGAAAAAAATTTTAGGAGGGCTGAACAAAAGTGCGACAGCAATGTACCTCCACTGCTGCTCGATCTTAAATCTCAACCCCACCTACACGATAGAATTTTGCCTAAAAATTCATGGGGCTCCAGGGGCACTCCAGGGCTCCATTATCGGTAGGGGGGCTCGAGCCCCCCCTCCCCGCCCCACCGTTGAATCCACCGCTGTTCTCAGGTTTATACATTAAAGTTGCCCTAATGAATCCGCGTTAGTATGTTACATTTGAGCTTCTCTGTTCTCAAATACAACGGGCGAAATATCAAGATTCGCTCCACTCATTTGGTTGCCTCCATCTCCTTTGTCCTTAACTGAATGGATCCGTATAATCTCTATAACTAAAAAATGGCAAATGTTATCCCAGGTAGATAATCATTTTATTGCCTCCTTGCAGGCATAAAACATAATCTCTGTCGCATATACGAGTAGCTTTGTGATTGTAGTATCATTTGAGGTAATTTTAAGATTGTCACCGCTACACCTGATCTCTGCAATCCCCATCTATCTCCTTCCTCCTGCTGTGCTATTTTGCTTCTTACACAGATCTACTATGTGAAATTTATATGTTGTCAAAACGTGAATAGAGCTTCTTCAACCTTGCAACGGAGCTCAGCCCCTCCTAGACAGTGACCTATGCTGAAAATTTCATGGGGGGCTCCAAAAGCTCTGCGGCGATGAGCCCCCCTCCCGCTTCACCGCTAAATCCGCCCCTTTACAAGCTGGTGAAAGTTGTGAAATCTGAGTTAGTCCAAGGACTAACGTCCATTGATCTTCTGGGGAAATATTTTCTTCACTATATGAGATAGAGAATGTTACCACAAGTTCTAGGTATCTGATAAATAGCTTAGCTATTGTGGTGAAATTTATTGTTTTTTTCTCCATGGTTAACACAAGTCTTATTTTGCCAAGGACCATGCTACTTTTTTTTTTGAAAATAATGCCATTCGGAGGTGAACATTTCATTGTCTACACTTTCATATTTTAATCAATCTATTTACCTTATCATTGAGAGTCTAGCTAGAAACCATTTGTGATAACTTCATCATAGAGGATTTTGGAAATGTCGGTGATAAATCTAGGTTATCATAGACACTAGATTTCAGTTGGTTCAAAGCCATTGGTAATGCAGCCTAAGGATATCTTCTGCGATGACCCTATTAATGATTCGGTGGTCTGTCTTGAGCTGACACACACTTTGGAAACTCCAAATTCAGTCTAGTAAGGCATGGAATGTTGCCCCTATTCTTTTTTCCTTTCCTTATAACTTACTGGTTTAGAAGATTAACTTCATAGACATAATCTGGTTAGAAAATCACCACTGAAAACTTTTTTTGCCTAGTTCATTTTGTGATCAGTGCCTTTCCTCCAATTATTTCTGTATTTTACTCCATCGAATGCTGCAATATAATCCACTTGATGACAAGATTAGATGAAGCTGTTGGACTAGATTTTATTGTTCTGTAAATTTTGTTTTTCCCAAAACAACTTTAGTACTTTGCCTAGAGCAACTGTGACATCGATGGGTGGATACACTACTTTAGCTTTACTTGTGTTGTGAAAATCACGAACAGAGCTTCGTCAACCTCGCGACAGAGGTCAGCCCCTCCTAGACAGGACCTATGGTGAAAATTTCATGGAGGGCTCCAAAGGCCCTACGGCGATAGGGGGACACAAGCCCCCTTCCGCCCCACCGCTAAATCCACCCCCTTTAGAAGCTGGTGAAAGTTGTGAAATCCGTCCATTGATCTTCTGGGGACATATTTTCTTCGTCCTTGATGGCTGGTGGACATATCCTTGTTCAATACAGAGATCATCAGTTGCACTGTCTCATCATCATCATCATATAGCTTCATGTGATTTTATCGGAGGTGATATAGTTTGTTATGCCTCGGCCTAGCTACCCTTCTGTCCGATATCATATCTTCCATGACAAGGGCCCTTCTTACTAGGCCTGCAATAGCACAGGACCTAAACCTGAACAGACCTGAACAGAACTACGAGTGGTCATGAGTTCGGCAGAAGCTCCTGATGCGATGCATATGGATGTCCAATGGTGTTTTTTCATGCCTCCACATGAAGCTTATTGCACCCTGCTCTCGCCGAAGCAAGTGCTACCTGATCAAGTTAGTGGTTATCTTCTAGCCTCACACTGCCATTAGTTGGGTTTGGATTCACCAGTACTCTTCCTGCGCGCTCAATGGTTGCTAAGGCCTAAGGCTAGTAGCGAATGGAGTTAGTCAGCCATGCAAGGAAACTAACTGAGATGATGAACTAATCTGAGATATTTATGGTCGCTCTTGTAACGAAAGAGAGATTTTTTTAGATGAAAGAAGAATTATATTAAATTATAGCTGAGTGCATCATCACGCTACAAGCACTCTGAAATACACTACAAATATTCAGAAACTGATCTTCATCTACATTGTATCCACACTTGGTATAGCTCCAAATCTCAAATCCAAAACTGTATGACGATTTGTATGGATGACCGCACAGGAAAACACTCGACAAAAGGACCGAGAACAGATGTCCAACATTCCTGCAAGCGGAGTTAAGAAACTTCTTCTTTCTTGTGTCTTCCTTCTTCTTTCTGCCACCGAAGAATAGGAAAGACTGATTTGAAACTTATTCTTCCTAGTCCTTCATCGTGGTCACATCTAACCACGACAAAATGGAGAAGAGACCGAATAAAATTATTCTATGGCGACGATATCATCTCCGCCTTGATGTCACCGTTCGGAAAATTAAGTCTCCATGTCATCATGTCGAGGAAGTTGCTGACGATGTAGTTGTCGCCCTCATCTTCAACAGAGCCGCTAAGGAGAAAATGAATCCACTCTACCTTTTCACCATCGTCGGGAATGGTGAGGAGGAGATAAATCCTCAATACCAAAAAACTTAGCATAGAGAGACCCTAACTCTAAATGACTCGATCTACTGGAAAACTTATTAAAGCGATGGATCCCCACTCCTCCGGCCTCTAGCGAGATACCAGAGGGGGCCAATGGTAGTGGAAGCGGCAGCGGCGGTGGCTCTCGCTAGGGCAGGGAGGGGACGACTCGTGCGATGGCTAGTCCTTTTTTTTTTTGCCAGGCCTCCACATGAAGCTTCCGATGCATGTGCTAGCTGATGAAGTTAGTGGTTATCTTTCAACCTCACACTGCCATCAGTTGGGTTTGCATTCACCGGTACTCTTCTTGTGCGCTCAATGGTTGCTAAGGCCTAAGGCTAGTAGCTCATGGAGTTCATCAGCCATGCAAGGAAACTAACTGAGATGATGAACTAATCCGAGATACTTATGGTCATTCGTGTAACAAAAGAGAGATGAAGAAGATGACATACAACTAAACGAGAGATATTCATAGAAGAAAAGGAAAGTTTAATCAGCTACGCAAAGGAAACTAATAGGAAACTAGTGAGTTAGAAGATTCAGTGTAAAGATTGTGCCGGACAGCAGACAACAACGTCCAGTTGACCCATGTCCATTGTCCAGTGATTGCCAAAGGCACTATAAAATTTCTCTACAGCGATAACTTTCATCAAGAAATGTACGATTTGTTACTACTTACGAGTCAATCTTACAAAAAAAAAACAATATGCATTTGATTTTGTTTAGCAAAAAAAAGATGCGTTTGAATTTTTTTTATGGGATCGGCTGGTTGCCTGGGCCTGGCGCCACGCAAGGCGGCTCATCGTCCTGGGCCGGCCTGTGCCCGCTAAGCTGAGACGACGGGTCAGTTTCGTTCCTCCTGACCTGTGACCCGTTTCCTCTAAAAAACACAAAAACCTGATAGAACATAACACACGGAGGAGCACACACTTGTCGTGCTAGCTTGCCAATTTGTTACGCAGCCTTGGACACGTGCTCGGCATGCCACTGCGTTGCGTTGCACGCAGCGGCGGATCCAAAGGGGGGGCTGGGGGGGCTCCAGCCTCTAAAAACACAAAACCTTATCTTCAGAACATCAATATCTCCATTGGAGGAACACAAAAACCTGTGATACATCCAGTTGTTCGTTCGCACCATGTTTACGGGCAGCGGGCTTGGCTTGCTGTCCACTGGGGCCATCAGACTCGTGCTGAAATCGCTCATCGGCCATCTGCAGCCACGTTATGGCGGCGGACGGCACGGCAGCCAGGCGACGTACGCCATGACTCTCTGCACGCCTCCTTCACATGTACAGCCGCCCGTACAGCTACGGCCGGTGACCGTCCCGCGCGCGGAAGCGTCGTCGTGTTCCCGACCGCAGTCTCTCGGCGTCTTCCGTTGGATCAAACACGCGCAGGGGAGCGAGAGGGCGTTGTACGGTAGGATGGGCCGTTGTCCAACCCGATCGGAGTCCACGACCGATGAATTAATCTTTGGCAATGCATGCGAGACACACACATTTCATCCGGTTCAACGCGAAACGAGGTCGTTTTAATTTGCTTCCCAACAACCCTGCTCCAGAAACAAGCCAGCCGTCGGAACGCAAGTACGCAACGGGTACTCCCCGAACTCGGCTGGAACTTTCCGACGAGGCGACGACCGATCGCAGCCGTGTCTGGCATGTCTCGTGTCAGCAGCAGCGTCAGTAGTCCAAGGTCAAAGGCCCAACCCAATCCCATCTAGAACGAGCAAATCTCCCGCGACGGAAGGACCCAGAGGCAAATGAATTGACGAAGCCGCCTCCAGTTGACACATGCCGGCCCCCACGCCCGTCGCGCCAGCTGGATCGGCCAACCTCCCCAACCGTCCTCGCCTCGCCGCGACGTCCATCAAGGCGAGGAGCGCGTGCGTGACCGATGATATAAACGTGACGCGCCGCGCGCCAAGGGTGCACGCCACTCACTCAGGTTCCGATCAGGGCATTAGGCAGGAGTATCTCGCGAATCCGAATCCCCTGCCCATCCAAAACCGTAGTGACTCAGCAGGATCCGAGTTGTAAAGGGGCTAACAAAAGCCACAAGACTACAGCACCTGTGTCCGTTCCGGGTGTGTACATAAGCTGGGCGTGAGCAGCTCGGACACAAGCCCAAAGACAACGACTTTCCATCCAGTCCGGCTCGGCTTCCGTGCGGGGTTTCCCACGAACACGCACGCCGCCAGAGTCACGAGTCGGGTGGAGACATCAGACATGGCCACCACCACGACGGTGACGACGACGACGATGGCGGTGGTGAGCGCGCGCGGGAAGCGGCGCGGCGGCGGCGGCGGCGGGGGGTGCTGCTGCGCCCTCGCGGCGGCCGCGGACGTCGTGCCGGCGTCGCGAGAGGAGCAGCGGCAGCCGGCGGAGGAGGAGGGGCAGCAGCAGCAGCTGCCGCGGCTGGTGCGGTTCGAGGAGCTGCCGGACTACCTGCGGGACAACGAGTTCATCCACGCCCACTACCGCTGCGAGTGGTCCGTCCGCGACGCGCTCCGCAGCGCCTTCGCCTGGCACAACGAGACGCTCAACGTCTGGAGGTACACGCACGCGCGTGCCGAGCCACCACCTCTCGTCTCCTCCCTCTCCCTCTGCTTCTCCGTTCTTTCGTCGGTGTGTTGTGACGACCGCGTTAGGCTGACTCGACTCGCCCGCGTGCATTGCCGTGCGCTTGCTTGCTTGCAGCCATCTTGGAGGGTTCTTCCTGTTCCTCTACCTCGCCGTCGCCGAGCCAACGGGGAAGGCCGGAGCCGGCGCCGCCCCGGGCATCGTGACGTTCGTGCTGGCGTCAGCCAACACCTCGTGGTCTTCGTGGGAGACCAGCAGCAACTCGGTAAGCAACGGAGTCTTTGCAAAATTTTCCGTTTGCGTTTCAAGTTTGGACCTTTTGCATGCAGTCTTGTTCCACGCAGAATTTTTCTTAGCACTCCAAATTCAAAAACACAACTATGCATTGCACGCACACACTTTACTTTTCTTTTAGCCAAACACAAGCCATGTCCTGGAACATCATGCATTCGCATCCATACCAGGAGGAACTATTAGCATCAGTCTTCCAATAAGAAAGGGAGCGAGCTAGAGAACAGATACTCCCCAGCTGTGCAAATTATTGGCAGCTACTTCAGCGATCAGCGGCCACAAACTGAGCAGAAACTTTAAGCGCCCATACCTGGATCCAGTTCACGGCCGTTCCGACACAGACTCTAATTAAACAAGCACAGAGCACCCAGCTGGACTTGGTAAAGGCCAAGATCGCATCCAGACCACCACGACTGTGCAAACCCGTCCCACAAAATAGCTGCACATACACTAGGCGCCAAGCAGGCCAGGCTACACCCAGTTGGACATGACATTCTCTGTGGTTGAAGACTTTTCTCTTTTCTTTTTCTTCTTCCTACCTTGATAATGCTTAAGAAACTAGGTTGACACAGACACTGCGCTGGACCCAGCAGCTAGTAGGCCATTGTGTGGTACGACTTTGTTGCCGCCTCTGCTGAGATTTCAAACCAAGAACAGCTCAGAATCGTGTGTCAATGCCTGGCAATGGTTAAGTACAACAAGCCTAAATGTGCTCATGGTCCTAGATTACGTCATTATCTCTGTCCGCAAGAACAATCGACAATTTGGTAGCTGGGAAAACTGTTGCGCTGTGCATTAGTCTTCCCTAGCTGGGCCGTTTCTAATCAATCGATCGATCTCATCGTCCCACACCTAACTGCATTCATCGATCTGTTCTGCTGAAACTTTCAACATCCAGCCAGCTAACTGAAACAACGCAACCATCGCATCTCGAGTCTTCAGGCACCAACTTGCAGTCTTAATTTTGCCTTGTTATTAAAATCCCTGTCGTTTGTTGCACATGGCGATGCCGATCGAGCGAGAAAAATAAAGCATTTTTAAAACCGTCCGGGGAAATTTTTAGTAAAATTTCCTCTGTGGCTCTGTCGGTTGAATATTGGCGCCGTTCGGCTGGTAAGAAAACCAGCCGGAATTCAATACCTCCAGATTCATCTAGATTCCTCCAGATTCCTGCGTTCTGACAGCAGTTTGGTAGTGATCGTTGTTGCTGATCTGAGGCTTTCTTTGATGCCATTTTTTTTACAGAGCTTGACGTTGAGCAATGGTTTAACGACGGCCGTGTTCGGGAACAGCGATGGCCACGGCCACGCGGTGCCGAGGTGGCCGCGGACGGTGTTCCTGGCGGGCGCGATGACGTGCCTAGCCGTCAGCGCGGCGGCGCACCTGCTGGCGTGCCACTCGCGGCGCTTCAGCCGCCTCTTCTGGCAGCTCGACTACGCCGGGATCGCCGTCATGATCGTCGCCTCCTTCTTCCCGCCGGTCTACTACGCCTTCCTGGGCCTGGCGCGCACACAGCTCGTCTACCTGTCCGCCATCACGCTGCTGGGCCTGCTCGTGGTGGCGCTGCTCCTGGCGCCCGCGCGGTCGTCGCCGCGCCTGCGCCACCTCCGCGCGGGCCTCTTCGTGTCCATGGCGTTCTCCGGGGTGCTTCCCGCGCTGCACGCGCTGTGGCTCAACTGGGCACACCGCGAGTGCCACCTCGCGCTCGCGCTGGAGCTCGCCATGGGGCTCGTGTACGCCGCCGGCGCCGGGTTCTACGTCACCCGCGTGCCGGAGCGGTGGAGACCGGGAAAGTTCGACTGCGTCGGACACAGCCACCAGATCTTCCATGTGCTCGTGCTCGTCGCCGCGCTCACGCACTACGCCGCCACCGCCATCCTCATCGACTGGCGAGAGGCAATGGCCACCGCCGGCGGCGGCGGGGCGTCGGCGCTCTTGTGACTTGTGACTCGAACGCGGGGCAATGTATATGACTATATGTAGGTGAAGGGAGTGCTACCGATTCATTCATTCTTTGTACTCGATATATTTGTTCGTGGCATTCCAGATGGAAAGCACCTATCTCTATCTGAGACGTGCGCAGGTCATGTGTGCGCGCGCGCAGCTGTTTCAGGTCCGTCACAACAGAGTTGGGCTTAGCATTTTTTTTCATGAAACAGGGCCCAGGATACAGTTAAATGTTAAATCCTCTCACGCAGATCGTGTATGAAAGATTTGCACCTACGAAAGATTTTCATATGAGGGCAGAGGATACACATTTTTGGGCCTAAGAAAGATTCGGTGCAGTTTGAAGGCTCTACACTAGTCATATCGTGGTATACAACAAAAATCAACAAGCAAAAACGAAGACACAAACAAGATTAAAAAAAATGAAGACCCTATAATGCAAATTCATACAGAACATAGAAAAGTTTGTGGACGAAATTTCAAAATGCCATGGTAGAGCAAGTAGTTTTAATACAATTTGAAACCGTCTTGATTTTCGTTCTGCGCCTTTATTATTACTGCACACAAGATTAGAGCAACGCACAATTTGAAAACAGCGAATTCTTTCGGTGAAGTTCTTAAAAAGGATAGCATATGCATGAAGCATCAGTCATAGACGATGAGATTCTGGTACTCCTGCCCGGAGATGGCCTTCTCCATGATGGCCCTCGGCGTTAGGATACCGTCGTTGTCAAGGAACAGCTTCACCAAGTTCTTTGAGAAGCCGCTCCCCATAGCTACCCCTTTCTGCCCCGCTGTCACCGGCACGGACATGGAGTCTCGCAGGTTCCCGAACACTATTTGTGGCACCACCGCGCCATACCCGGCCTCTGTGAACTTCCTCGTGATCGCCTCGTAGTCTGTCTCCCACGGCCTTGACGATGCTTGGTCGAACTCCATGTCGCTGAACACGAACACCTTCCTTACCATCCGCTCAGGAGGCAGGTTTCCGCCGACCGCGACGCTGAGGAGTTTGTCGAACACAGCCTGGAAGTCGGTGTTCATCATCCAGTGCATCCGACGGATGAAGCTTGTCTTCTCCCAGAGGGTCTTGCCAGGTCGCTGACCACGCACTCCCACTGCAGCTCGGCGACGCCGTCGCCGTCCATGGACGCCAGGATCTCGTGGGGGCGCAGGGCGCCTGCCGCGATCTTCGCCTTGCCGGCCTCGACGTCGGCGAGGTAGAGCTCGAAACGCTCGGCGTCGTGCTTCAAGAAGAGTTTCCTGTATCTTCTCATGGCCCTGGAGGCCACGCGGGAGTACACCACGTCCCCCCACGCCTGAGCAGTGATGAAGACCTCCGGGAGCTGGAGCGCGCGGCGCAGTGGCACGAGCGCCTTGCGGAGGCGGTTGCGGACTTGGTAGACGTAGTGCTCGTCGGGCATCTCCTCAGGGAGATCGGGCTCCGACCCCTTTGGGAAGAGGCGGCGCGCAATGGCCTCGCTGAGGAGCGTGGATGGGTCGTGACGGCAGTTCAGCGACGGGCGCCATTTGCCTGCGAGGGAGATCTCGTTCAGCTTGCCGTCCCCGAGCTTCTGCATGTCGCTGGCTATGAGGGGCGAACATATCCGCCGTGCAGTCGTGCAGGAGTCGGTAGTTTGGGTCACGGCGGTACATGTCGACGGCTCTTGCCGGCCGCGGCCTCCGCACACCACCTCCGTTCGATTTTCCGTTCGAGCTCCTTGAAGGCGGCGGCGCATTCCTCCTTGCCTAAGCGGCGGAACCCCATCGCGGCGCCGGTGACGCGGACCTCGGCCTTCTTCCCCGGCCTTCTCGTCGTGTCGACGCCTTTAACAATACGGTAGAGGATCTCGGGGAGGACCTTGAGGTATCCGAGCTCCACGATGGATGGAGCGTTGAGGGCGAGCGTGACAGGGCGGAGAACCCCTTGCGGTCGGACTTGCTCGTGCCGCGCACGCCGACGAGGTTGCACGCGAGACGGAGCGCGGTGTTTGGATCGGCGGCCCACGCGTCGGCTAAGAGGGAGGCGACCCTCGTGGCCGGGGTGCCGGGGACGACATGCAAGAAGAAGTCGAGGCAGGGGTCTCCGGAGGACACGAACGTAGGCGACGCGTTCTCCGTGAGCCTCTTCATCGGCGGCAGCTTCTTGGGAGCGGACACCGGCGGTCCCGCCGTGACCGCCGCCGCGGCGCGAAGGAATTCCACTGGTGGGCCGACCAGGTTGGACGAGAAGGCTCGTCGGCACGGCTGCGCCGCCATTGGTTCGCGGCTGCTAGGGTTATTTTTTGTGGATTATTTAGCGGCGGGTGAAGAAATGAAATGGTAGCAGATTAGTAATAAAGACCTGACGATGTGGGGCCGGAGATAGGTCACGGCCTCACGGATGAAGCTGAACAGTTTTTTTTTTTTTCAAAAATACTAGTAGCGTGACTAATTATCGGGAAAAAATCGAGACATAATCATTTCTCACCAAGTCTACTTGTTTCTCATTGCACGGTGCACGAGCGCTAATCTCGTTCCACTTTCTGTCAAGTTCAGATGAACTCGTGTAAAAAAAGTAACGATGAACAAATAAAACGTACTCTCAGATTATGCCCATAAATTAATATGACACAAAATTATACTCTCAAATCAACAGTATATATTTTTTAAACCAACGGGGAAGAGACTCCCCACCAAATTTCATTTCACTCAAGACTCCAGCAAAGTGGAGCCAATAGAAGTATTACAAGAGAGGAGGTAGCGGTAGTAAAATGCACCCGGGGTCCTCAAACTTTGGGTCCCTTCCCATCCGCGTCCTCAAACTTTCAAAGCAACTATCCAAGTCCCTCATCTTTTGCCGTGGCACATGGACGGTCCAAAGTCAGCCACGCTAACCCCATAATCCGACGTGGCCGTGCCATCGTGGATGATGGAAGCTCAGGGCATTGCATTTTATCAAAACCCCAGCGAACGTTGTCTCCGTCACTCCCAACTCCACCCGCTCTCTCCCCCAATCTTCCTTAACCGGGATAGAAGACGAGGCCGGGGCGGGATGGCGGCGAAGTCACAGGCAGGGAGCAATGAACGCGAAGGCAAGAGTTCGTCGGTGCTAGCAAGATCCGCGTTGGGTGCCGCCCGGCCGCACAGATTGCGGCGCGGCGGCACCATGTTAGGCCGATGACGACCTAAAGGGGAAGCGGCACCAATCTATGGTAAGTGTCTCGGAGCTCTATCGCTATAGTGAATGGTACCTATTGCAGTCGTTTTGGGGCCGTAGTAGTTGATCTGGTAAGCAACAAACTGTTTTGGTGGATATGCTCTGGTTTTGTGTTTAATTAGGGTTGATTTTTGTTCTTTAGGGCCTGACGATGAAGAGTGTTCAGTGGAAGTGCATCATGGGGGATTTTTCTATGGGTCTGGTGTGGACCAGGTGTACCTGGATGGCAAGGTTGATTGGTTTGATCATATCACAGTGGAGTACTGGTCTTTTTATGCAGTAGATGAGATATTAGTGGTGCTAGGTTATGATCTGGGTGTCCCGGTGTATTGGTTGTTGCCTGATATGGACTTGTCTGTAACACCCTCAGTGTTACTGCTTAAACAACTTGCTAAACTATGTCATGAGCATCATGTTTTTGTGATAATGCATATGATAAAGTGTGTAGATCAATTTCCGTAACTCAAAATGATCAATAAAAATGCTAAACTAAAATTGTGCTCTATCTGTTAGTGTATTTAGTTCATATATGTGCTCGATGGAACCGGTTTGCGTTTGATTGAATCAGATAAAGAAGCACAGATATAATTGATATTTCAGGCATTTAAGGTCAAGAACTATGTGGTTTACATGGATCATTACAATACAATTGATAGCAAGGAGGACATTGTGTTCAATCCAATTGCAACCTTACCCAAAGTCATTAGTCCTACAAAGGTGCCTATCCCTCCTAGTACAAATGCTGATGATGGTGATGATAGCGAAGGAAGTTCAGAAGTGGATTTTGTTGACAGTGACTATGAAGTTGATGATGATCATGATGACCTATTTTGTGATAATGTTGATGAAGGAGTGGTTGATGAGGGTGCAGCAAAGGGCATAATAGTCAGAGCTGGGAGCAAAAGAAATGCCCCAACTGGCACATACAAGGACTAAGCAGGCAGAGAATGGGATGAGTTGGATTCTGATGAAGAATTGGAGCTACCAAAATCTGATGAAGAGGGTCAGACTAGTGTAGGGTCGAGATGGCGCGCCAAAGGGGGGTGAATAGTCCTTTCTAAAACTTAATCGCGCCGGCTAACCGATATAAGTGCGGAATTAAAACTATCGGTCTAGCCAAGACTACACCCCTCTATCTAAGTTATCAGGCACCTTGTAAAGATCCTAAAGAAGCAACTAAGGTGATGGACTAGCTAGAGCTCACCTAACCAATCTAGCTTGCAAGGTCACACAAACCTATGCAACTAGTACTACACACAACCGATGGAGCTCCTACACAATCTAGTAAGCAAAAGCACAAAGCTCCTAAGCTCACTGGCAATGCTCAATAGCAAGGCAACTAATGCCAAATTAGATAGCGCAAATTACTTAGCTACACAAACTAAGCAATGTGACTCACAAGGTTACTAAGACCAAATTAGCCATGCGAGGGAGCTACTTCTATGCTACACAAGCAAGAATGTAACTAGCAAGCTACTAAAGCTAATCTAGTCACAAGAGCAACTACACAAGCACAATGTAAATGAAAGTAATACAAGCTTGTGTTGTGCGGAATGCAAACCATCGAGAAGACGATGAAGACAATGTTGACATGGTAATTTTCTCTTGGGGTTCACTTGGTTGCCACCAAGCTACGTCCCCATTGTGTCAACTGCTCACTTGGAGGTTCGGCGGCTAATTGGCATCACCCGCCAAGATCGTAGGTCGGGCACCGCAAGAACCTACCCTGAAAGTGAGGGTAGCTCAATGACACGCTCAACTAGAGTTGTTCTTCATGATCCCCGTGGGGTGAGCACAACCCCCCTCACAAATCCTCCTTCGAAGCATCGCACAATCTTCTCACGTGCTTCAATGGAATCACAAGCCACCAAGCCATCTAGGAGGTGGCAACCTCCAAGAGTAACAAGCACCATCGGCTTGCAACACGATCACCTAGTGCCACTCGATGCAACCTTACGATGCAATCGCACAAGAATCGCTCACTCACTCGATCGGATGATCACTATAAGCTCAAGTGACTTAGAGGGCTCCCAAGCACACCTACACAAGCCACCAAGGCTTAAGGGTGCTCAACAACCAGCCTAAGCCTGAGCTCCACCTCTATTTATAGCCCCAAGCCAAATAGAGCTGTTGGAGCAAAGCTGCTGGTTTCTGTGAGGGCACTGGACACGGTGGTGCCTGTCACCGAACACGGCGATGCCCCTTCCAACGGTCAAATTTCAACAACTAGAAACTAGCCGTTGGTCACCGGACAGGGGTGGTGGTGGCACCGCCCTAGGGGTGGCGGTGACCACCTAGGACAACCCGATGAAAACCTTGCTCTCGGGAAAAATAGGGCGGTGCACCGCCCTAGGCACGGCAGTGCCCACGGCGGTGACCCCCTCGCCTTCTCCTGATATCTGCCAAAAAGGGGCGGTGCACCGGGGAGCTCCTGGCGGTGCCACCGCCCTCCACACGGCGGTGCACGCCGGACACGACGGTGACCGAGTCACCCACTGCTACTCTCGGCCTTGGTCTGATGGGCACCGCCCTAGGGGCGGCGGTGCCACTGGACATGCAGTGGCAGTGCCCCCCAGGGCACCAGGTAACTCCTCCCTCTCAGCCTCCAGGTAGGCACCACCCTAGGAGTGGAGGTGCCACCGGACCAGGGGTGGCGGTGCCACCCAGGCAGCACACCGAGTCCGGTTTTGCCTCCATTTTTTTCACCAACTTCTTTACCCTTGCAAATGTGCTACAACCACCAAGTGTTCACCAACTTGTGCATGTGTGTTAGCTTTTCACAAACATTTTTACAAAGGATTAGCACTCTTTTTACCATGCCACTCGATTCTAACACGTATGTAAAGTTAGATCACTCGAGTGGCACTAGATGACCGATATGCAAACAAGTTTGCCCCTCTTAATAGTATGTCCATCTATCCTAAACCCGGTCATAAACTTCTCTACACACCTATGACCGGTGAAATAAAATGTCCTAGGTTATACCTTTGCTTTGCGCATTCCATTCCATCTCCTCCAATGTCGATGCAACACATGCACCAACATGATCAACAATGATATGATCCACTCCATATCATCACGTGATCATATTTGTTCATCGATCTTGACTTTACTTGCTCTTCACCATTGCTTTGGTCCATCGGCGCCAAGTCATCACTTAACTTGCCCTTCACACTTGCAACCGGTCCATCAAGCCAAGTCATGTCTTGATCTTCTCCACCTTTATCGACTCAATGTCATGTCTCATGTGCAATGAGCTCCTTCATCATCACATGTGTAAGCTTTGCAACAAGTCCAAGCCATTTCACCTCTATGGCATATGTTGCTCACACACATATACTTGTGGACTAATCACCTGTGTATTTCACTCAAACACATATTAGTCCACCTAAGATTGTCACTCAATTACCAAAACCAAACAAGGATCTTTCAAGCTCCCCCTTTTTGGTAATTGATGACAACTCTAGAAAGATATGGAAATTTAGGTCATTTCAAGCTAGCACTTCACACAAGTGTAAATTGCTAACTTGATTTGGAATTTATGCTACTTATCCAACATTTAAGCTCTACATTAAGATTTGGATAAGCATCATAAACCCCGAGTGATAACTCCCCCTACATGGGTGCTCAAATTGTTTGGTTTCAAGTTTGTACACATGCATAAATATGAAATTTGTGGGAGTGTTACCACTACTAAGTGATGCTAAGGTGTATAGAATAACCTTTAAAGCGTGATACCAATCGGAGTTGCACTTTTAACACCATCCTTAGCATCATGAGTAGCTAGACAACAAAAATACTAGAAGCCCCATGAGATCAACATTATAAGCAAGGTTCTAGTACCCCATGTAGAAATATAAGTCTACCTACCATCCTATGTATGCTAGTTATCAAATCATCATTCAACTTCTATCACTAGCATACACCACACAAGCATGCATTTCAAGTTTAAAGACTTATGCAAATGCAAGCAAGCACATGAATATGCACTTATCAAATGCAGCCAAACAAGTTTATGAGCTTGCTCCCCCTACTTGTGTGCTTCTCTTGTCCAAGAATTTTGATCCTTCTCAATTTCTCAATGTTGCTCCCTCTTAGTCCATGTCCATGTCCAACCTCTACTTCTTTGTCTCAATCTCTCCCAAAGTTTTTATATCTTTGTACAATCTCTCCCCCTTTGTCATCAATTTCCATAAAAGGTGTGCTTCTCATTGATGCAAGGGCTCGCATTGGGGTAGATGGTTGAGGCTTGAATCTTGCATTTTTATGGACACTTCCAAATATTAGAATGACACCACTTGTATAGCTCTTGAGATACCACATATAGGATCTTTGATCTTGATACCAATTGGTGGGGCACCTCCCCTATATGTCATAGTATGGGTCATCCACTTGATAAGTTTGAGCTCTTGTATAAGGGATGCATTCTTCACTTGATGATCACTTAAAGTTGAGGATCACTTGTGGAACTACTATCTTGTATGAATGATACCATGTGTAGAGATGTGATGCCACGTGTATGATTGATTTATCAATAAAAATCATTTCTTGAACAATTGCTATCTTCATGAGTACCACTTGTAGGATATCACTTGTAAGTTGATCTAGACACCACTTGTGAATTCTTGATGAAATACTTGAGTCTAGATGCCACTTAAAACAATCCAAACTAGATATCCATTTGCATTATTGTCTTGTGCTTGTACTCTTGTTACTTATCATGAGCTTCTAAGTTGACTTGAACTAAATTAATTTGCCTAAGCTTCCAAGTCTGGTTTGAACCAACTTCTTCACACCTCTTACAAGTGTTATCTTGCCAATGTTGTACTTGTCACTTGTTAGCAATCAAAATTAAATTAAGTACTTAGGTTCACTAGCTCATGAACAAATTCATATACTAACCACTAGATCAATTAATCATTCAAGCAATAGTGGTAGGCTATGAATTTCAAAAAATTTCATTTGTTATGCATGATCCTAATAATCATGTACTATATGCACTAACCGCATACTAGTAAGGGATGAAATGATCATGCACATTACAATGATACCTTTTCTATCTTGGAGTAGAGGATAGTCACATAGATTCTAATTCATTACTCCAATAGCAATGTGAAGTCCAATTATAAGCTTGGTGAAGACCAATCATCATAGATAGAGTCCATTCTTTACCTATATGAATTGAGAACCACTAATATGATCAAATGCACTATCATGATGTGGTTGACTTGCTTCATTCTTTGATCATTGCTTGCATGAGAGAACTATTTGGAGTACCACTTGAATTTTCAAGACTAGCTCTCTTTTGGGTGTTACTTACTTTTCTTGATCAACCCTTTTGATTGCTTCAACTAAGCATCTCAAATGTCCCTTAGATCACCACTTACATGTTAGCCTTCCAAGCACCACATTTGGTTTACCTACACATAGGCGGCAAGCCCCTACACTAGGGAGAAGTGATCTCTCTCCAAGAACCATTCTTGATATTCACTTGAAATGAATTTGTTGATTGATCCAAGTGATGGACTTATCTTGATGAATAATCTTGATTCCTTATTTAAGTCCTCTTCTTTCTACTTGTTTAAGTCATTTTCTTTCTACCAAATGATTTCCAATTGTCACAAGAACTTAAACCTCAACTTCATCTTGAGCTTGGTCTTGATCTTCAATTGAGTACCCATTGTGTGCCAAGTACACTACACAATCAAATGGCCTTGTACTCTTTACTTGTCATGCTTCTAGATCATCTCAAAACCAAACTTAGGTACCTCAAATACTTATAAACATGATTCCAACTTGAGGACCTTTCAATCAAAGTAACTTTTGATCAATCCAATAATTATCACTTTTCTGGCAGATTTTGTACCATTCAATGAAAAATACATATCTCCCAATGTATAGATACAAATGCCATGAAATTTAGTGAAGATGTGCTTTATTAAGTCATATAGTCAATGTAAAAATTTGAGCTTCATTTGACTTCTATATTGCTATCAAATTTCAATTCTTCCACCACTGCTATATGCTAAAAACTGTTGCGCTATAGCTGACAAATTCTACTCCAAAACCAAAGCATATCTTATCCAATTCTCATGAAATTTCTACAGCATCTCATACCATAAGTCTAGAGCATGCATACCAAATTTAATGCCAATCCAAATAGATTTGATCACTCAAACTGACTTGATCACAGCTAGCTCAGTTTTTCAATTATAGGACAGATTTCAACCAATTGAGCTAAACTTCATCAAATGTGAAACAAACTTGAAACTAACTTGTTTGAATACTTTCACAAGACATATATCCATACAATCCACTCACTAAAGGTTATATCATGAATTTATCCAACACAAATCAATCCAATCTTGACTACTAAGCATTTATCCATTCAATCATCTTATAGCAAGCAACATTGCATATTTATCCAATTCAATCAACTCATATGCACCCAAATGAAATGATCAACTAGAAATATACCTTGGTTAGATCATGATCACCCAATTAGCAAGCTTTAACTCAATTCTTTGCAAGCCATCAAACATTCCAACAAATCACCAACAACTTGACATAATGCACTTGGACTTCACTATCTTGTCATGGTATTGGGATAATAACCATCATTTGTCAATACTTGACTCAATCACATGATCAACACAATAAATACCACTTGAACCAAGCCTCCAATGCCCATGGTACCTACAAACATTCATTCACTTTTTGATGGTACCCAAACAAGTTTGGATCCTCTCAAGTTAGGAGCAACATACTTAGGCATAGCCTTCGTATGAGTAGCGGGATGTTTTGCAATAGCAACCAATGAGGTACCATTGCCATTCTTTCTAAGCATATTATTATAAACAATGGAAATAGGCTTAGAAGAGTTACCTAGGGGACATGAATGTGCCATGTGTCCCTTTTCTGGCATGAGTTGCACTTTCTCTTTGATTGAGCCTTTTCTTCATTGCTCATATGGTGCTTCTCATTGCCTTGCCTCTCATGAGTTGCTTGAGCCTTCTTTTCAAGCTTGGTAGGACACCTTGAGGAAAAGTGTCCCGTATCTCCACACTTGAAGCACTTGATGTGAGCATACATCTTTTTATCTTCTTTATTCTTGCTCATCATCTTGGCATCTTGAATTTACATTGGATGTCTTACCTTTCCACCCCTTCTTGTCTTCTTCTTTATCATCATCAAGTCACCACCATCTTCATGGTTGATCTTGATTTGCTCTTGGAGTGTCTTCTTTTGCTCAACTTGTGGCTTTGGTTGAGGCTCTTCTTCTTGCTTCACCAATTGCTTGGTTGTGCACATTGAGGTAAGGTGACCCTAAGTACGGCACTTGAAGCACTTGACATGCTTTAGCCACTCTTCTTCCTTCATCTTCTTGAGCTTCTCAATGTTTGGGCAAACTATTTGCAAGGTGTCCCACTTCATGACACCGGTAGCACATGGAGTGAGACAACTTCAATTGTAGTTGCTTCTTCATCTTCTTTGCACTTTTTCTTTCGCTCTTTGTTATCTTTCTTTTAAAGCCAAGGCCACTTTTGTCACCGAAGTTTCTTTAAGTCTTCAACATATGCTCATAGGTGACTTTTGAGTTGTAGCACCTCTCTAACTTATTGCTCAAATTCTTCACTTCTCTTTTGAGCTCATTGTTCTCCTTCAAAAGGTTAGTCTCACAAGACATAGAAGTAGAACGAACATCTATTTGTGAAGAACATGGCATATCTAATAAATCATCACAAGAAGTGGATACAAGCTTCTTACTTACATCACAAGAGTTAGTCACAAGTTATAATTGATCACTTGACTCATGTGATGAGCTCTCGTTCTTTTTAAGTTTTTTTGAAAAAACTTTAATGAGAGAAGCATGTTGTTCTAATAATTCTTCATGAGATGCAAGTAGTGTCTCATGAGTCAATTTTAGCTCACCATATGAAGATTTAAGAACATCAAGTAAGTGCTTATGTTCTTCACATGAGTTCTTTAGAAATGAGTTTTCATTTTCCAATTTCAATGTTTTAGCTTTCTCATTTTCTAAAGATATGGTCATGCTAGCAAGTCTACTAACAATCTCATCATATAAATCAACATGATCAACCACATTAGTATTTTGTACCGTTGTGTCACCTTGTGACATGAAGCAATGTGGTGATGTAGGAGAGGTTATGGTAGCAATGTCATCCGAGCATGATCCATCATCATCACCATCAAGTGTGCATGGAGTAGCATCATCATTTGCATCACTTGTGGCATGATTATCAATCTTGTCAAGTGAACTTGTAGTGGATCGATCATTATCATCACTTGACCATGAGGTGGAGCAATCTTCCACAATCACCAAATTGTGGTCATGCTCGACACACTCATGCACCTCCTCCTTGGGCTCATCCTCCTTGAACTTGCCATCATCCCACGTGGAGGAAGCACCGAAGGTGTGCTTGATTGATTCCCATATCTCATGAGTAGTTCCCACATAGTTTATCCTTTTCATCAAATCAAAGCTCAAAGCATCCATTAGATAACAACAAGCATGTGCATCAAGTTTATAGAGAACTCTTTGAGCTTTGGTGAGATTTCTATGGTCCAACACATGAGTGAGACCACTAGTGACAACCCACCAAAACTTAGGTCCCTTTGTATGAAAATAATAAAGCATGTGATTTTTCCAAAGTGCAAAATTTGTGCCATAAAAATGTGTCTCACAATCATCTATCCCACTAGACGCCACCCTCTTAGGTCGGTGAAGACCACAAATGAGAGACCAAGCTCCGATACCACGTGTAGGGTTGAGATGGCGCGCCAAAGGGGGGTGAATAGTCCTTTATAAAACTTAATCACGCCGGCTAACCGATACAAGTGCGGAATTAAAACTATCGGTCTAGCCAAGACTACACCCCTCTATCTAAGTTATCAAGCACCTTGAAAAGATCCTAAACAAGCAACTAAGGTGCCGTGCTAGCTAGAGCTAACCTAACCAATCTAGCTTGTAAGGTCACACAAATATATGTAACTAGTACTACACACAACCGAGGGAGCTCCTACACAATCTAGTAAGCAAAAGCATAAAGCTCCTAAGCTCACTAGCAATGCTCAATAACAAGGCAACTAATGCTAAATTAGAGAGCACAAATTACTTAGCTACACAAACTAAGCAATGTGACTCATAAGGTTACTAAAACCAAATTAGCCACGCAAGGGAGCTACTTCTATGCTACACAAGCAAGATGGTAACTAGCAAGCTACTAAAGCTAAACTAGTCACAAGAGCAACTACACAAGCACAATGTAAATAAAAGTAATACAAGCTTGTGTTGTGCAGAATGCAAACCATCGAGAAGATGATGAAGACAATGTTGACACGGTAATTTTCTCTCGGGGTTCACTTGGTTGCCACCAAGCTACGTCCTCGTTGTGTCGACCACTCACACGGTGGTTCGGTGACTAATTGACATCACCCGCCAAGCCCGCACATTGGGGACCACAAGAACCTACCCTAAAAGTGAGGGTAGCTCAATAACACGCTCAACTAGAGTTGCTCTTTGCAATCCCCGCGGGGTGAGCACAATCCCCCACACAAACCCTCCTTCGGAGCACCGCATAATCTTCTCGCATGCTTCAATGGAGTCACAAGCCACCAAGCCGTCTAGGAGGTGGCAACCTCCAAGAGTAACAAGCACCACCAGCTTGCAACACGATCACCTAGTGCCACTCGATGCAACCTCACGATGCAATCGTAGTAGAATCGCTCACTCACTGGATCGGATGATCACTATCAAGCTCAAGTGAGTTAGAGGGCTCCCAAGCACACCTACACAAGCCACCAATGCTTAAGGGTGCTCAACAATTAGCCCAAGCCCGAGTTCCACCTCTATTTATAGCCCCCAAGCCAAATAGAGACATTAGAGCAAAGCTACTGGTTTCTACGAGGGCACCGGACACGGCGGTGCCCCTTCCAATGATTGAATTTCAATGGCTAGAAACTAGCCGTTGGTCATCGAACAGGGGTGGTGGTGGCACCGCCATAGGGGTGGCGGTGACCACCTAGGCCAACCCCGTGAAAACCTTGCTCTAGGGCAAAAATTGGGCGGTGCATCGCCTTGGAACGGCGGTGCCCGTGGTGGTGACCCCCTCACCTTCTCCTGCTCTCTACCAAAAGGGGTGGTGCATCGAACAACTCCTAGAGGTGCCACCGCCCTCCACATTGTGGTGCACGCCGGACACGATGGTGACCGAGTCACCCACTGCTGCTCTCGGCCTTGGTCTGATGGGCACCACCCTAGGGGTGGCGGTGCCACCGAACCGGCAGGGGCGGTGCCCCCTAGGGCACTAGCTAACTCCTCCCTCTCGACCTCTAGGTGGGCACCGCCCTAGGACTGGTGGTGCCACCTAGGTAGCACACCGAGCTCGGTTTCGCCTCCATTTTTTACCAACTTCTTTACCCTTGCAAATGTGCTACAACCACCAAGTGTTCACCAACTTGTGCATGTGTGTTAGCTTTTCATAAATATTTTTCCAAAGGATCAGAACTCTTTTCACCATGCCACTCGATCCTAACATGTATGCAAAGTTAGATCACTCGAGTGGCACTAGATGACCGATATGCAAACAAGTTTACCCCTCTTAATAGTAAGGCCATCTATCCTAAACCCCATCATAAACTTCTCTACACACCTATGACCGGTGAAATGAAATGTCCTAGGTTATACCTTTGTCTTATGCATTCCATTCCATCTCCTTCAATATCGATGCAACACATGCACCAACATGATCAACAATGATATGATTCACTCTATATCATCACGTGATCATATTGGTTCATCGATCTTGACTTCACTTGCTCTTCACCATTGCTTTGGTCCATCGGTGCCAAGTCATCACTTAACTTGCCCTTCACACTTGCAACCGGTCCATCAAGCCAAGTCATGTCTTGATCTTCTCCACCTTTATCGCATGACTCAATGTCATGTCTCATGTGCAATGAGCTCCTTCATCATCACATGTGTAAGCTTTGCAACAAGTCCAAGCCATTTCACCTCTATGGCATATGTTGCTCACACACATGTACTTGTGGACTAATCACCTATGTATTTCACTCAAATACATATTAGTCCACCTAAGGTTGTCACTCAATTACCAAAACCAAACAAGGACCTTTTAGCTGGCCAGAACATGAGAAGTTTCAGACCAGAAGATTTGCAGAACCCAATTTTCAAAGTTGATATGAAGTTTGACTTAGTGGAGATGCTTAGGAAGGCTATTACTGAGTACAATATAAAGAATAGAGTGAAGATAAAGATGCCCAAGATTGATAGGACCAGAATAAGAGCTTATTGTGATGAACAGTGTCCATGGTACTTGTTTGCTTCATTTGACAGAAGGGTGAATTATTTCTTGATCAAGACTTATGTTGGGAATCACACTTGCCAGAAGAAATGGGTACTGAAAAGGTGTACTGCAGCATGGCTAGCCAAGAAGTACATAGACAAGTTCAGAGCTTATGAGAAGATGACTTTGACAAATTTTGCAAGGATAGTGCAACTAGAGTTAAATTTGACCCCATCTAGGAACAAGTTGTCTAGAGCTAGGAGACTAGCATGGATGATGATATGTGGACATGAAGTGCAGCAGTTTAGTGACTTGTGGAACTATGGGCATGAACTCAGGAAGACTAATCCAGGCAGCACTTTACACTTGAAATTGCTTGATGGATGTTTTAGTTCATTATATGTCTCATTGGATGCATGCAAGAGGGGATTTTTAAGTGGATGCAGGCCTATCATATGTCTTGATGGTTGCCACATCAAGACTAAATTTGGGGGTCAGTTGCTAACAGCTGTAGGAATTGATCCTAATGATTGTATCCATCCTGTAGCAATGGCAGTGGTTGAGGTTGAGTGCCTGGCTTCTTGGAAGTGGTTCTTAGAGAACCTAAAAGCAGACCTTGGAATAGAGAACACTACACCTTAGACCATCATGACTGATAAACAGAAAGTTTTAATCCTTACTATGCAACAAACTTTTCCTAACTTAGAACATAGGTTCTATGTTAGGCACAACTACTCCAACTTCCAAGGCCAATTCAAAGGGGAAAACCTAAGAATCAGCTTTGGGCTTGTGCAAGGGCAATACAGTGCCAAGATGGAACCAAGAGATGGACAAAATGAAACTACTCAACAAAGATGCCCATGCTTGGTTAGAGAAAATGACCCCAAACACTTGGGTAAGGGCATTTTCAATAAGTACCCAAAATGTGATATTCTGCTCAACAATACCTGTGAAGTGTTTAACAGGTACATATTAGATGCTAGAGAACTTCCCATCTTGAGCATGTTGCAAAGGATCAAGGGACAACTCATGAGCAGGCACTACAACAAAACAGAAAGAAGTACAAGAGAAATAGGGAGGGATGCTGATCTATCCTAAGATCAGGAAGAAACTGGCAAGGCATGTAGAGATGTCCAACACATGCTATGCAATACCAAGTGGAAGTGGTATATTTGAGGTTCATGATAGAGAGTGGGAATTTATTGTTGACATTGCAGGAAGGCACTGTACATGCAAGAGGTGGGACTTGACAGGTATACCCTATAGTCATGTAGTTTCTTGTGTGAGGCATGAGAGGATTCTAGAAGATTCAGTGCTACCCTGGTGTTACTCCATCGAAGCTTTTAACAGTGCATATGGATAGAACATTATGCCCTGCAATGATAAGTCAACTTGGGAAAATATTAGTGGCCCACCAGTTAAACCACCTATGTATGAAAAGAAGGTAGGAAGGCCACCTAAAGCTAGAAGGAAAGTAGCACATGAAGTTGGTGGACCAAATGGGCCAAGACTAACCAAACATGGAGTAACCATGTATTGTAGTCACTGTGGAGAACATGAGCACAACTCAGCCACTTGTGCTAGGAAAAAAGCAGGAGAACCAGTAGTGAAGAAGTCAAAGAAAGCTACTCCTACTACAGTTGAGCCAGATCAATAGCCAAGTGAACAACCTGCCACTATCTAGGTTTGTGCACAGCCAACCCAATGTAAAAGTGTATCATTTTATGAAACTCACCTGTCATGTTTTTAAGGAGGTGAACCAGTAGGAAAGTGAAACACAACCACTTATGTCAACTTTGGAGAATCCAATGGTGTCACAGTTGTTTGATGAGGCAACACCTCCTTCCCAGTAGCTTCCACTTTTTTCCCCTTTGTAAGACTACTAATTGGATCTCATTTGTGTAGGCTGCCCAAACTGTTAGGCAAACTGCAGTGAGGCAACCTATACCAGATTCTGCCTACATCAGCTCCAACCTCCCACCAACAAGACACATGCCACTTACAACAGCATCCAGTAGGGTAACTATAGAGAAGAAGAAGAAGGCAGCCAATGTAACAGAACCGTCCAATTTATATGAGCACAAGTACAATGGCAGCCCACAAGCGATAGCACTATCATACTTGAGCCCATATAAACCCGGTAGTCCGTCGAGTACCTCGAAGGGTCTCGATTTATCACCAACATAACCAAGATCGTACATGATTCAACATATATGCCACATGTTACATAGAGTTCACAAATACATTGCCACACATCAGAGTGCGATTAAAGTTATTATAAACCAAGTTCAAATAAAGTAGTAGCAGAAGCAAAGTAGTTTTTAAACCAACATCTCACACCATTGTTCAAATACTTTCCAGTCTGTGATCACAACCCACAAAAGCATCATAGATTAGATATATAAATAGAAGCGCCTTGCCCGGGGCCTACTCCTCATCCACCGTGGGACAGAAGCAGTTCTTACAACATCCATGATATACTGTGTTATCTGCAACAAGTGGGAAATAAACCCTGAGTACGAGAAGGTACTCTGTTAGACTTACCCATCATAAACCAAAAATAAAGTGACTCCAATGATCATGCAAGGCTTTATAAGTGGAGCTAGCTTGACACCATTTTACATAAAAATCCACTAATTAAGCTATACATTTTATAATTCGGTCATCAAGTTAATTATAGCTATTCATCTCTAGATTAGCAACTAACCTGTGCCAAACATGTGGTATATCATTTAGTAGCATAACAATAGTAACCATAGATAGTGTAAGATTTTCATATTCATCAGAACCATCATATTCCATAATCCAATTACTACAATGAAGGGGCTCCGCCAAGTTTCTCACTATCCTGGAGAGACGGCGATTCAAATCGATTGCAACTAGTTGGGCAGTATTCCTAACACAAACCTAGGTCTACTAGCCATGGTAGCCTTAGGTCACCTTTGGTATAACTCAGGTCCACATTTCACGGGTTCGATCAGCGCCGCACAACCAAGGACAACTAGCTGTCAGGACGATCAGGACTACCCTGCCCTTAGGCTCACGTCTGGCTCCCCACACATCCTTACTACCATCTAGAGTACGCACTTTGACAGAATGAGGCCTGGCCTGAGTTGAGCTACTCGGCTTCATGGTCGAAACGAGTTATACGGCCAGCTAAGTGAGAGGCATGCGTTATAAATGACAAAAGGGCCTCCAACGAGGCGGTCCTTAATCGACACAGACGGAATCACATGAGTCAACCTACACATAGACTCCACCCGACCTCCAGTTACATTATCCCATGGTTCTTTTTGACAATAGCAAATATAGCCAACCGTGCTCCGGTATCCACCTATATCTCGCAGGTGACAAGAAATCACCCGACTTCTACCGGTCTAAGCATGGCTAAACATATATTCGATCCTAAACCTACATAGGGTTTAAAGTATATATCTAGACAAGGTAGTTCTATGCATCAAGTGTTTCCAAATCAACTCTTATAACCTAATGCATCAAATATAAAGGACTCAAGTGATATTTTATAAAACATAGGAGGCTTAAAATGCTCCGGGGCTTGCCTTTCAGGAAAGAGGTGGGTCGGCGATCAGGGCACTCTGAAAGTCCATTAGTGGCCGACTGCTCTCCTTTGGGAGCTATGGGTTGGGGTGTCCCTTGATTGTCCTCCACCTCGTCTTCGAATTCCAGTAGGCTTACTCCTTTGAGCGATCCTATATGTATGAGCATGAAATAAGATGTCATGGATGCATAGATAATGGCATGGATGATATGATATGATAAAATGCATACTCATAAGTGTCCTTAACAACAATGTATTAAAGTGATAACAAGGTAAATTTTCTTTTACTGAGTAGGCACATATCTCTTCTTTAGTAATTAAACAAACACCTATTTAAAACATTTTCTGGACTACAAGACAACAACCACTTGTTTTTACCATAACTGGAGTTATACACATCCAAACAATATAGTTGTGGACTTTCTGAAAATCTTATGAAATTGCCTACAACCTTGTTTTAATCATCTTAAGAAGATTCAGTAACTATCTAGGTCGAACAATTTAATCTTTTAGATCTGTCCAGAGGACAAGCAAATCTAATAGCAGACTTCTAACAGCTGTAACTCTTAAACCATTAGTCCTATGACTATGAAATTTTAGGACAACCTAGATGCGCAAGTTATCTATAACTTTGTTATTAACGAGTTTCACAGAAGAGGTCATTATCATCATGAATTTGTCAACACAACAGAAACTACTCATGCAGCCATTTAGTTGAATTATAAAGCAATAATTAACTAGTTTCCTATAACCAATTACTTCTAAGCACAACTATTCATCTCAACAAATCACATGCATCACAACCACCATAGGAGACATCATGGTTAAGCCCAAATAATTTACTTATGTGCATTTATTAATATCTTTATATAATAAGGTGATTTAAAGGACAAATATTTCAATTTCTTAATAAATTCTTAGAAAATTACATTAGCTTACAAATGACCCCAATAGTCTACTGTACAAATTTCATACCAATTGGATAAGTATAGCAACCTCTACAAAAATGACAAGTTACATAGGCTTATTTTAGCAAAAATAGTTTAGCCTAGTGAAAAGTGTCAAACAACAGATTTCATATTTTCTTTACTTTCATCCTCACATAAGAACACTGTGTAAAAATTTGCATGATCATAAGTTATGTATTTTTACCCCAATTATTTTCACTAGAAACTAGCAATTATTTAAGATTAAATAGGAAGACCATATTCCAAGTATGCCTACTATAGGTTTAGTATTTTTCCTAGCTAAAGCATGTTAATACAATACTAATAAAATTAGAATCATAATTTTAACACCTCTCTAGCTCAAGTTATACATTTTACAAGATAGAAATAAATTTAAAAGCACTTATCTAGCTCAATTATTTTCTCCTAGAAAAATATCCCAAACAGTAGGTTTCATATTTTTATCAATTAGTACACTTCATGATTAATCCAGCAAAATTTGGATCACCTTATTTGGACACTCCTAGCTCAAGCTATAAATTTTTGAAATTTACTACAAAATCTGGAAATAAATAAAGGACAAATTAAATTTCAAATCGGGCCCAGCAGCTAGGTGCACCCGGTCCAGTGCACCCGGAGGCGCTGATAGCGGGGTCCCACAGTCAACGCGACCCTACATGTCAGGCACACAGAGCAGGGGCACGGCTTGACCGACAGCAAAATCTAGAAATAAATAAAGGAGATCACTGGCGTTGTGTTCCCCACACTCTTGCGCATCGACTGATACCCTTGGTTAGCCCGGTGGATCACCGGAGCTACCTTGCCGACGAGCATGGTGGCTCGGTGGCGGTGCGTGGTGGCGGACTCGCTGTCTCCGGCGAAGATGTGACCAAGCAAGCACGGCTACGGCTTCTACGAACCCTAGCGGAGCTCTACGTTGCAGATCAAGCCACGGTGAAGCGGCGGTGAGCTCCGGCCATGTGCGTTGCCGCATGGCGGTGCACAGAGCACGGCGGTGGTGTCACCGTTCTGACGAGACAATGACTGAAGGTAGGTCTCCATCATCAGGGAAGGTGCTACACCTCTAGGTGACACGGTAACGGGTACCAGAGCGGGCTAAGGGAAGCTGGTGAAGTCGGCGGCAGCGAGCGCGTGCTTGCAGCCATGGCGGATGCGGACGGCGGCGTCGCGCGTTCCCGCGTGACGGCTACGGTAGCAGTTAAGCTGGCTGTGGTCTTAGCAACTAGTCCCAATGACGTCGAGCACGACTCCGCTCAGTGAGCTAGCGAGAGGGAGAGAGTAGAGGGAGAGAGTGAGAATGAGCGAGCGTAGCGGTTCGCCTCCCTTTTCTCCCCCTGCTGGCCTGACCGATCGGGCCGATGCCGACGAGTGGCCGCCACACGGCGCGCGTGGCCTAGCGCCAGTCGGCCACTACTGCGTTGCTGCTGCTCGATTTTAGGCCGGTGATGGCCGACTGATGGAGCAACTTCAAGCACATGTAACTCCCAGACGAGCTCGAGTTGGTGAAAACCTCTTAATAGGAAATGTAGAGCTACATGTGCCTCCAACTTTGCTTTAGAAAGCTTCCTCTAATTCGCTAAGGTTTTCAAACTACAATGCTCCAAAGTAAGCTACTTTGAAACGGAAAACCAGCTTTAGACTTAGCAAAATTTCTAAGTCCCTAAATAGCATTTGATTGCTACTTTGGAGCTATTTTTTACTATGTTAGGCACTGAATTAGCTCATGACCCTTAAATAAAGTGTGTTTCCCATGTCAAGAACTACAACTTTTATTAAGGGTGCACTACCATCCAAACACTTAAAGCTACTGTTCAACTTTGGTCAAACTAGCATCATGTAAAAGGCATTTCAAAGTAAGCCAACACTTAGAAGCAAAATTGGCCCATGTCATGAATACAAACATTGTTCCATTTACCATCCTAGATGTGTCTAAGGTGTTTTTGTGACCTCACAACCATCTCTTGCATTGGTCACACATGGTCACAAGCATATGCATGTATATAATCAACATCACATGTGATAATATGTAAAGATTAAGATAAAATTCCATATGCTGATGCTCATGAATGCTTGGATGATGCTTGTGCTCATGAAATGCAAGTGCCAAATGCAATGCTTAACACTAGGGTGTTACAGCCAAGTCCAAGACGACAGCCAAGTCCAAGAAAGGGACAACTGCAGAGAAGTGTAGACAGTGTACTGTCATACTTTTGTACATGACAAATAATTGGCTTTTGTGAAGCAGCTATAGTTTTCTTTTGTCCAGCAGCAAGGCTGCCTTTTGTCAAGCAGCAATGGCTGCCTTTTGTGCAGCGATCATAGTGGACCAAATAGGTCATATGCAAACAGTCTACTTGCAGTTTCATGGTCATAGAAGGAATGGCCTAAACTATGTTAGTTGATTGCAGTGACTGCAGACATATTCCAGTTAATGTTATGTTCATCTGGTATGTTCTAGTTATTAGTATTTTCATCTGTCATTCAATCGGCTTGTGTCCATTGGATGAGGGAATTGCATTTACATCATTCTCTTGCAAAAACAGAAAGTAAAACAACCTTGCATTCATAGAAATTGCAACATAACTCAAATTGACTGAACATTACTCTTAACTGCAGATAAACGCAGGTTTTACATAACACTTCAACACATGATTAACATGATTGATAAGGTGACACTTTTACTTGACTAACATGATTACTACACCCACAATAACAAACACAGCAACAACTACAAGGCACACCGCTGCTATTTTTCCTATGTCTATCAACTTCTGTAGCTTCTCATCTACTCTATCAGCTCCGTTCTTCAGAGACACAACATCATCAATCAAAGGTGCCAATTTAGTCTCGTTTGCTTCAACTAGTCCCTCAAGGTGTCCAATTGCAATCCTGATCTGCTCAACTTCAGGCAAGAATTCCTCAGGCCTAATGACAACCACAACAGTCCCAGTCTTCTCAATATATCCCTTGGCAATCAACATTTTCTCGTACTTGTCGGCAAATAGATACCATGGGCAAGTTCCAAGCACCTGCAATTGATACAGGAGGGTTCAACCAAATCAAAATGAGGAGAAAGCTACTGGTACAGGGAGGGTTGAACCTTAGGGCTTACATCTCTCTCATGAAGCCGGCACTTGAAGAAGATGGCCCTCAGGACCTTAGATCCTAGACCACAAGTGAGCTCCATGATCTCCTCGCCACATGTGGGGCAAGGCACAAGCGGCAGCCCCATGCGCTTCCCAAATTTGGGGGCCACAATCCCCTGCGCTGACGATGAGCCACCGAACGTCATCGCAGAATGCGTGCCGCGAACCGGAGGAAGCGAGCGGCGGGCAGCGTGCGGCCGGTGGCGAGCCAAGAACCCTAACACTCAGAACGAATGGGGAAGAGAATGGCTAGAGTTAGGAGTGATGAACAAAGTGATCAAGCGTTTTTTTGCTAAATTGGCACGGGCTCAGCTTCCATCAGCCACGGTGGCACGACCATGTCGGATTATGGGGCTGGCGTGGCTGACTTTGGACCTTCCATGTTCCGCGGCAAAAGATAAGGGATCTGGATAGTTGCTTTGAAAGTTTGAGGACGCAGATAGGAAGGGGCCAAAAGTTTGAGGACCCAGGGTGCATTTTACTCAGGTAGCGGCGCCAATTGTTCAGGCTAGTTACATCCTGATCAAGCCTAAAGCGTTTTTGCCAAATTACAAGATCATCGCAGACCTTAGAAATTATCAAATCAGTAGCATTTATTGATAATTACTTTTTAAATAATAGTTGGCGTGGCCCATGACAAAGTTTGAATTTTTTTTGAAGATTGCAAACAAAGAGATATATTGTTCCTTGTCAAGTCTTAGAACCCTCCATGGGTTTCACTAATTGGACTGGGCCAGCTGCATGAAGTTAATGGGAGTCGTGTACTTGGCCGGCCCATCATAGAACGCCTGGGCCGTGAGAAAAGCGGTCCATTGTGAAGGGTGCGCTCGGTCCCAGAAGACATGGTGGTCGCGGTCGGCGCAGAGCGTGGAGTTGGGCAGGCACGGCGCCAGCCCGCTCCCGCAGCACGCGCCGGCGACGTCGGTGTACCCCAGCGTCCGCGGGTCGGCCACGGCATCCCGCGTGAAGACGAAGGCATCGCCGAGGGAGTAGACGAGGCCCGGCAGCCTCGGGGCGAGGCCGGCGAGTAGGGACCGAAGAGCGTCGTCGAAGCCAGTGGCGAGCTGGTTGAGGGTGTCCTAGCATGCGCCCGCCGGGCTGAACGCCCGCACCGTCGGCACGCAGCCGACTAGCCAGACGTTGACGATGGCCAAGTTCCTGGCGCCCATCGAGTACAATTCCTACATGCATACATGTGTTATTAGCACTGTAATTGACCAAAATTGTGTGTTCTGTAGACTCTAGACATAGTGGCGTGCATGATGGGACTCCTTAAAAAAATGTTGCATGATTATTAGACCAGTGCTAGCTGTAGTACCGTTACGGTGGCGGAGTAGTTGGAGATGAGGTTGGCATAGAGCTCGGCGGCGTCTCTGCGCTGGTCTGCCGCTGACCTATTCTGCGTCAGCAGCTCAGCTGCCGCGAAGACATACATGTCGTTGTTGCTGATGTCGAGGAGGAAGACGGACCTAGAGAGCAGCGCGCTCACCGAATGGGAGCCCGCTGCGGCGGCCATCTTAGCCTTGGTGGCGCCGAAGTACTCCACCTACTTCGACAACGGGATGGTGTTTCTGGCGTTCTGCATGCGTTTGCATGTATATACTCAGTTACTTCAGATAGAAAATATGACCTCTAGGATCATAGATCAGGGGGATAAACTTGACTCAGATGAGAGACTTGATGATATACCTCGTCATACGTAGTCACGGCCATAGTGCCATCGTGACATGGCCACTGGAGTCATAGTAGGGGAAGCTGTGCAGGCACCCGCTAGGTCGTCGAACGCAGCAGCAGTGCAGGTGCGGTGCTGTGGCGGCGGTGAAGGCGATGGCGCTTTCCGTCGCTAACAGCGCCCCTCTCGATCGATTTAGGGTTAGGAACTTTGGGGTGGGGCTGACGGCTACCGGTGATCTCATGTCTTGTGCCTTAGCCTCCACTATTTTTTTATGGCGCTGCACGACGGGGGGCCATCAGCCAGGAGAACCAGCTAAGCGCCCCCGATCAGGGCGTGGATCAAGGGTCCAATTAGCCGTTGAGCCAACTAGTGGAGATTATTCTAACATTCTCCCCCTTGATCTCACCTTATGATTGAAACTCAACTTACTTTATTTTTTTCCATTCCATCACAGATCAGTGCATAGAACGCGCCTCATCGTCACGGTCAGTTGCCACTAGATTAAATAGCTACAATGCACCTCTCTGTTTTAAAACAGATTCTCAACCAGGCCCTTAGTATCCATAAATCATATGCTTTCTCGTAAACCCGTGTCGACTGTGTGTTCTCTGAACGCACCGGGTGGTTAGCCGTTGGTAAGCGGATCCGCAAGTACTTGCTTGGTACTCAAATGCTCAATGCTTTTAAAATGATTCCGGATTTTCTCCTTTACAACATATAACTCAATGTCAATGTGTTTGGCAGCACACTTGACCTGTTGTCTTAGGAGTTAACTACTTTAAATGGTTATTGCTGTTGACTACCATTGTTAAATCCGGATACATATTCCCTCAACCACTCTTGCCTGTTCCTGAGGCCCCATGACAAGCTATACTATGGTATGCATCATTGATGACACCATAACTGTTTTATTGAAGCTTTTTCACAATAATACTCTAACTGCGAGTGTTAGCAACTACTGTGGATTTTACTACACATCTCGTCAAAACTTAACATTTGTACCCATAACTATTTGAGAGTACTTGTTCTTTCTTACTCAGCATGAGGCCTATGATATTTTGCAAAAATCACAAAACATTCTTAATTCCATTCCAGTAATCTATATCTAGACTGGACTTCTGCTAAAAAATCCTGGATACGTAAGCTACGTCAGGGTAAGTTCTTACTTGTATATTCATTAAGCTTCCAACAGCTGAAGCATATGGAGCCATGTACATTTGATGGATCTCATATCGGTTCCTGGAACACTGAAAGTTACCAAATCTATTACCCTTGACAATAGGAGCATGCGTAGGTTTACGAGCATGCGTCGCATGCATACTTTATTTCTTTATAATCTTTTCTAAGTATGCCTATGCGATAGTCCTAATACCGCTTTTCATCTATCTCGGTGAATTTCAATTCCTAGAACCAATGAAGCTTCACCAAGATCATTCACATTGAAACTTGAGGACAAAGACTTCTTCTTCTCCAATGACAGATTAACATTACTACAAGTGAGTAGGATGTCATCTATACACAGGATGTGCAAAAAGAATTTTTCATTCTCGAACTTCGCATAAACGCTATTGTCCTTCTCATTTTCTTTAAACCCAAACTTTCTTATCGTTTCATCAACTTCAAATACTACTGTCTAGAGACTTGTTTTAACCCATAAATAGATTTCTACAAGCGGCATCTCATACATTCTTTTTCTTCCACAACAACCTTTGGGTTGTGCCATGTAAATGTTTTCATACAAATCCCCGTTGAGAAATGTCGTCTTTACATCCATCTGATGTAACTCTAAATCGTAATATGCCAATAACACCATTATAATTTTTAAAAGAATCATTGCATGAGACTGGAGAGAAAACTCTCATCGTAATCTATTCATTCTCTTTGCGTAAAGCCTTTTGCTACAAGTCATGCTTTATATCTTCCCACATTCCCTTTGGAGTCACATATTGTCTTATAGACCCTTTCACAGCCTACTATTTTGGCTCCATTAGGAATTTCTTCTAAGTCCCAAACATTATTGGTATTCATCGAATTTATTTCAACTTCCATAGCTTCTTGCCATTTAAACGAGTAAACACTTCTCATGGCTTCTTCAAATGAGGTGGGATCACCCTCTATTTGAATTTCTTTACTAACATAGACTTCATAGTCATAAAAAAACTGATTTACTAATTCCTTGAGACCTTCTGGGGCCTCAGCTACTGGCACTTTCATATAGGGTTGTTGTTGCTCTTCATTGCCAAGAAGCAATTGATTCTACAGGCTCCTGTATTATAAGATCCTTGTTTACATTATTCATCTTATTCGAAGAGCTAACAACAGATGTTGTATTAGTCATACAACATCAACAGGTATTGAGAAACTTGTTGCTCCTGAGTCACTAGAGTGGGCACGCAGTCCATCTTCTCTTCAAGTCTTAGGTCTCTACATACCTCTATATACCATGCTCCCCCAGGTCTTCCCATCTTTTCTAAAGATAGTGTATCTTCAAATATCTTATTTTGTGTTTAATCTGTTAAAACCTCATATGACGCTTTAAGCACCACCTTAACATCTTTGAGGCTGACAACGCTATCTTTCTGTTGGAACTTTAAAAGGTCTAGGAATTTAGCTATTTCTCTGCTTAGGGCTATAATTGTTGTGACCGTTGTACTCCTCCAATGGTTGCATTTATCTTAATTAATCTTTATCTCACTCTAAATGAAGAGTATCTTTCTTAATTGATCTTTATCTCACTCTTAATAAAGAGTATTTTTCTTAATTGATCTTAATATTCTCTTTCTTGAAATATGGCATGAACTTTACTGCCATAATTTCGAGAACTATTCAGAAAACCTATGAACGAGGAGACACTTATAACTTACTTCATTCACATGATTATGTCATGTAAACAAAGTTATTTCTTGATCCGTTTAGGAGTACACTTTCTTTATTTCACTTCAAGAACTCAACGAGGTCTTTCATTAGCAGTACTTTTGCAAGTCACGCTTGCATCATTTCTTATCTTTTGGTTAGTATTGGCCATGACGATGCATTTCTATTGTGCCATGGTCAATTCTAGCACAGCATAAGAGCTACCCAAACTTCTCTCGCTATGTGGGATACAAAACATGTGAATCATAACAAAACTTCTCCCGCCATGTAGGATTGACTAGCATAAGTACTATGCCAAACTTGTCCCCATGCGGGATAAATCTATATACAAGCATGCATGCTTAATCCAACTTCGGTCAAATTAGACATGCATGTTACTTATTGCAACTCTTAACATAAAACATCCACTTATACTTCATTTTCTAATTAAATCTTTTCGTTGGTTCCAATTTAATCAGAAAATTAGTAAAGCAACAAAAAAAAATAGTCATGAACTGGCTTGACTCAAGCCTTTTCATTGACATAGCCTAGTATTGCAGCCGAGTGATCTCGGTTAAAATTAAAACACACAAGATGCTTCTGCATCAATTCTACATCACCGTCGGGCAGAAAATAGAATTAATGCATAAAACTCATAAATTAACTTGGAAGACATATAACTACTCTTCAAAATTAAATTCTCCTGTTGGTTCGAATTTAATTAGAAGATTATCAACATTAAATTTTGCAGCGGAAACATGAAAAAAAATAATTTATCTACTTTTCAGAAGTATTTTACTGTACTCATCTACTCTCGGAAATTTTTTTCCCGTTGGTTCAAATTTGGACAGAGATTGAAACTGGACAAAAAATCATCAAAATTTGCTTCTGAAAATAATAAACAAAAAACTCAGTGTTTACTATTCATTTGGCCTGGCCTGTCAGAACAGTACACGACCCAGTCTATTACTGGTCTGCGCGCTCGCGGCCCAGCGGCGGCAAAATTGGCCAGCAGCGGCCGCTCGCGCCACGCTCCCCCGTGCCCAGGCCACAACGTAGGCCTGGGCTGGGAATTCCCATTCCTGCAGGGGCCGCTGTCGGTCCGAGTTCTACCTACCGTTGGATGGAGATCAACGGTCGTCCGTGGGTTTCGCTCGGAATAAAAACGACGTCCGCGGCCGCGCTCCCGAAACCCTAACCTCATTTCATCCCTCACCATCTCTCTCTTCGGCGTAGCCGTCGGCTTGCTCTCCCCCTTCTCACCCGAAACACGGTGGCCGGAGAGAAGAGTGATGGAGCCGCCGTGGCGCCCTTTGCCGGTGCACGCGTGCGGCCGGAGCCGCGCGCGACGCCATCAAGCAGCACCGCGGTGGTGCTCTTTGCGCCCCCACACGCGCTCTTCCCTAAACCCTAGATCCCTTTCTCCTTTGTCAGCCCTCAAAGCAGCAGACGCGGGAGAAGAAGGGCGGCGCCGCCGTGGGTCCCCTTGCCGGAGCGCGCGCTCCCCAGTGGGTGAGCGCGTCGCCGTCGAGCGGTCCTGTTAAGGTGCCCTTGGCAGGGGCTCGCGCGCACGGCGACGAGCATGGCTCGGCTGCTTCTTCCCTCGCACGGCAGTAGCGATGGCGGCGAGGAACCGGGTAGGTCCTCCCCTTTCTCCGTCCATCCATCTAGGGTTAGCGTTAGGGTTGGGGTTCAATCCGATTCATCTCCTTCTTGATTTCTTTTCATTTTTTCTACCCCAGTCTAGATCAACATAATAGAAACACGGCTCTGATATCATTGATAGAAAATAGGACCTCTAGGATCGTAGATCAGGGGATAAACTTAACTTAGATGAGAGACTTGGCGATGTACCTCGCCATGTGCAGTCACGGCCACGGCGCCACCGCGACATGGCCACTGGAGTCGTAGTAGGGGAAGCCGTACAGGCACCCGCTAGGTCGTCGAACGCAGCAGCAGTGCAGGTGCGGTGCTGTGGTGGCGGCGAAGGCGATGGCGCTTTCCGTCGCTCACAGCGCCCCTCTCGATCAGTCTAGGGTTAGAAACTTCGGGATGGGGCTGGTGACTACCGGTGACCTCATGTCTTATGCCCCAGCCTCCACCGTTCTTTTATGGTGCTGCACGACGGGGGCCCATCAACCACGAGAACCGGCTGAGCGTCCCCGATCAGGGCACGGATCAATAGCCTAATTGACCATTGGGTCACTAACAGCTTCAATTCTATGATCATGATCACCACATGCCGATCGATGCAATTCACTGCATGTGCACGTGCGTGTGCTAGTTGCTTACAGTGGAGTCAAGGATCCCAGCTCCTCCGGAAGTATACAGCCTGTTTGTTTGGCTGGGCTGGATCGTGAAGAAATACTGTTGACTGGTTTGGTGTGAAAAAAAAAACTATTTCGGTTAAAAATTTATGATCCTTTACGAGGCAATAAGCCCAGCCGATCATAGTTGACTCCATTGCTGAGAGCGGCATGCACCAGAGGGCCACCGGAGCTCGTCGCCGGTGCCAGGGACAAATACGCAGGAGGGCTACACGCGAATCCCATGTTCTTCGCTGCAGCACGAGCACATAGAAAACAAGCCCATGGACCGATAAATTTTAGCATGCTGTCGAGATAGATATATTTATATGCAAATAAACACATACAGTGTATATATGTGAGCGAGAGTACGGAAACGAAACACACGGACCGACGTAGTCAGCGATGTTGTAGCCGTTGCTGAACCTTCCGGTGGGGATGGAGCCCGGGAAGTCGATGCCGTTGTACGGATGGTTGGCCTTGTCAGCGGCCGCCCCCGGCAGGTAGTTGTTGTTGCCGACGTCCAGTATCGAGGACCCGAACACGTACATCGCCGGTGGCGGTGGACGGCCGCCGGCGACGACGACGATGGTGCCGACGAGCACGTATATCACAAGGCACAGCAGAAGACGCCGCCGCTCCATCGTCGTTGCCGGCCTACCTACTACTTCCAGGCTGCAGCTAGCAACGGCTGCGAGCCCACGGCTTTCTATATATAGCTAAAATATAAGCTGCTGGTAAGCTTTCGCGACTTTGTGAGTCGGACAAATTAAGTTGTTTTTTTTTGTTTGGCGAAGGCGAAGGCGAAGGACCAGGTAATGCGGAGGTGTACTCCTACTTGTAGGCCCCTAAAAAAAATACTCCTACTTGTAGGCAAGCACGTAATCGTGCTCATAATAATTAATACGAGGATCGGATGACCATTCATCAATCGTACTACTATTGAGTACTGATCATCAGATTGCCCTGAAAGCGATGCAACGGAATGAAACTGGGCTGTCATCGGTCAGCCGATCGCAAACGCGACTTTGACGATTTCCGTTGCGTAAATTTTGCGTCAGCATTACGCCGCTATGCGTATGCTACTACTCCGTATTAAATTAATTGGCAAGTAGCTAGCATATGTCAGACTTTGTCCCCTATTCACAGCCATAAACTTGTACAGATGTCTATACTTGCTTACGTAGGATTATAAGTGTAGGGTATTAGTATTAGGGATACATGAAAGAAGGAAGTTGATGGCCGTGAACGCCAACTCCTCCGGATGGTCAAGAGCTTATTTTGGTCTCGCTTGACCCTGAGGGTGCGGGCTCCATGTCGCCCGACCCCAAGGGAACGGGCTCCGTCGCGCCCGATCCCGAGGGCACGGGCTCTATCTCACCAGACCCCTCGGGCGCGGGCTCCATCATGTCTGACCCCGAGGGTGCGGACTCCGTCTCGCCCAAACCCTCGGACGCAGACTTCGCCTCGTCTGACCCCTCGAAGGGGGATTCCGCATCATCCGACGGGGTCCGTACCGCCTCCAACCTCTACGGGTCTAAGAGTACGAACCCAGGGGTCACTTCTGACACCAGAAAGGGAGTAGGCGCGTCTTGACGTGATCCGCGGCCACCACGGGCCATACCTGAGGACTCACGTCACCAACAGCGCCGGGCGTGCCGGCACTATGCTACGACTTCCGACGAGGGTGTCTGCTAACCATGCCGCCCTCTAGGACGGAATGGAGCGCCACAACCGGCTAACAACGCCCGCGTATGGCTCCAGTCATAAACAGGGTCGCGACGTGGAGTCATCCCCGTCATCATCTACAGGACCGGTGGGACCTACGTAAAGGAGATGAAGGGCGTCATGACCCCGGAGGCCTTCTTCCTCCTCGCTTCTCTCTCTCTCTCTCTCTCTCTCTCTCTCTCGTGTAACCTACGCCTTCCCCTTTATCTATAAAAGGGGAAGCATGACGCGGAATGGCTGAACGAGCTCAACGAGACTCAACTCCATTCGGTCCTTCCATCAGAGACTTGGGACCTTCTCTCTCTCTCGCCCGTTTGTAACCCTTACTACAAACAAGTGTTGGTAACACGAGCAGCCTCAAATTGGACGTAGGGACATTCCGCCCAAACTAGTATAAACCCTTATGTCCTCCGAGCACACCATCAGGGCCAGACGCGCAAACACAAATTTACTAGTCGGTGGTTCGAAACACCGACAGTTGGCGCGCTAGGTAGGGGCCTTTTGCGCGTCTCGTCGTCCACAACAGGCCACGAATGGCGAGCCACGGCGTCAGTAGGGTCCCAGGCGCGCACGTGCGCTTCGGGAGCCTGGATTTCTTTGACACCGCGGAGGGAGAGCTAGCGCGGGCTCCCGCCCCCATCCAACTTCTTCGCTCCACCAGCCTCAACGCAACCGTTGTGGCCCTCGAAGAGCTGCAGCTGCACGCCTCGAAGGCTCGTGCCCCCGGGAGCGACCAACTCCTCAGCTTTGATTACGGGAGGCTGGAGCGCCAGCTCGACGCCTTCCTAGGACTCCGACCGTCCCGGGAGGACCTACGCTGCTCACCTTCTCGTTCGCCAACATCATGACGCAGCATGCCGGAGGGGAACCACTCTCCCCGAAATACCTCACCCGGAGCGCCCCGACAGCATTCCTGTTTGGTCTGCGCAACGCCGCAAGGACCATTGGTCACCTCGTGGCATAGCGCATGCACCCGTCCCCCATGGATGATGAATTCGTGGGTATGACGGACTACGTCGTGGAATCTTTCTATAACCTTCTTGTGGGAGATTCAGAGACGATCTCCGACTCTGACTCCAGCAGGGGAAGCCATCACCCCTAGCGAGAATGCTTCATGGCGGGTACCCCCGAGGGACGCATTGAAAGCGTCCACGAGGGAGGGGATACTCTTACGGATGACCTCGATGATGAGGTCGAGGGAGATGCGGGGGGCCCACCTCGTCGGCGGGTGGAGTAGCTGAGGGCACGGCACAAGGAGATCGAGGATGCGTGACTCTAGATGGAGCTGGAGCGTGTGGAGCTTTAGTGCGAGATCGAACGCCACGGAGACGATGGCCGTGCACGCGCCATCGCCCGCGACATAAACCGGAGGATAATCGAGGATGACGGAGGCCTCCCGCACCTCGTCCAGGCAAGCCAGAACATAGCTGCCGTGGCAGCCTTGCTCTGAGGGCTCCTTGAGCCCGCGACACCCGAAGACCGTCGGGCCTATCACGAGATCCGCACGCTGCTAGAGCGCGCGGTGGTGCAGCAGGCGGAAAGCTTGCTGTCTCGGTGATGCAAGCTTGATGCCAGTCAGCGCGCGTCTTCGGGATGACATGGCTAGGATGTATCCATCCACTAGGCGCCGTGCGACGACGGAGGGCTTGTCATGGTCCTAGTGCATGAGCGTCTAGGCCCTAACCATGACGCACGTAACACCCTGGACGCCCGTAGGCGCGGACGGGGGGTCAAAAGAGAGGAGGCTAGCCACGACTACCAACCTTGTCATGGCGGACGCTACGACAGCGATGAGGACCGAAGCCCGAGCCCTGATCTGCCGGGGCCCTAGGCTTTCGGTCGGCACATCCTCAACACGGCTTTCCCGCCACAGTATCGATCACCGACCAACATCCCAAAATACTCTAGAGAAACGAACCTCGGCCTATGTCTCAAGGATTACCGGCTTTCTTCTCAAGCCAGTGGTGCGGATAGTGATTACTTCATTATCCGCAACTTCCCCTTGTTCCTAGCCAATTCGGTACGAACATGGTTGGAGCACCTTCCGCCCAACTGAATTCAAAGCTAGGCGGACTTGAAGGAGATCTTTGTGGGAAACTTCTAGGGCACCTACATGCGCCCTGAGAACCCTTGGGATCTGAAGAATTGCTGATAGAAGTCTAGAGAAACTCTCCACGAGTACATCCGGTGCTTCTCTAGGCAATGCAACGAGTTGCCCGACGTCGCCGATGCCGACGTCATCGGAGCCTTCCTGTCCGGGACCACCTGCGAGTCCCTAGTCTACAAGCTAGGATGCAAGAGCCCTCAGACCACCAAGGAGCTCCTCAACAACGTGACCAGCCATGCCTCAGGCGAGGAGGCGGTCGGAGCGATTTTCGACCACCCCAAGGGTGAGAGCACCTCCAACCACCTGAACAAAGAAGAAGAACAAGCAACGACACATGGGCTCGCTCGTGGTCGCTGCCAAGCGAAAAGGCGGCCGGGCGCCCATCGAGGGCGCTCCTGACCACTTTGAGAAGCTACTCGAGGGGTCATGCCCGAACCACGCCTTCCCCGTCAAGCACCTGTACAAGGACTACACACTCATGAAGCATTTCATGTCTGGTGGCTCCAAAAAGGGGGACCAGGGAAGGAAGCCCGAGCCGGCGGCAGACGACGCCGAGGGGAAGGATGACGGCTTCCCGACGCTAGGTTGCAGACTCATGATCTATGGTGGGGCGGCGTCTTACGACTCCAAGCGCCGTCGAAAGCTCACGCATCGCGAGGTCTACGCGGTCGAGCCAGCCACGTCGTCTTTCCTACGGTGGTCAGAGTCCGCCATCACCTTTGACCGATCTGACCACCCAGAGAGCGTCCTGTAGCCAGGAAGGTACCCTCTCGTGGTAGACCCGATCATCGGCATAAAGCGGCTCACCAAGGTGCTGATGGATGGAGGCAACGGCCTCAACATCATGTTCTGTCACACCCCAAAATTTCCGATTTTGGGTTGTGCAAAGAAAACACTAAATAAAATAAATAATTTCAATGTTGATATAAAGTTTCTCAAGTTTAGTTTAAGGTAGTGCAAATTTAGTTATAGAAAAAAAATGAATTTTCAATCTTTTCCAAATTAATTTGATGGGTTTTGCTTGATGTGATGTTTGCTTGTTGTGTGACTTGGTGTAATGAGTGAGTAAAATTTTCAAAACATGTTTAGTAAGTCGTTTATCTGTCTCCGACTCGTCTCTATCTTTTTCTATAATCAAATTCCTGCTTTCTCGATCCTAATCTTTTCGTTTGGAATTTTCCAAGATCCTCTTCATCTGCTCTAAATCATTCCTTTGAGTTTCTCATTCATTAACCTATCTGTCAAAACTTCCTGTCAATTTTTTGGCTTTTTCTGTAACATTTTCCTATTTTTTGTGAGCATAATCTAATTTTTAGATGCTCTAAAATATCTTTTCATGGTCTCTAAATACTTTATTTAGGTTTCTCATGTTGTAAAATATCTCTGAGAATTAAATTTTCGGAGCTTTTGAAGTATTTTTCATGGCTTAAAATCAATTCTGGACTTTTCTAAAATTATTTTAATCCTAAAATTAATTAATTCCAAAAATAATAAAATATCCTATTTTCCCACCAACCCTCAAAGCCCATGTGCAATAATCCTAATAAATCTCAAACGTCCATGTATTTATTTACTAATGGGCTTTAATGATTATTTAGGCCCATTAGTAAAAGTGGAGGCTGCAACATGAATTAGTGTCATATTCCTAGTTATGTAGATATGAGGAGTTCTCATTCCTATATATTTATACCAGTCTCTTGGCCAAAGCACAGCAGAACTACCGTAAATGAAACCCCTAGTTTGGGAATTCCTAAGATAGTAAATTAGAATTTTCCCTCCTTTCTCTTCTACGTCATTTCCAACGTCTCGCCTGTGCCACCATCGGTCGGCCTCCCCTAGCCCCCTGCAACCAAGCTCCCTCCCTCTTGTTACTGTTGAAAGATCACATGAGATGGATGGAGGAAGAAGACGAGGTATTTACAGAATTGTCACTAGTTCATAATATCTCCGTCGTTTCTTCGTTTTAATTCTGTTTTGTTTCGTTTAAGTTGCGTTAGATTCGTTTTGACGTGATCTATAAGTTAGTAGCGACATTTACCATATCACATGTTTTTCAATATATTGTTAAATACTAAATTGATTAATACACATGTAACTAGTTTCTAATTAAAAAGCAATGTAGGTGTTAAACTTCTATATTTCGTACATAAAAGTTAATATGATTAATTGTAAACTTAAATGTGTTTTAATTATACTTAGTTTAAACTCGTTTAGTGTTTTCACATGCACTTTTCTTTTTTGTAAATTTAAAGTTTAATTGGATTAAATGATACATGCATGTTTATGAATCAAATATGATTAGTCTAATCCGGCATTTAGAATTAAAATATATTTTATCTAATCTGAAATAATATGCTTCACATGGTTTTGCTCAATTAAAATAAATCAAGCATGTAGACTTTTCTTTTCGTGGGTGATATAAAACTCCCGGTAGTCTTTTTTTAACTGTAGCTCTATTCTAGTTGTTACTTGTGACGTTGTGTCTGTGCTGACCAATGCTACGTGTTATCAGTGACGTTTAACATGTCTCATATCTCATAATTTTATAAGTTAAATGTTAATTTGTTTAATGGTTATGCAACTGGGTTTATAATTAAAAGCCACTTAGGTGAATACATCGGTCTTTCATAAATCACTATCAATATGATTAATATCGACATTAATACCTTTTTAATTTATAACATGCTTAGTTCAACTTCAAAACATGATGCTTTTGTTTAATTTTTGTCACATGTACTTTAATCTTTCCAGATAAATGTTTAAATGACTTAAATGATATGAGATATTTTTATAAATAAAATATAATTAGCTTTAACTCGACTTTTGAAATTGAATATGTTCTGAGTAACCTGAGTTGATACTACTCACATAGTTTTTTTTAATTAACATGAATCAAGCTCGTAGATGTTTTTTTGTAATATATAAAACTGTTCTGTAGTCGTTTCTTCTTTATGATAGTTCCGTTATGTTTCTTGCGTTCTCTCGACCGTCGTAACAAGCTCTCTTTAGTATGTTGTTTTGTCTTGTGTGGTGTACTGCTCTTAGTTGTCTTTATTTGTTTGCTTGCATATTGGTATGCTTGGTTGCTACGATCTGCGAGTAGAAGAAGAGTTGTCCGTAAGCGCCGGAGGCCGGAAGCTACAAGAGAGGACTGAAGAATTTCTATGAGCAGTTGCCTTGAGTGGAAAGCAAGTGTAAAAGGCAAGTATAGCATGGGATCATTCATGTTACCTATTCACTTTAATAATTAATCCATATTTGCATGTGTCACCTTGATAAGGATTTCCTAGAATTGTACTTATGCCTTGACGCCTATGGGATATGCACTGGGAAGCTTTGCTAGTGCTCAACTAAACCATGATCTTGTAACTTGACTAATGGTATATGCAATAAACATTAAAACATGACTTTTTAGCAACTTGGAAAAAGGGGGCTGGAGTGTTTAGCTACTTTCTAAATGCTTCAGATTTCTCTCTCTAAGGACTTATCTGTAAGCGAACATCAGGGACATACAGTACAGCTGTGAGGGCTACATGGCTCTGGCTTTAGCTCAGTATAAGGACCTTTTCTAGCTTTTTAGTGGTTACCTTTATTGCCGTAAGAATGGCTTGACGAATCGGGTATAGTACGGCCTCTATCCCCTTGTGTATAGGCTGCGTGTCATTGTGTCATCGGGAAGGGGGGCTCTACATCTGTTTACCGAGGGAATCTAATGGCCTTAAATTGTTACACGAACATTTGAAAGGCTTCATAGTGAACCCTGCCTGCTCACCTTAGTAATGTTTTGGAAGTTATAAACCCGAGCATATGGATATCACGACTCACAGTGAAAGTATACAACCTCTGCAGAGTGTAAAATTGGTATATCAGCCGTGCTCACGGTCACAAGCGGCCTTGGAACCCTTATGGAATAGATGACCACTATTAATTATTCGTTTATGCTATTTGTTGGGTTCATAAATCCGGGGTCCCTCATGAACCGGCTTTCCAACAAAGGCTCGGCCCAGCAGACAACGTTGCGAATGACGCACAACTCATGGGCCGGCCCAAATACCTAAATGATAGGCCAGAAGGGCGATCCAATCTCCGATCGGAAGGCCTGGCCGAGGAGGAACGGTGCCCGCTTCTGACTCCAGCCCGCCTCTCCAACCGGAAGGCCTCGCTAAGGAGAAACAACACTCGCTTGCGACTCTGGCCCACCTCCGGATGGCCTCTCTGACCGGAAGGCCTGGCCAAACACTGCTTTCCGACTCCGACCCACGTCTTCGACCAGGGATGCGCCGAACCCCAGCTTATAGCTCTTCTCCGATTGGCGCAGTCAGAGCCGAATGGGACCAACCGATCGGGGACGCCCGCCGGTGAGGACTAGGAAACAGACTGAGAAAGTAAGGCAGGACACTTAAGTCAACCATAATACCGAGGACCATACATGTACATCTGCAGGACAGTACCAACAGGGCATGTCAGAAAGGTACCCTGCAACCTTCGTAGCATGTTAGAATCCAAGCAATGTTGAGGACGCCGACATTTGCCCTATAGTGTTGTGGGCGCTATCAACTCCCATACTAGACAAACACGGTAAGGCTCTCCCACATGCCTCTGGGCATCAATAGTATTGTGGGCGCCAAAATTTACCATACCAGGCGAACATGGTAAAACCCCCTACATACCTCTGGGCATCAACAGTATGGCAGGCACCGACGTCTGTCATACCAGAAGAAGACGACTCAACCTCCCACATGCATCTGACATTAACAGTGTTATGGGCGCCTACAACCATCTTGTACCCGACGGCGTGGGCAGCAAGACTTAGCATACGTACACTCTCCCTCTCTAACTTGTAAGGCCATCCCCTTCATCTATAAAAGGGGATGTGCTCTCTCCCAACAAAGGAGAATCAGTCCACAAGATCCCTCAGTTCACTCATACACCACAACAGAACCACTAGGTTCGAACCTCGAGCACACGCTCGAACACATAGCACATAGCGGAGCTCCCATCACTCTCGGCCCTTCAGACCAGAGTCCGACCGGACCTCTTGTACCCCCCATCTTTCTCCCTTCCGTTTGTAACCCCACAGCAAACTTCGAGCACCTGGACTCAGAAATAAAGTCACCGACCGACTCAAACTAGACGTAGGGCACGTTGACTAAACTAGTATAAACCCTGTGTCATTGAGTGCTAGGCCACCTCCGATCACAACGTACAATAAAACTATAAATATTTACGTGTTGGTCACTTTCTGCACCGACAGTTGGCGCCATCCATGGGGCTCACGCTGTATGTTCACACTTTTGGTCATCGAATGACCCACTTTTTTGCCATCTTCGCCATGACGGCCTCAGGCGATATGACTCGCTTCGGCTCGCTGGAGTTTCCCGTACTACCGCATGTTGGGATGTGGGTTCCACCCATCTTCGAGCCGTCCTAGGCCTTCCTCTTCGAAAGCCTGGACTTCGTCGCCGACTGGCTCGGCGTACTACACCTCCGTGAGGAGACACCCATCTCGGCGTTCATCGGAGGGGCGCCCTCCGTCGGCTCTGGGACACCCGACGACTTCAATGACGTGGTGCCAATGCTTCATTCCAAGCAAACGCTCTGCTCAAACCCCACTGTGAGTAACATACGCTTTGCTATTTACTCGCTATTTACTATCTTTCGCCAATTCTCTGGAGGGACCCCGTTGTTCGCACTGCGATCGGCATGCGACCGGTTCCCCTACGGCCTCACGTCCCCTGCGGACACGTTTGCCTGGGGGCTCCGAAAAATGCAGACCCCACCTCCTCTCACATCCGAACTCGTGGGAAAGGCGAGCTATGCTCCCACCTGTTTCTATGAACTCGTGGATGATGAGGTTGAGAGTGACGGGTCCAGCATTGGTGACGTGGCACCTAGCCACCATCTGTCCCGGGAGTGTGCTATGGCAGACGCTCCGGGACAGCCGACTGTGGTAGTGGAGTCCTTGCAGACTCACACCCCTCCGGACCCTCGTGCGGGGGCCCTCATGCTTGCACAAGAGCATGGCGAGGAGCTACGGCAACGGCAATAGAACCAACCACCACCTGCGCCGGTGCGCTCGACGCACCACGCTGCGCCCCGTGCGCGTAACCCGGAGAGCGGCGCTCGGGGTCACGCTCGCTAGGTCCAATGCAACATCATGGATGGGGGGAACGATCCCCCGTAGTTCGCTCGGGCTGGCCAGAACATCGCCGCCACGGCAATGCTTCTGCGCGGCCTTCCCGAGCCGAATGACCCCCAGGAACAGGCGATCCACCGGAACCTCCGGGCACTGGTGGAAACCGCCGCCATTCAACAGGCGGAGAGCTCCACATCGTGACACCGACTCGCGGCCTCTCTCCCCACCAGGGCAGTAGGGATGCACCAGATGAATCACTCCATCCGCTCACCGCTATGACTGCCGAGCGTGGCATAGGAGGCCGCAGCCGTGCCATAGTCTGACCTGGCGCCCACTCCACACCAGCCCCCTGTGCGCGAGCGCCTCGGGCTGAACCAAGACGCTCGTAGCGTCATCAGCAACCGACGTCGGGCCTGGTGTGATGATGACGTCCATCGAGTGGCAATGACGGCAAGCGACACAGACCTCGGCCGAACCATCGTGGGGTGTGGTGAAACGCACCCCAGGCGTGGTCGCCGGCTGGACGACCGAAGTCCCAGCCCGGATGGCCCAGGACCACGGGCCTTTGGCCGATGCATCCAGAGTGCGTCGTTCCCACAGCACTTTTGACTGCCCACCAACATCACCAAGTATACCGGGGAGACGAACCCCGGTATATGGCTTGAAGACTTCTGGCTCGCCTACCGAGCCGGTGGAGTGGATGATGACCACTTCATCATTCAGTACCTCCCTATCTACGTAGGGGAATACGTTCGAGCTTGGCTCGAATTCCTCCCATGCGACAGCATCCACGACTAGGCGGACCTCAAGAGGGTCTTCGTCGGGAATTTTCAGGGGATGTATGTCCGCCCTGGGAACTCTTGGGACCTCAAGAGCTACCAGCAGGAGCCCAGCGAGTCCCTATGAGATTACATCTGTAGGTTCTCCCAATGATGCAACTCCCTCCCTGATGTCGTTGACGCAGACGTCATCAGCGCATTCCTCTTTGAAACAACCTGGGAGTCCCTGATCCACAAGCTTGGCAGCCTGAAGCCCCGGACCACCCACGACCTGCTCGACGTCGCCACAAACCACGCCTCTGGCCAGGAGGCGGTCAGAGCGGTCTTCAATGGAGGCCTGGACAAAGGCAAGGCCAAGCGCGAGGACCAAGACGAGGGCCCCTCCACGCAGAGGGGCAAGAAGAACAAAAAGGATCGGGGCCGACCGGCCAACACCGTGTTGGTCGCCGTAGCTGATCACGCGGGCAAGCAGCCCTAGCAGGGCCTCCCGGACCACTTCAATGAGCTCATGGATAGCCCGTGCACCAACCATGCCTACCTTGTCAAACACCTCTACAAGGACTGCGAGCTCCTCAAGCGCTTTCTGCGATAGGCCGTCGAGCCGAAGGAAGAAAAAGGCAAGGAGGTAGCAGCCAAGAAAGGGGGCGTGGCGGGCAAGGATCTGGATGACTGAAGGTCCCTATACGGCGACCGAGGTGATCCGACTGGGCACCTACCAACTGAAGGACGACAACAACGACGTTCTCAACAACACTTGGAACAACGAACAACTACGTCGTTTCTTCCCTTAAAATTCAGTCTTACCATTTTTACTTAAACGTTTGCTCCTATAAAGTGCCCTGACCTGAACACTTTCGGCCCGGGTCACTCGAGGGCTCCACGAGGGTGCAATACCACCTCTTTTTTTACTATCATATGGTAAATACCTATTTTTTTACCCAAACGAAAGGGTAGTCCGTTCCTTTAATTACCTTACGTAGCTTTGCTTTAAATATTCCAACCGATCGCACCCCGCCTCTACCTACGGTTACGAGCAGTTGAGCCTCGCGGGCCATGCCTAGGCTCTTAAAGTTGCAGCCTACGGTGCGAACGGGTATGTGCGAAAAAGAAAAGAATAAAAAACAAAGTTATGCTAAGGTAAAAATAAGGAACGGACGGGACAAGCTTCCCCGAACGAAGTAGTTCCATCACAAAAACAAAGTTACTATATTTGTCAATACACAAAAGCACTTTACACAAGGGGCTCCCCACGACATTATCTTTTACATCAGCTAAAGCATTTCTACTCTAAAAAACCTCTACTGCGGCTCCATGGCGGCATCGGCTACCAGCTCTACCGGCGAGGGTAGGGGCTGCTCATCCTCTGACTGGGCAACATTTGGCTCGGTCGGAGGTGGGGGGACATCCGCTTCTGACCTAGGCTCCATGCCCTCCACAGGCTAGGCAACATCCTCCTGACGCGCGCCTTTGGCCATGTCCGCACGGCGGGCATCCATCACCCATTGCGCGGAGACTTGCTCGACCACCAACTTGGCGTGTGGCAGCAAGCTCTCCCCAAGCGAGTGGATGTCCTCCGTGCTCCAGCCGTTGGCATACCCACTGTAGATGGTGGTGAAGTCTAGGTCCGAGTGGTACGTCGCCACCAAAGTCAACACCCCCGATGTCCCGTAGAACAGCCCGTTGGTGATGAGGGCCCGAACCTCATCCGAAACCTCCGCTAGCCGAATGGCGGGCGCACTGGTACTTGGCACCAACCTGACGACCTCCGAGACGATGAGCTGGGCAACATTGCGGAACTGGTCAAGTTCCCCCTCGAAAGCACGTCTCTCTTCAAGGGACTTGGCTAGCGCCTCCGCATTCCGGCCAATCGTTGGCTTGGCCGTCTCCAGGTCCCGCTCTAACGACTCCACCTTTACACCCAGCTCTGGAAGAAGGGCGACAAGCTCAGAAGCAAGATAAAGGAAGAAACCAACACATCGAAAGCAGAAAAGGTACATACCAAGGTGGGTGTTCTTGAGGATGGCGAGTCCCTCCTCCTACCGAGTCACCAGCTCGAGCAGCCAGGCATTTGCCTCCTCCGTCCCCATCACACGACCCCAAAGCGCGAGCACTTCCTGGTCGGCCTCCGACCAGGCCTTTTGCTCCAACTCTAGGGCCTTCCGCTCTGTCTCCAGGGTCTCCAAGGTACTTTGGAGCACCACCTTGGTGTTCACCAAGGACTTCTGCAGTGCCACCTCGGTCTCCGCTTGGCGGACCTTCACCGCCTCAAGCCCCCGCTTGGTGGCGGTCGCCCTTTCCGCCACGAGCTGCTCCGCCGCCCACACCTTGGTCACCTCTACCGCTCGGTCTTGGGACTCACGGCAGGTGGACTCTAGCTCACGCTTGAGCTCGGCCATCCGGGCATGCTCCTCCTGGAGGAAAAGAGACTTGCGACATGACATCCCCTCCAAGCCCTGCAAAGCAAGAAGCTAACACGCTGAAGCAACCAGTAAGGAACCAAGGAATCAAGAACAAATCACAGAGAACTTACCTCTATGATGTAGGGTAGGTCAACCGTAACCACCTGATGGATGGACTTGACCCACTGCAAGGCCTCCTCAAGCCTCGCCCTGGTTTGGGCGAGATCGAACTCCATCGACACTTTGCTCTCCCCTAGGAAGTGCCAGAGCACCACCTCCTCGTCGTCCCTAAGGACGAACCAAGCCTTCCTCGGGTCACCAAGGCAGGGCCACACCAGATTACGACTCACCCCAAACCTGTTGGAAGGCCCAGCGGATGACTGAACCACCGCTAGCTCCTACGACGGCGCCGACAGCTCCACCTCATCACCTAATTCACCATAGGAGGGGATCTCCACCACCTTGATTTCATGGGCCACCGGCAGGCGTTCTGGCTTTGGCCCGGCCCCATCTCCCCCCGACACCTCCAGCTCCGACCGAGAGGGTGAGCCATGCAGAACATCCGGGCATCGTGCGGGTTCGTTACTCATGTTTACATTGATCTTGTGTTTTACTTTGGGATAAAAACAACTTGTTGCTACTCTTATGCTAAAATTGTGACAACTAAAAGCTAAATGATATTAAATCTAGGTCAAGCCTTTGAGCCTCATCAACCCCATGTTACACTTGTTGAGTACGACATGTGTTCACCCTTGCTATTTCCCCACACCCCTAGACTTTAGAAAAGTTCCTCCAAAGATTGATGGAGTTACGGATGAGTTACCAAAAGACTGATAGAAGTGCGAGGCATATGATACCCCCAGTCAGCCATCCCTATGAAAGATGGAGTCTGAAGATTAGTACCGTTCCATGATACTCTGATGTAAGTATTAAATATGAGTATATTTTTGTTATATAATAAAGCATTGTCTCTTGATACTATTGTAATTTGTCGGCTTATGTGTGTGACTGATCTCTGGGTGCACATAAGATTATGCATCTCATTTTATCCTTAAAATTGGGTGTGACATGTACGCCAAGACGCTTGATGCCATGGACATCGACCGGTCACGCGTTCGACCGACCGTTGCGCCTTTCCACGGCATCATGCCGGGGAAACAAGCCATACCACTCGAGCAAATCAACCTACCCGTCACCTTTAGGGATCCGGCCAACTATAGGATAGAGAACCTCACCTTCGAGGTGGTCAGGTTCCACGGAACCTACCACGCCATCCTGGGACGACCGTGCTATGCGAAGTTCATGGCCGTCCCCAACTACACTTACCTGAAGCTCAAGATGCCAGGCCCGCGTGGGGTCATCACCATTGGCACCTCCTTCCAGCGTGCTTATGAGTGCGAGGTTGAGTTCTATGAGCACGCCTCAGCGATTATCGCCTCTGAGAAGCTCGTGGTCATCAAGGAGGGGACCACCGAGGAAGCACCTAACTCCAAGCGGTTGGCCGAATCTTTTGAGCCCACGGAGGGTGTCAAGGAGGTCCTCATAGACCCCAGCAACTCTGAGGACAAAGTGGTGCGCATCGGCACCACGCTTTCCTCCAAATAGGAAAGCGCGCTCGTCGACTTCCTCCGCGCCAACAGAGATATCTTCACGTAGAAACCCTCGGACATGCTAGGCATTCTGAGGGAAGTCACCGAGCATGCCTTGAAGATCAGACCAGGCTCTAAGCTGGTAAAGCAGCGCCTACATCGCTTCGACGAGGAGAAGCACAGCGCCATCGGTGAGGAGATCATGAAGCTTTTGGCGGCTGGATTCATCAAGGAAGTGTATCATCCCGAGTGGTTAGCCAATCCTGTCCTCGTATGAAAAAAGAATGAGAAATGGAGGATGTGTGTTGACCACACGAGTCTCAACAAGGCATGCCCAAAGGATCCATTTCCTTTGCCACGTATAGATCAAGTAGTCGACTCAACCTTAGGGTGTGAAACCCTCTGCTTCCTTGATGCGTACTCTAGGTACCATCAGATTGTGATGAAAGAATCCGACTAGCTCGCGACTTCTTTCATCACCCCATTCGGATCATTCTGCTAGGTCACGATGACGTTCGGTCTGAAAAACACAGGGGCTACATACCAACGTTGTATGCTCAAGTGTTTTGAGGACCTCATCGGGCAAACCGTTGAGGCTTACGTAGATGACATCATGGTCAAGTCCAAACAGGCTTACGTAGATGACATCATTGGACCTAGAGCAAACCTTTGCGAAACTCTAGGCAAATGGCATCAAACTCAACCCTAAGAAATGCGTTTTTGGGGTCCCGAGGGGTATGTTGCTTGGGTTCATTGTCTCCGAGCGCGGCATTGAAAACAACCAGGAGAAAATCTCGGCCATCACGAGGATGGGCCTTATTCAAAATCTAAAGGGAGTACAACGAGTTACGGGGTGCCTCGCCGTGCTTAGCCGTTTTATCTCACGTCTCGGCGAACGAGGCCTCCCCCTATACCGGTTTTTGAAGAAAACTGACTGATTTGCGTGGACGCCCAAGGCTCAGGAGGCACTTGACAAGGTCAAGGAAATCCTGATGAGAGCCCCGAATTCTACTCCCACCAACCGATGGGGAACCACTCCTGCTTTACATTGCGGCCACCACACAAGTGGTCAACGCCGCCCCGGTGGTAGAACGGGAACAAGAGGGACATGCCCTCAAGGTGAAGTGTCCCGTATACCTCGTTAGTGAAGTCTTATCCGATTCCAAGACTCGCTACCTCCAAATTGAGAAGCTCTTGTATGCCGTCCTGATCGCCAAGAGGAAGCTACGTCACTACTTCGAGTCGCACCCGGTGATGGTCATGACGTCCTTCCCTCTTGGTGAGGTCATCTAAAACTAGGATGCCACAGGGAGAATCATGAAGTAGGCACTCAAGCTGATGGGTTAGGACATTTCATATGCCCCTCAAACGGCCATCAAGTCCTTGGTGTTGGCCGATTTTGTTGTAGAATGGACCGAGATCCAAATGGCACCAGCAGCCGTCGATCAAGAGTACTGGATGATGTACTTCAATGGATCGCTGATGAAGAAAGGCACCAGCTGGGTCTGGTCTTTGTTTTGCCCCTCGGAGTGCACATGAGGTACATGATTCGCATTCATTTCCTTGCCTCTAACAATGTGGCCAAATATGAGGCACTCATCAATGGCCTATGTATCGCCGTCGAGTTGGGCATCTAATGGCTTGACATCCGAGGCGACTCATAGCTAGTCAACGATCAAGTCATGAAGGTGTCAAGCTGCCGCAGCACCAAGGTGAATGCGTATTGCCAAGAAGTCTGCCAGTTGGAGGACAAGTTCGATGGCCTCGAACTCAACCACATCCCGAGATGACTCAACAAGGCGGCCAACACGCTAGCGAAAATGGCATCCGGCCGAGAGTCGGTCCCGATTGGCATCTTCGCCAGCGATTAGCACAAATCCTCGTTCCGCTATGAGGAGCCAGAATAGACCGGTGATGGGCCACCTACCCTAGGCTCAGGGGCTGACCGACCATCGGCTCCTTCTGACCTCAAAGTCATGGAGCTTGATGAAGACCCAGTGGAAGAGCCCAACCCTCTAACTAATTTGAGGGCACCTTATCTCGATTACCTCCTCCGCGAAGTGCTCTCGACTGACAAAATGAAGGCTCGATGGCTCGCATGCCGTGCCAAGTCCTTCATCATCATTGAGGGGGAACTCTACAAGCGAAGCCATACCAAGATCCTATAGTGTTGTATCCCCATCGAACAAGGAAAGCTACTGCTGAGAGATATCCACGGTGGGGTCTATGGACATCATGCCGCACCTAGGACCCTAGTCGGGAACGTGTTCTAACAGGGCTTCTACTAGCCAACCATGGTGGCTAATGCCGAGCAGACCATGCGCACCTACCAAGGATGTTAGTACTATGCTCATCAAACCCACTTGCTGGCCTAGGCACTCCAAACGATCCCCATCACGTGGCCGTTGGCGGTCTAGGGGCTTGATCTGGTCAAACCCCTCAAAAGGGCACCCGGGGGCTACACGCATTTGCTTGTCGCCGTGGACAAGTTCATGGAGTGGATAGAGGCTCGATCGATTTCCATAATCAAATTCAAGCAGGCCGTGCAATTCTTCCTCGACATCACCCACCGCTTTGGAGTCTTGAACTCCATCATCACGGACAACGGCACGTTGTTCACTAGGAAAAATTCCTCTAATATTGTGATGACTACCACATCCACATCAACTGGGCCACCATGGCGCACCCCTACACAAACGGGTAGGTCAAGCGCATGAATGATATGGTCCTGCAAGGCCTCAAGCCTAGAATCTTCAACCGATTGAACAAATTCAGCGGATGATGGGATACGAGCTTCCTATGGTACTTTGGAGCTTGAGGATGACCCCCAGCCAGGCGACGGGCTACACGCCTATCTTCCTGGTCTACAGTTCTGAAGTAGTCCTCCTGACCAACCTCGACTATGGAGCACCGAGGGTCAGGGCATACAACGAGTAGGGAGCCGAGACATCCCTCGAGGATGCCATGGATCAGCTTGATGAAGCACGCGATGTTGCCCTCCTCCACTTGGCCAAGTACCAGCAAGCGTTATGCTGGTACCACGGCCACCATGTGCATGGCTGGGCCTTCAACGTTGGTGACCTAGTGCTCCACCTCATCTAGAGCAACAAGAACCACCACAAGCTCTCTCCACCATGGGAGGGACCGTACATCGTCGCGGAGGTGCTCTGGCCGGGCACCTACAAGCTCAAGTCCATCAACGACAAAGTCTTCACCAACACCTAGAACATCGAGCAGCTACATCGCTTTTACCCCTAGTCTATGCGCATACTTATGAAAATTAAGCATGATATTTCTAAAACACAAAAACATTTTTTCTTATCGGTTTCGCTATTTATCTCCTCGATCTTCAGTGACACCCGACCCCAACAACGGCAAGGGATCAGGCCTCACTCGGTGGATGATAAGAATATATCTACTTAGAACCATTATTTGCACCCAACCCCTCCTTACGTTAAGATCTAGAAGCAAGAGTTGCCAAAACAAACACTGAGTAAAACTAGTTGGACCGCAAGAAACCTACACCCCAGCGGTTATGGCATTTTTGCTCACCAGCGATGATCAGAGTTTTTTCGCTCACACCTTGAGCTTTACAACCTTAACATCAAAAGGGCTCGGATCGCATCAACCTTTTTATACATAAAAAAGAGAAGGGCCAAAAGTTTGTTCAGCCAAAACAAAAATTAAAAACTTGTCCATTTATTACAAGTTCACCGCCTGGCTCATCCAACTAACTAACCCCTCAGGGGGGATGACTTCATCCTCAACCTTTATAGTTAGATCCTACACCATGGGGCCACTGTCTCCTCGATCTCCTCTAGCTCGACCTCGATGTATCTAGACGCGAAGCCTTAACTCATCGTCGGTAGATCGATGTTCTCATAATAAGAACGAGCGATCGCTAATGACCGATGAACGCCCAAGTGAAGTGCGTGCCTCACAATCTCGCGTGCTTGATCCATAATTTGGACGGCACGAACCATGAGCAAGCACGTCTCCTGCTCTAGAGGCTAGCTCAAGGTCATCGCAGACCAGCTGGACGACGACAAGCAGGGTATCATGCTCATCGCTCTCCTTTAGGAGGGTGTCCTTCACTTCGCCGAGCTCCCTCTCTAGGCCATGGCTCTTCACCACCTCCTCCCCAAGCTTGTCATCAAGGCCTATCTAAGTCACACACCAACCGTGTCAAAAGGCCAACTGTGGATTCTAGGAATAAGGACAACAAGGGAAACCAAGGCTCACCTTCCATGTCCGCCCGGAGCTTGCGCACCTCTTTACGCTGCTGAATCACCTCGGCCTCCAGGCTCTAGATCTCTTCCTAGCGCCGATCGACCTCTATGGCGAGCCTAGCGGTCATGCTTTTGGCCTCAACCTTTAGGTCCCTCTCCTCCTCGAGCTTGCCCTTGAGGAGGTCGATCCACCATTGGGTGTTGCGCTTATTCGGAGCCCCTCTATGGCTCGGAACAAATCATCCTACTCCTTCCATAGCTGCTTAGACTCCGCAGTTGTCCGTGCACGTCCCCTCGATCAGGGCCATGAGCTTCTCCTTGGCCTCATGGGCATCCTCACGAGCATCCTTCTCCCTGACTCGAAGGTCGGCCAGCTCTCGGATGGTGAGGGCAAGCTCAACCACCTCCTAATGGGCGGCGGTGAGCTGTGCGGCTTGCCAATCACTCCGTCGTGTCTCTTTGGTGAGGCGGTCCCAAATGTCCTTCTCGTGATGAAGGAATTGGGACTTCTCCCGACTACAAACCATAAGGGACTATGGAGAGGACAAGTCTTAGTGGCGCGGAAAGGGAAAATGAGAGTTGGAAACATGGTCATATCATACTTGGCCAACCGGCGTGACGACGTCGCGCAACGAGCTCGGCACAGTGGAAGCTCTCCCATTCCCTCTCCTCCGCGGTGTCGTCAAGGGCAAAAAGCATCACCACCGGGTCCCACCGGTCTGCCCACCGGATCTAGGATCCTCTCCACGCGTGTGGGTCACCGCCCACAAGGACCAGAGACCGAGACCCCTCCTGCGTAGCAACTCCTCCGGAGCGGCCCCCCGGCGGTAGAGGGGGTGGGTGACATGGATGTGGAGGCCTGCCCCATCACCACATCCACTAAGGATGCCTCGGGTGCGCCCTCTCCCGTTCGCCCCACCGTAGACACGACCACCTACACAGACGATGGCTCCGGTTGCGTCGTCTCTACCTATGACATCGCGGCCGCACCTGGCCACGCCACGTCTGCCATGGATGCCTCGAGTGTGTCCTCCTCCATCCACTCCACCATAGAGGCGGCCACCTACGTGGATGATGGCTCCGGCTGCACCATTTCCGCCTATGATGTCGTGGCCACCTACGCAGATGATGGCCCTAGCTGCGCCGTTTTCGCCTATGATGTCACAGCCACACCCGGCCCCGCCACATTTGCCATGGACACCCCGGATGCACCCTCCTCCATCTGCTCCCCCTATGGACGCAGCCACCGGCTGCACCCTTCTAGTTGATGTCGTCTCGCTTCCTCCGCAAGCGTAAGCCTAGTAGGCTCTCGCGTGTCTGCTTTGGAGGGCGAGGCTGTTCTTCGGTGCAAGCCTCAGGAGAGTCCCACGTCCTCCAATGCTACGAAGGACATGATGGTCAGTTTATGGCAAAAAATCGTTAGAACAAAAGGACAAAAAAACTCTTAACTCACCTCAACGCCATCGGACGATGATGCTTTCGGGTCGGTTCGCCCGACCCCGACTACGCCTCATCGATGCGTTGCCACTTGGAGCCCTCCCTCTACTTGGAGGGTCCGGTTGAAGTGGAGCGGCCGGTTATCGCCGGCTCGAGGGCACCTCGGAAGACCTGGATGGAGCGGAGCGGTCGGTTCCCACCGGCTCCGAGGGCACCGAGGAAGGCCCGGACAGAGCAGGGTGGCTTGCCACAGGAAGGCCCTACCCTAGGGCATGCCACAGGAAAAGCCCCGCCACTGGCGAGTTGGGTCCTCGTCCCCTCCTCCGCTCTTCTTCTTCCATTTCTTCTTCCTCCTCCGAGCCATCTCCTTCTTCTTTTTCTTCTTCCTCCTCTGAGCCTTCGCCCACCGCTTTGTCTTCTTGTCGTCCTTCTCCTTCTTCCTTTTCTCATTTGTCGTGCGGTTTGTCACCCTCACGGCCACGTGCTCTGTCAGCCGCATGATGGAGGCCCGAAAACCCAACCCCACCGGCCGCTCGAAGAAGCCCGCGTTCGGCCACATCGTGGGATGTCCCGAGATTGAGAACACGGCATCGGACTCCTCCGTAACCTCCTTGATGTGCTGCGCGTGACCTCACAATCATGGAGCGGTCCTGGCGATCACCGTCCCATCGAAGCTACGCACCGAGCGTCATCCCATACATCGGGGGGCGCGCGCCATCAGCAGCGCCACCCTCCTCGCGTGAGACACCCCGATGACACTGGCCCCGTGAAGGCCTTGGCTCTTTAGGAACACGATGGCATCAAGGATATCGCGCATCCTCTTCTTTTCCTTCTTGGGAGGTCCCCACAACCACGCCTGCGGCGCCTCTTCGATGAGGCATTCGGTGAAGTCCAGCAAGAGGGGCGGCGGCGTGTTCTTCACGTAGAACCAAAGCGCGTGCCATCCCTTGTTGGACCTCGATAGCGAATAGGTCATGTACTCGGTGGACCGGTGGGCCCAGAGGTGGATACCTGCGCATCCCATCGGCACCGACAGGTCCCCACTTCTCTCCCTTTTCTTGTGTAGGGAGATGGAGAAGAAGTACCACCACAGCTCAAAGTGGGGTATGTTGGACCTCGATAGCGAATAGGTCATGTACTCGGTGGACCGGTGGCCCCAGAGGTGGATACCTACGCATCCTATCAGCACCGACAGGTCCCCAGTTCTCTCCCTTTTCTTGTGTAGGGAGATGGAGAAGAAGTACCACCACAGCTCGAAGTGGGGTACGATCCCCAGAATACCCCTCGCAGAAGAACGATGAAGGCCAGGAGATCGTGAGATTCAAGTCCTCACTCGATCCGAAGTGGCGCAGCAAGAAGAACGGGTGGGGAGGAATCACGAGTCCGCACTCCTGGAAGGGCGTGAAGGACATGACATAGCCGTCAAGCAGCGCCAGCACCTCCTCATGATCGGGCACGAGCCCCTTCGCCGTGTCGATCCTCCCGTGGAGAAGGTCGCGCTTGACAAGGCCCTCCATGCGTGTGTGGGTAACGTCGGAGCGATACCACGACTCCATGGGAAGCAAGGGCGGAGGAACAAAGGCTTCGCTGACGGTGGAAGAGCAAAGATGGAGGAACAGGGATTTCACAGGCGACGGAGAAGCGGAGAAGGCAAGGCTGCGGTTAAGCGTACCAAAAGGTAAAGGCAAAGGCCGCTATTTATAAGGAAAGGTGGAGCGAGGGGCGAACCGTCCACCTAGATTGACATGCCTGCCGCGCCTTGTCGCATCACCTCTCCGAGAATCGTGCACACGCTACCCCTAGCCGCTCCTCAAAGGGCGCGTCGAACAGCGGTTCACCCCCTCGATGGGTTGAAAACCGCCCCAGGTAAGAAGGGATACGGAGCTAAAAATGCTCCCACGGCCCATTAAGGCCTAGAGTTCGAAGGTTGGCCCACCAATGGGTTCACAACTACTCCAGGGCACCTTTAGAGTGAGGGGTGGTAAGGGCACGAGCACCGTGGGCATCCCAACCCATGTTCAGGTCTTGGCCAGAGCACGGTCCATGGTTTTTCTTCGAAGAAAGGCAACGAGCCCTTAGGACCGGTCGAATGGACCCAAGAACTATATGGATTGGCCACTAAGAATCTAGAGTTGATCACCAGCTGACCGATGCCGGACCCTCGCGAACGAGAAGCCGGGGCCCCACTTGAACTAGCCTGTTAACAGCTCACCAAGCACCATGATTCATCCATTGCCATTTTATTGAAAAAACGCTTGAGGGAGGACGACCACAAGACGAGCCGACCCCTCCATCGGACCCTTGCTACGCGCGGGGCTCGGGGCAAGTTAGACTCATAAGGAGACCGAATATGCGGTCGCATGACAATGGCGGATCGATCAGATCCTAGGGAGGTATCGGAATCAAGAGAGATCTTTTCCGACCTCCCAAATCCCGCAGCTAACTGCATGCTCCCAAAGAGTCCAAATGCGGCGGAAAGGAATCATGACCCTACCAAGACATCCTGCGACCCGCAAAGGGAGATCAAGACCCTCAGAATCCTTCCGTCTGAAAAAGCCTTCGAAGGAGTATCCTACTCCTCCGCATGTTCGGGGCTATTGTCGGGTATCAGTATTAGGGATACTAGGAAGAAGGAAGCTGATGGCCGTGAACCCCAACTCGCCCGGATGGTCAAGAGCATATTTTGGTCACGCCTGACCCCGAGGGTGCGGGCGCCTTGTCGCCCGACCTTGAGGGCACGGGCTACGTCGCGCCCGACCCTGGGGGCACGGGCTCCGTCTCGCCCAATCCCGAGGGCACGGGCTTCGTCTCGCCAGACCCCTCGGGCGCGGCCTCCGTCATGTCTGACCCCGATGGTGCGGGCTCCGTCTCGCCCGACCCCTCGGGCGCGGACTTCGCCTTGCTAGACCCCTCGAAGGGGGAATCCGCCTTGCTCAACAGGGGTCCGTACCGCCTCCAACCACTGTGGGTCTAAGAGTACGAACTCAGGGTCAAACTTCTGACACCAGAAAGAGAGTAGGTGCGTCTTGATGTGACCCGCGCCACGACGGGCCATACCTGAGGACTCACGTCGCCAACAGTGTCGGGCGTGGCGGCGCTATGATACCTAATCCCCGTATGACTTCCAACGGGGGTGTCTGCTAACCATGTCGCCCGCCGGGACATAATAGAGCGCCATGACCGCCTAACGACGCCCGCGTATGGCTCCAGTGATGAACAGGATCACGACGTGGAGCCGTCCCCGTCATCATCTATAGGACCGGCAGGACCCGCATAAAGGAGATAAAGGGTGCCACGACCCCGGAGGCCTTCTTCCTCCTCGCTTTTCTCTCTCTCTCTCTCGTGTAACCTGCGCCTTCCCTTTATATATAAAAGGGGAAGCACGACGCGGAACGGCTGAACGAGCTCAACGAGACTCAACTCCATTCGATCATTCCATCAGAGACTTGGGACCTTCTCCCTCTCTCGTCCGTTTGTAACCCTACTATAAATAAGTGCCGGTAATATGAGCAGCCTTAAACTGGACGTAGGGACATTCCGTCTGAACCAGTATAAACCTTTGTGTCCTCCGAGCACACCATCCGGACAGACGCGCAAACACAAATTTACTAGGCGATGGTTCAAAACACCGACAATAAGATCCTCGATGTACGAATGAAGTTTTAGAAAAGTAACTTATTAGTAAAACCAGTTGAAGTTATAAGAACACATACATAGTTTTATACTTGCTTGCGTAGGATTTTATGAACGCCGATATACATACATACGGTCGTAATTTCTATCAGACTTTTCCCCTGATTGGAATCATGAACATATATAGGCATTTACTATATAAACACCAAAGTATCATCAGAAGCGGGTCACTCGATGTTTTTTTTTACAGGCTGTCAACGACGGGCCGGTGGATGGGTGCAATTTTCCTCTGATCCTGCGATGGGCGAGCCAGGTAACGGATGGCGTATCAGGCACAGCGAAGTTGTTGCACCAAACCAAACGTCACCCACTCTCCTTGTGGCTTGTGAATCTAATCTGGGAGAGGCGACAGCGCCACGGCCGAGCCCGAGCTTCATCATCGATCACATGCCTTCGTCTCGGCACGCAACGAGGAGACGCGGGAGACTTGGGCTCCGCCCCTAAAAGGCCGCGTCGTTTCGGTGCTTCGGCTTATCTACAGGCCCACGGCACACCCCTGTGGCCCAGCCCAGACCAGTAATAAAAAAGCCCAGTAATAGAATTTCAGACCACTAAGATTGAATGTAATCACCGAATCGACTGCTATAGATAAATAGATATTCATTTTCTAAAAAAAAAGATAAATAGATATTCAAGGTTCATGATCTCTTCTAAGTTCTAATGTTACTCGGGTATAGCCAGTTGAATACCAATTTCTAATCTGCTGCACTAGTGTTTTTGGCACCTTATTACATTACATCAGAGTTTCAAGCAGATGCACAGACCGATAGGGAATATAATGGGGACAAAACCAAGCATAAGAACTCAGAAGAGTAGAGGGTTGCTGATAGTTTACCTTTACCCAACAATACTGTGCTTTGCTGATAGTTATATTGTACTCCATCCGTTCCTAAAAAAAAGTCGCTATATAAATCGTGCTAGTTAAACTTTCGCAACTTTGACTAAGTTTGTAGAAAATACATGCAACATTTATATCTCCAAATAAGTTTATTATAAAAAATGTATTCAACGTTCTACCTAATGATACTAATTATATATCATAAATATTAATATTTTATTAAATATATTTAGTCAAAGTTAAAAGCTATTAACTTTTGAAGAAGCGAGAATGACTCTTTTTTAGAGACACGGGGAGTAGACAACAATTGCAGCAGCAGCTCCTCCTCCGTAGTAAAGTGCAGTGGTGCCAACTGCCAAGGCAGGATACCAGAAATTGACCCGCTCTCAAATCTCATGACTTCTTGATTTGGGCAAAAACATGCATGTGCTTGCAAAGAAAGATGGATCAAGTGTGCGTAGGATACTATCAGAAATCTTCTGACTACGTGCTGCAAAGTCAGTAAAATATTAGTTATCCAAAATTACCTCTCTCGCCCAGCAGTATACCAAATTTCAAACTTCTCTATTGTTGAGTCTTCCAATGCCGATGTTTGTGATAAAAAAGATGCACCAACAGTTACCTGTAACCATTTGAGAAGATAAGTTGGGGAATGTAAATGCTGCAACCGAAAATAAAGTTCCATTCATGAGCTCATGGCTCGATCTGATCAAAACAGTAAATCACCTTGGATGTAGGATCAAACTAACCATGAGCAAAAGCAAAGAACAATGCAGCTTTTTGCAACACCTGAGTCTCCCAGCAACACCAACTATTACATGAAAAGGTTGAAAATGTTAAGCAAAGTCGTTAATCAGATTTTACTAGATACGTAAATCACAGTGTGTTGATATATATGCTTGGTAGGGCCACTGATGTAATGAATGCATTTAACTTTGTATATAAGAGTGTTCAATCATCCATATATATTACACATATGTTGATGAGGACATCACTTCTACAGATTCAACCACACCACCTATAGCTATAGTACCATCCATTCCACCACCTGAAACTAGGTCAGCATTTCACAAATTTTACACAAGAAGAGATCGAAATGTCCTCCTAATCAGGAATCTTGGTGTTGAAGATAAAAATATTTAATCTGATATTTTATGCTGTATCTGTGGCTGTCCACAGGCGGTCACCACTTACAGCCAGCTAGAGTATAATAGGCTAAACTATTTGTTTGTTACTTGTTAGCTGTCCAGATTCATGGAATAGCCTCTATATTAACAGTAGTTATAGAATTAGCTGTTGCCAGTACATTGTAGTTGAAGGGATCCGAGACGCCTAAGAGGGGGGTGAATTAGGCAACTTAAAACTCTAACTCTAAACTATGACCTCTTTTTCTATTCTTAGCAAAACCTATGCAAAAAAAAATTATCTAAATATGCAACTACGGTTTTACTAGTGTGTTGCTATCTCTACCGTAAAAGAAATTATGCAAACAATGTAAATGCGGAAGCTAAAGAGTAAGGTAGAGATATACAAACTCCCGTCGACGACTCCGGTATTTTTACCGAGATATCAAGAAGCACGCAAGCTTCCACTAGTCCTCGTTGGAGCCCATCGCAAGGAATCCCTCGCAAGGGCTAAGCTCCCTGTCGGGTAACTCCGTGGATAGCCTCAGGTCTTCCCCACTCGCAAGTGGGTCTCCGACGTGCCTTCCGGCAAGCCTCTCCTGAATGCTCCCCGCCGTCTTCACTATCAAGCTTTTGGCCAAACCACCGCGGGCCTTGTTCCCTTCGGTGCACGGTGGCAGCCACACCATAAACGCGGTTGGTGTGATCTCGCAAGACTATAAGCCCCTCCGATGTACAACAATGGTGCGTGCAAGCACCGAGTGATAAGAGGTGTGCAAACCTCACTAAACACTAGGCGTAAACCTAGAGCAAGCGCATAAACGATGGTCTAATCAACCTAAGCACTTCGCAAAGCACCTACGCTAATCACATAATGAATCACTAAGTACTATGCAAGTGGAGATCACTAAAATGGTGTATCAACACCCTTGTTATGTTTCCTCAGCTCTCCACCCTTCAAATGGCCGGTTGAGGGGTCTATTTATAAGCCCCATGGAGAAAGTAGCCGTTGAGGACGAAACCTAGCTTTCTGCTACTGACCGGACGCTGTTGTCGTCCTGACCGGACGCGTCCGGTCGTCCCGACCGTTGGAGCATGCTCGTTGATCGAACTCTGGGTCGAGTCCGGTCATCATCGATCGGACGCGTCCGGTCACGCTAGCGCCGCTCTGAACTCGATCGAACGTTGTACTTTGTGCATCCGGTCGTCCAGTGCCGCTGCGTCTGGTCACGCAAAAGACATTGTCGTGATGAAAAATAGTGTCATCGGTGCGTCTGGTCACTACTTCGCTCAGCGTCCGGTCACGGCTGCTGATGCCTTCTGTTGCCGAGCAACTGATCGAACGCGTCCGGTCCCTATAAGGACCGCGTTCGATCACATATGTTGAGCTCGTTTCTTCGCGATCTTGCGTCCGGCTTGGTTCCCATCTTCGTGCTTGACTATGCTTGATATCTTGGGTCTTCTCTTATGCTTCTAGGGTCTTGCTTATGGTGTTGATCGTGGGATCATCATGTCGCCTTTGTCCAAGTCACGTCTTGCACCCTATTGAACTACAAAATAATTACTTGCAAATTCATTAGTCCTATTTGGTTGTGTTGGTCATTAAACACCAAAATCCAAAGTAAATGGGCCTATGGTCCATTTTCCTTACAATCTCCCCCTTTTTGTGATTGATGACAACACGACCAAAATAAGCAAATAATAAAAATTTTAGAATTTAAAAACTATTTACTTGCTAGGATGCAATGCAAAGGGCAAGATTATATGATGCTAAAAGATACCACATGTAAACATCTTTGGAAACTTATCTTGCCCTTGCAAATGTCCTCATGTGGCATTATGGATTTAAGCCTCCCGCTAACTCCATAATCCACTATCCTCCCTTTCTCGGACCATTACCACTTGTAAATTATTATGATCGGGCTTGCTTTTGGTCCTACAAATTCTCCCTCTTTGGAATCAAACACCAAAAAGGAAGACATTAGTAGCACAAGGGAGGGTCAAACTTTGTGATCCTTTGTATGTGGAGTGGAATATGTCACAAAATTTGACTCTCACATTACATAGACTAAGCTCCCCCTAAATATATGCATACATATGATGGAGAATATAGTTTATGCATAATTGGCAAATTAATGCTAAAGGGAGTTTAATCTATATAATGCATGGAGAAAGCATATAAATACCAAAGTGAAATCAACATGTTGATATTGGTTTACAAATACCATATGTGGAAACCAATTTGATTTATACCACTTGCAATAGGTGGTGGATATTTGAAGTATGATACTTAACTCTGAGGACTCCATTTTCCTTGCAGTGAGACTACTACACACATGATAAGCTTGAAAAGGTGTTAGTCTCAAAGCATCCAACTTGTAGAGTAACCTCCCCTAAATTTGTACACACAAGTATAGAATACTTGTAGGAGACATGCACATTGATTTTAGAATAAAAAATACCACTTGAAAGATGATATCACATGAATGTGAGAATCATTTTCGAAAGTGATATTCGGGAGAAATTATCTACAATTTAGACTTTGGCACATATTAGATGAACAATTGTAAAATAAGCTATGTGCCGTGCTCCTAAACAATTTAAACCATGTAGGTTTGCTCTAAGGGTTAAGAGTGAGACCGAGCAAGCCTACCATAAGATATACCTAGTGTATGCATGACAAAGGATTTAAGCATGCAAATGCAAACTTAGACATGAAAAGGAACTAGATGCTAATTGAAATTACAAAAAATTAAATCTAGTTACCTAACATGGGAAGGAGAATTTGGGTCCATAGTATTCACTAACCCACTTGGCAATTATCTTGTCCATAATGATGCACCCCATGAAATGCACCCATACTTTGTCAAGTCTCCAAATTCTCCGAAGTCCATCGGACTTCTCACTTTCCTTTAGGGATCCAAACTTTCTTGGTGCTCCTCATGTTGAAAATGATCTCCTTTGGCATCGAAACACGTTTGGCCCCATTGTTGGCTTGCTTGTTCACCTTGATGGCCATCACCTTGTCATTTTTTTCTTCTTCAAGAGATAAGGTGTGGAGGCCTTTTTGTCCACCTTGTTGGTGTAGGTGTTGCTTGCTTGTTTGCTTTATGTTTTTCTCTTTCTTCTTTCCTCCTCCCTTATTCTTCACCTTGCACTCATAGGACTTGTGGCCTTCCTTGTGGCATATGTAGCAAACCACAGTTTGTTCTTTATCAAGCTTCTTCACTTTCTTGACGGTGTTATCTTGATGAAGCTGGGCTTGCTCCGTCTTGCCTTTCACTTGAGTCAAGTCCTTGGTGAGGCGAGCCACTTCTTGCTTGAGTTGCTCATTCTCCATTGCGACCTCTTGTGTGCATGTTTCTACAACAACTTTCTCAACACAAACTTGGTTGCACAAGGATGAGTCTAAACATAAATCATTACAAGAAGTAGAGGCATCCTTTTTAGGCATGTTAAAAATTGTACCTTTCTTTTTATGTGCCTCGGTGGGGGTTGTACCGACGGCTTTAAGATTAGCAACTTTATTAGTTAGCTGATCACAATGTTTGCACATGGTTTTCATTTTAGCAAGCAAACTTTTATAATCATCTTGTGAGCTAGCTAACTTTTTCTTTAATTTTTCATTTTTCTTTACAAGTTGCTCATCATTGATTGTGCAATTATCTATGTTTGCACTAGTCTCAAGTTGCTCAATTTTAGTAGATAGCTCCATATTAAGATTGACAAAAGTTTCATATTATTCAAGCAAAGTAGCATAAGTTTGTTGTGAGCTATCCAGTTTTTCTTTTAATTTTTTAAGCTTCTTTTGTTGACTAGTGTAAACTTTAGCAAAGTTAAGATTTTGTTACATAATTTTATCATAAGAAGGTAGCTCATCATCACTATCACTATCATTGTCACTATCATTAGGGGTAGGCTTTTTGTTACCTCATGCCATAAGGCACACACGTGAAGTGCTTAATGATGAGTGCTTGTGCCCACGCCTATTGTGGTGGTCTTTTTCTTCACTTGAAGAATCGTCCCATGACTTTATTGATGTGAGGGCTTTGTCCTTGCATGCCTTCTTCTTTGTCTTGGATGTGGTCTTGTTTGGACAAACTTCCACAAAGTGCCCCAACTCACCGCATCCATGGCATCATTTCTTTCTTTGCTCATTTCTTTGATCGGTGAAGATGAAATCTTGAATTTGGATGGACACACCCTTGACATTGAATTTTTGGATCATCTTCTCCACCTTGTTGATAATCTTGATAGATTCTTCATCAAGGTCGGAGGTGGAGGAGCAAGATTGATCATCATCACTTGATTCTTCGTCGTCGTCATCCTCATCTTCTTCTTCATCTTCATTTGAGCAGTTTGAGCTTGAGCTTATCTCAACTTGCTTGCTCTTTATCTTCTTTTTCTCACTACATGTGAGAGCTTTGCCTTTGCTTGATGAAGAGGCTTCTTCTCGACCCTTCTTGTATGATATTTCAAATGCCGCTATCTTGCCAATGACTATGGCCGGGGTCATGATGCTCAAGTCCTCCATATTGTGAAGGATGGTGATGATGCTTGCATATTTCTTTTATGGTAGCATGGAGATGATCTTCCTCATGATGTTCGTATCATCTAGCTTTATTAATCCTATTGAATGGAGTTCATTGATAATTAGATTCAAACAAGAATACATATCACAAACAAGCTCATCATCATTTATTTTAAAGGAATCATAATTTTGTTTAGCTAGACAATGTTTTTGCTCATGGACATTAGTTGTGCCGTCATGGAACTCTTAGAGTTTTAACTAAATTTTATGTGTCGTATTTAAAGAGAACACTTGGTTAAACACATCCATGCTAAAAGATTCAAACAAGCAATTTTTAGCTCTAGCATTGAAATAATTTTTTTTTCTTCACTCTTTGTGGGTTTATCGGGATTCTTAATGGGTTTTATCCCATCCCGAGTGACTCTCCAAACACCCAAATCTACTGCCTCAAGGTGACAAGTCATTCTAGCATTATAATAGGGAAAGTTAGTGCCGTCAAAGTACGGAGGCCTAGAGGTATCCATCCCAACCACTCTAAATAGCGTCGGCTCAACGACGGTGAAGCCAAATGTCCAAATTGAGCCAACCGGCTCCGATACCAATTGAAGGGATCCGAGACGCCTAAGAGGGGGTGAATTAGGCAACTTAAAACTCTAACTCTAAACTATAGCCTCTTTTTCTATTTTTAGCAAAACATATGCAAAAGATAAACTATCTAAATATGCAACTATGGTTTTGCTAGTGTGTTGCTATCTCTAACGCAAAAGGAGTTATGCAAACAATATAAATGCGGAAGCTAAAGAATAAGGTAGAGATATGCAAACTCCTGTCGACGACTCCGGTATTTTTATCGAGGTATCGACAAGCGCATAAGCTTCCTCCTAGTCCTCGTTGAAGCCCCTCGCAAGGAATCCCTCGCAAGGGCCAAGCTCCCGGTCGAATAACTCCGTGGATAGCCTCGGGTCTTCCCCACGTGCTAGTGGGTCTCCGACGTGCCTTCTGGCAAGCCTCTCCCGGATGATCTCTGCCGTCTTCACTATCAAGCTTCTGACCGAACCACCGCGGGCCTTATTCCCTTCGGTACACAGTGCCGGCCACACCATAAACGAGGTTGGTGTGATCTCGCAAGACTACAAGCCCGTCCGATGTACAACAATGGTGTGCGCAAGAACCGAGTGATAAGAGATGTGCAAACCTCACTAAACACTAGGCCTAAACATAGAGCAAGCGCATAAGCGGTGGTCTAATCAACCTAAGCACTTCGCAAAGCACTTACGCTAATCACCTAATGAATCACTAAGCACTATGCAAGTGGAGATCACTAAAATGGTGTATCAACACCCTTGTTATGTTTCCTCAGCTCTTCACCCTTCAAATAGCCGGTTGGGGGTCTATTTATAAGTCCCATAGAGAAAGTAGTCATTGGGGACGAAACCTAGCTTTCTGCTACTGACCGGACGCTGCTGTCGTCCTAACCGGACGCGTCCGGTCATCCCGACCGTTGGAGCACGCGCGTTGATCGGACTCTAGGATGAGTTCGGTCATCATCGATCGAACGCGTCCGGTCGCGCTGGCATCACTCTAGAACCTCTCTGGACTCGATTGGACGTTGTACTTTGTGCGTCCGGTCGTCCAGTGCCACTGTGTCCGGTCATGCTGAAGACATTGCCGTGACGAAGAACAGTGTCATCGGTGCGTCCGATCACTACTTCGCTCAGCGTTCGGTCACAGCTGCTGACGTCTGCTGTTGCCGAGCAACTGATCGGACGCGTCCGGTCCCTATAAGGGCCACGTCCGGTGACCTCTGTCGAGATCGTTTCTTCGCGATCTTGCGTCTGGCTTGGTTCCTATCTTCGTGCTTGGACTATGCTTGATATCTTAGGTCTTCTATTGTGCTTCTAGGGTCTTACTTATGGTGTTGATCGTGGGATCATCATATCGCCTTCGTCCAAGTCACGTCTTACACCCTATTGAACTACAAAACAATTACTTGCAAATTCATTAGTCCAATTTAGTTGTGTTGGTTATCAGACACCAAAATCCAAAGTAAATGGGCCTAGAATCCATTTTCCTTACAGCAGTAGCATGCACTGTAGCAGCAACCATTTTGGCTATAAAAGGAGGGGTACCTTCATATGTAAGAGTTGGGTTTTGTTTTAGTTCAGTTTCTTTAGAAACTACTGCTTGTGTTGTCTCTTGTGTAGGTTAGACCAACAAACTAACCTCTACTCAATGCTCTATCTTAATATTTCGCTACATACTTGCAATTTTAGATTGCTTGCACCTTGTTCTTGCTGGTTTTCTTCTATTTCTTGTAGGAACAGAACCTAGTGGTCAGGTCAGCTTAGTTTTGGCTAGTCTGATAACATCTCAAGAGTTGGTTAGCGGTTGCTAGGCTATTGGAACCTCTTGGTTAGTAGGCTGAAACGTATGAGTCACCCTCACAATTGGAAGGCATCTCATCTGACCGAAAGGTTGGGCCTCTAAAATTCCACATCATATGCCCTACCCTACTTCTACTTCTAAGCTAGAAATAAAACATGGTAAAAAGAAAAGAAATACAGCCACGATAATAGCCACTAATAAGTAATATATTTTGTGGGACAGTTGAAGCTTTGATTCCTTAGAACTTGTTAAAACCAATACAACACATAAGACTATTTGGCATACTCCGTATACTTCACGTGCAAAACATACAAAATAAGTTTGAATGCGGCACAATGCTTGCATGAGGCACCTTGTGTAGAAAAATTCCACCACACACACAAAAAAAACTGATTGTCTGACTCTGTACCATTGATCGCTTATGCATGGTAGTTAAAGTGGTGCCCTAACATAAAGTATATGGAAATTCTAGATCACAGTCATTGTTAATGAGAAGGCATAGACAAAAAAACAACTTCCTGAGTATATTAGGTATTGCAATGTGTAGATTCACTCGGTAAGATCCCTAACGCTATTGGCAGGGATGATTTGGTAGGCAATTGCACGATTCACAGCATCATAGTATCCAAGTCTTAAAATCTATTCTTGTGTTGCCCCCTACCCTTTTGAGCATATTTGGGAAGGTGAGCATGAATATACACTTGTGCTAGTACCACAACCAATGCTAATAACCAAGAGATGAAGAGAAGTGAGCAAAAGAAGTGAAAGAAAAAGATGAAACCAACCACCGTATCTTTACAACTAAAATATTCATAACTATTTCGTCCACAGGTGCGATACCAAAGCCGCTCTATGCGATTAGATCAGAAAGACAACGCGCACTCGCTTCATGCGATCAGCTCAATTCCCATAACAGACGCAGCAAATCAGAAAGACAAAAAAAAAAAATCAATTCCTGTGATCAGTTCCGCGATCACCCCACGCCGCCGATCACGCGAGACGTGCGAAAAAAATTAGCGATGGGAATCCTTCACCGACGTGCGAAAAATCGCACGCTCCTGCGCTCGTCGGGCGAGCTTTCGCTCGGCCGCGCATGCAGTGCACCGGCCCCCGGCCCCGCGCGATGCGCAATCACCGCAGCCGCGGAAGGAAAGGAATCACCGCACCCTCGCCTGCCCACATCTGCGCTCTCCCACGACGCGCAGTCACCGCAACCCACGCCGCCACACCCTCGCGCCTGCACCAGCACCTCGCCCCGCCCCTGTCCGACACCGCCGAGCACCCGTTGCAGATCCGTGAGAAGCCACGCCGGTAAGTCGCGTTGCATTGGATTTCTGATCCATTGTTTCGGTCGACAGTACTCCTCGCCCCGGGCTCAGCCACGCCGCCGCCTCCTCTCCGTCCCAGCCGCGCCGCCGCCCAAGCCTGTTCCGCTGCTGAGAAGGTGTTCGCGCCCGCACCGTCGGTGTTCGCGCCCGCGCCGTCGGCCTCGCCCCGCCGATCCACGGCCGACAGACCACCGAGAAGGAGGACTACAGAGAAGGCCCTCGTCGCACACGCCCATCGACCTCGCCGTTCGCGCCCGCGCTGTCGGTTGCCTCCCCAGCTTCCTTCACTAGGCCCTTCAAGATCTAACATCGGACGTGACCTCGCCGGCCATGGCGACCACCCTGCCAGATCCCTAGCAGACCCATCGTTTACAGCTTCCCCGTCGAAAAGGGCAATGGCGGCTCCTCCCCTTCGCTCCGCTGCAGTTCATTACCTACTCTAATAAATCACCAGAGTATAGGCAAAGGACAAACAAATTTCAGAGATGTTCCTAAATGCTGCAGGGACGAGTTTGTGAACTCCTCTTCAGGTTTAACGAAGAAGGTATGTGATTCTTCTGGTTCTTCAGTGTTCGTTGTTCTAATACATGTTGGCATGTCATGGTTTATAAGACTTAAAATTACCAATGTTGCGAAACAAAGCAATTATCAGATGTCCAATGTATGCACAGGGATTATATAAACATTAGGATATACCTTAAAAACACGCTCCCAAAATTGAAATGCACAAAGATTTTTCAATTTGTACACTGCCATGCTCATGACGCATGGCAAGAAGCAGATATGAGTAGCTGGGGAGCGGTCCGTATCACCAGCTAAAACTGTTCTAAAATTTCCTTGACAATATATATGTTTGAAACTTGGTCTTAAAACTGTATTCCATATCATTTCCTTGGGTGCCATGTGGCATTTTGTCTAACATCAGATTCAATAATTGTTTTTGTTCCCTTTCAGCTGAGCAAAAAAGAGGAGCATTTGATCCTGAAGGCACTGCTTCTCACAGTAGCATGAGATCAGTCAAGAGGTAATAGCTGAATCATGTCAAGATTTAATTATTACCTTGTTTTGGCTGCACTAAACTTTCAAAAGTAGAAGTAAAAGAAGAAAGAGTCATCAGTTCCAAATGGAAAAGATAATCAGGCCATTTTATTCTAGTACTGCCCTTTTTCATGACATTAAATGAGCCAGCATGTTGTTTAGGTTTTTAGATATCAACAAGACAACAACTTATTTATGTTTGTCATTTACAGACTACAGTGGGTTTTTTCCGAGACGATTTGGCAAGGAGCAGGACCTTTTGCCTAGCCTTTTCGTATCAAATCAATTATGCATCATTGTTAAAAAAAAGTTCAGTACTGCATCTTTGTTTCTGTTTCATATTTTGAGTTATCACTTATGTGGTCTGTAGACTCTCCATATATACTTTTGAAATAAGCACTAACCAAGGTAGGTTTCACCTATAAATCTATGCGTTGATTTCCAAAGTTCTGAACTACGTGATTTTAATGGCATGTAGTTGCATGTTTTTTGTCTAATCAAGAATAATACGGACCATCAGTCACTCTGTATCTATTAATTAATAGCTAAACATGGCTACTAACATAACACAATATATTCAGGAAACTGGCTTTTTTGTGACGTTTGTGACACTACAGCTCCTTGTGCTGTGATTGTGTTGCAAATTTGCAATGTACAATGCCCCCGTTTCTCCCAACTTTTGCTAAACCGTCTGCGTCCTCTCTTTCTTTCTTTTTTTTTTGCCAACAGAGATTGGGCTGGGCTAGATTGGATTTGGAGTCCTCTTCTCATTGCTTGGGATCATTATGCTGTTTGACAAGAGATTCCTGGCAATGGGTAGTAATAATGATCCACGCTCTTGATTGATTCTGACTTCAGTCTAGCCTCCTGATTACTGATTAGCACTGTTATTTGTCATGTTGTCAGATCTACTTTGTTTCTGGTGTCTTACTGACCATTGGGCTAAAGCAAGCTATGTAATTCTCCACCAAGCTGGCCTAAGAATCACAAGGTCCTGATATTATCCCTGTAAAACCCAAGCTGTTTCAGTTTCATTTATATTTCTAGCTAACAAATGAGCCTCATAAACTGTGCAGGGTTCAATCTATTTCGGGTTTGGCTTTTTCCTGGTCCTCATTGGATGGGCCTGCCTTAGGCATGATGGTGGACTCTTGCTTCATCATGCTCTTCAGGTTGGTAGTTTCTTTCCTGTTCTTAACGTTACTCATATGTTGAAATATGGTGAGAAAGTTACTTTTCCTCATTGTTATAACAACTGCAAAACATATTCAGCCTGATCGGCTGTGGTACAGGCAGTGCTGTAGCTGCCGCACAAGGTACCGAAACTATTACAGCCAATCCAAAACAACTGCAGCCCAAACAACAGTAAGAATCACACTTGATAAATGCTTCACTAGGAACACTGCTCCTGTTATCCTATCATGTGCCCTAATTTTTTCCCCACTGTTGTTTTTGGGATCTTCCTTATTTTCATTGTCAATGCCGTCGTCAGCGTCTGGCAGGAGAGCAATGCGAAGGTGCTCGAGGCGCTCAAGGAGATTCAGTCAGAGCACGCAACCATCAAGCGTGATGGGCAGTGGTCGCATGGCCACCCTGCTTGCGACCTCGTCCCTGGGGACATCATTGAGCTCTTGTACAACTGTGATTTGCGTTGATAAGACCAGAACCAGATGTTTGTAGTGAAGCTTGTGGCAATTGTGAGGTGGCCTGATACACTTTGAAGATTTAAGGTTGATGGAACCACTTATGATCCAACTGATGGGCAGGTACATAATTGGCCAAGCTTGAGCATGGATGAAAATCTCCACATGATTGCAAAGATCGATGTGGTTTGGAATGGTGCAAGCATTGCCCACTCTAAGCATCAGTATGTTTCTACTGGGTCACTGCGTCCTTTTCCATTAATCAAGGCATTTCAGCTCCTGTATGTTTGCTCTTTGAATAATCTTTGGCGTGTAGGTGTGCCATGGACAATATTTGCTCTGGAGCAGCTTTGTTTTCCACTGAATTTGTGCTTAGGAAACAAATACAGCACTGGAAGATTGATAAATTGCGTAGGTCATTTGTCATTTGATAAATTGCATAGGGATTTTCACTTCGGCTGCTAAAAACCTGAAAAACGTCTGATTCAGAATCAAACATCACTGCAGACCTTAGAAGTTCAGTGTGTCAGTGACATTGATACATGTGTAGGCAACTAGCCACAAACTGATGATGTCTTCTTTTTTTTATTATTATGTCTTATGTCTTTAATAGCTAAAGGGAGGATGAAAATATTTACTTGAATATACACATTGATGATGAAACTCACTGCAATTTGTGTGTAGATGATCAAAAGGAGCTCATTCTTTCTCCTTGTATGTTTGGTGTTTTCCTTAGATGTTACTGGTGATGCTTAGCACACTAAAGAGAACTACTTACTTTCATTTTCAATTCTCCAGTGAGAGCATTACTTATTGATTTTTTGGATGGTACAGTTTGTTAATTGCTTGTGTTGCCATTTGTTTTGGAACTGGGTCTTGTGGTCTGACAAGAAAATGGATTTGATTATTTTAAAAATGTGTAAATTATATTTGAAACATGATAGTACTTTCATTCTAAAATACTATGGAACATTATTATTTTCCTCACATGTTTACTTTTGTAAATAAAGGTGGTTTGTCTCTTCTGAGCTAGAAAGTTGTTTTCATATGTAGCTTATTTCCTTATAATGCAATCAAAGTATTATGATGCTGTTTTAGATATTTTATTAAATGTGGAGATTTGGTATATGCTCTGTCTATAGCAATCTGAAATACCATTACTCATGGTAATAGCTTAAAGATTGAATGTGTGTAATAACTAACTGTTAATTGTTGTTTTGCAGATACATTTCTTATACTGATCTTTGTAGTGGCAGTAGCTCACCTGCGATCTTTATTTTGAACTATGTACTTGAATTATGTGAATTTTTTGTTTCAGTATCCTTGTTACTTAAAATTGATGCTCATCTTTAAGCTATTGGCTCAAAACAACATTTTGCTAAGATAAAGTAGATTTTAGTGTCTGGTGACAAAACGTCAATTTCTTGATGCTCTTCATGTTGAAATTTCTTCAGCTCAAAATGTAAAATTGATGCTTATCTCATTATGGTTTTCATGTAACAGTGATGATTGGCTAAATAAAATGTTACTGAAATTATATCGTTTTTCTGGAACAATGAATTATCACAGTATTATTTTTGGCACTCCAAAGCGTATAGTCGACGGCTGTCGATCTGTGTGCGAGTGTCTGTTGATCACGATTGCGTTTGTCACTCTGGCACTGCACACGTTGAGATGGCCAGGTATCGTTTTGTTCCTGTTGCAACGCATGGGCATGATCTTAGTGTAATATATAATTACAAAAAGTAAAGAGGGCAGAGTTTGGCTAACCTTAGCACGCAAGTCCTTTGAATCAGTGGCAGGAGAGCTATCGTTGCTGATAGTGTTCAGCCCTCCAGTATTTCTAGGCTTCTAGTCTATCTGAATGGGGAAAAACATACTGCGTAACATACTTAGACATTAACTAGTATGATATCTTCTGTTTCAGATGTATGATTCCCAAGCACCCAGCCAGACCGAAGGCCACCCAGACTATCAATCAACACACGGATATACATGGCTACGGCAGTACGAAGTTTCACACGTCCAGCACTTCACCAGTAAGCAGTAACAGATTGAAATTTGAAATAGGCCATCTACTAAATTTGTAGCCGCACAGGCTCACAATGGCTACAACTGTAACTCGAAACCTTAGTTCAGTACATTTGTAGAGGAAAAGAAGAAGAAAAATTACACATGATCTCTCAAGTAAACTTCAGCAAGAGATGACTTGAAGGCCTTCCTCAGTACCCCTACAGGCTGTGTCATGCACCTTTACCTTCCCTCGGCTTTGATCAGCTGAGAGAAGACCCGGCTCATAGACACATCGGAGAGGTCATGATCAGGCTCGTTTGACACTCCAGCTTCTGCCATTGTCACGCTGATGCTCTCAAGGGCGCCAACGTTCTGAACCTGTGATGGGAGTTCCACAATACGGTTCATGCTGTTCACATCCGAGACTGTGGAATCAGCATCCTGAAGCTGCAGAACGTACTCCAGGTTCCAGAGGACATCTCCCATTGATGGCCGCTCCACACCATAGTCTGCCAGGCACTTCTCCACTGTTTCGCCAAACTTTCTCAGAGAGTCTGGCCTGATAGTGCCTGAGATTCTCTGATCAATGATCTGATGCAACTCTCCTCTCTTCTGCCACTTCATTCCCCACTCGGCCAGGTTCACCATCTCCCTAGGAAGTGTAGGGTCAATCACTGGCCTTGCACAAAGAACCTCAAGCAAAACAACACCAAAAGAGTAGACATCTGACTTCTCAGTCAGCTGCTGCCTCCGGAAATATTCAGGATCAAGATACCCAAAGCTGCCCTTCACTGCAGTGCTGACATGAGTTTGATCAAGCTCAGGCCCAGTCTTTGATAGCCCAAAGTCAGCAACCTTCGCAAGGAGGTTCTCATCAAGCAAGATGTTTGCAGACTTGACATCACGATGGATAATGGCCTTTGCAGATCCAGTGTGAAGATAGTGCAACCCCCTTGCAGCTCCAATGCAAACCTCCAGCCTCTGCTTCCAATTGAGTGAGGGGTTATCGGAGCCATAGAGATGGCTCTTGAGAGTGCCTTTCTCCATATACTCATAGACCAAGATCATTTCGTTCCTTTCATCACAGTACCCAATCAGAGACACCAAATGGCGGTGGCGTAGACGTGAGAGGAGCTCAATCTCTGTACGGAACTCGTTGAGACCTTGCTGAGACTTTGGGTTTCCACGCTTCACTGCAACCTTGGTCTCATCCCTCATCACTCCCTTGTAGACCTTTCCAAAGCCTCCAACTCCAATGACCCAGTTCTCATCAAAATTGTTTGTTGCTTCTTGGAGGACATTGAAGGCAAAGCGGTATCCATAGCTTCCATTCAGCCCTGATGTGAGAGTAGTACCATAAGACGTTCTGCTTCCTGTGCTGAGAGAGGTGAGGCCATTGATAGAGAAAGGCATCCAAGTCTTTGAATGCTGCTTTTCCAGAGTCTTTTTCCTCCGGCAAAGAAGCACAAGAACAACAACAATTATAAACAATCCAACACCTCCTAGGGCTGCACCAATAATCACACCCCAATTTTTGTTTCCACTGCCAGACCCAACAGTGAAAGCAGAACCTCCGGTACTTATCTTCATAACCTCAAGCCCATTCAGAATCCCGTCAGGCAATACATTGCTCAAGGTCGATGGGCCAATGCTGATGCCAAGTTTGCTGGATGCATCATTTGATGAGAGAACCACATCTATATAGATAGGTGTCGCCAACTGACTATCAGACATTGTTGACAGATCAAGATTACTCTGCGCAGAAAAGCCTCCGATATATGCATTGAAGTAGAGCTGGTTAAGTGCCTTACTGACAATATCACAGAAGTGAAACCTTACCAAATAGATGAAGCCAGCATCCACATCAAACTGCCATGTCATGTTGAAAACAGCATTTGATGTATTCGCTGCTGCCAACTCTCTAGCTGTACCATAGACAACATCAGGGGCTGTCAGCTGAGTTGCTCCACTCTTCTTATAGTTGACATCCTTGCCATAAGAAACATTTTTGGTCACAGTTGGGTTCAACAAGTACTTTCCATCAGTCACCCAGGTCCTCGAGAGGGTATCATTGTCAGGAGTGACCTTCGGACCACCCATGTTAACCCGATACACTGTCTCCAGTGGCTGTGCAGACAAACCAGTGTACTGCTGGACAGGGTTGACCATTTGTGCATTATCAGCGATGAGATCATCCGGGACAGAGACCACCTCAATCGCGTTGACAAATGCAATTCCATTCGACGGCTTGAAGGAAATCACGAGCGTGTCGCGGGTGATATTCAGGGAGTACTCCTTGAACAAGGGTGCAGTCTTGTCTGGTTGCTGGAAGTCACTAAGCAGGAGAACATCTTGGGTGGACACAGTAAATTTGGCAAGTGAAAGATCATAGCTCTGGTAGGTGAAGGGGAAGAAGTAGAAGCGGACGAAATGCCGGCCCTGCTTCTGGATAGGGAAAGTGTAGGACGACGGCCCGGTGAAGATACGGGCAGTCTGGTACAGCGCCAAGTTATCAAAAGAGGCCACCCCATTTGCTGAGGTGCCCGCAAGTATATCCTGGGAGGTGGACACCTTCACCGGAGATGCACCATCCGCTGCGAAGGTCCTCCGGCCAACCATTGTGCTCTTGGAGGACCCACAGTCAACAAGGTAGCTGTCCGCAGGCGTGAATTGCGCTTTGCAGATGCAAATGGATGACAAGATGCATAGCACGATGAAGGTTGTTACAGCTTGCCGCTTCTTCCTCCCCAAAGTGACCATCATGATGTTGACCTGAGTAAAAAGTATGTTCAGATGGCATGCATGCAAAACTGTAATCTCATCTCGAGAAAAAGGGGAAACAAAACAATCGGTACAGCAGTGAGCTACTACTAGGCAAGAACAAGAACATGCTGATTTGCTCATCACTTGGGGGCATGGATCTTAAAATAAATTCGGGACATTAAATTCGAAATGAATCCCCCAAAACTTCTGGAAAGCGAACCGTATCGGCAGCTCGGCTCTCCGCACTTCCGCAGAAGGGGTGGAACCAGCAAAAGACATTTTTTTTGCCAAAAAAAAAATCGAAGTTTGTAGGGATAATACATGTGTATACTGGACTTGTAACTGGATCAGATCAGATCCGAACACAAAGAGCTTGGATTTGGGAGCTCGGTTTCGCACGGCAGGAACGGAAGAGAAGGGGTGGGCGTACCTGGGCGGGTGCTCGTCGCCGGCGAAGGTCCCGAAGATGGAGACCTGGGCACCTGGTGTAGGGCGGCGTCGGCCGCGCAGTCGTCGGCACCAGAGGCAGTCTGAGCGCACGCTTTTGGAACGGGAGAACCACCGAGAGAGAGAATGCCGGGGTGCGCGGAGGAGATCTCGGCTCGGATGCAGGCGGCGCAGGGATTAAGAGCTACCTCGACTATCTATAAGAGTCCGCATCAGCATCTGAAGAGAGAGAAACAAGGAGAGAGATTAAGAGCTAGCAACGCATCGAAAGGGAAACAGATTTGGATTTAATTGCTCACGGGCCACGGCCACGGCAAAAGAAATGACCCCAAGAACAACCCGAGCTCCCAGATGGAATCAACCGGCACAAGCAAGCTAGGTTCACTCACCACCAGCAGGAGAAGAAACGGATCCGAGCCCGCGCGGTTCTCTCCGGCCGTGTCAGTTGTCCAGCACCAGGATGGCGGGCGAGAGCAGGTGCACGCTCCCTGAGGCAAAAATGCGGAGGCGGGAGCAGTACGCACTGTCTTGATGTGTCTTGGCGCCGGCGATGAAGTCGCCGATGATGCGGCGATAGAAAAGGCGGTTTGTGGGGGAGAGGAGAGGAAAGAGATGATGGGGAGGGAGGAGAGAAGTGTGGGGACTGGGGAGAGAAAGCGCGAGCAAGCGAGCGAGCAGGAGTTTTGTACTGGATCATCGCGTTGCTTTGTTTTACCGTTATTTATTAGGCCCACCCCGCGTAATTAGGCTTTATTACACAAAATTAGGGTTTTATTTATATTTATTTTAATTAATTAATGTCCGAACTCCTAAAACCGATCATCATGTCCTTGGAAAACTTTGGGCTTCTCGTGTCAACTCGCCGCAGAGCCCGACAAACTAGACACTGGGTGCTGAATTAATTGAAAAATGAACTGAATTGAATTGTACTAAATTTTAGATTTATTTTCTCTTATAATTCAATTTTAGACTTATATTTTATAGATTACTAAGGTCCGCTTTGACAAGGATTTTATTATAGTTTTCCACCGACTTAATTAAAAACCTTACATAATTAGTACATACCATTATACTATGACGACTTCTGAAGCTAAAGTTAAAACAAAAATGGTTCTGAAGTTAAAATAGAAATAAAAATAGTGAAGCCAAAACCGTTTTCTAATCAGAAATTGAAGTTATGAAACGTGGCTTCTCTTCGCTTCACCATTTTTAAGAAACCTAAACCATGTCAAAGCGGCCTATAATAATGAATTAGGGCTATCATTTCGTGCAAACCCTGGGTAATGAATCATCACCCTGTTCGCTTGAACTTATTCAGAACCAATTTTCAGCTATGGAACAATGTTTTCCTCTCATAATATTTCAGTATAAGCATCAGCATAAGTCAAATTTCAGTATAAGCAAACAGGGTGCATATCTATTCCAATTTCTAGCTCCCAAGAAGTGATTGAAGTCTTTGGTTTCTTCCAAGGAAAAAAACTTCTTTTGTAAGGAAAATAGGGTATGTTGTTGAATAAAGTTAAAATTTGCACTTCTCTCAAAAAATTCGGTTCATGCGGCTACGTACGCTGCCCTATCCACAGACCCATCCAACTAGCAATATGTGTGCTGTACACGTCTCGCTGTGTTTCTTTCCCTTTTCATATTTTAGATTTTAGAAGAATGGCCGGCCAGAGTTATTTGTAGTATTTTATCTTCTCAGAGCTTGTAGTATTTTTTATTTCATTTACACGAAAAAATATGTGATTGGTGGACACGGAAGTGTGGACATCCTGGAAAGGCCTCCTTGACAACCGAGCCTGTTCGAGAGGCCGTATCGTATCGTGGATTATTTACTGCTGGCTGGTTTAGTATGAGAGAAAAAACACTGTTCTCGACTGAAAATTTACGATCGTTTACGGGCTACTTATTCAAACGTGCCTTTTGTCAACGCCGAAACTCAAATTCTCAAATTGTAAAATATACACTGACAACTGAATAAAAATGAATGAAGAAATTAATCAATGTCCATTTGTCTTTTTTCCTGCATTTTTTATTGTGGTTGTTGTTTTAAATATCAGTCGGTACGGCCGTTTTCGTTAGTTGGAATAATGGAACATGGGCTTCAATAGTTTGATCCCTGTCTTGTATAGATGAGGTGTCAAGTACAACATTTTTTTTATTTCTTGGCAATCAGTGATACTTCTGGAGCCATTTGCGCCGTGATGAGAGCTCAATTACACGGCTTCCCAAGCCCATTATGGCTGTGGCCAGCTAAATTAACCGTGTATAAGTACAAGGTATAATTATAATATAAAAAGCATGATCTCCCAAAAAAAAACTTTAGTAGTTGAAGGTTCATGTTTCAACACATGCATGTGGATTTAGTGACTTCCATGTTCTCTTGGATGTGAATGTTAACAACAACTGAAGATGTTGTCCAAAAAAAAAACTGAAGCAACTTGTTTGCCACAAGTCGGTAGATATCTTGTCACGTGAGGTGATATAATAATTCTAAAGAGAAGAAAAAAAGCCATGCCATGTCAGACAAGTGTAGATGTTATTCATGAGATAGATTTCTTTTATTTACATGGCGACAAAGAATTTTACAAGGAAATATATGAACACCGTTCCTGTGAGGTGCTTCACTGCCAAAATTTTCTACGCTAATCTCTTACTACTTGTGAAAAGTGATTTTTTTTTTTTGGTGAGAAATTTTGCCTAGTTGATACAGTTCGGTGGAGGACAGTTGAGCAATTAGTAGGATGAGGAAGAAAAACAAATTGGAAAACCTCCGCCCAGGAAAATGAGGGCACATGGCACAGTGGTTGTGGTCCTAGCTATCTCTCTCCATCATTGATGTCTGATTTTTGTGGGGGAGAACATGCATGTTAGCCTTGACCAAATCCTTAAAATCGCCCTGATTTGATGTCATCTATCTATATCGTGAAATAATAACCAGCCACCCAGCCACGCAGGACAAGACACAAGGGTTATCAATGCCTTTTTATATAAAAAGTGCTGACTAGGGTCTGTTTGATTAGGTGAGGCTAGTATAGGCTAAAAATTAGCTTAAATTAATTATGGTTAGCTAGCTAGTTGGTTAATAACTTATCGAAACTTGGCTAAACATATTATTCTATCTATTAGTCCTTCTGTTTGAATGGACTCAGGCTAATTTTAACTATTTTTTATGTAACTAGCTAACAATTAGACCTTGATATCTAAACATGTCCTTAAATGTTCATATAACACGTGGCATCCTATCCTTATGGATATATCTCTCCAAGAGACTTGCCCTTCAAAACAAATATTCAGGACACTACTAAAAACGTGAATAATTCTAATAGTGGCAATTTTTTTATTGGTTATTAAGAAAGCCCACAAGATAATCATAACTGAACTAACCGTTTTAGAAAAAAAAAACACATGGAATACAAGTAACTAAAGGGATAATTTAGAGTTATCTTGTGTGTGGAATGCTAACATGGAAATTAATTATCAGGCCAATATATAGATAATTTAGAGGAAAATTTGAAATAGTCTTTTTGTGTTTTTTTCTATCTATGGTCAAGATAACTCACTGGAATCCATGAGCATAAAACAGAAACTGAACAAAAAAATTGATGGGCCACACACAAGTGCCAAAATGATGGACGAAAACCTCAGCCCATACATTTTCGTGGCAATACAGGTAAATGATGACAAAAAAAACCCTCCCTTACCCTTGATCCTCTTGCCGCCTCATAAACAGACGAACATGAGCTCCCTTCCATCTCTCCCCTTCCACTATGTTGCCTCACCCCTTCTCGAACAGTCGCCACATAGCCTCACCCATCCTAACACTCGAATGAAGGCACCGTGTCGGTGTTTCGAGTAAGCACCAGCTAGTAATTTTGTATATTGTGCGTCTGACCCGGATGGTGTGCTAGGAGGACACGAGGATTATACTGGTGAAAGGTCCTAATGGCTAGAGGGGGGTGAATAGCCTAATAAAATTTCTACAACAACACTTAACAGAAGGATTAGACAATTATGAGGCGAAGCGAGTTATGCGCTAGCCTACCAAAATGCAAGCCACCTACCACAATTCTAGTTTTGATGAAGTATATCCACACAATAGCTATATCACTACACTAAGTTAGTGTGCTCTCAAAAGCTAACTAAAGAGCCACACTAACCAAACTAACAAGCTCTCACAACTAGTTACACTAAAGAGCTTGACAACTAGTTTGCGGTAATGTAATGAGTAGGCAAGAAGGTTATACCGCCGTGTAGATGTATGAACCAATCAATCACAAGTGTGGATAACAATGAAGACCAATCACCTCGGAATCAATGATGAACACAATGATTTTTTACCGAGGTTCACTTGCTTGCCGGTAAGCTAGTCCTCGTTGTGGCGATTCACTCACTTGGAGGTTCACGCGCTATTTGGCTTCACACGCCAAACCCTAAATAGGGTGCCGCACAACCAACAGAAGATGAGGATCACACAAGCCACGAGCAATCCACTAGAGTACCTTTTGGCGCTCCGTTGGGGAAAGGTCAAGAACCCCTCACAATCACCACGATCGGAGCCGGAGACAATCACCACCCTCCGCTCAACGATCCTCGCTGCTCCAAGCCGTCTAGGTGGCGGCAACCACCAAGAGTAACAAGCGAAATCCGCAGCGAAACACGAACACCAAGTGCCTCTAGATGCAATCACTCAAGCAATGCACTTGGATCACTCCCAATCTCACTATGATGATGAATCAATGATAAAGATGAGTGGGAGGGCTTTGGCTAAGCTCACAAGGTTGTTATGTCAATGCAAATGGCCAAGAGAGTGAGCTTGAGCCGGCCATGGGGCTTAAATAGAAGCCCCCACGAAATAGAGTCGTTGTACCCCTTCACTGGGCACTGATCGGGGTGACCGGACGCTCCGGTCCTACTGACCGGACGCTGCTCCTCAGCGTCCGGTCGCCCGATGGCGGCCACGTGTCTCCTGCGTTCAATAGTGAACGTCAGATTTCAACGGTCATCTGTTGACCGGACGCGTCAGTTAGAAAGTGACCGGACGCTGGACTTCAGTGTCTGGTCGTTTCCAGTAAGGTTCCAAACGTGATTTTTCCAGACCAGACACGTCCGGTCATGCTTGACCAGACACAGCCAGCGTCCGGTCACACAATGTCTCCTCTGTACGCCCTACGTCAGTGTACGTCAGCACTGACCGAACGCATCCTGTGAGCGTTCGGTCGCTGAGCGACCCAGCGTCCGGTCATGAGACCGAAACGCACGCCCTCTACTGCCACTGACCGGACGCTCCGGTCCAACCAAGGCCAGCGTCCGGTCACTCACAGTGACCTCCGTCTTTTCTGTCTAGGGCGCCGGTGGAGTTTCTTACCCTTGCACCTAAACTTCACCACCCTTGATCAAATGTGCCAACCACCAAGTGTATCACCTTGTGCACATGTGTTAGTATATTTTCACAAACATTTTCAAGGGTGTTAGCACTACACTAGATCCTAAATGCATATGCAATGAGTTAGAGCATCTAGTGGCACTTTGATAACCGTATTCCGATACGAGTTTCACCCCTCTTAATAGTACGGCTATCGATCCTAAATGTGATCACACTCACTAAGTGTCTTAATCACCAAAACAAAATGGCTCCTACAATTTATACCTTTGCCTTGAGCTTTTTGTTTTTCTCTTTCTTCTTTTCCAAGTCAAAGCACTTGATCATCACCATGCTATCATCTTTATCATGATATGATCTTCATTTGCTTCACCACTTGGAGTGTGCTACCTATCTCATGATCACTTGATAAACTAGGTTAGCACTTAGGGTTTCATCAATTCACCAAAACCAAACTAGAGCTTTCAACTGGTTCGGGCTGAATATCCCTACGTCCAAATTTCGAGCTGCTCGTGTTAATAGCACTGAGTTTGTAGTAGGGGGTTACAAACTGGCGAAAGAGGGAGGTAGCTCCTAAGTCTCTGAGGTTCGGTATGTTTGTTCGATGAATCGATGCAATGCGATGTGCGATGACCCGATCCCCCCTAGTCGGACGCCCTGCTTTTCCTTTTTATAGGCAAAGGGAAAGCAGGGGTTACAACCGAAGGGAAAAGGAAAAAAGAAAGAGAAATAAGGCTCCCGGAGATGTGCCGTCCTCCTCTTCGCGTGGGTCCCGCTGACCCTGTAGATCGTGGTGGTAGCGGCATCGTACCGGGGTCCTGTTGGCTGCTACAGCTTACATGCGAGCATCGGGCGCCATTCTTGCCTTTCGTCCCATCCAAGAGGATAGAATGGTCAGAGGGCTCCCTGACAGAAGCCATGCGGGGGTCTAGCGGTATAGTGCCAGTCAACTGACGCCGGTTGACTGACGTTGGATGGTGGTCAGGCAGGGAGTTGGCAGCATAGTGATCACACGTCCGTCACTGTGGGCGATGCGAGTTCCCTAGAATGACATGTCGTGGGGATGGGTCATGTTGAGAGGTGACCGCTCCCTGCACGGTGCTAGAAGTTTGACCTTGGGTCACACCTTCTGGACCGTAGTGGTTATCGTGAGCTTCCATAAGGATCCTCGCCCGAGGGATCGGGTGAGGCGAAGCCATCCCCCAGACATCGGGCGAGGCGGAGCCAGCCCTCAGATGTCGGGCGAGGCGGAGCCAGCCCCCAGACGTCGGTTGATGCGGAGCCAGCCCCTAGATGTCGGGCGAGGCGGAGCCGACCCTCGGGGGTCGGGCAAGGCGAAACCTGCGGCCTCGGTGGCTGGATGAGGCGAAGCCCAGCAAGAGGTGTAGTCGTGCTCATGATCACTTAGATGAATCAATGTTGATGGTTATTAACTCCTCCTCTTCGGGTACCCTTAGTATTGGACCCCGACAGTAGCCCCCGAGCCCTCAGGCGATTCGAGTAGAATCATCTAGAGGATTTTTTGACTTCTCAGTGGGTGCGCGCGAGCGCACTCGGTGGGTGTAGCCCCCAAGCCTGCGGAGGAGTAGAATACTCCTTCGAAGGTTTTTTCGAAAAGGAGGATTCTGAGGGCCCTGGCCTTCTCTTGTCACCCATGACGCGTCCTGTGGATGGCGATTCCTTCTTGCCGAGGTCGAACCCTTCGTGGGTGTGGCCAAGAGATCTGATGGTTTGTTCGCTGGATAGTTCGATTGGGGTCCTGGCATCCCGTTCATAGGGATCCTGCTAGGGTAGCCTGGCTGAGACTCGATCGAGGGCCGAGATGCCCATGGCACTCGTGCGCCTGAGTATTGGCCACTTGCGGGCCCATCCCTTATCATTAGGATGCCTAGGACGGCTGTCGGACCCGTTGATGGCCAGCCATCGAACTCCTAGGCCCAGATGGGTCGTAGAGGCGTTTTTTGATCCATATTCCTTTTACTCGTAACGAGTCCTAGTCTGTCTGAGGAGGTGAAACGTCCGGTGAGTCCTTCGAGGGAAAGTATAGGGATTACGTGCGCATATCCCACGGCGTGATGTTATGGCAGGTCGTGGCAGGCATGGAGATCTAGGCAGACGGTTGGTTTCCCAGCATCCATCGCCCCTATAAAACCAAATGGTTCGCCCCCAAGGTTTCATACCTTGTCTCCTTGCCTTCGCATCTGCAACCTCCGCCGCCAATAGCCTAGTTTTTCCTGCCTTTGCATCCCTGCCATCGTCGAGCTCGCATCCACCACCCCTATCTCCCAATAGATCCGTAGTGCCACTCTAACATCTCCTTCTAGCGCATGGAGGGCCTTGTCCGTCGCGGTCTTCTCTACACGCAGACCACGGCCGAGGAGTGGCTGCTGCCCTATGAGGAGGATGTGCTGTTGCCACCCGACGGCTACGTCGTGTCGTTCGCGCACTTCCATGTGCGCGGGTTCGCTACCCTAGCTCACGGATTTCTTCGAGGGCTGTTGTACTATTACAAGCTCGAGTTGTAGCACCTCAATCCCAACGGAATCCAACACATGGCGACGTTCGTCGCCCTGTGTGAAGGATTCCTAGGATCAGTCCCCACTTTGATCTATGGTGTCACTTCTTCACCGTCACCCTCTAGAAGAAGAGGGAGAAGAAGCAAGAGCTGAACACGCCGATGGGATGCGCCGGCATCCACCTCTGGAACAACCGGGTCGACGAGTACCCACCGATGCGGCTGTCGACCTCCAACAAGGGGTGCCATTCGCATTGGTTCTATCTTAAGAACGACGCCGCCGCCCCCTACCGGAGTTCACCGAGCACCTAATCGAAGAGGCCACAGACTCATGGAAGTGGGGTGTTTTGGAGAAGGACAAGAAGAAGATCCAGGACCACCTTGCCGTCATCCGTATCCTAAAGGAGAGGGGCCTAAAGGGATCAGGCATCATTGGGCCCTACCATGCGAGGAGGGTGGCACCACTGATGAGGCACACGCTTCCGCTGTATGCGATGGCGCCCAAGGCGTCATTCGACGGGACGACGCTCACCGAGGGAGCGCTCTCCCCCTCCGAAGTCGCACAGCGCATCAAGGAGGCGATGGAGCCTTCGCTGGACGACGCGGGTGCTCCCCTTGATTTCATGTACCCAGTGCGGGGGCATCCTCCGATGCGGTCGGAACTGGGCTACATTGTCTTTGTAAGCTTCCCTTCCTCACGCCTTCTCTTCAATCGATCTCCTGACCCCTTGCCACTAACATTGAGATGGGGGGACCAGCCGAGGAACTTCATCCTCATGGATCACTAGGCTCCATTGCTGAGGGATCCATCCATGAGGGAGGCGAATCGTGCTGAGGCCGAGCGGCTGAGGAAGGCGAAGGAGGAGAAGAGGAAGAAGATGCAGCAGAAACTGCGGGTGTGGGAGCGAGGGGAGGACACCGACAGTGACGACAACAATGACAAGGTAGTCGATGACTTCGAGTGTGATGACCTGGAGAGCAAGGATGTGTTGACATGTATCCACTCGTCTTTGCAGGAGTTGGGGCCCTTCCCGTTCCATGGAAGGGAGGGTGCGTCCATGAGGCCAGCAGAGACGGGCCAGACCGTCGGCCTACCCTCGAAGCCAACAAGGGCGGTGGATCTACCGCCGTGCCCAAGGTGCCAGCGGAGGAGGGTGGCTTCGTCGGCGCCCTCATCCCGCTTTGCCTTGCCCTTGAGGGCATGTCGGCCAAAGGCCTGAGGTCCCGTCAAGTCGGGGCTCGGGCTTCTGTCCTCACCGCTGTCGTAGCGTCTGCCACGACATGGATGGTAACCGTGGCTGGCCCCTCCTTTGTGTCGCCGCAGGCACACCTACGGGCGTCGAGGGTGTCGCGGGCATCGCGGTGGAGGCCGAGACGCTCACGCACCGGAACCGTGGCGCGTGGCCCACCGCCCTGTTGGGCCTGATGGACCAGTATGTCCTCATCGGGTTGTTCTGAGGGTGCTTCACGTCGGTGAGTGTCGGGGGTGTCACGCGCGTCGCAGCGGAGCTCGAGACGCGCGTGCACCGAACTCGCGGTGTGCGGCCTTCTGTAGTCGAGGCTGAGGGGTTGGTTGCTTTCGAGGGTGCGGACCTCCGTTGTAGGTAGCTGTAGCTCCTCGAGCGCCTCGGCGATCGCGTCGAGGCCAATGAAGAGGGGGGTTGTGTGGCAGCAGAAAGCCACGCCAACTCTCCCTCCATTGTGATGACGAAGTCTAGGTTCCCGAGGCGCACGCGTGCGCCCAAAACCCAGCTGACGTTGCGATTAGCCATCCGAGGCCTGGTGTTGATGTCAAAACGCGCAAAAGATCCCCTACCTGGCGCGCCAACTGTCGGTATTTCGAGTAGGCACCGGCTAGTAAATTTGTATATTACGCGTCTGACCTGGATGGTGTGCTAGGAGGACACAAGGATTATACTGGTTCGGGCCCAATGTCCCTACGTCCAGTTTTGAGCTGCTCGTGTTAATAGCACTGAGTTTGTAGTAGGGGGTTACAAACTGGCGAGAGAGGGAGGTAGCTCCCAAGTCTCTGAGGTTCGGTATGTTTGTTCGATGAATCGATGCAATGCGATGTGCGATGAACCGATCCCCCTAGTCGGACGCCCTGCTTTCTCTTTTATAGGCCAAGTGAAAACAGGGGTTACACCCAAAGGGAAAAGGGAAAAAGAAAGACAAATAAGGCTCCTGAAGATGTGTCGTCCTCGTCTTCGCATGGGTCCCACTGACCCTGTAGATCATGGTGGTAGCGTCGTCGTACCAAGGTCCTGTTGGCCGCTGCAGCTTACGTGCGAGCGTCGCGTGCCATTCTTGTCTTCCATCCCATCCGAGAGGACGGAATGGTCAGAGGGCTCCCTGACAGAAGCCATGCGGGGGGCTAGGGGTACAGTGCCAGTCAACTGACGCCGGTTGACTGACGTTGGATGGTGGTCAGGCAGGGAATTGGCAGCATAGTGACCACGCGTCCGTCACTGTGGGCGATGCGAGTTCCCTGGAATGACATGTCGCGAGGAAGGGTCATGTTGAGAGGTGACCGCTCCGTGCACGGTGCCAGAAGTTTGACCTTGGGTCACACCTTCTGGACCGTAGTGGTTGTCGTGAGCTTCCATAAGGATCCTCGCCCAAGGGATCGGGCCAGGTGGAGCCATCCCCCAGACGTCGGGCGAGGCGGAGCTAGCCCTCAGACGTCAGGCGAGGCGGAGCCTGCCCCCAGACGTCGGGCGAGGCGGAGCCAGCCACCAGACGTCGGGCGAGGCGGAGCCATCCCCCAGACGTCAGGCGAGGTGGAGCCAGCCCTTAGACGTCGGGCTAGGCGGAGCCAGCCCTCGGGGGTCAGCCGAGACGGAGCCGACCCTCGGGGGTCGGGCGAGGCGGAACCTGCGGCCTCGGTGGCTGGATGAGGCGGAGCCCAGCAAGAGATGTAGTCGCGCTCCTGATCGCTTGGATGAATCAATGTTGATGGTTATTAGCTCCCCCTCTTCGGGTACCCTTAGTATTGGACCCCGACACACCGCGCGGCCTCACTCTTTCCCAACCGATAAATGAAATGATATTTGTTTCGGAGATAGTAACACCAATAGGAAAATGTCTTAATTTGTACTAGTTCCGCGGTGACAGGAAAAAGACATACCAACAAAGAAAACACAATATGTTTTGATTATACAAATCCTAACATGAAATTCTTCATTTTGTTTTGACGGTATCAAATAATTAGAATTGCCTTTTTCTTACATACGGAGCCTTTTTTATTAGTTTCTGACTACAGAGGTAGATTTCTAGACCGGTCGGACTTATATTTTCTTGTCAGTTATATACCGATTGGGAAATAGTTTCGAACGATGGACTGTCTTTCAATTTTCAATGTCTATAGAATTTGCACCATTAGGGACATTCCTGTTTATAGTAGCGAGGAGCTAGTCGAAATATCTTAGGTTAATGAAGTCGCCACAAACATATAGCTGCATCTCATTGTTGATGGGCATCGCCTATCACACTAAAAAGGATGTTTATTAGCATAAACGTGTGATCAACCATGTTGAGTGGGAAACTCCAACTGAAATGGCACGGGCATGTTTTACCACAAGGAGAAGCCTTGCTTCTAGTTTCTAGTGGTCATGTGATAATTTGATAGGCGTGGTTATGGACACGTGGATTTAAGAATGTGCTAGCTTTTATATGCGCGTGCATCATGCTATTCATTCCCAAGACAGAAATGTTGAATATTTGTGTAGCATGTAATCACCCATACGATAACAACAAATTGAGGCTAACTCAGCTAGTTATGTTGTAGGGGAATATGTTTATTAAAATGTAAGTTATCGACTTAGTATTTGATTTATTTTCGAATTTAAATAGAGCTATTTTTCAATGCCTCATTGGTAGACAAGTATCTACGTCTTTTCTCTACTAATATTTCAGGGGGGGCGGGGGGATCACCCACGTGACATTTTACAATTTCATGCATAATTGTAACCGTGATTTGGTGCTTTAGAGCATCTCCAAGAGTTTCCTAAACCTCTCCCTAATCCTTGGTTTTTAGAAAGATGTGAAAAAATCCCTCTCCAACAACTTCTAATACAATCTCCTAATATTTTAGGAGTCGAGAAAAATCCCCTCATCCGCGTAACTTTACGCGCCGTAGACTCGCGCGTATCCTCCGTGGCGCAAAGGTCGCGACGTTTTCTTCCTTCCCGCGCCCTTCCTTTGCCGTGGTTTCCGTCGTCGCGCCATTGTTCTTCGTCGAGGGCAGAGGATCTTCGCCGCCTCCGACCAAGGAAGAGGTAAAAACTCCATCGATCTACTGCTCTGTTCTGGTATTTTGCCGTTCGTTGGTCTTATCCACGCCGCCGCCTCCGGGATTGGCCGCCGCCACCGCCGCCGCCGGGATTTGCCGCGTGCTGTCTCTCTGTGCGATGCCCTTGCCACGTGCTGTGTCTCTGTGCCACGCCCTGGCCGCCTGCCTCTCTGCCAGCCCCTGTGTTCTGTGAATTTGGTTTGCGGCTAGCTTGTCTTGGTGGCCGGCAGGCAGCAGTTTTTTTTTTTTTTGCATTGGACTACTTGCCTGCATGGTACTATGGTACTGCTTGCCTGCATGGTACTGTGCTCTGCTGATGGGACTGAACTGCTACTGGCCGGCTGCTTATGCGTATGTCTGCAGCTGATGGTTCCTACCCTGTGTTGCTGCTCTGCTGATGGCTAGCTGCTGCTACTAGATGGCCGGCTGGGAGCTAGCAAGTTCCGGCGGCGCCAAGAGGTAGCGGCGTGAGAAAGGGGTCAGCGTGCCCCTGTGCACTCCCACGATAAAAAAAACTATTTATTAGAAACTCTTGGTGATAGTTTTTTTTTCCTTCCAATATCTTTTTAGAAGTTATAAAACTATAAGATTTTAGATGAAAAAATAAGAAATTCTTGGAGATGCTCTTAGTACGGCGGCGGAAAAAATGTGTTCGGCTAGTGAGAGAAAAAAAAAGGTAGGATGTCTTTCTTTTTTCACGTCATTGTCGTTATACACATGCTGCTTTTTATGCAGATAAGACGGTCTTCAACAACCACGACTCAAAATACAAGACTTATTTGTCCTTTGGGTAGCGTTACAGATAAAGGGTTCAATACCTATTTTTGGTCTTCTCCAACAACAAGACTCAAAAGACAACTCTTTCTGCAAATGGGTCTCTAGGAGATAAAATACTCAGACTTGGGTTATGCCTCTCTTGGCACCTAAAATGAGTCTTTCATATAGATACTCTATTGAAGACTATAGGTATTATATTAGAGATCTATTTTAGGTTTAAGTTCTGTAATAGGTCAGGGTCTAGGGTGAGTGACCCGACCCATGCATCAGCCTAGAGCATGGGGCAGTCATTAGCCAACCAGGTTTGGCATACGGAGTACGTAGCTGATAGATTCGGTTGCGTCTTGTGTGTGTTATCGGTCCGACACGGATTGAAAGAGCCCTGTCATTTTCACTTGTTGGATAATTACGGCCTTTGCTAGGCTGATGTGATTGATACTTACCATACTAGACATGTTGCTAAATCTTTGCAGACAGCCGGAAAAACAGTGGACATGCTTAATTAGTTCAAGCAATGAAATTGGGTAATCTCTATATGTACATCGTACTACTACTACTACTTCGGTATTTTACCCCCTCACACTCGAATTATGGATTGTCTTTAGTACTCCTCCCTCCATCAAGAAAGTATGTAATTCTAGCACGACATATTTAGTATCTTAAGTTTGTCCAATTATAGGTAAAAATATTAATATTTATAATATCAAATAAAAATCATTAAATTAATTACGAAATATATTTTTATAACAAATTGCTTTAGAGCCATAAATATAAATAGCATTTATTGTAAACCTGGTCAAACGTAAGCCACTCTAACCGACACATAACTAATAGTTGCATTCTTTATTGGACGGAAGGAGTATTTGACTAGCAATTTTGGACTCTGTAGTAATATCCTTCCATTATGTTTTGTACTAATACATGACATCGCCGTCAGGAGAGGAGACAAGAGAGGGGAGAATTAAGAATGCAATAGATTTTTCTCTGCTATCTGTGTGTGTGATTCTGGATTATATGGAACAGAGGGAGGTGACAGGAGTGCAACAGGACAATGACAAAGGTGGGTTACGACGGCACGCCAGAGCACCGCACCGCATAGCACAGCTGGAGAGCAGGGCATGCAGCTTGGCAGGCAGGAGGAGAATTGGAGGCGCGCGGCTGCGCTGGGCTGGGCGCCAACAAGAACCAGCTGGATGGAGAGCACAGCAAAGCCAGCGGCGGTGGAAGGAGCAGTAGCTGCAATTTGCAAAGCACATCGCTGGTCTCCTGGTTCATCCTAGTCCACGCCACAGAAGAAAAAAAAACGGACAGGAGAAGAAAACCAAACCTACTCCATGTGCAAAACGCAAAAGACAACCCAAACGCGGCTTCCAGATGACTGGAAACAGGTGTTTCCATTTTCTTTTTAGGGAGTAACATGCATGAAACTCGGTTGACGACAAGTAGCAAATCTCTAGGGAGGCTCAGCTATCCAAAGGAACCACCTTCATTCTGCCGATGGTCAAAGGCTGAATTTGGCTGGCCGGTGACGGTGAGGACACCAATCTGAACGTGCCATAACCTCATCGACCGGGGAGCACGTATCTCGGAGGAAACCGTGCGGCGGTTCCAAGTCGTCGTGCCGGACTGCAGGAAGAAGCCAGTGATCGATGACTGCTAGTCTAGGAATGTGAAAGGCAGACAGCATGCATATCCACAGGGCAAGGGCGGCAGGCATGACCTGACCGGGTGGTGGCTGCTACGCCTACGAGCGTCCACCAGCCAAGGGTGGTTACACCGTAAATTATCTCCTAAAACATATCATGAGCATCATACTTAAGTGATATTGCATGTGGTGTGATGAATAGGTAAAGCATTGTAACTTAAATGAGTCGTAAAGATGTAAAACGAAAAGTTAATTCGCGATTTATAAAGTTAGCAAATAGGGATGTTAACTAATTTTTATTGAACAAAAATGCTATAGAACATGTATGTGACACTTAAATAAAGTTTGAAGTGCAAACTTTGTAGATGACAGTGAAATACTTGCGGTCAAAAAATGATATTACTAGCTAATATTTCCACTAGTTTAGAAATCGCAAATTAAAAACAAATCCAGCTCAAAAACCTAGAAATTTTCAAGTCTGCCAACAACTAGACATTGCTATGTTTAGCAATTTATTATGAGAGATTGGGTTAAGTAGTAGGGTAGTATTATGGCTTGTTTTAGTAGCCTAATATACCCTCTAAGGTACAACAAAAGCGGTTTGGGGATTGGATCAACGGTTTAGACGTCTCGAACGCTTTAAAATCCGTGCATAACATGAACTCAGGCCGTCTTCTCATGTTGGACGCGGTCACCAGGCCGTCCAGCCCCGATGTCGCGGTGTCGGTGCGCTGGGCGCGCGCGCACGTGGCCACGCTGGCCGGTTGTTGCTACCGCAGCCTGGCCGAGGTGGGCACGACGCTAGCCTCCATCCGCGAGCCACGGCGCCCGCCGTTCACCTGCTGGCCGTCCTGCCGTCGTGTCACGCTGCTGCCGCGGCCATCGCGTCGTCGCTGCTGTGCGCACCGCCCTCCTCGGGTCCCGCTGCCTCGTCGTCGTCCCGCTCGTGGTGCTGCAGCAGCACATGGTTGAGCCTATAACCGCAGCAACGCGCACATTCTACCCTGGTGCCGCGTTGTCCAGTAGTGCCGCTGTGACACCCACATGCGTGTGTGTCCTCGGTAGCGACCAGCCGCTCCCCGAGGCGACGCAGAGTTTCCATGCGTTGCTGGCCTCGCTCTGCGCCACATGTGCAGCCGGTTACCATCTCGCCCTTGTCATCTTCCATTAAATGGAAACCGTCGGCGCCGAGCCGTCATCGCCATTAAAGGCGGGCAGACGAGGCTACGTCGTGTCGAAGCTGATCCTGCAGCGCCCGATCGATCTCTGTACAATTACTTATGCCAGATGTGAATTAAGGAACCTAGCTACGCGCCAAGTCCACGTACGGTCCTAACCGAGCCCTATCAAGCTAAGATTTTGGAGTTTTCCCTCCGTAGTGCCATTAAGGCCGGGCTCGGCCGTGGACGAGGGCACTCACCCACCGCACCACTCCACGCCATTCCACCTGCATCATGAGCTTCGCCTCCACCTCTACTTCACCCTAAGCACCTCGCTTGCACCTCTACCGCCTCGCCGTAGCTGCTAACGCGATTGCGCCGTTGTAAGGAAAATGGACCCTAGGCCCATTTACTTTGGATTTTGGTGTTTAATGACCAACACAACTAAATTGGACTAATGAATTTGTGTCGACGAAATATGGTCGGCAGTCCACCGAGGGGGGTGCCCGTGGTGGTAGATTATCGGTAGGATGCGTGTGATCTGGAACCAGATGGTGACACAAGGCGCAGAGACAGCGATTTAGACAGGTTCGGGCCGTCTGGTCGACGTAATACCCTACGTCCTGTGTCTTTAGTGTATTGTATTGAGATGTATACAGATTAACCTCCTTGGGTCTGTCCTCTAGGGGACCCTTGCCCCTCCTTATATACTCCGAAGGGACAAGGTTACAAGTAAAGTATCATATTTGGTACTATTACAATGTCTTGCGGTGCACGCCAAGCAGCGCCGGGCACGCCTTGATCTCACGGGCCGGGCCACCTCGGATGGTGCGGTCCATGTACCATCTTGTGGTACCCGGGGGTATATCCCCCACAATTTGCAAGTGTTTGTTTTGTAGTCCAATAGGGTGCAAGACGTGACTTGGACGAAGGCGAAGTGATGATCCGATGATCAACACCATAATCAAGACCTTAGAAGCACAAGAGAAGACCTTAGAAGCACAAGAGAAGACCCAATATATCAAGCAAAGTCCAAGCACGAAGATATGAACCAAGCCGTACGCAAGATCGTGAAGAAACAAGCTCGCAGAGGCGACCAGACACGTCGATGAAGAGGCTCAGCAAACTGGCGTCAGCAGCAGCGACCGGACGCTGGACCGGACACTGACGGCAGATCGACCGAACGTAGGACAGCAGAGTCCGATCGAGTACAGAGAGGTTCCAGAGCGGCGAACTTGCGACCGGATGCGTCCGGTGGCAAGTGACCGGACACTAGCAGCGTCCGATTAGTTGTTCGCGGCTCCAACGGCCGAGACGACCGGACATGTCAGGTCAGGACGACTTCAGCGTCCGGTTAGTAGCAGAAAAGCGGGATTTCGTCCCCAACGGCTACTTTCTCAGTGGGGCTTATAAATACAACCCCCAACCGGCCATTTGAGGTGTGTGGAGCTGAGGAAACATACCAAGGATGCTTGTACACCATTTTAGTGATCTCCACTTGCATAGTGCTTAGTGTTTTATTAGGTGACTAGCGTAGGTGCTTTGCGAAGTGCTTAGGTTGATTAGACCACCGCTTATGCGATTGCTCTAGGTTTAGACATAGTGTTTAGTGAGGTTTGCATACCTCTTACCACTCGGTGCTTGCGCGCACTATTGTTGTACATCAGAGGGGCGTGTAGTCTTGTGAGATCACACCAACCGCATTTGTAGTGTGGCCGCCACCGCGTACCTGAGGGAACAAGGCCCACGACGTTTCGGCCGAAAGCTTGATAGTGAAGACGGCGGGGAGCATCCGGGAGAGGCTCACTGGAAGGCACGTCAGAGACCCACTTGCGCGTGGGGAAGGCCCGAGGCTATCCACGGAGTTACCCGACCGGGAGCTTGGCCCTTGCGAGGGATTCCTTGCGAGGGGCTCCAACGAGGACTAGGGGGAAGCTTGCGTGCTTCTCGATACCTCGGTTAAAATACCGAAGTCGTCGACGGGAGTTTGCATATCTCTACCTTGCTCTTTAGCTTCCGCATTTACATTGATTGTATTACTCCTTTTGCGGTAGAGATAGCAACACATTAGCAATACCGTAGTTGCACATTTAGATAGTTTATCTTTGCATAGGTTTTGCTAAGGTTAGAAAAAGAGACCATAGTTTAGAGTTAGAATTTTAAGTTGCCTAATTCACCCCCCCCCCTCTTAGGCGTCACGGTCCCCTTCAATTGGTATCAGAGACGGTTGGCTCAATTTGAACCTTTGGCTTAACTGCCCTTGAGCCGACGCCATTTAGAGTGGTTGGGACGGATACCTCTAGGCCTCCGCACTTTAACTGCACTAACTTCCCTTACTATAAGTCTAGAATGGCTTGCCACCTTGAGGCGGTTGATTTAGGAGTTTGGAGAGTCACTCGTGACGGGATGAAACCCATTAAGAATCCCGAAAAACCCACAAAGAGTGATGAAAAAGAAACGCATTTCAATGCTAGAGCTAAGAATTGCCTGTTTAAATCATTTAGCATGGATGTGTTTAACCAAGTATTCACTTTAAATACGGCACATGAAATTTGGTTAAAACTCCAAGAGCTCCATGATGGCACAAGTAATGTCCGTGAGCAAAAATATTGTCTAGCTAAACAAAATTATGATTCCTTTACAATGAATGATGATGAGCTTGTTCGTGATATGTATTCTCGTTTGAATCTAATTATCAATGAGCTCTATTCAATAGGATTAATAAAGCTAGATGATGCGGACATCATGAGGAAGATCATCTCCGTGCTACCACAAAAGAAATATGCAAGCATCATCACCATCCTTCACAATATGGAGGACTTGAGCACCATGACCCCGGGCATAGTCATCGGCAAGTTAGTGGCATTTGAAATGTCACGTAAGATGGGTCAAAAAGAAGCTTCTTCATCAAGCAAAGGCAAAGCTCTCGCATGTAGCGAGAAAAAGAAGATGAAAGGCGAGCAAGTTGAGACAAGCTCAAGCTCAAGCTCCTCAAGTGAAGATGAAAAAGAAGATGAGGATGATGATGATGATGATGATGAAGATTCAAGTGATAATGATCAATCCTCCTCCTCCACCTCCGACCTTGATGAAGAATCAATCAAACTAATCAACAAGGTGGAGAAGATGATCCAAAGGCTAAATGTCAAGGGTGTGCCCATCCAAATTCAAGATATCATCTTCACCAATCAAAGAAATGAGCAAAGAAAGAGAGGATGTTATGGATGCGGCGAGTTGGGGCACTTTATAGAAGTTTGTCCAAACAAGCCCACACCCAAGACAAAGAAGAAGACGTGCAAAAACCAAGCCCTCACATCAATAAGGTCATGGGATGATTCTTCAAGTGAAGAAGAACACCATCACAAGAGGCGAGGCTGCAAGCACTCATCATCAAGCTCTTCTCGTGTGTGCCTTATGGCACGAAGTAACAAAAGCTCATCCTCTAATGAGAGTGATAGTGATGATGAAATACCTTCTTATGATGAACTTGTGCAACAAAATCTTAATTATGCTAAAGTTTGCACTAGTCAACAAAAGAAGCTCGAAAAATTAAAAGAAAAGCTAGATAGTTCACAAGAAGCATACAAAACTTTGCTTGAACAATATGAGAACTTTGCTAATCTCAATGTTGAACTATCTACTAAAATTGAGCAACTAAAAGCTAGTGCAACAACTAATGCATGCACAATCAATGATGAGCAACTTGTAAAGAAAAATAAAAAATTAAAAGAAAAGTTAGCTAGCTCACAAGATGCTTATAAAAGTTTGCTTGCTAAAATGGAAACCATGTGCAAACATTGTGATGAGCTAACGAATAAAGTTGCTAAGCTTAAAGCCGTTAGTACAACTCCCTCCAAGGCATCTAAAAAGAAAAGTTCTATCTTTAACATGCCTAAAAAGGATGCCTCTACTTCTTGTAATGATCTATGTTTAGACTCACCTATGTGCAACCATGTTTGTGTTGAGAAAGTTGTTGTAGACACATGTACACAACAGGTTGCAAAGAAAAATGAGCAACTCAAGCAAGAAGTAGCTCGCCTCACCGAGGACTTGACTCAAGTCAAAGGCAAGGCGAAGCAAACCCAACTTCATCAAGATAACACCGTCAAGGGAGTGAAGAAGCTTGATGAAGGACAAACTTGTGGTTTGTTACGTGTGCCACAAGGAAGGTCACAAGTCCTATGAGTGCAAGGTGAAGAATGGGGGAGGAGCAAAGAAGAAAGAGAAGAAACAAACAAGCAAGCTCTCCAACACCTACACCAATAAGTGTCTGGTGGAAGATGAACGCCTCTGAAAGTGTGCTATTTTGGGCGGTTCTACCACAGGTGGTATCAGAGCCAATAATGAGTTACGAGTTTCATAACTCTTTTCAAAACCTAAAAATTGACCAACAAAAGTTTTGCGAAAAGTAGGATGCGATAAAATTATGTAAATAAGTATAAGTATAAGCCCTAGCAATATGGTCTATCTAGGATAGTGGCACTGGTTTTATCTAATCAAGTTTCTGCCGGTACACTAACTTACGCTGCGTAAGAATCATTTAGCAAGCGGAAAGTGAGTGTGCAATGTGCCAAAAATTTTTATAAATGCCGCTATATTCCAGCTTGAGTGAACGGGTAGGCCGATGCATGTATCATGAAAAGAGAATCTTATTTAAACTAAACTTTCCCCACACATATAATTGAGAGAATTCCTTATTTGACACTGGGAAAATGAGTCGTTCCTTTCTTGGCCCTAAAATTTTCTTCGTTCCCTGTTTGACACTCACTTCAACTTTTATCCCTAATTTGACACTACCATCAAATCCGTTAGCTAACGGTGTTAACTGGCGGTTAAAAAGATGTTTTTGCCCCTAGAAAAAAAAGCGGCAAAGCAAATTTGAGAGGAAAAAAAACCTACGCCCGCCTCTGATGCATGCGCCTAGCTGCAAAAAAAGGCGCAGTTTTTTTTCTCTCAAATTTGCTTCGGCTTTTTTTCTAGGGGCAAAAACATCTTTTTAACAACCAGTTAACACCGTTAGCTAACAGATTTGACGGTAGTGTCAAATTAGGGATGAAAGTTGAAGTGAGTGTCAAATAGGGAACGAAGAAAATTTTAGGGCCAAAAAAGGAACGGCTCATTTTCTCAGTGTCAAATAAGGAATTCTCTCCATATAATTTGGATTAGTGAATTGATAGGATAACCTAAAAGAATACTTTAATAAAAGTCTTATCATTTATCTAAGTCTCTTGATCCTAATCTAGAGGGTTATCCCTAATGGTTGGTTCTTATCTATTTATAGATGAACCTGAGGTCTGGTCGGGAGGGTACCAGTGCTGGGGCAGACTAGGGTGATAACGGTCGTAGTGAGGACAATGGCCACACCAATGGGGACAGCCACGAGGCCCCACTTCTAGCTCCTCCTCCTCTGCCACCACCACCTCTGACGACCCATGCGGAGATGATGGCGGAGATGCTAGCTGCTCGGCGTGAGTCAGCCCGTGCCTTGGAGATGCTAGGGCAGGCGATTGGTGGCTTCGCCCGTGGGGGCCACGGAGGCAATGGCTGGAACGGGGGTGGTGCCCATGGTCCCGAGGGGCCCTGTTCTTACCAGAATTTCCTAAAGACGCACCCACCCATGTTCACGCCGACTACTGAGCCTCTGGATGTGGAGCATTGGCTTTGTATTCTAGAGCAGAAGTTTCAGCTGCTCACTATGACTGAAGAACAGAAGGTGCGCTTTGCCGCACAATAGTTTCTGAGATCTACCAGTGTGTGGTGGGATACTTTCAATGCCATGCAGCCGGTGGACCACCGTGTGACTTGACAGGGGTTTACCACTGCTTTCCGTGAGTACTACATTCCTATTGGTGTGCTGAACAGGAAGTTGATGGAGTTCCTAGACCTAAAGCAAGGGAGCATGTCTGTAATAGATTATGTGAACAAGTTCAACCATCTAGCACAGTATGTTGGGATCCACGTCGATACTGATGAGAAGAAGAGGGACCGTTTCTATTGTGGCCTGTCTTGCAGTCTGCAAAAGGAGCTGTACATGGTGAACTACTAGGTTTTTGGTGCTATGATAAATGTTGTTATTGCCATGGAGGGACTTCAGCGTGACTCTCAGGCTGAGTAAAAGCGTAAGCGGGTGATTACTAGATCTTCTAGTCACCCATAGGCTCAGAAGGTACAGGTTGTCAGGAGGATGTCCTATCACCTTTCGGGTGGACAGTCGTCCCATTAGTCTTAGCAGGCTCACCAGGCACCTCCCACCCAGTATCGTGCACCTACTCCGTAGGTGCAACAGTAGCCTCAGGGACAGTAAGTTCCGCCTCGTTAGGGACAGGGGAACAAGCCGAGTGCTTGTTTCAAGTGTGGCAAAGAGGGCCACTATGCTCGGGAGTGTCCATAGAACCAGCCTACGCAGTCTTCCCAGCCTTCAGCCAACTCCCATCTGGTCAAGAGGACGATTATCAATAAGATGGTGCCCGTAAGCCGTTCTGGACAAGTCAACTTCACTGAGGCTGAGGAGATTTTGTAGAATGAACCTATAATGGCTGGTATGTTTACCATTGATTCCCACCCAGCATATGTGTTGTTTATTCTGGTGCATCACATTCATTCATGAGCATAGGGTTTGCACATAGGCACAATATATCTCTTATGGCTATTCCTATTGCCTATAGAATCAGTACTTTGGGTGCATAGTTGTGCATTAATACTCGGACGGACATAGTCAGATTAGTGCTAGCCACTCACACTTACCGCCTCCAGTTCATGGTGCTACCTGGGCAAGGCATAGATGCAATTCTGGGCATGAACTGGTTGCGAGTTTATGGGGTAGTCTTGAACCTTTAGCAGAGAGTTGTTGAGTTACGACTTTCTTCTTCCGAGGATAGGATGTCTCTTCTTATGCCCTCCGATCTAGCCTTACTAGTTGTTGATCATGTTGAAGCTTCTCCTAATCTTGCCTCTATTCCTATGGTATGTGAGTTTTCAGATGTCTTTTCTGAAGATCTACCTGGGTTACCACCAGATAGGGACGTAGAGTTTACTATTGAGTTAGAACCTAGCACTACTCCTATCTCATGGCGTCCCTACGACATGGCTCCTAAAGAACTAGCAGAAATGAAGAAGCAGTTAGAGGAATTGTTGGAGAAGGGATCCATCCATCCTAGTTCTTAACCATGGGGTTGCCTAGCTATTTTTGTGAAGAAGAATGACGGTACTCTGTGGATGTGTGTGGATTATCGCCCTCTCAATGTGGTAACCATTAAGAACAAGTATCATTTACCTCATATTGATACTTTGTTCGATTAGTTGGCTGGTGCAAAAGTGTTTTCAAAGATTGATCTTCGTTCTAGGTATCATTAAATTATGATCAAACCACAAGATATACCAAAGACAGCTTTCTCTACTAGGTATGGGCTGTATGAATACCTAGTCATATCTTTTGGTCTCACCAATGCTCCTGCATTTTTTATGTATCTCATAAATTCAGTCTTCATGCTAGAGTTGGATAAGTTTGTAGTAGTGTTCATTGATGATATTTTGATATACTCTAAGAACAATGAAGAGCATGCATAGCATCTTCGGATAGTACAGACTCAATTAAAGGAACACAAGCTGTATGCCAAATTCAGCAAGTGTGAGTTTTGGTTAGATCGAGTACAGTTTTTGGGACATGTTCTGACACCTGAGGGTATCTTTGTAGACCCAAGCAAGGTGCATGATGTGTTAAATTGAAAGTCTCCAAAATCAGTGCATCAGATCCGTCAGTTCCTTGGTCTTGCTGGTTATTATCGGCGCTTTATTCCTGACTTCTCTAAAATAGCTAAACCAATGACCAAGTTGCTCCAGAAAGATGTCAAGTTTGTATGGAGTCTGGCTTGTGAAGAAGCTTTCCAAGCTCTAAAGAAGTTTCTTACATCTGCTCCTGTTCTTGTCCAACCAGATATTGACAGGCCATTTGATGTGTATTGTGATGCCTCAAGGACTAGATTGGGATGCGTGATTATGCAGGATGGACGTGTGATAGCTTATGCTTCATGCCAGCTAAAAAAGCACGAGGTGAATTATCCCACCCATGATTTAGAGCTGGCTGCTGTGGTGCACGCTCTAAAAATTTGAAGGCATTATTTGTTGGGAAATAAAGTGCATATTTATACGGATCACAAGAGCCTAAAATATATTTTCACTCAGTCCGAGCTGAACATGAGGCAACAGAGATGGCTGGAACTAATCAAGGATTATAATTTGGAGGTTCATTACCATCCTAGAAAAGCTAATGTGGTAGCTGATGCTTTGAGCCGAAAGTCGCATCAAGTTGAAGAAGAATCTTTGTCTCTCAACCATTCTGAGGTGTTAGCCCATATTGCTCTAGTCTCGGATTTACTTGAGCAAATTATTATAGAGCAAAAGCAAGATACTTCAAAAATTCCTCACATCAAGAAGTTAATTGTCGAAGGGCGTGGTCCATATTTTAGTATTGATGATCAAGGTATAGCGAGGTTCAAGAACAGATTGGTTGTTCCCTCAAGTGATGAGCTTAGAAGAAAGATTTTGGATCAAGCTCACAATTCCAAGTTATCCATTCATCCAGGAAGTAACAAGATATATCATGATTTGCGTCACTTGTATTGGTGGTCAAATAAGAAACAAGATATTACCAAATACATCTCTGAATGTGACACTTGTGGAAGAGTTAAGGCGGACCATATGCATACGTCTGGATTTCTACAGCCCTTGCCTATCCCTGTTTGGAAATGGGAGGATATTTCCATGGACTTTGTTGTGGGTTTGCCCCGCACGGCAAAGGGGTATGACTCTATTTAGGTCATTGTGGATCGTCTTACCAAGTCCGCTCATTTTCTTTCGGTGGATACCAGATATTCTGCCAAGTTGTATTTTGACCGGATTATGACCTTGCATGGAGTTCCTCTTACTATCGTCTCTGATAGAGGGTCAGTCTTTGTCTCTCATTTCTGGGAGCAACTTCAGAAATGTCTTGGTACTAGTCTCCTTAGAAGTTCAGCTTATCATTCACAAACTGATGGTCAGACAGAAAGAGTCAATCAGGTACTTAAGGATATGTTGAGGGCTTGTGCCATTTCTTTTCCTAAAAAGTGGGACGAATGCTTGACTCTAGCTGAGTTTTCTTATAACAATAGTTATCAAGAAAAGCATTCGAATAGCACCATTTGAGGCCCTGTATGGCAAGAAATGTAGAACACCACTTAACTGGGTTGAGGTGAGTGATCATGGTTATTTCGGACCTAATTTTATCAAAGAAGCTCGAGAGCAAGTTAGTATTATTCAGAGCCATTTGAAGGCAGCTCAAAGTCATCAGAAAACTTATGCGGACAAAAGAAGAAGGCCCTTGCAATTTGAAGTTGGTGATCAGGTGTATCTCAAAGTGTCGCCCATAAGAGGGGTGCATCTCTTTGGTGTCTGGGGAAAGCTAGCCCCTCCTATGTTAGACCTTACAAGATTTTGGCCCGGTGTGGTTCTGTTGCCTACCGTATCCAGCTGCGGGATATTTTGTCAACATTACATAATGTCTTCCATATTTCCCAGTTAAAGAAATGTTTGCGGGTCCCCGATGAAGCTATGGAAATTGAAGGACTTCCCCTCTAGCCTGACTTGTCTTATATTGAGCATCTTGCCAAGATCTTAGATGAAAAAGAAAGAGTGACTAGAAATAATGTGGTGAAGTTTTATAAAGTTCAGTGGCAAAATCACTCGGAGGACGAAGCAACGTGGGAGCAAGGAAGCTATATCTTGAAGCATTATCCCCATCTTCTTTCTAGTTCACCGAGGTAATTGTTTAAATCGAAATTTATTTCTTATCTCTTTTTTCACACTAGGCACATGAAATCTCGGGACGAGATTTTATTTAAGGAGGGTAGAATTATAACAACCTCGGTGTTACACCATAAATTATCTGCTAAAACATATCATGAGCATCATACTTAAGTGAAATTGCATGTGGTGTGATGAATAGGTAAAGCATTGTAACTTAAACGAGTCGTAAAGACGTAAAACAAAAGGTTAATTCGCGATTTATAAAGTTAGCAAGTAGGGATGTTAACTAATTTTTATTGAACAAAAATGCTATAGAACATGTATGTGATACTTAAATAAAGTTTGAAGTGCAAACTTTGTAGATGACAGCGAAATACTTGCGGTCAAAAAATGATATTACTAGCTAATATTTCCACTAGCTTAGAAATCGTAAATTGAAAACAAATCTAGTTCAAAAACTTAGAAATTTTCAAGTCTGCCAACAGCTAGACATTGCTATGTTTAGCAATTTATTGTGAGAGATTGGGTTAAGGAGTAGGGTAGTATTATGGCTTGCTTTCGTAGCCTAATATACCCTCTAAGGTATAGAAAAAGTGGTTTGGGGATTGGATCAACGGTTTAGACGTCTCGAACGCTTTAAAATCCGTGCATAACATGAACTCGGGCCGTCTTCTCATGTTGGGCGCGGTCACCATGCCGTCCAGCCCTGACGTCACGGCGTCGGTGCGCTGGGCGCGCGCGCACGTGGCCACGCTAGCCGGTTGCTGCTGCCGCAGCCTGGCCGAGGTGGGCACGCCGCTAGCCGCCATCCGCGAGTCGCCGCACTCGCCGCTCACCTATGCCTGGCCATCCTGTCATCGTGTCGTGCTGTTGCCACGGCCGTCGTGTCCCAACTGCTGTGCGCACCGCCCTCCTCGGTTCCCGTTGCCTCGTCATCGTCCCACAGCAACGCGTATGTTCTACCCTGGTGCCATGTTGTCCAGTAGAGCCGCTACGACACCCACACGCATGCGTGTCCTCGCTAGCGACCAGCTGCTCCCCGAGGTGACACAGAGTTTCCACGCGTTGCTGGCCTCGCTCTACGCCACACGTGTAGCCGGTTACCATCTCGTCGTTGTCATCTTCCATTAAATGGAAACCACCGGCGCAGAGCCGCCGGCGCCATTGAAGGCGGGCAGACGAGGTTGCGTCGCGTTGAAGCTGATCCTACAGCGCCTGGTCGATCTCTGTACAATTACTTGTGCCAGATGTCAATTAAGGAACCTAGATACACGCCAAGTCCACGTACGGTCCTAACCGAGCCCTATCAAGCTCCAATTTTGGAGTTTTCCCTCTGCCATGCCATTATGGTCGGGCTTGGCCGTGGACGAGGGTAGTCACCAACCGCACCACTCCACGCCAATCCACCTACCTCATGAGCTTCACCTCCACCTCCACTTCACCCTGCGCGCCTCACTTGCACCTCTACTACCTCGCCGTAGCTGCTGACGCGGCTACGCCGTCTCAGAGCGCCGTCGCACCCCTCCAGTCATGTGATGCCAGCTCTTATCCGCTAACCGTTCCCTCAACCATCACCACAGCCATGACCGGGGTAAGCTAGGGTTGCTCACGCGCTAGCCAATAGCTACGCGGTGGTTGGTACGGCCGTGCCACCATCGCACACGGCCGCTCGCCGTGGCCACCGCTCCCACAAGCTCCACTGCTCCCGTAACTTCATCTAGTGTAGGCACTAGGTCCTTAGATGCAGGTCGGCCCGCTAGCGGGGCCACTGTGTGCCTTAGTTGGCCGGCGTGGCCATCCATTGCCGTGCCACCGCGTCGGTGCACGCAGGGGTGGCCAAGGACCTGGCCGTGGTAAAAGAGGATAGTTGCGAGGTCCTTTTTGCATAGCCTCTCTCTCGGGGAATAGTGCTATAGACCTCGGGTTGATTTGTATGTAGCGCGGGGGCGTTTTTGCAAAGTTGGCAGCGCGCGCGTGGGTCGCCCCGTCGTGGGCTGTCTCGAGGTGGGCCACGTCCGCACGGGCCGCGCGGTGGTGGGCCGTGGAGTGAGAATTCATTTTTCTTTTTCTTAAGGAATTAGAAATAGTTTTATATTTTACATTCTGAGCTGAAATTTGAAAACTAATATCAATTCACATAGGTGTCAAAAAAATATGAAATAAATTTTGTTGGGTTCCTAAAAATGTTGTCTATATGATGGTATGATTAGATGATGCAGGTCTAAATTGATGCTAAGGCTTATTAAATCATTTGCGAGTGTTTAGTATTATTTAGATTAGTATTTGTAGGAATTTTTATGGCAAATTGGTAATAGCTTTGACCATGAAATTTTTATAGTAGATTCATTGTATTATTATGTGTTCGCTGTAATTTTTGTAGCCTTAGAATAGGCTAAGTGCTAGGGTAGTTAGGTGCTCCTTGTTGCAATATAAGTTAAATCGCTAATAAGAGTAAGGTTACAGTTTAGTTGCTAAGTTAATACCTGTTAGATGAATCCATACCTGTGTTTGTGGAAATGATAGGTAGTTAGTATCTTAACCATTAGAGCTAGCTTAGTGGCTTAGTAGATGTATTCTTATTTTAAGAATTGGTGTTGCCTTAATATTAAAGTGTTGCATCATCATCGCATGCATATAGAGAACGAGTTGGCAAGATCGTGACCATCGGAGATCACGAGTTCGAGGAGTTGATCGAGGAGTATGAGGAGGACATCCTCATGCAGGAGGAGGTCCCAGAGCCACCACTGACTGACTTAGCTAACACCGCGCCTGCCCAAGGTAAGCCTCGTGCATAACCCTTATTTTAAATAATCACTATATATATATATATATATATATATCTGTGATGTGCATTTACGTTATAAGCATTTTATGGAAACCATCTACATAAATAAAACTGTCCTATGAGTCCTACTAGTACATGTGTGAGTAGCTGCTATGCTTAGGTTTTTTGGTAGCGTGAGTAACCTGTCGTTACTCACAATAGGTGACTATTATTATTACTCTCATGATAAAATGGTGAAAGGAAATGGAGACTAGGCAGGGATATGGTATGGGTATTGGTGGGTGTAATAGGTTGTGTCCGTGGCCAACAGGGCATAGCTTGGTTACACTGTTTTCCCTATTCGTGTCGGTTAAGGACCGTCCATTGCATTGGATTCTAGTCAGGTCACAGACTTATTATCCTGAGCACATACTTGCTTATGGGAGCGGGAAGGCTCGTTGCACTCTTGTCGTGAGTTCTGGCTCTTTCTAGACTGACTGATTGGAGGCGGGGATGGTGGAGGTCTAAGCACCACACTGAGTCTAGGACTCAGGTGTGGGGGCTTGGAGTCTAAGTTTGGACGGGGACCTGGACCCCTTGAAAGGAGAGTGGTGGGTTGGTCCTATTTGTGCCTGGGGTACAAGCAGGACGTGTGTTTCGGGGTACCCAGCTAGGATACATTGGTTCGCGAACCGCCATGTAATACGGTATGACTTGTCTACAATCTAGCACCGTAGTAAGAACTGAAAGATGAAAGATGGTGAAATGGATCTGATTGCTCAACTCTTGCTTGAAAGTAGAACATGTGCTTACATAGAATGGTTAGGTAATGAACTAATCATGACTGCTAACAAAAACTATACATAAGGATTCACTATTAGTAATGCTTTACGCGAAAAGGAAACCCAGCAAACCATAAAGCTTATCATATCCTTTAGAGTTGGCAAATTATTCCCACTAGTCGGTATGTCTTACGAGTACATTGTGTACTCAGGATTTATTTACCCCTGTTGCAGGTGCAGCTTGAGGAATGGCTATTGTGCGGAGGATTCTTCTGGTGGGCATAGATGGATCCTTGTATCTTATCGTTAGATGTTTATTTCAATTCCGCTATTAAATTCCACACTCTGAACTTGGTATTTAGATTAGTATTTGTAGGAATTTTTGTGGCAAATTGGTAATAGCTTTGACCATGAAATTTTTACAGTAGATTCATTGTATTATTATGTGCTCGCTGTAATTTTTGTAGCCTTAGAATAGGCTAAGTGCTAGGGTAGTTAGGTGCTCCTTGTTGTAATATAAGTTAAATCGCTAATAAGAGTAAGGTTACAGTTTAGTTGCTAAGTTAATACCTGTTAGATGAATCCATACCTGTGTTTGTGGAAATGATAGGTAGTTAGTATCTTAACCATTAGAGCTAGCTTAATGGCTTAGTAGATGTATTCTTATTTTAAGAATTATTGTTGCCTTAATATTAAAGTGTTGCATCATCATCGCATGCATGTAGAGAACGAGTTGGCGGAAATCGTGACCATCGGAGATCACGAGTTTGAGGAGGTGATTGAGGAGTATGAGGAGGAGATCCTCGTGCAGGAGGAGGTTCCGGAGCCATCACTGATTGACTTAGCTAACACCTCGCCCGCCCAAGCCAAGCCCCGGTGCATAACCCTTATTTTGAATAATGACTGAATATATATATTTGTGATGTGCATTTATGTTACAGGCATTTTATGGAAACCACCTGCATAAATAAATATGTCCTATGAGTCCTACTAGTACAGGTGCGAGTAGCTGCTATGCTTAGGTTTTTCGGTAGCGTGAGTAACCTGCCGTTACTCACAATAGGTGATTATTATTATTACTCTCATGATAAAATGGTGAAAGGAAATAGAGACCGGGCAGGGATATAGTACGGGTATTGGTGGGTGTAATAAGTTGTGTCCCGTGGTCAATGGGGCATAGCTTAGTTACACTATTTTCCCTGTTCGTGTTGGTTAAGGACCGTCCGTTGCATTGGATTCTAGTCAGGTCACGGACTTATTATCCTAAGCACATACTTGCTTATGGGAGCGGGAATGCTCGTTGCTCTCTTGTCGTGGGTTCCGGCTCTTTTCAGACCGACTAATTGGAGGTGGGGATGGTGGAGGTCTAAGCACCACACTGAGTCTAGGACTCGGGTATGGGGGCTTAGAGTCCAAGTTTGGACGGGAACCTAGACCCCTTGACAGGAGAGTGGTGGGTTGGTCCTGTTTGTGCCTGGGGTACAAGTGGGGCGTGTGTTTCAGGGTACCCAGCTGAGATATATTGGTTCATGAACCACCATGTAATACGGTACGGCTTATCTACGATCTAGCACCGTAGTAAGAACTAGAAGATAAAAGATGATGAAATGGATCTGATTGCTCAACTCTTGCTTGAAAGTAGAATATGTGCTTACATAGAATGGTTAGCTAATGAACTAATCATGACGGATAACAAAAACATACATAAGGATTTACTATTAGTAATGCTTTACGCAAAAAGGAAACCCAGCAAACCATAAAGCTTCTCATATCCTTTGGAGTCGAGAAATTATTCTCACTAGTCGAGTAAGTCTTGCGAGTACATTGTGTACTCAGGGTTTATTTACCCCTGTTGCAGGTGCAGCTTGAGGAATGGCTATTGTGTGGAGGATTCTTCTGGTGGGCACAGACGGATCCTTGTATCTTATCGTTAGATGTTTATTTTAATTCCGCTGTTAAATTCCACGCTCTGAACTTGGTATTGTAATAATATATTTTTGAGAACTCTTGTTGTATGAAATGGTCTAAGTATTGTAAACTCGTTCTCATTATTGTATCTAGATGAAAAACGTGGATTGTTCGAGTTCTCCCTTGGGGTGTGCTCGCCGGAACCATCCGATGTAGCCAACTTTCGGGGTGCTTAGTGTCTGGTGAAAGACGAGCGTCTCCGGAAGCGTGCTATTTCGGACGGTTCTGCCACAATCAACTCCGCTTCCTTCTCCTTTCTTGAGGTCAAAAGCACATCTATCTACACTTTGGTGTTGACATTTTCTCCAACTGTTGGAGATGCTCTTAGGATCTATTTGGATCACTAAGACTAGTTGTTTGTCTAGTAGTTGCTAGACCTAATTGTTGTTGGGTGGTCAAAATTTAGCCAACTAAAATTTGACGCTATGCGATACATGGACCAAGAGAGCTATTATAAACCACTTTAGCTTTCTCTTGCCAGCTAGTGAAAAAACTATTAGTTGAGGTGTGAACTAATTAAACAATTAGTCCATCCATTAGTCTATCTATATTTGATTGGCCAAAAATTAAACTTTAAATATATCCTCAAACTAAGAACCCTTAAGAACGGTGTACTCCCTATAATGCATTCTAAATATTTTAAGACAATTTTAGGAAACACTCAAATGACGTATGTACCCATAGACTATTCTAATTAATGAGTTTTTCTCCTCGAATCATGGTTTCCTATTTAGAGTCACTATATAGAGTATGCTATATTTCAATATAAATTTTAGAAATCACAATGTATATTTCGAGACGAAGGGAGTAGTAGCCAAACGGCGAGTACACAAACTATTTATGGCGTGCTGTTCATCGACCATGATGGGCACAATCCAGGGTGGCTCACTTACAGTACTGATTATATAGTAATGCTAAGGGCACTCCACTATAGTTGTTATATCCATTTTTTTGGACGAAATCTGTTGTTATCCAACCGACAGTCCATTCGATTCAACTTGCACTCACTCTCGATCCTTGTTTCGTGGGTTCGCTCATGTGCTCACGAAGTCACGATGCTCTGCGCACTACTTTTTTCAATTTTTTTACAACAAGCCACAACGTTCTCAACTGGATTCCAGATTTATTGCTCGCTAAAAGATAAAAAGCGGGCAAAATGCAAACGACATTGCTAGCGTCCGGACGTTTGAACCGACATCCATGTCAGGACGCCCACTGCTGCAGTTCGTTTCCGCGCCTCTGTTTCGCACGTCCATGTGGGGGCCCGCGCTTCCTGGACATCGCCCGCCCGTGCCTACGTTTCGCACGCCCACATAGGGCTCGCGCCTCTCGGGCATCGCCTGCGTGGGCAATGCTTGCACCCCCTTTCACTTTCCACGCGCATCCCACATGCAAGACCTAATATACTTTTGAAACATCCAGATACAACACTTGTAACATTCAATAGAAGACAAATGAAACACTTGAAATATGGGTTTGAAACACTTGCAAAAACACCTGAAAATACTTGAAAACCATTACAAACATACGCAACATCCAGATAAAACACTTGTAATATATGCGTGAAACATATGCAACATCCAGATAAGCACACTTGCACATTACGTGTGAAAAACAGATAAAACATTGGGAACAAAAACTTGCAACATATGTTTACAACCATTTCAACATATGCAACATCTCGATCTACTTTTGCAACATCCGTATGAAACACTTGCAACATCTCTAAAACATCTGAAACACTTAAAACATACGCTTACAACATGCACTTTCAGCGCAACATCTCCTTGCTGCTTGGGAGAATGAAGGATCGTCAGCGTGTGGAGTTTACCGGAGGCAGCGACCAGGCGGTGGCGGCTCTAAGACGCGGCGGGGAGGCAGCGGCTGTACGACTAGGAGAGGGCAGCCGCGCGCCGCGCCTGGCTAGGCTAGCAACCCAGTGCTGTGACTCTAAGCGCGGCTGCGCGCGGTGCCTGGTAGGTACGGCGACCGAGCGCTGCGCCTCGGAGGCGGCAGGTCACGCTGCTCTGCGCCTGGGCGGTGGAGGACGCTACGGGTGCCTCGCGCCTAGCCCTCGGGTGGTCATTGCCCCTAGAGCGGTTAGGAGCGAGTGGACGAGCGGATAGGAGCGACTGGATGAGAGGATTTTTCTTTTTGAGAAACTCCCGAGCGGATACGAGGTGGTAGTTGGGCTGGCGTCGCGGCCTAGCAACGGAGCGTCCGGGTGGACGGGCGCCCGCTTCCCAGTATTACCGAAATGCAAAGCAAAATATAGAAGAATTATTCAGGGACAAAAAGATATAGAAAATGATTTTTTTTATTAAATGACTCTCCAAATAAGAATTTAAAAAGTGCATTTAAAAAGAATTGTTCAAGATGCTCTTGCACTTTTTCATCCTTTTTTATTCCCATGTCTTAATCTAAAGTCAACGGCTTTATTATTAGTATTTATTGTAACCAGCGGCATCAGCGTTTATGTGGGCCCAACCTGTCCAATGACTCGTAGCCTTCTGTACAATTCCCTTCTATTTCTCGATTTGCATATTAGTATGGTCCCTAGATGTTTCTAATCATCACCAAATGTCAATTTCTCATTAGCACTGGTCTTCCTCAGTTACGTAGTTGACATTATCAGCTCTTAACGTTTAAACCTTATCCATGATTATCTTTTAAACTCTCCTTTTAAACTATATATGTTTATTTAGTATTAAACAAAATTTATACGTCAATTTTCAATCGCCTTTTTCAAGATAAGACTTAATCACTTAGACAACATAAAGAAGAGATTTTGTTAACAAGGCATGTGTTGGTAATAGACAAATAGATACAATAAGAGCATTCTAGGTTATTTTTGCATAATGGCAATGTTGTGTAATATATCGTGGGTAGAGGGATACTTATTTTATTTTCTCTGGTTAACATTGTAACTTATAAATCATGAGACTTAACATGCATGAAGGCTTTTTTTACCAAAATACTAAGGTAACAGAAGATGTATCCAAGTGTGCACCTACTATATATTTCATAATAACAGACACTACGCCAGATTGCATTTGTAGGGGCGGCTCCAGATGGTCCGTAGCATCGGTTTTGGCAGCCGTCCCTATCAAATCGTGACTACAAATCACCGATTTGTATGGGCGGTTGGCCAGCCGCCCCTACAAATCGATTTGTAGGGGCGGCTGGATATTGAGCCGCCCCTACAAATCAATTTCAAAAATCACGAAAAAAGGAGGCAAAAATAGCAAAAAGAAAAAATTAATCCGAGGAGTTCCCCACCGACAGCCACACACCCACTCTATGGTTGTAGCATTTTTTCACGATTTTTGCACACTTTGCGTCGACCGAGATTCGAACCCACGGAACTTCTCCCTCGCACGCAAACTCCTCTACCACTGCACCTCGCGATCACTTGTGTCTACAATCCATTTTGGTTCCCCACATATTATAAAAAACCAAGGATAAATTGATTGTTTAAGGCCCTAAACTAATTCAAATGAAAAAGTTGTCAACTATAAAGTTTTATAACTTTTCGAGATCTACAACTTTTATTTTGGTAGTTTCTCCATCCGAGGTCACTTATAAAATTTGAATTTCAAATTTAAGAAATTCAAACGTAGTTTTTCATGACAACATGATTTCAAATGAGAAAGTTATCAACTACAAAGTTTCATAACTTTTCAAAATCTACAACTTTTATTTTTACTATCTGTCCATCCGAGGTCGTTTAAACAATTAAAATTTTAAATTTTTGGAAATTCAAACGTAGTTTTCCTTGACAAGATGATTTCAAATCAAAAAGTTGTCAACTACAAAGTTTCATAACTTTTCGAGAGCTACAACTTTAATTTTGGTTGTTTCTCCATCCGAAATCGTCAAAATCGTTTACAAAATTTGAATTTTAGTGCTTAATTTTTAGGGTTAATCAGAGAAACGTCATTATAATTTTCGATGTTCGGAGAAACACCATTACTATTCGTCTATTTTGAAGCATGTCATTACAATTCTTCGTTTCCCACAAAAATGCCACTGAATACGTATGGACACAGCCTGGGCCCAGCTGCAGGCGTATACGAAGACGTATACTTCATCTCCCCTGTCACTGACCACGCGGGCCCCACCTGTCATCTTCTTCCTCCTCTTCTCCTCTCTCTCCGGCTCTCTCTCTCCATCCCGACGTGGCTACAGTGGGCGCTGCCGGCGACGGCGGCTGCGGGCTTGCGGGCGAGCCGACGAGCCGTTGTCGTGACCCCGCGCACCGCGTGCGAGCAGCCGACGACGGGAGCGCCACAGCCGAGCAGCAGGACGCAGCCGGTGCGGAGCTCACTGTGGCAGAACCTCCTAAATTATAGGACCCACATGCACTTGTCACTGTCCAACGACCTTTGACATCTATGCATATGTTCCTGGTAACTTAAGAAGTCTGTCGGGTGTCCTCGGGGAACCCCGAATCATCTACGATTTCCGAGCAGGATCACATTACAGAGTCATTACAGTATTACAACATTTATTCAAATATATACATCAGAGTAAAATATAGCGGAAGTCTTACGATAACATAGTTTACAAACCAGTTGTTTCAAACTTACAAAACCATAAGTGTCATACAACCATAGTAGCGGGATAATATTACATTAACATTATTTTTCATACAAACTAGTGCCTTGTCCAAAGGCCATTCATCATTCCTCATCGTCATCGACTTCAAACACTGACATGCAGTAGGGACCAAAACAAGCCTACGCATGCGACTCACCTGCAACAAGGGTTAACAAACCCTGAGTACAAAAGTACTCAACAAGACTAACCCGACGTAAAGGGGTTGTAAGACTTTAGAGATGTAGGTGTTGGGGCAAGGTAAGGATGTAGCAAGATTCAAAAGTTCTTTGTCAAAAGCTTTCTATTCTTGATCCCATTTTCAAGTTTTACCCATAAGTACTTTAGTTCATTATCTCAACTAAGTGTTCATATCCCATATTTCAATCCTTCTCACTCATGTATGCACTACACGTAAATAAATAATGCATGCTTTAGCATGATGGATTATATGACATGATGCATGGAGGTGCATTGGTGAAAGCATAAAAGATTAACTAACTTGAATACAACTTCCCTTCATGGTACAGTTACAAGTCAAAACTAACTAAACCTTTTTTTATAAACCCAACTACTTACTTTAAGTACCAAGACTCATCTTATGCTAATGACCCAAGGTCATCACTCAATCAAAATTTCAAACAAAACCTGAGTCATCAAGGTTTACTATTTAACTAACATCACACAACTAAATATAGAGAGCAAGCACATCATGCATGACACAAGTTTAACAAGGTCACAAGTATCATAACTTGACCATCAACAAGGGCATAAGCCACACTTAGCAACACATGGAGTAAACAACCATAACTAGCATATGTCTATTTCTGGACTAGAAACAACAGGTTCATGTTTGGATCATAACTAGAGTTATACAAACCCAATAGCCATGCAACAAGATATTCTGAAAAGCTTATGAAATTTTCTACAACTCATCTTTAATCATCTTAGCATGATTCTCAAGTTAACAAAGTCAAATATACCCATTTATAGAAACTGATCCACAATTGACAGAGAGCAGTCATTTCTGAAACCCAACTTTAAATAGGCATAACTCACAAACCACAAGGTCAAATACCATCAAATTTTAACAGCAGCTAGATACATGAATTATCTACAACTTTGTTATTAACAAGTTTCCCAAAAACATCATTATCATGATGTAATCCAAACTGTCCCGAAACGACAATTGCAAGAAAATAATTATTAACTCACTAATACAACAACCAATGACCATGAAATTTTTATCACATATCAAACATCACATGAGTAGCATGCCATAAAAATTTCACTTCATTTGGAGCCCTACATCTGTAGTTATGAAAAAGGACAAATACAACTAGCATTAAAACCCTAACTTCACAAATCCATTTTTACAGCTAAAACTTTAAACTAAAACATGACATTTTATAGATCTATTGCATAGAAAATTTTACAAGGATTCCAAAAAGTCCTCATTTGTTATTTTACGATTTTTCTATGGTTTTGTACGAATTATCAAAGTTCAGCAAATTTCAAAGCAAACAGGTCCAAAAGGCACTATTCACATGAGTCTGCGGTTCACAGAAAAGCCCCTCACAATTCTCGAATTCGAAGCCGAAGTCCCTGGTCGCGATTTGAAGAACAGAGGACACCAGAGAAGCTCGATTTCCGGCCGGTGAAGACTCGCTGGTGCCAATTGGAGGGGTGGTCGAGCGACGGGGTGGCGAGGCGAGCCTAAGGGTGGCCGCAGCTCAGCCGGTCGTGGCCCGTGACGGCCTGGCCACGCGAGCCCGCGGCTTGGCGGCGGAGTGCCACGGCGGCAGGGCGCGGAATGGCTACAACAGCCTCAGAAAGATGAAAATGGAGTTCGTAGGAGGTCAAGCATGCTCACCACGACGTGATTGATCAACTGATAGAAGCTGAGACGCGCTGGAGCTCCCTGCCGACGACGACGGCGTTCATGGCGGCCCGTACCGATGTCGCGACGGTGTTCTGGTGAACACTGTGGCTAAAACGACCAACTAGTAAGCATTACAACTTTATGGTGCCAAGGGGAGTACGAAACAACAAAGGGAAGAGCAAGAACTTAGCCCGAGACGGCTGGCCACATCGAGATGGAGCTCGGCGGCCATGGCGGCTGGTCGCGGCGTGAATGGCGGGCGCGGCCGTTTCTGGTGAGGCGAGGTGCTTAGGCGATGCGCAAGGGAGAGGCGAAGCTTTCTACGCGCTCAATTCGGCCAGAGGATGAGTGGTGGAGGTGGTGTGCGCTGGCGGATGGAGGCTCGACGGCGGTGGCTAACAGAGAGAAGGCAAGAGACGGCAGCGTTGCTGCGGCCTTATACGGGCAGGACGACCAGCTAAGGCATGCCAGCGGCTGTGCGGGGTCGGCAACGTGCTCAAGGACATGGCCAGGTTCTGGAAACGGCTTGGCGGTGGCGACTTTGAGCACGGCAACAGCTAGGTGGCGCTCAGGTGTTGCCAGGTTACTATAGCAGACAGGCAGAAGCTTCCCCTTTCTAATTTCTCTTAAATTTGTTAAGTAAAGTGGTGAGCTCCTTGAAGCAAAGTTGTTGAACATAAAAAGATCTTCAACTTTGGTTTAAGGATCAAATTGAAATTCAAAATAGTTTGGAAATTATGGATTGAAACTCAAACAAACGTGCATTGTTCATCCATTTAAATTGGGAATTCAAATTAGTTGTTTAGCTTTTTTTTTGAGGAATCATCTAGTAATTAATCCTATTCCAAACTATCCAACCAACTTCACCATTTCAAAATACAAGTTTTGTACCAATTCATAGAATCAAATTTGCCAACTTTGATTTAAGAAAATTGATTTGAAAATTCCCAAATAATGAACTTTCCAACATTTGAATCAATGACTTGGGCAAATTAACAATTTGTAGAACTTGATATTAGATTCAAATTTGAAACTCACAATTTAACATATTTAACTAAATTTCACAATCCAACTTTGGTACTATGGTGAAGTGTCCACTTTGCACTCGACAATTTGCATACACCAAACTTTTAATTGTTGAAGAATTTCTTGCTCCATGAAATAACAAAACACTTAAATGGATGTCTTTTGGTAACATTCCAAGAAATGATATCACCACTCTTATGCAACATATACATGGTACAATTTGAATCATGAGATGCTTATATTCCATGATGCTTGATGATTATGCATGATAATGACCATGATTAAAGTTTTATTAAGTGCTAAACATCTGGGATGTTACACTCACCTCTCGGGCGGCGCGCCGAGGACGCGGCCGGCGCGGAGCTCGCGGCCTTACCGACGTGCTGCTGCTCGCCAGCGTGCTGCTGCCGGCGTGCGCCGCCGTGCTCGTGCGCCTCCGCTCAGGCCCGCGCCGCCGCGCTTGGAGCTCTGCTCGCTTGCGCCGGCCTCCGCTCTGGCCTGCGCCGCCGCGCTAGCCGCGCTCGCGTGCCATCTCCATGCATGCTCGCACACGAGCTCGCACACGCCGCCGCGCTGGAGCTCTGCTCGCGCGCCTCCACTCTGGCCTGCGCCGCTGCGCGAGCTCGCACGTGCAGCCACGCTTTGGAACTCGCCGCGCTAGAGCTCCTGCTTGGCGTGCTGCTGCTGGCGTGCTGCTGCTGCTCAGCGTGCTACTGCTGCAGCTTGCGGGCTGCCGGTGTGCTGCTGCTGCTGCTTGTCGTGGCCGTGGCCGCGTCGGGATGGAGAGAGAGAGGAGGAGAGGAGGAAGAAGAAGATGACATGTGGGGCCCACGTGTCAGTGACAGGGGTGATGAAGTATACGTCTTCGTATACGCTGCAGCTGGGCCCAGGCTGTGTCCATACGTATTCAGTGGCATTTTTGTGGGAAACGAAGAATTATAATGGCATGCTTCAAAATAGACGAATAGTAATGGCGTTTCTCTGAACATCAAAAATTATAATGGCGTTTCTCCAATTAACCCTAATTTTTAATACTCGACGTCTATTTATTGGGGTAGTTCAATATTGAGCCGCCCCTATAAATCTGATTTGTAGGGACAGCTGGATATAGAGCCGCCCCTGCAAATTGGGTCATTTGTAGGGACGGCTGATAACACCAGCCGCCCCTATAAATCCATTTGTAAGGGCGGCTCATGTGGCAACTATTTGTAGGGGTACAAAGAAAAGGAGGCGTTGCCACGAATCATTTATGTAGTAGTGGGAGACTTTAATTTCTAGGGAAAGATGGACCCATGTTGTTGATAAGTTTAGGGCTTGAGGCTGGTTCTAACCAATTGATATGCTAGCTTCTCCGAGCACGCAGCTGGTGCTCACGCGCTAAGATGCATGGTGGTTTGTTAGGTTGACAGCGATAGAAGTGCTAGCAGCCTTCATGATGGTTCTTATGGAGTACAGTGTTTCTATTCTAACAAACTTCTATATAAGAAACAATCATATAGCAACAATATTAGTTAGGTTTCCTACTATGAAAATTGCCACAAGTTAATAACTTTCCAACTCAGCATAGTAACTTGTATTTTTGGCAAATATAATAGTAATTATTATTGAGTTTCTCAACTCCGATCCACACACGGTTGAAAATCTTTTCTCCCACATCTAATTTTTTGAGTAAAAGCTAAACTTCACTAGAGTGATTCATGGCTTCCTCACCTCTCACTCAGATTTTTTTCCCAATCCAAGGATGCCACATTGTTTTCTTCCCCAATTCCACCAAGGTCAGGGTTAGGGTTTAGGGGTTCAGGAGCTTAGAAGGGTTGCCGGGGGGGGAGAAGGTCGGGCCAGCACTAGTGGCAGGCGTGGGGCGAGGCGGCAGTGACACCGCCATCCGAGTAGTGGAGGAAGGAGGGGTGGGGCAAGGGTGGGGGCACGACGGTGATAGCCTAGTGTCCTCCACCGGATAGCATGGCGCTGCGGTCGTAAGCAGCGGTGGAGACGGTCAAGCCCGCTGGAACTTGACAGGAGGCGGTGCTAGCGGGGTAGCTCAGCTGAGATAAAGAAGATGGCAAGGAAGAGGCACATTTGATGGACTTTAGAGCTGTACCGTGGTGGACGGCAGAGCGATGGGGGTGACCGATGTGTCGGGGAGTCGGGGAATCATGGTCACACACTTGCATCTGTGTGGGTACAAGTCTCACCTCGATCTCTATATATACCAAATATTCTCTATAGGCCCACGTAGGGCCTCGTTGGCTTATTTTCATTAGATTAGTCTGTATCTAGATTTACGTAGTGCAGTTTTCCCATATTTTATTGTGTACACTGGCTCTTACGAGCTTTGCACAGTGCTCAAAGTATGTCTAATATACCATTCACTAGTATGCCAAATTTGATCATACTATGTAATGCAGATTTGCACAGAGTAATGATGAACACAATAAATATTCTAACATCCCATGCCTCTACATGGAGTTAACTACATGAAACAACGTAAAACTACCATAGTTTCTATGGACATTAATTGTACTGCCACCTAAGAGTTTTGCTGATGTGGCAGGGTAGTTATTGAAGAGAGAACAAAAATCATAGAAACCGGGTCTAAGTTAGAAACCATGTCTACATGAGAATTGAGACATGAAGGGATGTGATTGGTAGAGAATAGAGAGAGAATGTATGTGATTAGATAAAAAATTATTCTATAGAAACTATGCATTAGGACCATAGTTTCTATATGTAGTGTCTTTGAAAATTAATAGGTATAGAATAGTTTTTAGCATTGGAACTACCCTAAGCAATGCAACCAGATGTAGTTCTGTGCTACATAAGATTGAATGCTAAGACCAATGCAAACAACCAATCACATGTGTGTGTTGTGTATTGAGCTGCCATATCCACAAAAGTTCATTTTTATTACTTGATGTTTTCACACATCAAAAACCTTATTCAAGCAATTCGGAGATCAAAGTCTGAGGAAAATTCAGAGAGAAAAAATATATGACCAATCTAAGAAAAACTAGATGGATCTTCATAAATATAAAAATCAGTACATAAATTCGAGTACGAAGAGAATTTTAAACTGGACGCATGGTTAGGTGCCCAGGCCACACCTCTAGAATCTAAGATGATGTAACGAACGTGCAGAGATCATAATACACTCCACCCCAACCCTCCGGGTTGTTATTCCTCTTCAGGTGAGGTCCTCTTCGGGTGATGTCCAGACTGACTGATGGCATGCAAGTTGTTGGGTACCGGCCAGTTGGTTATCATTAGGTCTAGTCTATTTGCATTGGACAGCTCATGCATACGACGCAAGGAGAGGTGCATGGGTGTCCATTTGAGCTTTGCATTGCAGGGTTTGGCTGGAAGGAATCCATCGGACGCATGTTCCACTAACAGGAAGGTGCCGAAATGCTTGTTTGGCATATGATTCGGCGACTGAATTTCTTTGATAGCCTGAACCTGCCACTGTTGGTTTGTTGGAATCTGCAGTGCGTTCCAGGATTGTGCAGCATGAGGACAGCCAAACAGTATATGTGCCGGGGTCTCGTCCGACGCGTTGCACACATCACAAATCGAGTTCTCCACTATACCTTTCCTCTGCAAGTTTGATTTGCATTGTATCCGACCCTGGGACAATAACCAGGCGAAAAATTTGACACGCGGTGGTGACTTGTTGCTCCATACAAATTTTGCCCAGGCATTAGGGCTGGAGTTCGCTGTTTTGAGGGCTCTGTAAATTAGCGAACTATCCAAGTCTCCATTCTTTTTGAGAAACATACTCCTCCGTTGGTCATTTCCTGGGTTTAGTGTGTGTTGTCCCATAATCTCAGTTACCTTAAGGAGTTGTGCATGGGCCACTGCTGATCGACGCCCTACCAACGATCTCTCCAGGTTCTGATCATACACTTGCCTCACTGTCAGTTCATTTCTGGTGCAGTGGACGTAAAGCTCCGGGAATCTTTCAGCTAGGGAGTCATCACCATCCCACACATGACACATCATGCCAGAAGGAAGTTGATTTCCCACACATCATACTTTAGCCGAGTGATTTGTCACCTGAACTCCTTCCACAGCAATGCTCCTGATGTTGTTTCTTCTCATTCTGGCAGTCGCATGAGCATGGAAGAAGGCTGTGTTGCTGTCCCCTTCACGAACGGCCTTGAATTTGGCGCGTTGTTTCCAGTATGCAGCTCTCTGCTTGAGTTCTAGTGCCAATCTGTCAGAGGCGCTGTGCCTGACCTGTATTTCATCCAAAGAGAGAGGGCGATCCTCTTCCAGTGTGGCCCATTAATGGTTGAACGAGAAGCCCCAGGTGAAGCCGAATAATCGTTCGCCGGTTGCCACCAGCCCAATACCCAACACATCTTCTTCCTCCTTTCTCCGACCGTTTGGAAGAGCTCCACCAAGCAGCCAAGCACAGCATCTTTTGCTCAAAAAAAAAAGAAAAAGAAAAACACAACATCGATTTCTCCATTTCGCTAATTTCTACATTTCACTACCTTAAGTGTTTTGCTTGAAATTGAGCTGCTAGATTTCTACAACCCTACAGGATACAACTCATGGATTTTTGCATCGTTTATGTCAGTCTGGAATTCTGAATAAGCATTGCAGCACTGAACATAGTATACCTATACCAACTACCAAGTTCTCTCACAAAAGTCGTCAGCTTCTCTATAGTTCAGCCTCCAAAATGTTTCTTTCTTGGAACATCTCCTGATCTATATAACCCCAGAAACCTCCCAGTGTCAATTTCTTCGATTTTCTTCAAAAGCACTTCTCTTTGCCTCTTGCATCCCCCTCTAGTATTATTTCCCCACCCCTAAGGAATTTCCTCAAAGTATTCCCTCTCTTTGTAAACTGGCAACCCCAGTAACTCATTCAAGTAGAGTTAAACCTATGTAAAAAACTTAAACATCTCTATTGATTTCATTAAAAGCAAGATTAAACCTTTGTGTCAATAGAAAAACAGAGAAAATACAGAATGCAGACATAAGCAGTCATCATATATTGAACAAAGACAACGTTCTACCTAGAGAACCCAAAATGACTTATATTTTTGTAAGAGATGGAGTAGTGTTTATTTCTCCCTTATTTTGAAGTATTAATTAGCAAACATGCCCCTGTCTTGCAACCGAATGTACAAGTTGTTGCGCGGTTACTTGCATAATTTACGACTTAGAGATTTATGCAACAATCGTATTGTCTATTCTAATAGGTCTTGGAATCGCCGTACTACTCTTATATGGGGTATGGGAGGCTTAGAAATTTATCAATGATCGAAATTTATCAATGATCACCCCTCTCTTCTAACTTATACCAACACATGAGAGAGTTGCGGACTATGGAAACACTTTGTTTTTTATTTATACAATCATACTCCTTCCCGTGCTTTGACAAGCTAACTCATACGATGCTCTTCTCCTATTTGTGATAAGCTCGGCAATGAGAACATGCGGTGGGCGCGGTTGTTTTTCTGTATTACCTTGTGTGTAAGAGGGTTGCGGTGGATTAGTAGTCAGAGCTTTTGTGTTCTTGGGGGGATCTGTGCGTCGGTAAGGTATTTAGGCCTAGTTTTTCCGCCAATTCTATTCTAGTTAATTAAAACGCAGAGCTCTTGCTATTACGTTAAAAAAAAAAACTCATACGAATACAGAAAATGATTGAATGCGTCGGATCCCCATTAGATGGTTGTGAGCGATAAAGGACCAAGAAACCTAGCTCATAATGTTTATTCTCCCTTTGGATTATTAATTCATTTGGATATTTTTAAATTCTCCCAATGAAGGACAATATAAGTGTATGCAGAGTAGTATCCAGAGTAGTATATATACACTGATACACATGAATGCACAAGCTCTGTTTCTAGCTTGCAGCAGAACAGGCAGATCGAAGGAATTAGAAGTCATAAAGAACACAGTACGGTTTCAGCACGAAATCAACTGTAGAAGCATAAGAGTTCATTCAATTTCCAAACAGTTCACATTGTGTCTACTCAAGAGGAAGACATAAGACGAGATACAATTATTTTCTTTTAGAGAGGCAAGTACTACTTAGAACGAGAGCAAAAAACCAGAAACCATATTAAAAGTAGCTACACTTGAGACGATCAATCAAAGACGACGAGCTTCTGGTACTCCGGCCCGGAGATGGCCTTGTCCATGATGTCCCTCGGCGTCACGATTCCGTCGCCATCAAGGAACAACTTCACCATGTTCTTGGAGAAGCCGCTCACCAGCGCCACCCCCTTCTGCAATGCTGTCACAGGCACAGAATCGGAGTCCCTCAGGTTCCAGAAGACAACCTCCGGCACCACCGCACCGTACCCGGCCTCCGTGAACTTCCTCGTGATCGCCTCGTAGTCTGTCTCCCACGGCCTCGACGATGCGATGTCGAACTCCATGTCGCTGAACACGAAGACCCTCTTCACCATCTGCTCCGGGGTAAGCTTGCCAGCGACCACAATGTGGAGGAGCTTGTCGAACACGGCCTGGAAGTCTGTGTTCATGTTCCACTCCATGCGACGGATGAAGTTGGTCTTCTCCATCAGGGTCCCGTCAGGGATCTGGTGCAGCTGAGGCCGCGAGCTGAAGGTGATGACGCGGTGGTGCCACGGCTCGCTGCTGAGCTCGGTGACGAGGAGGCCGAGCGAGACGCAGACGTCCATGGGGAGGCCGTCCATGCTGCCCGACACGTCGCACACGGCGATGCAATTGTTGAGCTTGCCAAGCGCCCACAGGTCGGTGACCATGCGCTCCCACTGCAGGTCGGCGACGCCGTCGCTGTCGATGGACACCAGGATCTCGTGGGGTAGGAGGGCGCCCGCCGCGATCTTCGCCTTGCCGGACTTGACGTCGGCGAGGTAGCTCTCGAAGCGCTCCTTGTCGCGTTTGACGAAGAGGTCCTTATAGTTCTTCATGGCCACGGACGCCACGCGCTTGTAGACCACGTGTCCCCCCACGCCTTCGCCGAGATGAAGATCTCGGGGAGCTTGAGGGCACGGCGAAGGGGCACGAGCGCCTTGTGGAGACGTTCGCGCACTCGGTAGGCGTAGTACGCGTCCTCCAAGTCCTCGGGGAGGTCAGGCGCCGAACCCTTGGGGAAGAGGCGGCGCGCGATGGCCTCGCAGAGGAGCGTGGAGCGGTCGTAGCAGCTATCTAGCGACGGGCACCACTTCGCGGCAAGCGAGATGTCGCTGAGCTTGCCGTCGGCGAGCTTCTTCAAGTCCTCGGCGAGGAGCTTGGCGAACAGATCCGCCGTGCAGTCGTACGTGCAGGAGCCGGTACTTGGGGTCACGGGCGTACCGGTCGACGGCTCTTGCCGCGGCTCCGCGCGCCTCTTCCTGTGCTCAACGGCCGCGTCGGCTGAAAGCTTGCGGTCGCGCTCGTTGGCGGCAGCGATGCGCGCCTCCCTTGTCTCGGCGCCGCGTGGCGCGTTCCCCTTGCGCCGTGGCCTCCTCTCTTGGCGGTTGTGGACGAAACGACGACGGCTGCCGTCCCAGGGCGGCGAGACGGGCCTTCTTCCCGGGGGTCCTCGTGGAGACACCACCGTGGATGATGCGGTGCAGCATCTCGGGGAGGTCCTTGAGGTAGCCGAACTCGGCGACGGGGCCCGCGTTGTGGGCGAGCGTCGTGGGGTGGCAGCCGTGCATCCAGAGCGCCGAGGCGTAGAACCCCTCGCGGTCCGACTTGCCGGTGCCGCGCACGCCGCGGAGGTTGCACGCGAGGCGGAGCGCCGTGTTGGGCTCGGCAGCCCACGCGTCGGCGAGGAGCGAGGCGACGGACGCGGCCGGAGTGCCCGGGACGACGTGGAAGAAGAAGTCGAGGCAGGGGTCCCCCGAGGAGACGAACGTTGGCGACGCGTTCTCCGTGCGCGCCTTCTTCGGCGCGGGCGTCGGCTTCGGAGTCGGCTTGTTGAACTCGGCGTCCATCAGGTCCAGGAACGCGTCGCCGGTGGTGGGTATGGCTGCGGCCGCCTTCGCCGCCACCGCCGCCGCACTCGCTGCCGCGGCGCGGAGGCTCTCCGCTGGTGGGCCGAGGAGTAGGACACGGCATTCCGGCACGCCGGCGTCGCCATTGGGTGGTTGGCTGGTAGCTAGGGTTTGAGCACTGGGTGTTGGGAGATCTTCTTTTGGTCGATGACGGTACTCGTGATTTTCGTGATGATCTGGTAGATGGAACGGAAGGGGATGGATTTATTTAAAAACTATAGCCATCCATTTGAATAGATCGGATAGCTAGGTTATGCGGAGGACTTAAGTCGTCGGCCGAAATCTGAAACACGTGGGTTCCGAACCAAACATATATAAGCAAAGAATTAGTTTTAAAATAAATTTAAAGGGTAGAACGGTACTTTCGCTGCCCATCCCTGTTCAATCTCTATCTCCGCTCAATACGCGCTCCGCGCCGGTCTTCCACTCGCCGCAACGCGCCGCCCACCGCCCACCGCCCAGGGAGTTGAGCCGTCCTGCACTCGTGGCCGCCGCCGGAGGATCTGAGCCGTCCTGTGCCCGCAGCCCAGAACAGACGCCAGGGCGCTGTCCAACAGTGCCGACCTCGGAACACCGTCGTCGTCGAGGAGCACTGCACAGACCTGCATCCTCCGTAGAGACTCCGTGGAGCTTTGCAGCTGCAGGCTTCAGCACGTCATCAAGGAGAGCCACCCTGGGAGTTGCCTCACCAACTTGCAACAGGTTCAAAACAGAACCCTTCCTAGCTTCCTTTCAGATTGTGGCGACGCGCGAGAGAGCTTGGCGCGGGAGGCCTATGGCGGCGCGACGTGATGCGAGATGCTGGCGGCGGTGTGACATTGGAGGCCGACGGAGGATCGTCGTTGTTGCAGGCCCTATCACCCTACGGAGGCGCGTGGTGGTGAGGGCGGCGGCCACGCGATTGGCGCCAACCCAGAGAGGCAGCAAGGCGTGCGACGAGGTGGTGAGGCGGCGAGCCGGTGACCTGGAGGCAGCGACACAGAGAGCAGCGAGATCCCGCGACGCAGGCAGCAGCGACTCCATCCCGTTCGTGGAATTGGGTTAGGGAGTCAAGTACTAAACTACCCTTAAGTACAAATAATTAATTTTCTTAATTAATAGGTGCGGCAGATAATTTCCAAGTGAGGAATCACCGGTTTCTCCCAAGCACTGTAATAAAGCTCTTTATTTAGAGGTCAGGTGAGTCGGTGGATTGAGGGCCAAGTCGGTGCTTTGAACCGACTCTGTTGTTCCGGCTTCCATGTATGCTATTTTTCCTTATTTCAATTCATCATCAACTGATTAGTACCGACTCTATTGTTCGGTTGGTCCGGCTTCCATGTATGCTATTTTTCCTTATTTCATTCAACTCATCATCAACTGACTTGGTACCGACTCTAGCTTGCAAAGTTGCAATGTGCCTATATAAAGGTGTTTAAAGTTGCAAATAATCAATTTCTAGTATCACCTTTAGTTAAACTAAATTAAGTTTGAGAAACTTCGTAATAAAATGTAACAATATCCGTGAGACCAAATATGTATATTGCAAAAATATATTTCATGATAACGTGATCATACTAGTTTTGTGTCATAAATATTGATACTCTTTTCTATTTCTATAAATTTAGTTACACTTTTAGATAGTTTGACTTAGGACAGCAAAAAGAAGAAGAAAACTCTAGGCCTCACTCTATCTGAGGACAAATTTGCTATATTAAAAATTCGTCGAACTCTTGACAGTCAAATGTATAAGTGGCATGGTTTTCTCTTCTCTCTACCTTGTCATTTGATCATCCTCAGCACGTCGTACATGGTGGGTGTGATTTTATTTTTATGAAGCCACAACTAGAGAGAGTTAAAAGTTAAGATTCGTACCTATTTTGTTCGATTGATATAATTATTGATTTAGCGAGTCGTTTTTCTACCATTTTCAGCTATCAACCTGACAGGAACACTGTTAAGCATGATAGTCGTTTTTCTAGTTTCCAGACTAATCAGCAACGCACAGACATTTTGTAATTTCTGTAAAAAGGAAAAAAATACCAATGTAATTTGCTCCACTTCTAACAAAGACAAAAAGGAAAGAACACTACCAGTATGTGATTACTCCATATTTATGACAGGGCGATCCTGCAAAATAGTGTGATATGCTATCAAGCATAGTCCCTCTACTGTACAACAAACAGTCAAACACCAATTAATAATCTTAAAAACGTCAAAAGTTTACATTTGTTATTCTGTACTTTATGAAATTATTATTATTCCAACAAATATAATATAATATAATATTAGATTTGTGTTTCAGTACTAATTTTCTAGCTATAAGTGATGGTGAAAAATAATGGTCAAAATATAATGTTTCAGAAACAGAATTGGATAACAATTTCAAAATGCACAGCAACGAAGTCATTTTTTTTAGCATAACAGCAACGAAGTCATAGCAGGAAGATAATACGCACAATGCTCTTCTTACAGAATTGCAGAGGACAAATTTAACTACTTGAAATTTCTGAATCAATATAGAGAACACAAGTTCCAGCACGAAATCAATAAAAACTCCATTTCCAAACAGTCCATAGTTTCTCCAATTTTATTGTACGTACCACTGACTAAAACCAAGAGACAAACTAGAGAAAACTGGACGTAGGACTGACTAAAACCAAGAGAGACAAGTTCTTTCAGTGAGGTAGCAGCAAGTTCATATAGAACGACACAAAGAACAAAAACTTGCAACCCTTCAGCCCATCAATCGAAGACGACGAGCTTCTCGTACTCCGGCCAAGAGATGGCCTTATCCATCACTTCCCTCGGTGTCAGGATCTTGTCTGGCACGACCTCCTCACCATCAAGGAACAGCTTAACCATGTTCTTAGAGTAGCCGCTCACCAGCGCCACCCCCTTCTGCTCTGAGGTCACAGGCACGGACCTTGAGTTGCGCAGGTTCCAGAACACTATCTGCGGGATTGCTGCGCCGTACCCGGCCTCCGTGAACTTCCTCGTGATCGCCTCGTAGTCTGTCTCCCATGGCCTCAACGACGCTTGATCGAACTCCATCACTCCATGTAGCTGAACACGAACACCTTCTTCACCATCTGCTCCGGAGACAGCTTGCCAGCGACAGCAACGCTGAGGAGTTTGTCGAACACGGCCTGGAAGCCGGTGTTCATGTTCCAGTCCATCCGACGGATAAACTCTGTCTTCTCGAAGAGGGACTCGCCGGTGACCTGGTGAAGCTGAGGCCACCTGCTGAAGGTGATGAGCCGGTGGTGCCAAGGCTCGTCGCTTAGCTCGGAGATGAGGAGGCCGAGCGCGATGCTGACGTCCATGGGGGGAGGCCAGACATGCTGCCCGACACGTCGCTGATGGCTATGCAGTTGTTGAGCTTGCCGAGTGCCCGCATATCAGACACCATGCGATCCCACTGCAGGTCGGCGACCTCGGCGTCGTACCTAGCGGACGCCAGGATCTCGTGGGGAAGCAGGGTACCAGCCGCCATCTTCACTTTGCCGGTCTTAACGTCGGCGTCGGCCACGCGCGGGTAAACCACGTTCCCTCACGCCTTCTCCGAGATGAAGATCTCGGGGACCTTGAGGGCGCGATGCAGGGGCACGAGCGCCTTCTTGCGGAGAAGTTCGCGCACGCGGTAGGAGTAGTGCTCGTCCTTCAAGTCCTCGGGGAGCTCAGGAGACGAGCCCTTAGGGAAGAGGCATCGTCCGATGGCCTCGCAGAGGAGCGTGGAGCGGTCATAGCAGGTGTCAATCGAAGGGCACCATTTCGCGGCGAGCGAGAGCTCGTAGATCTTCCCTTCGGCGAGTTTCTTCATGTCCTTAGCGAGGAGGTCGGCGAACAGATCCGCCGTGCAGTCGTGCAAGAGCCGGTAGGTTGGGTCACGGGCGTACCTGTCGACGGCACTCGCTGCGGCCTCCGCGCGCCTCTTCCTCCGCTCTACGGCAGCCTCAGCGGCGACCTTCCGATCACGCTCGTTGGCGGCAGCGATGCGCGCCGCCCTCGTGGTCCAGGGGCGTGGTGACTCCTTCCGCCACGTGCGAGTCGAACTGCGGCCGCCCCGGCCAGCCCGGAATCCGCGACTGCGGCGAGCGACGAAGCCTCGTGAAGCGGCGAGGCGGGCCTGCTTGCCCGGGGTCCTCGTCGATTTGCCGCCGTGGATGATACGGTGGAGGATCTCGGGAAGGTCCTTGAGGTAGCCGAACTCCGCGACGGGACCCGCGTTGAGGGCGAGCCTGGCGAGGTGGCACCCGTGCATCCAGAGCGCGGCGGCGCCCCTCGCGGTCGGACTTGCCGGTCCCGCGCACGGCGCGGAGGTTGCACGCGAGGCGTAGCGCCCACCAGTACAGAAACGATTTTTTTATCCACTTCAAAATTTAGCTTTAGTCTTGATATTTTTCGCTCTTGGGATTAGAGAAACCTTTAGTCTGAGTTGGTAGCTTCAACCGGGACTAAAGGTCCCTGTCTAACGGTTACTGCGGCAGGCTTTTACTGCAGGTGACCTTTAGTCCCGATTGGAGCTACCAACCGAGACTAAAAGTTAACTTTTACTTTCGGTTGGTCCCTCCAACTGGGAGTAAAAGTATACTCCCGGCCAGCAGTTCGTTCATCTTAATTAAACCCAAACCATCGACAGCAGCATCACTACAGCAGTACAGCGCGTCGCCCAGTTGCATTTGGGTCTCAGAGAATCTCACTCGCTGTACAAGTTGCATTTTCAATACATACGTACCCTCTGTCGTGACAGGCCAGCTCTAGTATATCTCCATCTCTTCTCACCGGACAGCACATTGCAACGTTTTATAAGCAATTGAAGATCACTGTTTCTGAACGTACCAGTATACGATACGGACCAGGACCAGCCATGGCAGGAGGATACTACTGTTGCTTCTGAACAACACCACAGAGGCCAGAGTCCAGAGTCCAGATGCCAGACCCACCCACCAGCAATCCAGCATCATGTGTCAGTCACCGGACGCATCTAGTGGGCCACAGAAGGTAAGAAAGCGGCCCATGATTTCCAAGTGAATGAATGTGGCCGGCCTATTACTGTATCGAGTCTGAGCCGAATGGTAAGGTGAGGAGTCGTTCGTTGCGCTGCTGCTACGAGGAGATAGCACCACATCGGTAGCGTAAAGAGGAGGCGGAGCACAGACTGGCTACATAACAAGGGCCAGGTGCACCGGTTCAAGGCGCGCGGCTGCGTGGTGAGCAGAAAGCGAATTATTCTTTCGCCTTTTACTAAAGAATACCGTGTGCACGCCACAATAAGCAGCATACACTAATTTTTGGAGGGAGCCATCTTTATAAGGAGGTGCCCAACAAATTAAATTCAAAACAAAATATTTATATTATTAAATTAATAAATATGTTTAGTAAATTCAAAGTTATCTTTAAATATGTTAATAAATTCAAAATTTTGTATTAAATATTATTAGCAGCGTAGAATGCGTATTCGAAAACCAAAATGAATCATCAATTGAAAAAAGAAAAAGAAAAAAAAAAATCTTTAGTCCCGGTTGGTGGCCAGGCCGAGAGGCCTCTTTAGCCCTACCAATCGGGACTAAAGGTCCCGGGCGCGAAACCGGGACTGAAGGAGGGGTCCTTTAGTCCCGGATTCGTGCTCCCGGCTAAAAAACCGGGACTTAAGGGGTTTCCCAACCGGGAGTACAGCTTGTTTCTGTACTAGTGGCCGTGTTTGGCTCTGCAGCCCACGCGTCAGCGAGGAGAGAGGTGACGGTCGACGAAGGGATCCCGGGAACGACGTGGAAGAAGTTGAGGCAGGCGTCCCCCGAGGACGCGAACATTGGCGACGCGTTCTCCGTGAGCGTCTTCGCCGGCGGCGCCTTAGTCGCTTTGTTGAAGTTGGCGTCGAGCAGATCCAGGAACACGTCATCGGTCGCGCGCGCTGCCGCCTTTGCCGCCGTGCGGAGGCTCTCCCCTGGTGGGCCGAGGAGGGTGTAGGACCGGCAAGCCGCTGCCATTGGTTTTCGTTTAGGGTTTAGGCTTCGGTTTCGGGGTTGATCTGGGGTTTGGGGTGCAAACGGGAAACGGCGTTGATGATGGCGTGAAAGTGGGAGGGGATTATCAAGTCGAGGGTGAGGCAGTTGCTTGCGTGAGAGCGAAGTCAGCGCACTCAACCGATCTTGTGGCTATTGCTCCCGGAATGCTAGGATAATTAACCAAATTTAATTTAATTTAGCAAAATACTCTTTTTATTCTAAATTAAATCAACTTCTATAGTTGATCTAAGTGCAACTATTTTAAGTTTTCTCAAAAAAGACTACTTTAAGTTTAATCAATTTAATAGAAAATAGCATAAATATTTTTTTTGATGTCAACATTACAAATATTTAGGCCTGCTTGGTAGAGAGCGTCAGCAAAACGGCTCTAGCTATAACTTCCTCAATGAAACCGTTTTCTGACTCTAGCTTCACTAGTCACTAGTTACTAGTAAGAAAAATATTTGGTAAAACAGTTTCACATAAAATGTCTATAATATCTTTCACTTCTTTTATTTTTCCTTCTTTTACTAATTTCTCCTTTAACCTTTTTTTATTTTATTTTTCTCTAGTTTGCCTTATCTCTTCCTCTCCCCCTTTCCTATCTCTGCCTTACTCGCCACCACGATTTCTCCCGCGCCTCGCCCCAATCGTCACCTGCACAAGCTCCCCTCCCCCTACACCCCACCCCACCTTTGCCTCGCCCAATGATGACGTTCCAAGTCTTCACCAGACTGTCATCATCCACTTGCGCAAGCCATATAGGGGCATTTCGGGATGCATGCAAGGAAGAGTGGAGGGTGAAGCTAGATTTTTCCAACTTCTCGGTCTCGTTTGGTCGAGCTCATACCGGCTCCAACTTCTCTAACACACGTATTGTTCACATGTTCATATGAGCTTCTTTTCTCTCTCCTCTCTCCTTCTCTCACAAATCCGGTGACGAGATCCTAACATATGGGTATGTTAAGCCTCGGGATCTATGGTTCTAGATTAAAGAGACCCCCGACCGATCCCTCCAGGATCGCCCGGGGGCTCGGGGGCTATACCCAACGGGTACGCTCGCGCGCACCCTCAAACTAAGGAACTTGCTCGAGCTCGAGCATGCCAGGGCCTCTGCTCAGGGCTCGGGGGCTCACCCAAGCCTCAGGCTCCCGATCGATGGGAAACCTGAGCCCGGCCCTCGGCTGCTGCTCGGCCTACGACGCCAGCCAAGGCCCGGGCATAAGAAGACACGCCCTGAGACATCGAGGCTCGGGGGCTCCTCGACGCAGCACCTTGGGTGCGGCCTTGCCGGCTGCTCCCCCGACAGGGTCACGCACAGGGCGTGACACAAGAAGACAAGTTCCCCCTCGGCCTCCAGGGGCTCATGGGCTCTTGGGCCCGCACATCAGCCCCTGGAGCCGACCTCTTTTGCCACCAAGAAGACTCCAGAAGGTCCACCTGGGGAGGCCGGTCCAAGCCGACAGAGCCTGACACGCAGAGTGTTAGAACAGAGCAGCTGGACGACGCCCAAGGCTTCTTCGGCTCCACGACATCGCCACGGTCTACATAGCGCCGCTGCAAGACTCTCCTGGACTCCGGCACATATAAACCATAGGCTCAACTCCCAAACCGACATGTACCTGACCTATCTCGATATATAAGCGGTAAGGTTGGATCCTAGAGGGAGAAGGACGATCCCAGACAGATCATTCCGTTCCTCATTCATCCGCTCCTGCTCGGCACCGAGAGCAGAGCAACCCAGAGAGAGGGGCACCGAGAGCTCCTCCACCGCACCCATCGTCTTCCTCCTTTCCGATGAGGGGAAGACTCCACCGACGGCGAGGCAACCTCAGGATTAGCACCGAGCTAACCCCCTACCAAATCTCTTCCTTCCTCCTGTACACTCTGTTGTAACCTTCGATTTTGGGTGCTCTTGAATATAAGGATCATCAGCTGCTGGACGTAGGGCATCGATCGGCCCGAACCAAGATAAACCGTTGCATCCTCTATGCGATTCTTGTGTTCTTGAGTCCACCGGACCGGAGATAAACACTCTGACACCAACTCGAGCAACAATGCTTGTCGCGGTTCCGACCCCACGACGGCCGATGCGTCAGAGAAGCTAGAGCCGGCCGGCGGAAGGTCTACCAAAGATGCTGGAGCCGGTGCCTTCCTCTCCTCCCTGCCACTCTAGTCAGCGCAATTCAAGGAGCTCTGGACGTATATGCTTTTATAATATACTTATATGCTTTTATAATATACTATTTGAATAGATTTTGTCACTATTTTCTATAAAATTTATAAAACTTGAAATAGTTTTGACTTGCGGATAGAGAAATTGCTGTCTTGAGGACAGTCTAGCCTTCTTGGCGTCAATGAATGTTGAGGACTACTGATGCGCCTTCTTCGCGTCAGTAATGGCAACTTACTGACGCCTGGCGTGTAATGTTTAACGTATAACGACAACTTACTGACATCTGGCGTGGAATGTTTAACGCCGGTCGCCGATTGACATCACCGGTGTGCCGTTGCCAACCTTTCAAAGCAAATGCAATTTACAGCTCCGATGTATTTCAAATAGCATGCTATTCGCAACAAATAAACATGGAAACTAGAACGTCGTCCTAAATGGATAATCCAAAACTATTAGTTTATAGGATTAGAAAATCTCAACAATTAGCAAGACCAAAATAAGGGAAAGGTACTACGATTATTTCAGGAAGAGATCAGAACATCAATGAACCGGTGTAGTCTGTCTGATTCATGTGCCTCTTTTCAAAACTTGCTGTCAACAGCAACCGCAGTTCTCGTATACATTTCTCTTTGACTATTGTGTATTTTACACATTTATTACAGGGTGATGCCGCAACATTATGCGATCATCAACTACAAAGTCCTAAGACAACAAAACATGATGGTACAACGTACACGTATATACAGCGGAACTTTGTGTTCCTCTGTCGTCTATGATCAATGAGGTCAGCACGATCAGGACTACTACCAGTCAGTATTCAGAAGTTGGTTCTGGCATGTCATAATTTACCTTTGCACTCCAGGGCGGACGGAGTATACCATGAGTTCTCATGGCAACCAATGACCGACCTGAACATCCAAGTAGATTCTGCATCAACCTAAAAATTCAGCAGGAACTACTTTAGGCTTGTTCATTTCAAATTCCTTGGAACCACTTGGCTTGGTCTGGAGCGCAGATCATTGATTGACTCTTGTTTCTTGCTTATGCTAAAAGCCCTCCGAGAATTAGTTCGGTATCAACTCCTATATATGGCTCAAGCATAGAATGATTTCACGACCTGGCTACTCCAAACATCCAAGGACACTGAACTTCTCACCATGTTTCATGTGCAGAACTTCCCATGTTAAGCTTAGTTAAAGAAGTATGTCGAAGTCAGAACTTCCCTCACATCAAAGTTACCTTGCGGTGGGCAGGGTGGAAATTCTAGTGTCGGGAATGCCGTTTGGAACTCCTCCAGCAGCTGAATCACCAAACATATGCAAAATGCATATAAATAAAACATTAAGCATAGGCAATTATTGTTGTACAGTTGTAGAATGAAGTAACTTTAAGAATATGTGGAGACAATAGTTCCGGTGGCATACATTTTCAAGAATCGGCATGCTGTAAAGCTCCACAAATTGTTGTCTCAATATCTGATTCATTTGATCAACATCACACGCATGCACCCAAAATGAGTCATGAACCCCTGCATCCGAAGTATGTCGACAAAACACAATATTAGTAACAAAATTGAACATAAATCGAAGATAGAAAATGCAAATATGTTTCTACTTCATACAGGAAGCCAGGTGTAGATACGAGCTCTTAAGGAAGAGATGCTTGTGGACAATTGGGCAAACATCAGAAAAAGCAATGGCTCTCAAGTCAGAATTCAGAATAGATTCAACATGAGACCTTTTCAATTGGTCATTTGGCAATGCAGCACTGCCCAGGATTCATTGCACATGGAAGCTACATAAAACGAACAACTAATAGTGAAATTTGCAGCTTCACTGCTTCAGAGCCATCAGGTTTTGACGGTAAGTTGTTTCAAGACTTCATGCTATGGGGAAACCTAACAAGCATTAAAAAACAACTCCATCTGAAATTTAGGGCCTAAAACGGTTTCAGCAGTTTTTGGCGGTTCTAAGAACTATGCTCCTGCTCTCGTCTGCCCCATGCTAAATGCAGCAGCAGAGCTAGCGCCTAACACAGCAGAAGTGTGACATCAAGAACACAAGGTAATCTTTTGATTGATATCAAGCCAGATGATTAGTCGAACCATATAATGGACTTCTGATGCAGCGTACTGCTCATTATATGTGCCTTGCAACAAGAGATAGTCGATCCAACTAAGAAACGAACCTGCAAAATGAAGACCAGCCTCCTTGCAAGCAATCGCTGTCATCATCATATGTGAACTATCCAGTGAGTGCACAAAATTCGGTGGAAAAGCTGCCTTTTGCCTTTGGATTGCAATCTGAAATTATGTCAATTAATTAGCTATAAGAATGAAAAAACAGGAAAAAGTTTTTGAAATAGCTTAACTCACCGCATCACCCTCCCGCCGTAAAGCCAGACATTGCAAAGAAGTTCGTATCTGTATCATAGGTGAAGCAAATAGTGTTCAAAAAATGAAAATGTATTAACTAAAAAGATAGCTGTGGTTAGAGGGGAAAGGTTAAATCTAGTGTCCCCAAACCTTGTCAAACTATAATAATATCAAATCATGTACTCCCTCTGCCCCAAAAAGAATGCCATTCTCAGTTTACAAGGAGTCGATCCATCTCAGCTTTGACCAATTATATACAAAGAGAAGTATTAATATATATTTTTCTTAAACACGCAATAGAGTTGTGTATCACACTTAGGTTCCTAACTAAAACATGTGCGCCACAAAAACACATAGACCGACCACAACCTCTAACACCAACAAATTAACTTTCAGGAAGCGCTAGGGCAAGGAGGTGAGTAATACCTCGCACCCCAGCCAAATCCCAAAAAGTGTAACTCCCCTACAGCTAACATCAACGCATGAGCAACACTAGGAGAAAAAGAAGTATTAATATTTATAATGCGTAATAAGTATTAACTCCGCCTATGGTGGGGCGCCTTTGGTGTCCCAGCATAGCAGGTCCCAAGCCCTGGTAAAGGAGGAGGGTTGTGTTAGGTGCGGCGAGCCAATGTAAAAACTTAGCCATTTTAATGGAGATGAAACCCAAAAGAATCATGTTGGGGCGTAACCCTCTTAGCGACGCGCCATGTCGGAACCCGGGTATAGTGTTAAATGAGCAAGGGCCGGGTCGTCACCCCTGTGACGCGCCGTGTCGCGATCTGGACACGATGTCAAGTGAGCAAGGATCGGGTCGTCGCATCCTTAGTGGCGCGCCACATCGGCGCCCGGGTGTGGTGCAAAATGAGCAAGGGTCTTCACACCTACCTCGGCGGGTGCGAAGGGTAAGGAAGCTAGTCGAGCCAACTAGGATCCATTTAGGTAGCTGGAATGTAGGGTCCCTTACAGGTAAGTTAAGAGAGTTAGTGGACACAGCGGTTAGGCGGCAGAAGACGAAGGAGGTGGACTATACTGGCTTAAGCTCTGGTACACAGGGACAACTTCAAATAAAAATGAAGTAGAAGTTTTGATTGATAAGAGCCTCAAGGATGGTATGGTGGAGGTGAGAAGGCAAGGGGATAGGATCATCTTAGTTAAACTTGTTATTAGTGATATGGTCTTAAACGTAATTAGTGCGTATGCCCCCCAAGTAGGCCATGATGAGAGTGCTAAGCGGCTTTTCTGGGAAGACTTAATCACTTGGTTAGAGCTGTACCTAGTAGCGAGAATCTCTTTATAGGAGGTGATATTAATGGCCATGTAGGTACATCAAGTGCAGGTTTCGAGGCGGTTCATGGGGGTTTCGGATATGGTAGTAGGAACCAGGAGGGAGTGGAAGTCTTAGACTTCGCCATAGCTTTTGATCTGATGATAGCTAACACTTTCTTCCGTAAGAGAGTCCCATTTAGTGACCTTTAGTAGCGGCCAATACTCTAGTCAAATCGACTTTGTCCTTACATGAAGGAGGGATAAACGAACATGTGTGGACTGTACGGTGATACCTAGAGAATGTGTGGTCGCTCAACACAAGCTGGTGGTGGCTGACTTACGCTTTCTGGTGCAAGTTCGTGGGAACAAACAAGCTAGGGTTGCTAGAACGAAGTGGTGGAAATTAGAAGGGGAGGCATCAAAGATCTTTAAGGAAAAGGTCATTGAAGAGGGCCCTTGGAATGATGAAGGCGATGCAAACAACATGTAGGAGAAGATGGCAACATGCGTTTGAAGGTTGCTTCAGAGGTGCTTGGAGTGACCAAAGGGAGCGGATGACGACTCGAAAGACACTTGGTGGTGGATTGAAGATGTGCAAAAGGCTATTAAGAAAAATGAGCGCTATAAGCGCTTGTATCATGACAGGTATGCAAACAACATAGAGAAGTACAAGGTGGCAAAGAAGACTGTAAAACGAGCGGTGAGTGAGGCAAAAGGGCGGGCCTATGAGAACCTTTACCGACGTTTGAGTACGAAGGAAGGAGAGAAACATTTATAGGATGGCTAGGGCTCGCGATAGGAAGACAAGGGACTTCAATCAAATCAAGTGCATAAAGGATGAGAGGGAGCAGCTTTTGGTGAAGGAGGATGAGATCAGACATAGATGGCAAGAGTATTTTGATAAATTGTTTAATGGTGAGAACGAGAACACCCGTTCAGCTGGATGACTCGTTTGATGACACTAACAGGCGCTTTGTGCGGAGGATTCAAGAATCGGAGGGTCAGAGAAGCCTTGAAAAGGATGAAAGGGGACAAAGCGATGGGTCCTGATGGTATCCCAATCAAGGTGTGGAGATGTCTCGGGGATATAGCTATAGTATGGCTAACAAGATGTTCAACAATATCTTTCGATCGAACAAGATGCCTGAGGAGCGGAGAAGAAGCATATTGGTACTAATCTACAAGAACAAGGGAGATATCCAAAGTTGTAGTAATTATCGGAGAATTAAGTTGATGAGCCACACTATGAAGTTATGGGAGAGAGTCATCGAGCAGCGCCTGCGAGGAACGACGCAGATATCAACAAACCAATTTGGTTTCGTGCTCGGAAGGTCAACCACAGAAGCAATCTTCTTAATAAGACAGGTTATGGAGCGGTTTAGAGAGCAGCAAAAGGACATCCACTTGGTTTTCATTGACTTGGAGAAGGCTTATGACAAGATACCAAGAAATATTATGTGGTGATCTTTGGACAAACATAAAGTCTCATCAAAGTACGTGACCCTCATCAAGGACATGTACAACAATGTTGTGACTGGTATTCGAACAAACGATGGTAACACAGATTACTTCCCGATTAAAATTGGACTTCATCAAGGGTCAGCCTTAAGCCCGTATCTCTTTGCCTTGGTAAAGGATGAGGTTACCAAGAACATACAAGGGAATATCCCTTGGTGTATGTTGTTCGCTGATGATGTAGTGTTAGTGGACAAAAGACAGGCGGGAGTAAATAAGAAACTAGAGTTATGGTGGCAGACCCTTGAGTCTAAATGTTCTAGATTGAGCAGAACTAAAACCGAATACATGAGATACGACTTTGGCGGAGTTGTACAGGAGGAGGAAGATGTGAGTTTGGAAGGTCAAGTGGTGCCTAAGAAGAATACCTTTCGGTATCTGGGATCGATGCTACAGAGAGATGGAGATATTGATGCGGACATTAGCCATAGAATCAAGGCAGGGTGGATCAAGTGGCGACAAGCTTCTGGCATTCTCTGTGACAAGAGGGTACCACAAAAGCTAAAAGGCAAGTTCTATAGAACGACGATTAGACCGGCTGTGTTGTATGGAGCAGAATATTGGCCTACAAAAATTCGACATGTTCAACAACTGAGTATTACAGAAATGCGTATGCTGCGATGGATTTGCGGTCACACAAGAATGGACCGAGTTCGGAACGATGATATACGTGATCGCTTAGAGGTAGCACCAATTGAAGAAAAGCTTGTCCAACATCAGTTGAGGTGGTTTGGCCATGTCCAAAGGAGACCTCCAGAGGCACCAGTGCATTGTGGAGTCCTAAGCCAAGCTAATAATATAAGGAGAGATAGAGGAAGACCGAAATTGACATGGGGGAGGCAATAAAAAGATATTTAAAAGCTTGGGATATACCTAGAGATCTATGTTTGAATAGGAGTACTTGGAAAGCAGCTATTGAAGTGCCTGAACCGTGACTTGGGGCTCTTGGTGGGTTTAACTCTAGCCTACCCCAACTTGCTTGGGACTGAAAGGCTATGTTGTTGTTGTAATGCGTAATAAGTATCATTATTACATATATAATGAAATACATTTTTATAGTAGACTTCTTTGGAGGTACAAATGTTGATACTACTTTTTATAAACATAGTCAAACTTAAGAAAGTGTGACTTAGTCCAAAATCTAGAATGACATTCTTTTTGGGACGGAGGGAGTAATGATTAATCAGGTTGTTCATAAGGTATTAAAAGGAATGGAACCGATCACCGAATATTTTTTCACTAATTCTCAAACACAGCTCGGGCGTCCTTATGCTGGGTACAACTTTTCGGAAGGAATATGATGCATCATGGTGTTGCAAAAATCCAGGTAATACTGCAAATTTAAAGAACAAAAAGACTGCTGAGTAGCTGACCATATAATTCTTATATTTCTTGTAGGGCTGAACAACTGGGAGACCAACAGGACTTGTCCACTTGACTGGTTGATTTTTTGAAGCAATCATCTGTACGGAATTGAATGCAATTATCAAATGCCTCACCAACCAAAAATTGCTGTGCCACAAGTGTCAAAAACTGGATGTCCATGTCAAGAACTTCTATAAAGAAAAACAAATGGAATCACTTCATATATATGAGAAAAGCTGGGAGTGTGAGTGTACCTTCGCACAATCACCAAGCCAGGCCATTATACCACGGGCAGATTGGAACATTTGTCCCAGTGCATCCAAAGTTACCTTCATCAGAAATTCATAGTCATATCATGCCTTTGCCTCTCTAAAGGTGTCAACCTGAAATCACATATACACCATAATACACTAAATACTACAAGTAAATCACTTACTCGAGTAGCGTAACATGATACATCATACAGCAATTTATCATCTGTGATCAGCCCTTTCTCTTGCAGTCTCTTTGTAATCTGCTGACGAGCACCAATGTATGTAACACCATAGACTGATGTCATGACTGTCTGCTTGACAAGCTTCCTATCCACCTGTAAGCTACCAATGCCCATGTCCCTCAACTGTTTTGTTTGATGACATAGAGTGTGCAAGAATATTTCTTACTAGAATTTAGGAATACAAAGGAAGGATGGGAGAGAAGGCTAACCTGATCAACTAAAACTCTTGCTAATGAAGCAGTTGGGTTAGTAGCAGGATCCTTCATCGAGTCTTCACGTACAGCATTCAATACCCTTCAGTCGATTTCACCAAAAATTATTATTAATTCATATAGTGGATACCTGCTGGAGTGAACCTAACACTAGGATAATATTTGTATAAAATTGATCATCTATAACTACAGAGTTGATCACCCAATAAAGAAGGTACACAGTTGACAAGTTGGACGTTTTGGACAAATTCTGAACACAAGCTATGCTGTTCCACCAATCAATGCATGAACATCAAGCTACTTAACTTTTTAAAGAGACACATATGTAAATTCAGGTATCCTTCCTTCTACAAAGTTAGCCAGAGCGTATGTACAGAATAAATTATTTTGGTATCTGCTCTTTAGAAAGGTAACTTTGTGTGAATTATGAAATGTAAAATTGTTCACTTTCACATGTGAATCATGTTTGTGAGCAGTTAATTTTTTTAAAAAAAATCCAGATAAGATACAGTAAGTTAAATACATTCAGTACAGAACTGAAATAAGAACAAAAATGTTTTGTAAGTTGTACATATTCAAAGTACATCAATAACCAATAAACAGGCGAAATTAACAAGCAACCACCCTGGACTGTAGTGCTTACAAGAGATGTGATAGGAGCAACAAGGGAACCAGCAAGAAGAAACCCACCTAGCAGCTATTTCTGAGTAGATATCTGCAGGTTTCTCTCCGGGAACAAGGTTGACAGCAACCGCGCCCATCTATAGCAGAGCATATATTAGTGTAAGAAACAACTTATCCATAGTGTATAACTGTATATCTGGTAATTGCACTTTAGATTCTAGAATTTCATGAAATCGCAAGAAAATGATAGCTTTGTAAGCTGAGGTTTCAAAGGTACAATCCAGAAAGTGTTTTCTGTTGCACATAGCAAGAACCAAGATATGATCATACTGGGGAAATGGATCCACACACTTCAAGGCTGACTCTAGCATATTGAATATCATCATCAATATATCAACCATGCACATATGAGGATTTTAAGGCAGTCGGTATGCTAATCAACTAACAGGATGACAACAACTTAGTGCTCTCACTTGAACAATGCTTGCGGAAATCCGACTACTTACTGCTTTCAAGAATTCTTAAAAGTTAACAGAAGATTCAATGCAATGCAACTATTTATAACTAAGAAAAATAAAGCCAAACTAATAGTGAAACTAAAAGTTAAGTCATTTTTTACTCCGATGATTTTCAGGATGCTGTTGGGGTAATCAGACTGTATGGCAATAGATAAGCACCAGGTGCTAATTCTACTCAAACCACATCATGAGGTGCGTAATAATAAAAGGATCAAAGGCTGAACAGAATTCTAAAGTTGAACACACTTACATAGTCCCTTCCAAGAGCGGCATAGTGTTGTAAACCATTGCATGAACCATCCTGACAACAAAAACAATGATAACTGACAAATTAGCAGTTTCATGGAAATGTAGGCTATGCAGAATGCTCAGAGTATCAACAAATGTGCTTTCTAGGCATATGACATTAACTATAAAATAGACTAGGGTATCCTTCGACTTATCCACATAAGTGATTAATTAATACCAAAATCCTAGATTGTGTGTCTCACTTCCGAAGCCAAGAAAAATAATAATATTGTGAAAGGCTAGTCCAAGAACATACAAAACAAATCAATACCTGATGAATAGGCAGGTGAGAGACAGCACGGCAAGGTGATGGACTTTTTAAGGCATCAGAAAGGTCCATGCATGCAGCTAAACACTGAAAAGGATCCTCAGCATTTGTCCACCAGCAGTTCCCATAAACAGGATTTGCTGCTGAATCAAATATATCAAGCAGTTGGTTCTCCACAAAAGCTAGCTTGCCCTCATGAGAAAGCTTTTCAACGCCTCCACCATATTTGTTAGCCAAATGTATCTTCAACCAGCACAACCCGGACTTTCCTAGTGGCCGCCCTTCAGCATACTCTAGAACACCCCGACAAAGATCTGAACCTAGGTGACTCAAATGAGGATGCATAGGGTATGCACGACCACGAAAATCTAAATTGTGAGCGTAATAAAATCCATCCTCCTCTCTCATTTTACAAGCAACCTGTTTACAGAAAAGGAGTAAGTTAGTTCCAGCAATGCGATAGACGATAGCATGTAAACTGCACCACAGTATCTCAGCAAGAATGACCAGTAATTATTTATACTGCATACCGAGAGTTTGAGCTCAGTGTCACATCTCTCAGCATGCAGTTCACGGTTAGTTTTCTTTGCCTTCTTTAAACTCCACTTCCATTTCTGGATTTCATCTGGGTCCTCTGATTCTGGTCGTTCAGGCAGAGGAATCTATAAACAAAAGAGAAGAATAAATAGACAGTAAGCGAGGAGAATGAACAGAATGGGAAAGAAAACAAAGTACAAATAATTTCAAGATCCAGAAATATTAATCATACGCATGAACTCACATTTGCCTTGTCCACCAGCCCGGCAATGCCTCCACCTCGACTCCAGATAGTCTCAACAACATCATGAACTCTTCTATTCACCCTCCATTTAGTACTCCCAAGGATATCTAATGCCTGGCAACATGCTAATACTTAAGCAAGCATGAAAAAATAATGGTCAAAGGGATATGATCATGTCAAATATCATGTGAAGCATGGAGTGCATCTATAGACCTGATGGTTTTATCTTTTGAACAAAATTAAAAAGGATTTGGTAAAGGTAACTATGGTTATCGTGGTTTAAATTAAAAGTTAAAACACCTCATATTGTCAGGCTTATATTCAGTAGAGCAACAGAAAACCCATGTGAAGTATTTTTTTTATGCCAAGGACAACAACAATAAGAAATATAAATGCACATTGTGGCATAGATGGGAGATCAGTAAACCTCAAAAACTTTTCGCAGCTGTTTTCTAGGAACACTATTAATGGCATCCTTTTGGTCCTTCACACCATGTGTCCTCATAATGTATGAGGGCAGAAAAAGGTGACCACCTTTATCATAACTGCAGCAAATTATGGTCAGCGTATTCAAATCACCAGCAACAAGAAGCAGTAAGTTCTATGAATCAATACAATCATACACAGTCTCAATAAGTCAATATATAAGGAACTTGCTGGAAAGGTACAAAAATTGAACACCAACATACCCTTTCCATTTCTTCGGAGGTACCAGCATAGGAAGGTAGGGTATATCAACATGCCTAGCCTGCAAGTTCGAATTAAAATAATCCTAAAACTCCCTTTATGCAAACAAATAAAAGGTGTCGAGCAGAAAAAGAAATTTGCAATTTGTCATCCCCACTTTTGACGTGTGAGACAATGCCCACAGAAAGGAAGGTGAGTAGAATTGTTCTCCATTTAATATTTTGGCTGTCATGATCAACAAAAATATTTTATATCTGAAAAACTGATGTGGTTGGCAGTGCAAAATAAACTTACAGTGCTTTCAAACCCCTCATGCACAAGATGGTCACACTCTATCACCCAATGTTTCTTCTTTAGCCTCCTGCAGGTTGAAGAGAAATATCACAAAAAAACTCTTCATACATCAGCACATGCCTAAACAAGCATAGGATGGTGATGTAACAAGGCATGCTAGTGCAACCACACATGGAACAGTGCAACACGATTGTAAAGAAAAAACACAGCCCTACCCATTTTCTATTATTGGCTGCCGTAGCACATGCTTAAATGCAGGTCGAATATCTGGAGAACTATCTGGTGTTTGATCAGCTGGTGGCTGCACAAATGCTGAATCCAGTAATAACTCAATCAGGCGACTTCCCAACTGTATACATGAAATGAGTGTTAGGATTAGAAATTTAGAATGTGAGTGACAAGGCTCGTGTTTCTGTTTGCACTGTACAAAAAACGAACCTTCACTTGGGCTTCTGTGCCCCATTCCTCCAATTCCAACTCCTGTTGAACTAGCTTCTGTGCTTCACTCATCTTCTGCCTCTTAACTAAACTCTTAACACGTTTACGGCATTTAGCTTGCTCCTTCTCCAATGTTGGATCATTTTCACCTTGGTCTTTCTTCTTCCTACTTTTCTGAAAGAATGACTGGACTTTGAACTGTAAAGAAAGGAAGGGGAAACACCAGCTTTCAGTGGACTACCAAATCAATTTCCAACGGGGAACACTAAAAGGAATCAGAATGAGCTGAAAAGTAAGGAACCAAAAATAGCATTAAGTTACTTCCAAATTTGATGTAATCAAATTTCAGAACTCTACAAAAAAAAATACGGAAGCTGCACTCTAGTGCACAAGATGGGTAACTGATTCTACAAGAAGACAAATTTTAAATCTCACTTTAATAGTTCCAAACTTGTAACTCTCCACTGCTTTGTGATGTACAGACACATATATTGTCAAGTAAGCTATAAAATTGCCATTATCATTCAGTGATCAAACTTACAGGCTACAGGGCATGTATGCAGGTTTTTTATGGATAAGTAGGTCAAAATCTCAGATCATTACAACACAATTATAAGATTATATCATTGCACAGTTGAAATCTAAACTGCAGATCTTGCCTAATGCCTTCATCAGTTCCTACAACTTCAATTAGCTCTCCAAGCCTGATTAACCCTCTTGTTTGACTTTGGCACTTAGCAGAACTGTAATCTAAACAGATGGAATCATGTCCACTACCACCAAACATTGCAATCCATCTAGTGTTAGGTTCTCTGAGACTACGAATAATCATTCATCAACCAAAGATATTGTTTGCAGACAATGAGACAATGGCAAGTCCCACATTGCTGTCCACAAGCAGCTCAGGAGTCCTGATCGGCATCAAAATGGTCGAGTATTGCTCCAAACCTCCTAAAATAGCAGCGAACAAGCAACTCACCTCGCGCTCAACAGCCTCACCGATGCAGTGCGCGGCCTGGACAACGCGGACACTGCCAGTACCGTCCTTGCTGGACATGAGCAGGCCCATCATCTTGTGCATGACGATGACGGCCACCTTGTCAGCGGGGAGCAGAAGCAGGTACTTGGCGTAGACGTGCTTGACCCGCTTCCGTCGCTGCACGTCCTGGTCCCTGGCGATGGCGTCCCGCAGCGGCTCGAACCAACCCACGAAGAGCGACTTGACGTAGGGCAGCGCGGGCGCGAGCCTGCGGTCGAGCATCTCGCGCTCGATCTCGCGGTACTCCTCGGCGGCGCGCGCCCAGGCCTCCGTCTCCGCCTTGACCTGCCGCTGCCGCAGCCGCCGGTGCTGCGCCCTCCGCGCCCGCTCCCGCTGCCTCTCCAGCTCCAGCTCCAGTTCCAGCTCCAGCCCCGCCTCCCGCTCCTCCTCCTCCTCGTCCTGCGGCTGCGGGGGGATCTGGTGGTAGGTGTCGGCGGGGGAGTTGAGGAACGCGAATAGGTCGAGCCAGTGGAAGTCGTCCGTGGGCGGGGGCGGGAGAGCCGGAAGGTCGAGCGTTCCCACCGAGGGAAGTATGCGGACGGCGGGAGGCGGCGGAGCGACGGCCGCCATGGGCGGCGGCGGCGACAGGCGGCGGAGCAGCGCCCGCGGCGGCGGCACGCACGCGGAGAAGGGGTAGAGGAGGAGCGGCATGCGCGTCTAGGGTCCCGCTTCGGGTTCCGGCTCCAATGGCGAGGGCCGGATTGGATTGAAGGTGGTAGAGGGGGGAGAGGTGTGGGTAGGAGCTAAGAGGGGGAGCGGGGAGGCGAGAAACCTCGGCAAAACCTTGGAGAGCCGGAGCACACGAGCGAGGCGGAGCCGCGGAGGCGAAGAAGGCGATAAGGGGGAAGGGAAATATCGGAGGTAGGAGACCGTTTCTCCAGACCGCGGCCGTTGGATCGCCTTCGCGTGCTCATATAGGACGGTGAGGCTTCGTGTCAACGAGCTGGCGCTGTTGGTATTGGCTCTCACGAACTAGCGGCGTGTTTATTCGGGGAAAATTGGAATTTGGCTACAGTTGGTATAACACTTTTATTTTTATTTGGTAATTAATGTTTAATCATATACTAATTAGACTCAAAATGTTCGTTTCGTGATTTATAATCAAACTATGCAATTATTTAGTTTTTTTTCACCTATATTTAATGCCCATGCACGTCGCAAAAATTCGATGTGATAGAGAGAAAGTGACTTTTGAAACTTTTTTGCAATCTAAACAAGGCTAAGATAAGAAACTCATATTCCTTCCATTCAAATTACGTTGTCTAAGTTTTAGTCCCTAACTTGAGTTTTGAAAAAATATATGAATATTTGGAATGTAGAGTGGCCCCTAGAATAGAGTACACAAGCAGCATCGGAACCATGTTGGTCACACAAGATTGAGTTAATTAATGGTGTACCGTACCCTGTTTTAGATTTTAGGAACTTCCAAACAAATCATCTCATGACTTTCATATATGCACAAAAGGCCCAGCTGGAAGTCAACAGTGCCACTACAAAATCAAATTTCGTCTTACTCTAAAATAAAATAAAACAAATTTCGTCGCGCATGCAAGCAGCGTGCAGCGTTGAGCAATGAGCAGCACCTTTCTATGACTCCCGTCCCATGGTTCTTCCATCTGGCAGCTGAATGTTACACAGCGACGAGCTACTCTTCCGTTAGTGTTGAGCAGCTTCAGACTTTCGGAGCCTTCTTTCTTTGAGGGCAGGACGATCCAGGCAAACATGCCTCGGCTGAGATTATACAGTCGTAATCAATCGCATGCGCGACCGGTGCCGGATCGACCTGCTTGGGCAAAACGCCTAAACTGTATAGTAATATTTGGTAATTCAGCAGCTACCGACAAAGCATGCGCGACCGGTGCCGGATCGATACAGGCGTGTTCGCTTGAGCTTATCTTATCAACTATGTTACAGGGTTTTTTTCTCACAACAAATTAACAAATAGTATTTTTTAGCCCGGCTTATTAGGGAAGCTCAGTTTTTTTAGCGAAGTCTGCTGCTGCTGAATCTGACATTGAACAGATCGAGTGCAGTTTCAGTGTTTGACTTCCATCCATCCCATATCTGGACGTGGTATTCTGAAACTGCAGTCTTGTTTCAGAAATTCAGAGCAATTGGCGCCATGATTTCGGACAGCAACACCAAGGAACTGTATGTATCCAGTCTGATCCTCCCTGTTTGCTAGGGAACATAAACTGTCCAAAAAGGGTAATGAAGCTCGATTTGCTTGCTTCTGCAGTTCTGCTCCGTTGTTTTTAGTTATTGTTCATTTTCTGTTGTACCCTACTGCAGAAGCAGAAAAAAGCCCGAGAGCTTGACTATCAGGCTACAATTGTTTCTGCGGATTAGCAAACGGTGAAGGAATTAGTGCACAGTTCGATACATGTGCTCTTTGATATTCTCTGATGAGTTTCTATCTTGAGTTTTAGCTTCAGTCTCGTGTCATTAGTCTCTTTCTGAAGTAACTTGTGCTCTGCGACTGCGAGCACTTCTCAATTCTATTGAAAAGCTCCAGTCATAGGCCAGTTTGCTAGATGCAAGTTCAAAGTGCAATTTTCAGACAGTGAAATAAACAGACGATTTGTAATCTCATCACAAACAATAGCTTTCTTTTCCAACCGCATTACTGGTCCGGATTTATACATGAGTACACCCATATATCTTACATCAGTTGCCAATTAGCAACTGCTGCGTCGGCAAACAAATCACCAGCACCCTAGGTGAAGGTGACAAACTGACATCAGATTTCTATGTCGAAAAAAGAATCAGCAAACCAATGACCAATTACACACAGCATGCCACACACCAACCCAAAACAATCATCATCGTCATACGGGACGAGGACACAGAGACGGACGCTACTGGAGAACACAGCCAGGAATGTCCTGAACCAGTGAACCACTACCTGCTACCTACAGCTCATCACAAATGGAGACGAAAAAGTACAGAACTACAGCGAGGTGTGTGTAGTACAGGCCTACCGCCTACGTGTTGGGATTGGGTGGAGTCGTACAAGGCTATCAGGCGAGTATGTCGTAGGGCCGCTCCCCGTCGATGCCCGGCGGCTCCGGCGGCGTCCGGAGGATGACGTAGAGGGAGTACACGATGCCGGGGACGTAGCACAGCACCGTCAGAAGGAGGGAGATGAAGAACTCTGACTGCACACGACAACAACAGCACGGAGAGAGATTTAGATTAATTACGCGCATGCAATGGTGTCGTCGCGGGTGTGTGTGGAGATGAGAAATGCTTACGCTGCAGCAGCCGTAGCGGAAGAAGACGCCGAGCGGCGGGAGGACGACGGCGAAGATGACCTCGAGGCACGTCGAGCAACCGCCGGAGCTCATCCTGCCGGTGCCAGGACTCCGAGGCCTCAGAAGGCCGGAAGCTTAGCTTAGCTTAGGTAGTGCGCCGGCGGCCAGCCGGTGTCTCCGCCAGACATCGGGTGGGCGGTGTTAATTTGTATACGAGGGGGCAACTGGGCAAAGGAATGATGCGGAATCCGACGCTGGCTGCCAGGAGAAGATGCCGATGGTAGCGTTGCATCTCAGGACTCAGGAGCTGCTGGGCCAGAGTCGTGAGCGTGCCGCCACACGCCACACAACACGCATCCGGCCAAGTCAGCGTGGCTACTCCAGATCTTGGCAGGCGGGCGCGGTAAGCCGGTAACGGGTCAGGATCGGATCCGGCAACCTAACGGTCAGCTCGTTGTGTTTTACTGACTTACTCCTATATTCGAGATTATAAGACCTTTTTATTTTTCTAGATATACTATGTCCGTCTATACGTATAGTAAAATCAATATATCTTGAAAATTATATTGTCTTATGGTTTAGAACATAAAGAGTATTTCGTTTTTTTTTTTGTCTACAACTCTATACAGGATGCGACACTTGGGCAGAGCTAGTAAATACAGTTTGGGAAAAAAGATGGCACGGGTCAACATCCCTTCTCCTAGCCTTGGCCTTAGGTTTGTTTAGCCCGGCTCCTTTTATAAGCTTTTGCTTCACACTACAATCTATAGAAGTCAAAGCAGAGGAGCCACGAGCTGTGGCTTCTCCTGGCTCCACATACAGTTATTTTTTTTTTCCTCAAACAAACTAAAATTTAGAGACCTTTAATAAATACTTATAACCAAAACTGGTAATTACTCATAATATTGAGTACTTAACTGATAAATAGTCTTTAGACTAATAAATAGTGATATGTTAGAAAATTCACGAGTATCACAATTTACATCAACTCATGTACGGCTTAGGTGGTGTCATAGGGTGTCACAACTTACTTCTTGATTTTTTAAACTTTTATATCATATATCGCCATGTTCGTTTGGGTTTGTTTGGCTGATAAGCCATGGCTGAAAGTACTGTTAGCTGATTTGGTGTGAAAGAAAAATATTGTTCGTTGGCTGAAAAAATACGACTTATAAGCCAAACAAGCCCAAACAAACAGGCGTATATGAAGTGATAGTACTACTAGGATATGTTTGGTAGAGCTTTCGCTCCGGCCAAAATAGCTTGAGTTTGATTTCTCTGGTAATGCGGTTTTTTTTTTGCTCTAGCTTATCAAGCTAGAAAACATTTGGTATAATCTCTCATGGTTATTGAAAATGATGAAATATATATTTTATTTTCTTTCTTTCTTTATTTTTCTCTTCCTTGTTTCTCTTCTCTCCACCCTATCTGCCTCCAGCCTCCTCCCATGCCCATGTCAGCCTCCTCCTTTCTCCACGCCGGCCTCTGTCCCTCTTCACGTTGGCCCCCGTTGCCCCTTCCCGCGCCGACCTCCTCTCCTTCAGGGGCCAGATGAAGCTTCTTTTTTCAACTCATCCTCTGGTATGTAGCTTCATTTATTATGGTTGGCGATGCTTCTCTAATAAAGTTGTTTTAGATTAGATTTATAAGCGTTTGGTTGAAAAGCCAGTGCGAGACCCACCCGGCGCCGGCCCTGCCATCTCAAAATCTCAAACCGTGGGGATTTTGCAAGCGGGTTAAAGGTTTTTTTTACAACAAGCGGGCTAAAGGGTTGTCGGGGCTCTCCTTAGTTGGGCATCTTGGTGTTGACCGAGCTGGAGCCGTAGCCATGAGCCAATACCATGCTAGCCTTCCACAACAATGCGAATTTCCACTTCAGAATATTCGCAGCCTTTTCCTGGCCGAGAAGAGAACTCGAGATGCCATCTGTGTTATCCGTTCATCTGTGACTTCCTCCTTCCTCATCATATATGAGCCAGCCACCAATAGATGAATCCACATTTATATTATAGGACTATGAGTATTGCACGGCGTTTGTTGGCGGCGTGCACGATTAGTTTTTCTTACGTATATAAGCGTACATGATTACATAAACTCCTGGATAATAAACAAACATATTTCTAGTACAATCGCCTATGTCAGTGGCCAGTGGCACATAAGTTTGCTCGTTGAGCTCGTGGCTGGGCCTCCCTAGCAGCTCGGCCCATGTGCAGCTCTGTGGGTATCGGGGGTTATACCCCACAGCTAGTTCCCGAGCATCTTGTATCCGTCGAGCAATGCTATCTTGAGCTTGTCCGAGCAGTCCAGCTAGTCGTTGGTCGTCAAAAACAAGCGTTCGTCTAGATTGACTGGTAGCCAAGATGTTGAAACAGACGTCCGAGCTGTTGAATACGTCATCAACAAATGTCCAAGTGTTTCAATCCGGAAGCCGAGCTCGGACTCGCTTGAAGCTTCAAGGTTTGCCGGTAGGATATAAGGAGCTCAAGTAAAAAAAATTGAAGTCTCAGCCGGTGAAATGTACACACTTAAGTGTCTATTGTGATGGCTCTGACGACATGGTCATTAGGACAGAGCGGAGGCACCAGATGACAGACTTGACGTAGTCGAAACACCATGGGAAAAAACAGTACATACACCGCAAGGTGCATTGTACACAATGTAGTCCCCGAGCCTGATGGAAGATGATGAAGGAATCTTGTAGCAGGGTCAGAGAAAAATATCCAGACCAGGCAATCAGTACATTCACTGCTAGGTGAAATGTACACACTTAGTCCCTAAGCCTAGCACTAGGTGAAGCAGTCTCATGGTGCTAGGATCCAAAGAGGCAGTCTGCAGGTGCTGAACCTGTCTTAGCTGAGAAAAACAGTACGATCCTCGCAAGATGACATGTACACACGTAGTCCCCAAGCCTGCTGGAAGATGGTGAAGGAATCTTGTAGCAGGGTAAAAAAAATATCTTGACTCCGTTGAGACGACACGTTGCATTGGACTCTGTTTCTTCACTCCGCGTTCCACGCAGTTTGATGCGGCGGCCTATAAGGACCACTCGACGGCCCAACGACGCGTAGAGGTTTCAGGGAGATTGCGACGAGGGGGCGCGGTTTCCTAAAAACCCTGGAAGACAAAGGGTTAGGGGTCGAACCGTTATAAGAGCGCCGCAACCCCAGCGCACATTCCCCGCCTTTCCTTCACCACTTCGTCTTCTTCCTCGAGCCCACACCGCATCACTCGGTAACTGCTCCGCCATCAAGGTAACCGCAAGCTCGTAATCTCCTCCAGGCCACAGATCTGTCAAATGACGCCCAAAAGAAATCGCAGCAGCTCTAGTAGGGCATCGCACGAGCTCAATCGCGCCGAGGAATGGGTGAGCTCTGTGAGCAACGAGGCGGCACTCAACCAGTTGGTGGTGGACGGCGTGCTGGCCGATAGGGTGACGGCGGGATGGCGTCCGGCTCATGGTGAGAGCTTTCCTGCTCCTCACGGCGATGAATTAGTGGTTTTTGAAGATTAATTTTATCGCGGATTTGGCATTCCGATCCATCCATTCCTTCATCGGTTGATAGACTATTATGGGATTAGTCTCTATAATCTTGGCCCAAATTCCATCCTTCATGTCTCTGTCTTTATCCATTTCTGCGAAGCCTATCTTGGCATTCTTCCACATTCTGATATCTTCCGCCACTTATTCTGTTTGAAAGCTCAAGGGGGATCTGGATCTAGGATAGTAGGTAGCGCATACTTGCAGCTTCGGGATGGGATGGTTGGCCAGTACATCTCTACCCTGTTGAACACGAACGTGAAGTATTGGGCGCAATGGTGGTTCTACATGCCACAGGGGGAACACCATGTGGCGTGTGACATTGATCATATTCCCGTGAGCAACGTTAAGTGGTCGAGAGACCTGGTGTCAATGGAATGGAGCAAGTGAGGGAGCTCTTGACATTGATTGACCGGAGAAGGCTGGATGGGGTTATAGTAGCGATGAATTTCACTTTTCGGTGATGCCAGCCCAGCAAGGAGAGGGCACATCCCGCGTATGAATTCCGAGGGGATACTGATGGGACCCAAGAGGTGCTTGAGCCAATTGACCGAGATAAAGTCATATGGCGGGTTGGGGTGTTGTTTAACCTCATGGGTCGTCATAAGATCGATGACCAGCAGAAGGCCTTCAGTGTAGGGAACCTCCCACCACGGGTAAAAGTCTTGTTTCTAGTTTTGTTTGATTCCTTTTTTGTTGCAGCATAGTCATTCGTGCTCTAGAAGATTCATGGGCAGGATCGGGCGGTGTACTTCTCGGCAGTGCCTTCAACTGACTGGCCGAGGGGTGTTGATGCTCGGCCGAGCAGTCCCTGCATTGGGCCGGCTTAGAAGGTGGTGGGGACAGCTCGGATGATCACAACAATGGAGATGGAGGTGAGCGGATGTCGCATGTCCGTGAGAAACTCCGGGGGAAGCGACCTACAGACGAGGAGCCATCCTCAAAGAGAAAGAAAACGGGAGGGTCATCCCATCGAGAAGAGCGGCTAGTGAGCATTGGCGCTCCCACTCAGCACCGGAGGCGGCAAATGGTGGTTTTGAGCTCATCAGATGACGATGGGCCGGTGGCACCACCTTCACCGAGGGTTGGGACGCCGCCGCCAGCTGCGATAGCTAGAGCAAAAACTCATGTGCCGCCAAGGACAACTACTCGAGTGGTTGCTGGAGTCCCCGAAACCACAATTACTCCCCAGGTGAAAGCAGCACGGGTGACCACCGCAGTCCCTAAGACCACCCGGGCGGTTCCAGTGGCGACGATGGAGACGCCGAGTGATTTGGTTGCTGCACAGACTGGTTCCAAGCGAGGGCGCCGGTTCTAGTCTACGCAGCAAGAGTCCCAATTGTAAGTGCCTTATCTTATTTGACGTATTTGTTCGGCGCGATGATTTATTTCTTAACGAATTTTTGTTTGTTGAAGCGCGGAATTGACGGAGGACCTACAGTCATCGGCTGCTGACTACGAAAGGCGCATGGAGGAGCTGCGAGCTCCCCACGCTGAGCTAGAGCATGCCAGAACAGATCCAACTGCCCCCACCGCGAAGCAACCGACGGTTGCAAGGCCGACCGCCCTTACTACGGAGGAGCCCTCTGCAACTGGACCGACCTCGCCTGGCGGCGGATTGCATGACGAGGGTGATCCTAGTATGGAGGAGGTGTGGGGTGCGACGGTGACGTCAAGTGGCCTTGTCGGAGCACGTACAGAGCCTGTAGGTGATGCGCTGAGCAGTGCGGCACGAGGCCCACCTATGGTTGCTGAACAAGTGGCTGCGACGGTAGAGGCGACGCTGGAACACCCTGTTCGAGCACGGCAGCAGCCGAGGAGGTCACCTTTGTCGGTGCCCACCGTTGAGGTTGAAGAGATAGTGTGGGAGCCCACCCCGCCTCCCCAACTTCTCCGCATAGTCATTCAGCACAGCGAAGAGTTTGAGGTGCTCGAGGAGGGGGAGGCGAGCGCGGAAACAAAGAAGCTGAGGGACGATCTGACATCAATGATCAGTCGTATTGAGGTAAGCTTGAAGAGATCTTTTTTGTCCCTTGAAGAGCGCAGTCTGTTAATCCGCTTGTCCTTTGTGGAATGTGATGAAGGTGTCCAAGCAGCGCCGGCGGCAGCTAGAGGAGATGACTCTAGTACTGGAGGAGAATAAGAGTCTGCAAGCGTCAGTGAAAGACCTCCAGGCGCGTCTGCTCCGAGAGCGCCACCGCAGGGAGGATCTGGAGGTGAAGGTTCTAGCGTTGGAGATGGAGCGTCAGCAAATGGAGGCGGAGGGCCAGTCGATGGCCGAACAACTTAGCCGTAGCGCTGATCGGCAGGAAGGTATGTCTCATAACTTTGCTTTGCTGGTAGTCAGCATCGTGAAATGTCTGCCGATTATATGCAACACTGGAGATGCAGCTCGACCTTTCCTAGGAAGCCTTTGGCCAACTTCTGGAGGCGAAGGAGAAAACGAAGGAGAAAGCCGAGAAAGCCATTGAGGATCTTCAACATGAGTATTTTTCACTCTATTTTGACTTGTGTGGTGTTAGGCACATGCTTAGCATACGACTGTGTTGTTTACAGAGTATCGACACCAGTCCCAGGCACAGTTCCAGGTGCTCGTGGAACAAGTGAAGGCACGTGATGAAAAGCTGGAGACGATGATCGTAGGAGTCCAGCCCATGCTAGACTACGTCAGTCCTGAGCAACCCGAGGGAGGACGTCTGCCCAGTGACGGGCAGTACCGATCGGTCATGGATCATTGGCGAATGGTGTGAACGGACTTCAAGGAGTTCGCGCGCAGCGCGTCCCATGGGGCCATCGTCCACGCGCTCGTACAGCTGAGGCCACACTACCCTTCGGTGGATCTCCAATAGGTGGCAACCAGATACGCGCAGGGCACTTACGCGGAGAAGATTGCCAGGCTGGAAGACGATGCGGAGGAGCCAGCAAAGAGGTTGGCCGAAGATGTTGAGCTGTTTGTTGAGGGGGAGAGCAGTGCTCCGTAGATTAGGAAAAATTCATGTTGGGTACTTGGCAATTTTTGTTGAACACTTGTAGCTATGGTATGTTTATGTTTATGTTTGATATAAACCATCTGATCAGTGGTGTGTAGCTGAGTCCCCAGCCCTAACTAGCCTGTTAATCGTAACACGAGGCGCGAGGCTGTGTGTGTGTGGGAAGAATAGGGCGGCACTAAGGAGCTGTTGCCGACCACCCATGACGCAGAGAGCGGACGCTCATGCACGTGAAGGGAGAAGTCGAAGACAGAGTCATTTCTGGAGGCGTCCGAGCATCAACGTGTTTGATCGGGTATTTGCGTTAGGCGTAGTTGGCGTGTCATCTTCGAGATGTACGCAGAATCAGAATCACTTAGTGAAAAAGTGTGGAGAAAACAATATGGAGAAACATCAGTGTAAACAACTTTATTGAATACTTAAATATGAAAGGTAAGCATGTCGATGTGCCAAGAGTTTGGGACGTCTCTTTCATCCATATCACACAGTTTGTAAGACCCTGGTCGGATGACCGCCATGACGATGAAGGGGCCATCCCAAGGTGAGAAGAGCTTGTGCATGTAACACCCCTGGTGTTACGAACTTAGTTAGCACTGAGGTTAAGGCCTAATAAACTCTAGCATATATGTTTTCTAGGATTTTAAAAATAAATTCTCACATGAAATGGTAAGGTGAACCTGGTGTGACTTACTTTTGTGAATAAAAGAATCAAATAAGTGTTGCTAATCAAATTTTTATGGTACTTAAAAGCTTTTAAATAATCTTGGAAACAAAAGTTGTTTAGGGTTTGTGTTGGAAAAATATGAAGAAAGTGCTTAAAATGCCTGATAGCATTTCTAGCAAATAAATAGTGAGTGGCTTGTCCTATTTGATTAAGCATGAAAAACAATTTTTATAAACAAAAATAAAATATAACTTGTATTTAGTACTTAAATAAAATTTGAAGTACAAGTTTGGTTTGGTGAATAGATGTTGTTCAATAGTATTTTTGATAGCTCAAGAATTAAATGTGGAATTCGATTTCAGCTTCTAAAACTAAAATGACCTAAGTCTAAAAACCTAATAATAATGCCATTTTGGCATTTAAATTTTGATTAAATTTCTTAAGCACTAGATCAATGTTTTTGTACTGTTGGTTGCACCATAATGAGTACCTTGACATGGTGTAGTTCATGGACTAGTTTGGTTTTGCGTTGGCGTTGCAAAATTGCACAAACTTCGTTGAAATGAGCTATAGACCATGTTGTTAGCGCTCTATTCGCAAACCAGCATTCAGCGTGATGAACTCATGTTGGCATCCTTTTATCTACCTCTCTGGTTGCTCTCTGGTCGTAACGATTGCTTTGCTAGGTCGCTGTTAGAATCGGCTTTAGGTTAGTGGAATTGGTTGAACCCTGGTCATGTTGATCAACAGCTTTTGCTTCACTTTAAAATGCATGCACAACACCGATTGCAGTCGTTCGGTCTGAGTCCGCGGTCACCGCGCGTGTGCGGGCGCTGCTAGCGCCGAGCCCAAGCAGTGGCCGGGCTATTGCCACTAGCCAGCTCGCATGGTCGGTCGGTGCCACGCGGCGTCCCTGGCCCTACGCTAGCTCCCGCTGTTGCTCAGTGTACACGCTACACTTGAGTGGCTGGCCGTTGTGCCGTGTGTAGGGGCAAGCTGCGACTACGGCTGTCCTCGCTTGGCCACCGTGGCACTCGCTCTACCCTCCAATTCACCTACCGCGTTGAGCCTCTAGGCATGCGCCACTGCTTGTCGTGTCTGGGTCGACTGGCCCTAGTCACTGTGGCGATGGTGATGCCTCTCTGCCTCGCCTTGCCCCGCTAGCCAACGCCGGTGAGCCCCGCTCGGGTCCTGCCACTACATTCCAAGTGTTTCGCACCAAGGCTCCATGTCTCGTCATCTGTGCGCATGTGCTTGTGCTACCGCCATCAATCAGAGCCACCCTGTATTAAACTGCTCGGGCTCGCTTGTGTGCCCTCTCCACGACCGCACAGTGCGCGGGACGACCACTCCTTCATCCCTCCTAGCGTCAGCGAGCTTCGCCGCATAATTCCTTGCTTCAGTGGGTAGCTTAGGAAGTCGGCTAGCCATCTCTTTCTCTTCAAGCCCGGTAGAGCACTACAGACCGACAATTTGGCATTTTGCTTGCCGCCGGTCATGTGTGCCGCCGAGCCAGCAGGTCTAGGGGTAAGGCCCATAGGGTTGATAGCAGTTCAATTGCTCGTAATCTCGAACTCGCCTTGACTCCCTCTATCCAGTGCTCGTGCTATTTTGGCTAGGGTACTCGTCGGCAATGTGGTGACGCGTCGGTGTTCACCTCGAAGCATCGCCGACGGGCTCACGCGCACATGGCTAGGTCATCTTGACCCTCCTCTGCTTCAATCGTCACCTCAACATGGACCGCGGTGAGCCGCTAATGCTTTCCCACCGTCTCTACTCTCTGATTAGTGCCCTAGGTCATCGGAACGGTCACGCCGCCGCATGGTTCGCCTCGACGTCGAGGATAGACTTCGGTAGTGCATCATCGAGTTTCCTTCCGCTTCGCATCGCTGTGCGTTGGCCCGTAGGTCCCAATCGGTTGGTTAGATGTGCCAATTAGGCCCTTAGTTGGCCGGCTTAGCCATGCAGTGCCAACCAAGGCCACGCTAGCGAGCGCGGTGGCATCGAGGACCATCCCATTGTGAAGACGGTATAGTTCAGGGGCTGGGTTGCAAAACCGTTGTCGTTAGGAATAGTGCGCATAGTAGTCGTACTAATATCTAAAAGCTCGGAGGGGTTTCTGCAAAACCGCCGTCGCACACGGGCCTCCTAGTTTGGTCCGTCGCTGGTCCATCACGCCGCACGTGAGGCTGCGCCCCGCGCTGGGCTACCGGGTCAGAATTTGGTTGCCACCAGCCCTTTTCCTTTCTCTAAGCATTTTCTAATTTAGGGGGTGTTTGGGACTGCTCCACAAACTCTGCTCCACAAACTCCACCGTGGAGCAGCTCCACAAAAAACTAGAGTTTGTGGAGCACCTCTTTAGGTGCTCTCACAACTCCACCATTTTTCCTGGAGCAGTGCGTGAGCTTTGGCTAAAAAAGCGTGGGCGAAAGGTGAAAACGTGGATTTTCTAATTTAGTTTCTAAGGCAAACTTGTAAATTCAATATAAATTTGTGTAGTTGGCCAAAAATTATGAAACTAATTTTGTTAGGTTCCTAAAATCATAATATACCTGTTAATATATCTTGTTCATATAGTTTCATAGTATTTTCAGGAGTTATCTAATTGAATTGAGATGCTTAAAATTATTAAGATATAAACTTGTAGGAATTTTTGTAATAAATTGGTAATAGTGTTGGCTCTACAAATTTCACAGTAAATTCTTAATATTATTAGTTACTCACTATAATTTTTGTAGCTCCATAATAAGTGGCTTGCTAAGATAGCTAAGGAGCCCTAGTTCGAATATATGTATGTTAACTATGTTAACAACTATATATATATATAATCAATGAAATAAAGAAACACCATGAAAGTCTAAAGCAAAAACACTTGTTGAGAAATAACGTCTTATTCGACAACATGGATACATGGCCTAGTACGTTAGTCATTAGAGCTAGCTCGTTAGCGTGAGAGGCGTAAACGTATTTTAAGAGTTGTGGTTGTCGTTGATTAATTACGTCTCTGCATTGCATCCACATATATCATAATAGAAATAATGATGGATCGTGGAGTCGACCGGACTAATAGAAAAGATGGTGCCTTGATGATCGTGTCACCACGATGGAGTGCTAACTTTTGGTTATATCTTACCTAGGCAAGCCCCGGTTCATAACCCTTATTATTCTGCACTTTATTTTATGCTTATGCATTGAGTTTGAAGGAGTTGAATGAAGTCCACTTGCATATATATATTCTTATCCAATGAGTCCTACTAGTATGTCAGGATCATCTAGATTGCTATGCTATAGGACCCGATAGAAGTCGAGTGATTACCTGTCACTCGTGAGAGATAGGAAAAGATATCATTGTTACTATTATCATACTACCATCACAATAATTGGAGACCGGGCGGGATCGTATGTGGACTTGGCTATGCAACCGAGCGAGGCTCTGGTTGCATTTGTTCCGCCTATGTCGGTTGAGGACCGCCCGTTGCTGTTGATGGTAGTCAGGTCACAGACTTATTATCCTGAGCACATACTTACTTATGGGAGTGGATAGGCTCATTGCGCTCTTGTCGTGGGTTTCAGCTCTTTCTGGACCGACTGATTAGAGGCGGGAAAATGTGGAGGTCTAAGCACCACACTGAGACCGGGTCTCCAGTGTGGCGGATTGGAGTCCAAGTTTGGACTAAGACCTGGACCCCTCGACAGGAGTGAAATGAGTTGGTCTCATTGGTGCCTAGGGTACAAGCGAGGCATGTGTTTCGGAGTACCCAGCTGGGATACATTGATTCACGATCGCTGTTTCTGTGAACAGTACCGACTTGGCTATGGTCTAGCACCGTAGTAAGAACTGGAATATAAAAGATGGTAAAATTGTTCTGATTGCTTACCACATGTTTGAAAGTAGGTTAGGTGCTTACTTATAATGATTAGTTAATTAACTAAAAATAACTACTAAAAACTTAGAACATAAGGATGCACCATTAGTAATGCTTCTTGCAAATGCAATAAAACCAGCAAGCCAAATAAGCCTTGCATATCCTTGGAGTGTTTTATTTTCCTTCTGTCAGGTAAGTCTTGCTAAGTACAATCGAGTACTCAGGGTTTTATTCCCCTTGTTACAGGTGACAGGTGGATACTAGAGCTGACTTTTATGTGTGGAAACCTTCTGGTGGGCTCAGAGAGGATTCCTTTCACGCTAAGATCGTAGTGTTTATTTATAACCCTCACTAAAGGTTTTTATAAGAAAAGATGTAAAATCTGCTAGCATATCTTGTATAGAAATGTCCACTACGTTAACGCTTCACTATGTCATTAGATTAATCTTTGTTTCCGCTCTAACTCTGATCATATGTTTAATTTCTATTGTTGCATTCAACTTGTTCAAGTACTCTGATGTTGTAATAAAGTGATGTAAGAAATTGTTAGAAATGTTGTAAGATTTATCCTCTCGTTTATGATCCTGATGAAAAATGTGGATTTTTGGGTTCTCTCGTTGGGTGTGCTCGATAGAACAAACTAAATTAGTGCGCTCCCCTAGGTACTTAGTGTCTAATGGTAGACAGGTACTCTTGGGAGAGCATTGGCCCTTGGGTGAGCCATGGAGACATACTTGACTGAGATGCATCTTTCGTCGTAGAAATCATAGAAGTCACTACCGATGAACGTGGATCCTAGGTCGATGATGATGCTGTTCGGTAGGCCGAACTGGTGGATTATGTCATCGAGCAGCTCGACTGCTTTCTTCACTATAGCTTTGACCAGGGGTTTGTATTCGATCCGCTTGGAGAATTTGTCAATGTAGACATAGACCCAACGGAAACCTCCCAGCATGGGCTTGAATGGCCCGATCATATCCAGTCCCCCAGCATGCAAAGGGCCACGATGCAGGGATCATTTGCAAGACCTAAGCTGGGATGTGGATTTGTTTGGCAAAAAACTAGCAGTTCTCACATCGGCGAACGAGTGCTTCAGCATCAGCTACGGCTGAGGGCCAATAGAAACCAGCTCGAAAAGCCTTTCCGACCAGTGTTCTAGAGGCGGCATGGTTGCCGCAGGTGCCTACGTGGATCTCCTTGAGTATCTTCTCACCTTCTTCCACGGAGACGCACTTCTAGAGTAACTCCCCTTTTGCATTTTTATGGTACAACTTCCCTTCAACTAGGACGTAATGCTTACTGCAGCGAGTAAGACGTTCTCTCTCTATGTTGTTAGCCAGGACATCTATAGTGGTGAGGTATTTAATGAAGGGTTCCCTCCAATCGTTGCTTGGTCCATGGACCGCTGCGACTATCTGCTCGGTAGGTGTTTTTTCTTCAACACCTTTGTCGACAAAAGATGCTCGGCAATCCACCGAGGGGTATCCCGCGATGGTAGATTTGTTGGTAGAGGTGCATGTAATCAAGAACCAGATGGTGACACAAGGCGCAGAGATAGCGATTTAGACAGGTTCAGGCCGTCTGCTCGACGTAATACCCTACGTCCTGTGTCTTTGGTGTATTGTATTGAATATGAGATGTATGGATCGTGTCCACTAGGGGACCCCTACCTCTCCTTATATACTCTAGAGGGGTAGGGTTATAAGGAAAGTAGCCTATTTGGTACTATACAATATCTTACGGTGCACGTCGACTAGTGCCGTGCACGCCTTGGTCTTGTGGGCTGGGCCACCTCTGATGGTGTGCCCCATGTCTTGTCTTGTGGATACCGAGGGGTATACCCCCATAGCTAGTCCCCCGAGCACAGCGGTGGGTTCATGTGAGGTGGCCTTGATCACGTGGTGCTAGGGTCGAGAAAGTGAAAGAAAGGCAAAAGACCAAATGAAGCGAAGACGATCCACTGGCGGACCACAGATTGAAAAGCGCACATTCACCATAAGGTGAAGTGTGCCCACTTAGCCCCCAAGCCTACTGGAAGATGAAGAATGAATCTTGTAGTAGGGTCAAAGAAAAGAAGTCTGAAAGCTTGTCGGCATCACCTGACATGTGTGTATCAAGACCCCAGACATGTTGCCCAAGATCAGCACCCTGATCCAAACATCATGGAGTAGCTTGATAGCACACCGATGAGACGTAGCAAGATTCGAGCACCAAGGGAGTCCTCGGCGATGTCCAAGCACCAAGGAGTCTCTGGCGTAGCTGGCGATGTCCGAGCGCCGAGGAGTGCCCGATGTAGCTGGCGATGTTCGAGCACAGAGGAGTGCCCGACGACGCTAGCGACGTCCGAGCACCGAGGAGTCCCCGGCATACCTGGTGATGTCCAAACACCGAGGAGTCCCCGATGTAGCTGGTGACGTCCGAGCAGCGAAGGAGTCTCTAGTGTAGCTAGCGATGTCCGAGCACCGAGGAGCCCTGGCGTAGCTGGCGATGTCTGAACACTGAGGAGTCCCCGGCGTAGCTGGCGATGTCCGAGAACCGAAGGAGTCCCTGGCGTAGCTGGCGATGTCCGAACACCGAGGAGCCCCGGTGTAGCTAGTGATGTTTGAGCACCGAGGAGTCCTCGACATAGCTGGTGACATTCGAGCACCGAGGAGTCCCTGGCGTAGCTAGCAATGTCCGAACTCTGAGGAGTCCCCGACATAGCTGGCGACATCCGAGCAGCGAAGGAGTCTCTGGTGTAGCTGGCGATGTCCGAGCACTAAGGAGCCCTAGCGTAGCTGGCGATGTTCAAACACTGAGGAGTCCCCAGCGTAGCTGACGATGACTGAGCACCGAAGGAGTCCCCGATGTAGCTGGCGATGTCCGAGCACCAAGGAGTCGCCGGCGTAGCTGGCCATGTCCGAGCACCGAGGTGATCCGTGGAAGCCTCTATGTCTTCATGATTTCCATAATTAGTTTGCTTGCGTCATCATGGATGGCATTTTTTGATCTTGCTCTTTCCTTATTGGCTTGTGGTCAGCCACGTTTGGTGCCACCATCGCCTCGTGGAGACGTGATGATGAAGGTTGCTGAGCAGGGTGTCTTCCTTGAGCGAAGATTGACTTGTCGGAAAATTAATCCATGCCTGTAGACGCGCTGTCATGCATGCTTGTCGCATGCATGCATATCCACATGTGACTTCTAATATCTCAGATTAATTTAGCTAACTTGATAGCTCATATATACTTCCTTGGCCTGATCAGATCTTGCCATCTCGTGGAGCCAGGGCACTGTCTTGAAAATCCGACGTGGTGATCTGCATGATAGGTACTGGCCCAGTAGATCGATCAGGTATCGGTGTGGAACTATCCCGCTGGACGCTAGTGACCATGGATTGACCCCACATCTTCTCGTATGATAGAATACCGCCACAAATTGCTTCGGGATGCCATGTTGAGACAGGAACAGTTACCGAGTTGTGGATGAGGATCGTCGTGGGAGCGACGACGGTGATGATGTTGTCGCGCACGATGTTAAACGCCGCCACCGAATCATTGTAGATGTTATTGATGCTGAGGTCCATCTGGCTCACCATGGGATCAAGCGCACACCCCTACTTGGCGCGCCCACTATCGATAGAATATCATCGACAGCCTTTCGAGTGGTATCCCACGAAGGTAGATTGATTGGCAGAGAGGCGTGTAATCAAGAACAAGAAGGCAACAGAGACACACGAGTTAGACAGGTTCAGGCCGTTAGTATGACATAATACCTTACTCCTATGGTCTGTTGGATTGTATTGGCTATCGTATGATATTGCGTGAGTTTAGAGGGGGTCCCTGCCCGCCTTATATAGTTCGGGGTAGGGTTACAGGTCGGTTAGATCTGAGAGATAACTAAAAAGTAAAAATAGATTACAGGAACCATGGGATCATACGTATCCTAACAGATCTCGTAGTATCTTTAGGATATCTTCTCGGTGTCTTGCGGGAGACGCCGAGCAGAGTCGTGCTCCGTAAAGCTTCATCTTGTGGGTTGGGCCGCCCCTGGGCCATAGCCCATGTGGTCTATGGTGGGTATCCGGGGTTGTACCCCCCACAACCTTCTTGTTCCTGCTTGATGGAAGGGGCCAGAAGGTCCTGTACGAACACTCCAGCTGAAACTTCAACCCGTGTTGATCCTTTCTTTGACAACTCATTGGCTGCTTAATTATTGGCCCAGATTATGTGGTGGTATTTTATGCTATAGAATTTGTCTTCTTACTTTCTTATCACAGTGCAATAAGCGTCCATTTTCTCGTTGGTGCAATTCTAATCCTTATTGAGCTGATTGATTACAAGTGCGGAGTCACCATACACCTAGAGGCGTTTAACGCCGAGCTCGACAGCTATACGGAGACCATGAAATGCCGCATTGTATTCAACGATATTATTGGATGCTCGGAAGTGTAGGCGAAGGACATAGCAAAGCTTATCCCCTGATGGCGAGATGAAATATACCCCTGCCCCAGCACCATCGAGGTTGAGCGACCCATCGAAGTACATGGTCCAGTGCTCGGGGTAGTTGACCGGGACAGGAGTCTACATGATCGTCCACTCGGCGATGAAATCGGTGAGTGCCTACGACTTGATCATGTAGCGGGGCCTGACGTCGATGGTATAGGTGCCGAGCTCGACCGTCCATTTAATGATGCAGTTGTTGGCTTCCTTGTTATGGAGGATGTCGCCGAGCGGGTACTTAGTGACTACTACTATGTGGTAGGCATCAAAATAGTGGTAGAGCTTCTGGGATGTGATTAGGATGGCGTACAACAATTTTTGGACCTATGGGTAGCGAGTCTTAGACTCGTTTAGGACTTCGCTGATGAAGTAGACTGGGCCCTGGACTTTGTATGCTTGTTCGGCCTCCTCTCGTTCAACAACGATGGCGGTGCTGACTACCCGATTGGTCGCTGCAATGTAGATTAGCAAGGGTTCATCCTTTTCGGGGCGATCATGATTGGAGGTGTGGTGAGGAACCGCTTGAGCTCGGCGAATGCCTTGTCAATGTCCTCCGACCAGACAAATTTCTCTTGAGCCTTGAGTAGCTTAAAGAAGGGGAGTCCCTTTTCGCCTAGACGAGATATGAAACGACTTAAAGCCACCATGCACCCCATTAGCTTCTGGACGTCCTTGACGCAAGTCGGTGGCTTCATGTTGATCACCGCCCCTATCTTCTCTGGGTTGGCTTTAATGTTGTGGCGACTGTCGATGTTGCCTAGCAGGATACCAGATGGAACACCAAAAAGCACTTAGTGGGATTCAGCTTCCATTGGTATACTTTTAGGGATTTAAAAACTTCGGTGAGGTCAGTGATGAGGGTGTCAGTTGTTCTAGACTTGACCACCACATCATCGACATAAGCCTCGACGTTCTTCCCGATCTGATCCTTAAGGCAGCACTGGATGGCTCTTTGATAGGTCACACCCGCGTTCTTGAGCCCAAAGGACATCGTCGTGTAGCAGTAGGCGCCGAAGGGCGTGACAAACGACATCTTGATCTGGTATTCTTCCTTTAACGTGATCTGGTGATAACCAGAGTAGCAATCTAAAAAGCAGAGGAGCTCACAGCCGGCCATAGAGTCTATGACCTCGACAATGCGAGGTAGGCTGAAGGGGTCTTTAGGGCAGTGTTTATTGAGATCAGGTTAATCGACGGACATTCTCCATTCTTTATTTTTTTTCTTACAAGTACCGGGTTGGCTAGCCACTCTAGATGATACACCTCTTTAATAAAACCGGTGGCTAAGAGCTGAATTATCTCTACCCTAATGGCCTCCTTTTTATCCTACGTGAATCGTCGAGACATTTAAGGAGTGCTCGATTAGCTCCCGAGGCACGCAGGGCATGTCCACAGGTTTCCATGCGAACACATCCACATGCTCCTTTAGGAAGCTGATGAGTGCGTCTTGCTATTTAGGTTTGAGGCCAGCCCCAATCCAAGCAGTCTTGGACTGGTAGTCAGGGACGAGGGCCACTTTATTCACGTCCTTGGACTTGGTCAAAGCTCGGGCGCCCTCCATGGTTGGGATCTCTAGCTCCTCTGGAGAGATCAACCATGAAGCCACGATGCAGTCCTACATGCGGAAGGACATGTCGGTTGCCTCGGCGAGCGCAAAGCTTTCCTTCTCATAGATGTAGGCGATGTCAAGATTGGTGTGCAGGGAGAGGACCCCCTGCTCCATTGGCATCTTCAGCACCAGGTATGTATAGTGTGGCACGGCCATGAACATGGCAAGAACTGGTTAGCCAAGGATGGCATGGTACGCTGTGTTGAAATCAGCGATGAGGAAGTTGACGTAATCAAAGCAAAAATGCTTGGCGGTGCCCAACTGAATTGGCAGTGTAATCTGTCCTAGAGGTAGGGATGCCTTCTCGGGAATGATTCCCTAGAATGGAGAGTCCATGGGGTGAGGTCTTCCTTCTTGATCCCTAGCTCCTGCATAGATACAACAAAAGGATGTTGAGGGCGCTCCATCCGTCGATGAGGACCTTCTAGAAGTGCACGTCCTTGATTATTGGATCTAGGACGAGTGGGAAATGACCTGGATATGGAATGTCCAACCACTCATCGGCCCTAGAGAAGGTGATCGGGTGCTCCGGCCAGTTGAGGTATTTGGGATCAGCGATGGGGCCGTCATATGTAGCGACCGACATGATGCGTGGGGCTACAAGCTTCTGCTCCCGTTTGTCCTCGGAGACAGCTCTCCCACCAAAGATGGTGGCGACGGTCTTGGTGGGGTCCTAGTAGGTCAAGCCCTTGTTTGTGCCTCGTTCTCCACCCTGACCGTCCTCGGTCTCATCATCGTCAAGCTATGGCTTCTTCAAAGATTAACCATCGAGCGCTATCTTCAGGCCTCTACACTCTCACATGGTGTGCTTGGCATCCTTGTGGATAGGGCATGGGCCATCCAGTAGCTTGCCGAAGTCAGCATTGTAGGTGCGCTTGGCTTGAGTATTAGTGGTGTTGATCGAGTTATCAGGCCGACGACGGCGGCCTTGTTTGCCCCTCGAGCTCTCCGAGCGATCATCACGCCGGAGATCATGATCGTCTTGATGGCGGTCGTGGTCGTCGCGGCGGTCATGATCATCACGGCGGCAGTCACGGTCGTCGTAGCGCCTGTCTTCATGTCAGTCATTGTTGCAGCGCTGGTGGTGGGCGAAACGGGTAGCCCGTTCAGCTTCTTCGGCATCGGCGTACCCATTTGCTGTTTGTATCAGTTCGCCGATGGTTGTGGGCCTCTTGTGGTATAGCTTTCCACAGAGCTACTCGTGCCGAAGCCCATTGGTGAAGGTGGCGATGGCCTCGGCGTTGGTGATGTTGGTTACGGAGTTTCTTGTCTCCGAGAAGCGCCTGATAAAGTCACGCAGGAACTCCTCGGAGGACTGATGAAGCTTCTCTAGGTCGTACTTGGTGCTAGGCTGCTCGCACGTGGCCATGTAGTTCTCGGTGAAGACTTTCTTGAGGTGGTCCCAAGATCGGATGGAGTTCTCCCACAGGCTGAGGAGCCACTTGTTTGCAGACTAGTTAAGCATGACGGAAAGATAGTTTGCCATGACATCTTCGTCTCTGCCCGCAGCTTTCACAACAATCTCGTAGAGAGTTAGCCACTAAGCGGGGTTGGCCTTTTCATCATAGGTGTTAACACCAACGACCTTGAAACCAACGGGCCACTGGACGGCTCGGAGCCTTTCGGTGAAGGGATGAAGTCCTAATGCATCGGCGGGAAGTGGTAATTGATGGGCAACAAATCCCTCATGTTCGGCGTCGAATTGCCGGCGATGCTCCATCTCTGCTTCATAGCATGCAGAGGTCGCGAAGGTCGCGGGAGAGGGGTTGATTAACTCCTGATTACGGTTGCCACCCCGAGCTCCCTGGTGGTGTGGCGGGCGCGTGTCATGGCGTGAATTAGCTTCGTAGTTGCCTCTAGATCCCCTATAGAGGTAGGGACCTCCGGGCACAAGTCGGGGCATCGGCATCATGTTGCTAGCCTCCTTTGTCATGGTGAGAGCGGCGGCAACGAGCTAATGCGGTGGAGTAAGACGGGGCATCGTTTTAGAACTTGTTAACTTGGACTTGCGTAGCTATGATATGTGCTCGGACCTACTCGACCTCTGGAGTGTGAGGGAGTTTGTCGAGCTCGTTGAAAGCGATGGCTAGATTGGCGCTCAGGGTCTGGTAGACTGGTTGGTCGCCCACCATGTCAAATGCTTCTTCTAGATTACATTGATGTCGGGGCAGGCCGCAACCATCCTCGTCAGCCGCATGGGCTACTTCTGCATCTCGACAACGTTGGCGATCGGCGTTCTTCGCTAGATGAGCTTCATGCTCTTCAATGGTTTCACCGTCCTTGGTGACGCTGTCATGGCTGACATTGAAAATCACGCCCCCAAATCCCAGAGGGAAAGTAGGGCAGCTCGGCACGGTCTGGGTTGAGCCCTTAGAATAATCGTCGGGGGTCTCGTCTAGAATGATGTGGAGAGACTGAGTCGGAAGATCAGAATCATCTGAAAGCTAGCGAATAGCCACCATGTTGACCACGGGCGCAGACTGACCAGAGTCAGTTGGGTCGATCATGTAGAGATCGGTGGCGTGGTCGCACTCAACGTGGTCGACGAAGATTTGGTGGACGGTGTTCTAGTACGTAGACCCCGCACCCTCTAGCCCAAAAGGATAGGGCCTCGGGGAATTCTCCGTCAGGGCCTCGTAGTCGGCCAGGCGCAGGCCGGTAGCGGGAAGTGGTCGGCGCCACGCCGTGCGCCCCTCTGAAGTAGCCGTGATCACTAGATCATAGCCTAGTCGCCTCAAACGGTGTGGCCGAGCAGGTCGCTTGGTCGTAGCGGCTTGGTGATCTTGGAGTGCAGGAAAATCGTCACCCGCTCTAGATCGGTCTATGACCGAATCCACGAGAAGCTAACATTCCGCTAGGTGATTAGTGACCTGATCGATGGATGCGATCAGATCGTCACTGCTGTTAGATCTCCTAACCCAGCGGCGGGGCACCGGGATCGGAGATGTTGTTGCATGTGTCGGCATCGTCGGTGCAGGGTCATCCTACACCACCTCCATGCTTCTCCCGTTGCCGTCAGGGCCGATGACCCAAATCATGGATCCGATCGTGAAGATCTACCCGGCTCGAGAAAGGCCATGGAGCTCAAAAAGGTAACCATCTAGTTGGCCATGAATTCAGCACGCACACCCCCTACCTGGCGCATCACTATCGATGAAATCTGGTCGATAGTCTACCAAGGGGTATGTCCATGGTAGTAGATGAATCGGTGGAGGTGCGAGTGCGGAAACCAGATGGTGACACAGAATGCAAGAGACAGTGATTAGACAGGTTCGGGCCATCAACCTAACGTAATACCCTACGTCATGTGTCTTCGTGGATTCTATTACGTATGTTCAGATGAAAACGAGAGGGTCACTACCCGCCTTATGTAGCCTGGGGGTAGGGTTACAAATCGGTTGTTTCTATCCTGATCGGTTTACAAGATAGGAAGTTATAGATATCACGGTTATCTAGCATATCCTAGCAGATTTTGTAGATCGTCGAGGATCATCACACAGTCTTGCGAGGCATGCTGACTTACGCCGTACTTCACGCGGCGGCGTCTTGCACGCTGGGCCTCGACTAGTGGCGCGGCCCCTGCGTGGTCTCGTGGGCTGGGCCTCCCTAGCGGCCTGGCCCATGTACAACCCTGTGGGTGTCGGGGGTTATACCCCAACAAAAAGTGGTTATGGTGATTTGTAGTCCGAGATTCCCGATGCAAAATTGCCATCTACATTTAGGAGCTAGAATTTGGAAATTGTTGGAGGAACCCAACAGATATGCCTTTTAGCCACTTCTAAAACTCATTTAACAACTTTTTTTTGGAACTATGAGAGATACTCTTAGCTACATTTTGGAACATGGCCACAAAAAAAGATTCGCTCCTCTCGTATCATGTATGAGATGAAGTTACCACAGGTTTTCATGAAGCGATATAAAAGTATCCTGAAGGCTGGCAGAAACACACGGGAACTACGTAATATACTGAGTGTATTGGATTCTTCCGAGTGTAAACTAAAACACTCGGCAAATATCTCGAGTGTTTTCAGAAAACACTCGGGGATCTATTAAGCACTAGGGAACTTCACAAATTCTGGTAGTGCATTCATGACTCTAGGTTGTTGGTTTTTGGGACTAGAGTGATATAGGAGCAGTTGCTATAGCCAAGGTTGACATTGCCCATGAAGAAATCATTACAGAGCCTGTACATATCCATTTTATGGTTGGCCAACATTTTTTCATAAAGAGCCCATTGAATCCGAGCAAATGATCTGCTCCATCGGCCTCGAGGTTGAAAAAATCCACGCGGGTTCCAATGATTGCATATTGTACCGTGGAGAAAAATACAAAGACTTGGACAAGTGCCCCAAGTGTGAAACTCCACGGTATAAGGAAGGGCCATCAAATGAGGGTACCAAGACCAGAGGAGGTCCCGTAAAGGTTGTTTGGTATTTCCCTATAGCTCCCCGGGTGCATAGGCTGTTTGCATATGTAAAGTCAGCCAAGCTATTGCGCTGGCATGGCGAAGAGCGTAAGAAAGATACAATGATGAGGCACCCCGCCGATGGGCATGACTGGAGGACTGTCAATACTATGTTCTATAAGGACATCAGTGGAGAGGTAAGGCACCTTTGGTTTGCTTTGAGCACAGATGGGATGAATCCTTTCGACCAGGTTAGAAGCAATCATAGCACCTGGCTAGTGACGCTCTGTATATACAACCTTCCACCTTGGGTTTGTATAAAGCGGTCGTACATCCGGATGCCACTATTGATCCAAGGGCCAAGACAGCCTAGGAATGACATCGATGTGTTTTTGGAACCAGTGATCGATGAACTAGTGGAGATGTTTGAAAAGTGTGTGCTGGATGTTTGGGACAAGTATAAAAAGGAATATGTCACGATCAAGGGAGTACTTATCGCTACAATCACCGACCTGCCAGGTCGAGGTTCGTTGTCCGGAGAGAAAACGAAAGGCTATACTGGATGTGTCGAGTGCTTGGACGACACCGATGCGGTAAATCTGTCAAATAACTCAAAGATAGTTTATATGGGACACCGTAGGTTCCTACCTAAGGATCACCCTTACCGCAGGAACATAAAAGATTTCAACGGTACTATTGAGAAACGTTTAGCTCCAAAATATCGAGACGGGCCTGCGATACTTCGAGAACTCAACAAACTAGAGGTTGTCCTTGGTAAGGGGGACAATGCAGTAGCAGCGCCTAACAGGAGCTTTTGGAAGAAAAAATCGGTTTTCTAGAAACTATCTTACTGGCCATTTCTGAGTGTACGCCACTGTCTTGATCCCATGCACATCACTAAAAATGTGTGCGCTAACACTCTTAACACCTTGATGGACACCGAGGGGACATCGAAGGATTCACTAGCCACATGTCTGGACATGCAACACTTAAAAATCAGGAAGGAGTTGCATCCCGTGGAGCTAGAGAATGGCCAGTTCGAACTTTCGATTGCGTCATGGACATTGAAGAAGGAAGAAAAGCGTGCGCTTATTTGTTTCTTCAATGAACTCAAAGTCCCGACGGGCTACTGTGCGAACTCGAAGAGGCTAGTGAACATGAGAGAACTCAAGTTCAACTATGGCCCTATGAAGGCCCATGACTGTCATGTCATTATGACTCAGCTGCTCCCTGTTGCCCTACGTGGTATCCTCCCCCCAAAGGTTCGCGCCCCAATCATAAAGCTTTGCTCGTTCTTCAACGCAATCTCAAAAAAGGTCATTGATGTGTCCACGCTAGAGCAGCTGCAGCAGGACATAGCCGAAACTCTCGTTAGGCTTGAGATGCATTTCCCACCGACTTACTTTGATATCTCATTGCATCTGCTCATTCATCTTGTTGACCAAATTAGAGCCCTTGGCCCAATGTACCTGCATCAGATGTTCCTTTTTGAAAGATTGATGAAAGTTTTCAGGAGGTATGTTAGGAACAGATTCAGGCCAGAAGGGGGCATGGTTGAAGGATGGTCAACGGAGGAGGCCATTGAGTTCTACACATATTATCTAGACATCAAAAGGGTCAGAGTTCCAGAATCTCATCATGAGGGAAGACTACGTGGCAAAGGAACGGTCGGGGAGAAATCTATTACAGTAGACGACCTTGTTTCTTTCAGACAGGCACAGTTCGCTGTTCTCTAGCAAGCTGAGGGTGTGATGTCATACATTGACGAGCACAGGCAATCGCTGCAAACTCTATATCCGAGCAAGTCACAGGCTTAGCTGGATAAAAAACATAAGGAGGAATTTGTCAGCTGGTTGCGACGTCGCTTGCTTGGAATAAAGTTAGGTAATCAACTGGATGCCTTAGCCAAGGGACCTTCGAGTACATATCTTAAGTACCAAGGGTATGAGATCAATGGATTCACATTTTACACAAAAAAGCAAGATGGAAAGAGCACATACCAAAATTGTGGTGTTCGTTTTGATGCTCACGACGAAAATGGCAATGTGTAGGCGACATACTATGGTTTCATAGAGGAGATATGGGAGCTAGCCTACGGTCCGTTGAAGGCAGCTCTTTTTCGCTGCCAGTGGGTCCGGCTCGAGGAAATCAACACTGATAGTGAAGGGTTCACTACCGTTGATCTCACTAAGACCGCATATAGAGACGACCCCTTCGTCCTTGCAAGAGATGTTATGCAAGTCTTCTATGCAAGGGACAACAAGACAAAAGGAAGGCCAAAAGTAGTCCTAGAAGGAAAAAGGAAGATTGTCGGTGTCGATGGAGTGACGGACGAAGAAGACTACAGGGGCTATTAGGAAATGCCTCCATTCAGGGCGAACGTACCCCTACCTATCCTTCAAGAGGGTGATGAACCTGCTTAAGTACGAATTGATCACAATGAGGCCCTCATGGTTGATACACCTAAAGATAGTTAGATTATTGTTAACTATGTAATCATTATGCAGACGTTGTATCAGTAATTCGCACTGAATATTTAATTTATATTTTGTGCGCATCTCTACAATTTAGTTATTGACTATGTAATCAAATATTAAGATGATGTTCACAAACACTATTATTTGATAATTATAGACCATTAATTCATTATCATAGAATTAAATAATGAAGACACAAATTTTTGTGTTATTTTAGAATATAAACTAACTGCATTATTTCTATTAATAAATAAATAAAGAAAAGCAAACTAAGTGAACTCCCTGTTCTAGCTCAGCGGTTAAGGTCGTGCACTCTGTACTCTGAGACCCGCGCTCGAATCTCAGGCGGGCCAAACTTTTTTATATTTTTTACAAAAGGCTGCGATGGCAGGCTCCAAACCAACACTGTTTTTTTTATATTTTTGTACCTAAAGTTGGCGGTAGGGCCCTTCACTGCCGGTTTTGGGTTTAAAACCGGCAATGACATCTTCTATCATAGTCGGTTGTTCAAACTGACACAGAAGGCCCAATTCACTATCGGGTTTTAAACTAAAACCGATAGTGATGTGTAGATGCTCCTCACATGCCAACAGTGCTCCCATGACCACAACCGTTGGAACACTGCTCCCACCTACCCCAACAACTTTAGTTCAGAAATAAAAATGTACCACGACTGCTATCCCCTATAAAATGGCCCTCGGCTAGGAGCTAGCCTCTCCATGCATGTTGGTTTCAGCCAGGCCTTATCAGCCATGATACAATGTTTTCCTCTCACAACAAACCACAGATATCGTTATGCATCATAGTCCACCAAAATGGTGCACACATGAGCTACTAGAAGAATGCTACTGAAGATAAAGCAACGCCGAAGATTGGAGATGCCACGAGGTTCACAGAGCCATCCGCTGTGGTGCGCTCTGGACTGTATGTCCAGAGAGACCTGGTGTGCTCTGGGCAATTTCCTGCCCCGAAGCGGCATTGGTTCATCAGTGCGGTGCCGAGCTGAATCCGATGTGCTCTGGACTGTACCGAAAAAAGGCCATGGCTTGCAGAGGCATCGATTCATCGATGCCACCTTATCATCTCCAACCGGTATAGCTCATAGATCACCTCGGTGCTGTTGTTTGACCCTAGTTGGTGCTAGAAGAATGCTACTGAGGTGGTTAAATTATAATGTGTTGATACACATTGATGGTAACATTGACCTATACGCAAATAGGTCTTTGTTATCGTATATGGAATTTTAGTGTAAGGTCTTTTTATCGTATATGCAACTTATTTCTATTTTTTTGTAATTTTTTGATGTATTTCGTTACTATCTAAATAAATATATCATTGCTGTTAAAACTTTCCCACTGTAGTATCTAAATAAATATATCCTTTACATATATGCACCTTCACTGTCGGTTCTATGTAGAAACCGGCAGTGATAGTCACCTTCACTGTCGGTTCTATTTAAAAACCGACAGTGATAGCCACTTTCACTGTCGGTTCTATTTAAAAACCGGCAGTGATGTTCATACCCCCCTATATAAAACAAACTGCCGACCACATACATCGATCCCACCCACCCACGAACTCTCTCAGTCTCATTTCTCACTTTTCACTCTCACTTCTCAAGACATCCACTCTCTCTCTCCGTGATTTGGTCATGGCTCCTGTATTTTTCCATGGTATTGATATGTTGTCTTCTCCAATATTCTATCTATATTCATTTGATCTATATTTATATTCATGTTTCTTTGCATTCTACATTTATATATATTCTTATTTCTTGCATTCGATCTATAATTAATTATGTTGCCACATTTTACTTGGAAGAATTTTTTGTGCATATATTTTATGTTCATGTTTTTTTTTGCATTTTATCGATCAGGTGGTATGAACAACGGACCTCCCCCACCACAAGAACCAGGTTTCCACCCTGGCGATGAGCCATTCGCTCCTAATGTGGCCATTCCATGGTTCCCTGTTCCAGCTATTGTATGAAATATTTTCCAACATCTTTTGTTTTTTTATGCTAACAAATAACTGTAATTAGTTTAATATCATTGTTGCATGCATATATGTCGAAGACTATATTCTCAATAGATTGGCTGCGAACAGCACTTAGCAAGTTCTTTATCTCGAACATCATCGAGAACACAGCATCTAATGCAAGTGGTCGGCTATGGACGTATGAACTCAGTTTTTTCATCCCTGTGAGGGGTTCAAATCATCGGAACCATATCCATGGGACTGGAATACAGAGCTCGGATGTGATAAGCGCCCAATTAACTGCCGTGCGCATTTGTTTAAAGGCTCTTCAACGTATTTGCTATGATGTGCCTGATTTCTCGCACTTCAAGGCACTTGCTTTGAATGCTGGTGATATCCCCGTCCCGCAAGCAAGCGAATGGTTTGCGAGCTACAACCGTGCAGATGTGGTAAAATGGTCACTTATACCTGAGTCATGGTTATTTGTTGTTTAATATTGTAATAACATTCTCTAATTTTTTTTCTTTTCCTCCATATGTAGATTGAGCTACAGGACCTTACCTATGCTGCATGTGGCTTGTGGGCCGTTCTAGACCAAGCTACGGAGCAACTTGGGTACGATTGAGACTTCTGCAATGAAAACCTCGGCCAGCTCACTATAGAAGGACGCCAGTACTGCATAAGGATTACTAATAGGGGCAGTGGTCGTTTAGTAGGTTACATCTATGGCCGACCATTCTTTTGGTATTGTGAGGCACGAGAGAGTGCACTCATACGGGCATTGGACTTCATCGATACAAGCGGATACATAATCCGTGACATCAATTACCATATATGGCTACACAGGCATGTTAGTGTGCATGGCCCGATCGATCTCGGCAGTGATTCCGATAGTAATTAATGTTTATTTAGCTAGGTTTTCAAGGTCGTAGTTTAATTGGGTTCTAATTTTAATATGTACGGCTTTGTGTGTTTAATTATTGTCATGTAAGTAATTCGTGTAACATTCCGGTGTTGTATTTATCTCAAACTTATTCTCAGGCTTGCACATGCCACGTGTGAAGGAAACACAAAATTTGGGATTTTCCGAAGATGGTTTGCTACTTTCTGAGGTTTAATTGAATTTCCGCGCGACGACACTATTTAATTATAGGTTGAACTGAGTTAACTCACTAAAAGATCCAGAATGGTGCCAAACTTTTACACATGCTCTATTGTGCCCTAGGGATAATAATTTTGTGGAGGTGGATGAAAAAATCTACTGGGTCCAAGATAAAATTCAACCTCTTTTGTATCATTTGGCACAGAGAAAAATATAATAAATAAAAAATGAACAGAAAAACCTAATATCCTGTGTGGGGTCTTAATTTGGGTGTACATGCTTGCCAAAAAAATTTCAAGCCATGTCGACATAGGTGGAGTATATATGCTTCACAGAGGTACATGTGCCCTTTCATCAAACCATGACTATACACATAGGTTATCAAGGTTTCTGTGGTTCATAGACATTTCGGTGTCGTATTGGTTTCAAACTTTTTCTTAGGCTTGCACGCGCCACGTGTGAAGGAAACACCAAGTTTGGGATTTTTCGGAGAAGATTTGCTACTTTATGAGGTTTAATTGAATTTTCGCGCGACGAGACCGTTTAATTATAGGTTGAACTGAGTCTACCCACGAAAAGATCCGGAATGGTGCCAAACTTTTACACAGGCTCTAATGTGTCCTAGGGATAAGAATTTTGTTGAGGTGGATGAAAAAATCTATTGGGTCCAAGATGAAATTCACCCTCTTTTGTATCATTTGGCACAGAGAAAATATAATAAATAAAAAATGAATAGAAAAACCTAAGATCATGTGTGGGGACTTAATTTGGGTGTACATGCTTGCCAAAAAAAATTCAAGCCATGTTGACATAGGCGGAGTATACATGCTTCACAGAGGTACATGTGCCCTTTCATCGAACTATGTCTATACACATAGGTTATTAAGGTTTCTATGGTTCATAGACATTTCGGTGTCGTATTGGTCTCAAACTTTTTCTTAGGCTTGCACGTGCCACGTGTGAAGGAAACACCAAGTTTGGGATTTTCCGGAGAAGATTTGCTACTTTCTGAGGTTTAATTGAATTTTCGCGCGACGAGGTCGTTTAATTATAGGTTGAACTGAATCTACCCACGAAAAGATCCGGAATGGTGCCAAACTTTTACACAGGCTCTAATGTGTCCTAGGGATAAGAATTTTGTTGAGGTGGATGAAAAAATATGTTGGGTCCAAGATGAAATTCACCCTCTTTTGTATCATTTGGCACAGAGAAAAATATAATAAATAAAAAATGAACAGAAAAACCTAAGATCCTGTGTGGGGACTTAATTTGGGTGTACATGCTTGCCAAAAAAATTTCAAGCCATGTCGACATAGGCGGAGTATACATGCTTCACAGAGGTACATGTGCCCTTTCATCGAACTATGTCTATACACATATGTTATCAAGGTTTCTGTGGTTCATAGACATTTCGTGTCGTATTGGTCTCAAACTTTTTCTTAGGCTTGCACGTACGTGCCACGTGAAAGGAAACACCAAGTTTGGGATTTTTCGGAGAAGATTTGCTACTTTCGAGGTTTAATTGAATTTTTTTCGCGATTTAGGTCGTTTAATTATAGGTTGAACTGAATCTACCCACGAAAAGATCCGGAATGGTGCCAAACTTTTACACAGGCTCTAATGTGTCCTAGGGATAAGAATTTTGTTGAGGTGGATGAAAAAATCTATTGGGTCCAAGATGAAATTTACCCTCTTTTGTATCATTTGACACAGAGAAAAATATAATAAATAAATAAATGAATAGAAAAACCTAAGATCCTGTGTGGGGTCTTAATTTGGGTGTACATGCTTGAAAAAAAATTTCAAGCCAAGTCGACGTAGACGGAGTATACATGCTTCACAGGGGTACATGTGCCCCTTTATCGAACCATGACTATACGCATAGGTTATCAAGGTTTCTGTGGTTCATAGGCATTCCAGTGTCGTATTGGTCTCAAACTTTTTCTTAGGCTTGCACGTGCCACGTGTGAAGGAAACATCAAGTTTGGGATTTTCTGGAGAAGGTTTGCTACTTTCTGAGGTTTAATTGAATTTTCGCGCGACGAGACCATTTAATTATAGGTTGAACTGAGTCTACTCACGAAAAGATCCAAATGGTGCCAAACTTTTACACAGGCTCTAATGTGCCTTAGGGATAAGAATTTTATGGAGGTGGAAGAAAATATCTATTGGGTCCAAGATCAAATTCACCTTCTTTTGTCTCATTGAGCACACAGAAAAATATAATTAATAAAAAAATGATTAGAAAAAAAACTAAGATCATGTGTGGAATCTTAATTTGGGTGTACATGCTTGCCAAAAACAATTCAAGCCATTTCAACATAGGAATACATATACTTCTATTTATTCAGTATATGAAAGAATTTTTTTAATATATATAAACATCACTTTCGGTTTCAAGAAACCGGCAGTGATGAGAGGAAACCGACAGTGATGCATATTATCACTGTCGGTTTATTTTAAAAACCGACAGTGATATATAAAAAATTAAAAAAAAAATATGCCACCCTCGGTGTTTGAGCTCGGGTCTCGAGCCCACGAGTTCAGACACTTAACCGCTGCGCTAGTATAGGATGTGTGCCACGGTTTATTTATTTTATCTTTTTGACCTTTAGACCGCTTCATAAATTATAAAATTATCGAACACGGGTATCGGGGGCTAAGTTGCGGGGTCTTAACCGTTGAGCCAGTACAAGGTATTCGAAAGAAGTGGAAAAGATAAGTTACTTATCCTGTAACCACTACACGGAAATCACTGCCGGTTTAAAGAATGGCCCGGCAGTGATGTGACAGATGACACACATGCTGCAACACGGTATTATCTAGAAGAGCAACAGTCCTGTTGCCTCCTTGATCTCCGGTACGTAGCATATCATATACTATGGTCTTCGTGACAACGAGGTAAGCAAAACGAGGTCATAGAAAAAGCAACATCCAATATGTAAGCAAATAAAATGAGAGGTCATGCAATGCAAAGTATCAACCCAATTTAGGTGATGATGATCAAACAAATGATTCGACGACATGGTTTTTTTCAAGCACCAGTAAATTATTACATCGCCCTAAAGGCATTTATTAATCACTAGTGCTACTAATTACTGTCGGTACTGCCGCATGCATCGTCCCCCGGCTGCCGGCGGCGGTGCTCCTCTTCGCGCTTCTTTCGCTTAGCCTTGCGCCGGCGCCGCCATTCCGCGTCCATCGCGAGACGCCACTCGGTCTCCTCCTGGCGGCGGCGCTCCTCCTCCTCGTGGCGGCGCTCATCCTCCTTGGAGATCTTGACGACGTGCCTCAGGATGCAGTTGTCGTCGGTCTCCTTCTGTGCGATGGCACGGAGGTGCCGGTCCTCCTCCTCTTTCGAGCCATCTCCAACAAATTGAAGACGACCTCCTCCACCGGAAGAGGTTTTGGTTCCTCTTCCGATGCAGTCTCCCGGTCCGGATCGTCCTCAAGGTTCACCTCGAGGTCCGATTCGGACGACGACGGCGTCGGTGGAGTCGGGGGGGGCGACGTGAGGACGGCGGGTTGAGCTTCGCCCATGTTGTCTTCAAGCGGCGAGGCATTGTGCGTGGCGACGGGTATGTCGAGGGCCGGGGCGAGGTGTGCGTGGGCAGGGCGGTGCTTGGCTTTCTTGATGCGCGGTGGTGTGGCGGCCGACTGTGTGCATGGCGGCCTGGCTTATATAGGCGTGTCGGTGTGGAACTGATCACGGGGCAATAACTCACACCCCCTCGGAAACGGAGCGCGCGCCTGCATTGGGAAACGGCATTGAACCGCCATTGCGCCTACGTTGAGCGCGCCTACGTTTGGGAACCGGCGCGAGCAGCCAATGGACGTGTAAATGCGACGTCTCTTTGTGGGGAACTAAAGGGCTCTCCCCTCAGAAATGGAGCGCGCCTGCATTGGGAAACGCCATTGAACCGCCATTGCGCCTGCGTTGGGAGCACGCCTGTGTTTGGGAACCGGCGCGAGCAGCCAATGTACCAGCGTTTGGTAATTAAAACAGTGGCCCTTCATGGGAACCACGCGACCAGCGTGGCCGGGGAGTTGAAGGGGCCTACGCGCAAAGCAGGGACAGATAATCACTCAAAGGAATAAATTCCATCAAACATTCGGAAATCAGGCGATAGCTCAATGGTTTGTCCGCTGCTCTGGAACTTGTAGGCTTCGGTTCGATTCAGGGATACAACACATTTATTTTATATTTTTGACCTTTAGACCGCTTAATAAATTATAAAATTAAACCAAAAAATTGGGCTGCTTGGGACTCGAACACTGGTCTCAGGGGCTAAGTTGAGGGGTCTTAACCGTTGCGTCAGTAGGAGGAGTTCGAAAGAAAACGGAAACTTATCCTACTTAACATCTAAGTTAAACCTAACCGCTACACAACATCACTGCCAGTTTGGGGGATGACCCGGCAGTGATGTACACCATCACTGTCGGTTTGCAAGCAAAACCGACAGTGATGAGCTATTTCCCGAAATAAATTAATAATTTATAAAATAGAACAAAAAAATTTGACCCGCCTGGGACTCGAACAAGGGTCTCGGGGGCTAAGTTGAGGGGTCTTAACCGTTGCGCCAGTAGGAGGAGTTCGAAAGAAAACGAAAACTTATCCTACTTAACACCTAACTGCTACAGAACATCACTGTCGGTTTGGGGAGTGACCCGGCAGTGATGTGCCCACCACTGTCGGTTTACAAGAAGAACCGGCAATGATGAGCTACTGCTATAAAAGTGGCGCGGGTTGAAATTATCCCAATTCATTTCAACCCCGCGCCAACCCCTCCCCCTGCGCCGTCGGAGCACCACCCCGCGCCGGAGCACCGCCCCACGCCGTCCACCACCCCATGCCAAAGCACCGCCCCACGTCGGAGTAGCGCCCTAGGCTAGAGCACCACCCCACACCAGAGCACCTCCCCACGCCGGAGCACCGTGCCGTCCGTGCCAAGCCAGAGCACCGTGCCGTCCAGAGCACCGCATCGTCCGTCCCACCGCTGAGGCCTTCAGGAGCGCGCAGACAGCTGCTTTTCCACCCTCACGGTGAGTGCATGGTGCACTACCCGCTACGTGTCTGATGAAATGTCCCACAGCTGCTTACTTGAATCAGTTTGATCATGCAGTGTGTGCTGTCATACGGTTTGATCATGCAGCTATGAATGCTAGAACCTAGGTTTGCCACACAGTGTGTGCTATCTGTTTCTTTGTGTTTCTGGATGCATTGCTAGTAAGTAGTACATTGTTACTTAGTAGCACGTTGCTCAGCTCTATTCATCAGTATACTGATAAGAACAAAAGCGTAATTTTATTTTTGGTTACCAGGATAAACATAGCAGGGACTCGTAATACTTGATAGAAATTGCTCTCTGAACGTTAATGGTAGTTTGTTTTCGGAGTACTTGCATTTTCTCTGTGAAACAAACTTACGTTTTCTCTGTGAAACCATCTTCTCAATGCTATCAGCATAAAGATGCATAATTATTAACTTACGCAAGATTACAATCCTATCTTATTATGAGTTTTTGCATGTCACTTTCCTAGGGTGGTATGAGATGCATATTTGCCCCTACCAACCATGTAAGTTTCAGATCAAAGTATCACTAATTTGGAAAGATGCTTACCTGCACTGATACTTGTGAAAGAATCTCGCGCCGATGGTTGGGGGATTTATAGTGAGACTGAAGACTCTTAGACATCTCTAGGAGTATATCCAAAAGTATTAAACTAGCTCTCTAAATCATCATTTAGTTTTTAACGAATAAAAATATTCTTTATATCTTTCCTACATCTAACAACTATTACTAAGGCACGTGAATAGCTATTTTTCAAACACTCCTATCTATGCAATGGTCGTGTGTTATTCGTAAATATATTAAATTGTATACGAATCATGTTTGAATGACAACCTAATTTACTTAAATGTATAGGCAACTATGGCATGGTATGTAGTGCATGTTGGTCACATGCCTGGGATTTATCGAACCTGGGAAGATTGCTATGCAGTGTGTGCTAGGAAGATCACGTACTCAAGGGAATTTACTATGATCTCAGGTTGCAGTTGGCTGGTAACACATATGCTAATTTCCAGCAGTTGGTGAATCGCGCTATTGTGCTTGACAATATGAGATTGGAGAGGCACAGGAAGAGAAAGATGAAGGGACAAGCCTCCGGAAGCAACATACGCCCGCGCTATAATAATCAGCAGAGGTATCAAGGTCCGGTCAGTCAGTGGAACCGTGGTCAGTTTCCACAACGCTCTCAGAACCAACAAAGAATTGGAACCAACCAGACACCGCAAAAAATGGGCAATCGACTCCACGCCAGAACACACCCACAAAGACCTCGATGAAGAGCGATGCACCTAGTACTCCCAATAGGTGTTTTCGATGTGGAGATGTGGGACATTATGCTAACCATTGCCCTTAGAAGCTGAATCACAACACCTCAAAGAAGAGTGAACCAACACCGGAAGAGTGAACCATGTGGCGCTGAGGCGTGGTTGGAGCACCATAAGTTATGATGGGTACGTTCAACCTCAACTCTATCCCCGCTAATGTTCTTTTTGACTCGAGAGCTTAGCATTCTTTTATTTCACAAGCATTTGTTAGAACACATAGCATACCTTTAATTGCAATGAAGACCCAAATGCTAGTAAATTCACCGGGGGATCAATACCTGCTTGCACATTGTTGCCCTTGAAAGAAGTCTTACCTTAAGGGGGTAGACTTCACGGTCATCCTATTATGTTGAGAACTTTTGGGATCGATGTGATTATGGGTATGGATTGGATGAAAGAACACCGAGCTATGATTCAAAGTCGGGAGAGAGTTGTAGCAAATGACAACACCAAAGGAAGATCGAATCGGTGTTGGCGTGATGTGCAACCACCACCAACACTATATAGTGAATCAACTAGATGATGATGCTAACCCTCGTGACCGTGTTGTGGAGGAATTTCTAGATGTCTTCCCGATGATTTGCCGTGTATGCCACCGACCATGACATTGATTGAGTTTATAATTGAATTATTACCCGCACTCGCACCTATAACTAAGAGACCATATAGAATGGGGGTTAACGAATTAGAAGAGCTTAAGAAACAATTAAAAGAGTTGACAGATAAAGGTTTCATATGCCCTAGTGCATCACCTTGGGGAGCGCCTGTGATCTTTGTTGACAACAAGGATGGAACACAGCGTATGTGTGTGGATTATCGATCTCTTAATGAGGTAACTATCAAGAACAAGTACCCGTTGCCTAGAATTGATGACTTGTTTGATCAGTTGAGGGGTGCTTGTGTGTTTTCTAAGATTGATCTGCGTTCTGGTTATCATCAGTTGAAGATTCAGAATACTGATATACCAAAAACAGCTTTTACTACGAGGTATGGGTTATATGAGTATACAGTTATGTCGTTTGGTTTGACCAATGCACCTGCCTACTTTATGTATATGATGAATATGGTGTTTATGGAGTATTTGGATAAATTTGTGGTTGTGTTCATTGATGACACTAGTATTCTCTAAGACCGAGGAGGAACATCTTTCAACATCCGAGGTTAGTTTTGCAAAAGTGAGGGAGCACAAATTGTATGCAAAGCGCAGTAAGTGTGAGTTCGGTTGAAAGGGTCTCTTTTCCGGGTCATGTTGTCTCTAATGGTGGTATAGCAGTGGACCCTGGCAAAGTGAAGGATGTACTGAATTGGAAGCCACCTACTGATGTAAGTGAGATCCGTAGCTTTCTTGGTTTAGCTGGATATTATCGAAGATTCATTGAAGGTTTCTCCAAGCTTGCTAAACCCATGACAGCCCTGTTAGAGAAGAATGCTAAGTTTGAGTGGTCTAGTAAGTGCCAAGCTAGTTTTGAGGAATTAAAGAAGCGGATGACAACATCTCCAAAGGCTAATTTTGCTCGATCTAAGTAAGAAGTTCTCTATCTATTGTGATGCATCCCGCCTAGGTTTGGGATGTGTTCTTATGCAAGATGGTAGAGTTGTTGCATATGCATCAAGGCAGTTGAGGAAGCATGAATTGAATTATCCTACTCATGATTTGGAGTTAGCAGCTGTGGTTCATGCATTAAAGATATGGAGACATTATCTGATTGGGCATAAGAGTGATATCTTTACCGATCATAAGAGTTTGAAGTATATATTCACTCAGAAGGATCTAAATTTGAGACAACGTCGTTGGTTGGAGTTAATAAAGGATTATGATCTAGAAGTGCACTATCATCCTGGTAAGACAAACGTTGTGGCCGATGCTCTTAGCAGGAAGAGATATGACACTAGTTTTAAAAAGGGACCTGAGTCAGAGAAGTTATGTGAAGAGTTGAAACACTTGAATCTTGGTATAGTTGCAAATGTTATGGAGGTAGAAGTGACTCCTACATTAGAGCAAGAGATACGTAGAGGTCAGTTAGAGGATGAGAAGTTAAAAGAGATCGTAGAGAATGTAGTGATTGGGAAAGCACCCGGATTTACTATAGATGAGAACGGCACCTTGTGGTTTGGGAAAAGGATCTGTGTGTCTGAAGTGAAATCTATTCGTGATGCAATTCTGCGAGAGGCACATGAGTCAGCTTACTCTATTCATCCTGGAAGTACTAAGATGTATCTAGATCTTAAAGAAAAGTACTGGTGTATGGATTAAAGAGAGATGTGGCTGAGTACGTAGCTTTGTGTGACACTTGTCAGAGAGTGAAAGCTGAGCACCAGAGACCTGCAGGATTGTTGCAACCAATGAAGATCCCAGAGTGGAAGTGGGAAGAAGTTGGTATGGACTTCATAGTAGGATTACCCCGTACCCAGAAAGGTTATGATTCGATATGGGTAATTGTGGATCGATTGACTAAAGTTGCTCATTTCTAACCTGTTAAGACTACTTATAATGGGCCAAAATTAGCAGAGCTATACATGGAAAGAATAGTGTGTCTGCATGGGGTTCCAAAGAAAATTGTGTCTGATAGAGGATCACAATTTACCTCTCACTTTTGGAAACAAATCCATAGTTCTTTGGGTACAGTGTTGAACTTCAGTACTGCTTATCATCCTCAGACAGATGGGCAAACAGAAAGACTTAATCAGATACTAGAAGATATGTTGAGAGCTTGTGCTTTGCAGTATGGTACTAGTTGGGATAAAAGTTTACTATATGCAGAATTCTCCTACAATAATAGCTACCAAAATAGTCTGAAGATGGCACCGTTTGAAGCTTTGTATGGTCGTAAGTGTAGAACACCGTTGTTTTGGAATCAAATGGGAGAAAGTCAAGTCTTTGGACCAAATGTGCTTAGAAACGCTGAAGACCAAGTCAGAATGATTAGAGAGAACCTTAGAGTGGCACAAACCCGACAGAAGAGCTATGCAGATAATCGAAGAAGAGACTTGGTATTTGAAGAAGGAGATTATGTCTATTTAAAAGTATCACCTACGAGAAGTGTAAAAAGGTTCAACATGAAAGGAAAGTTAGCACCAAGGTATATTGGTCCTCTCAAAATTCTAAAGAGACGTGGAGAAGTGGCTTATCAGTTGGAATTGCCTAATAGTTTATCAGGAGTGCATGATGTGTTCCATGTGTCTCAGCTTAAGAAGTGTTTGCATGTACCGGAAGAACAAATACCACTAGAGGAACTCGCTATGAAAGATGATCTTACTTATGAAGAGTTTCCGATAAAGATTTTAGAGATAGCGGAAAGGGTTACAAGGAGCAGAATTATTAAGATGTGTAAGGTTCAGTGGAATCGATACTCGGAAGCAGAGGCAACTTGGGAAAGAGACAATGAATTGAGAAAGACACACCCGCAGTTGTTTGAGTAAGCACAACCTCATCTCGAGGACGAGATTCTCTTAAGGGGGGTAGAATTGTAACACCCTAAAATTTTGGATAGATTTAAATTGGTTAAATTGATTTACTTTTACTTGTGTGAGCATTTAAACATAGGCTAAATAATAAATTTATAAGAATAAAATCAACATCAAAGTTAGAATACATGCTTGAGCATTCATGCTGGTGCATATTTTGTGCTGAATCGATTTGGTTGTGTTTTATTTCAAAAGGGGATTCAAATTCATTTGAAAAAGGATTCAAAAGCTTGGAAAATAAAAAGAAAAGGGGAACTTTCTCTCTTCCTGGCTTCTAGCCCACTCGGCTGCCTCTCTCTAGCCCAAAGACGCTGCAGCAAGACAGTGCACCCTCCTTCCTCCTCCTTCTTGGGCATGAGCCCAACCACCCATGAAGCGCCAAAGAAGCAGCCGCCGCCTCCTTCCTCTGTGTGCCGCCAACAGCTAGGGCCCACACCTCATCTTCCTCCTCCGGCTCGGTGTCGAACTCGAGTCCGACCGAACCACGCGGTCCACGCGCCTGGGCGTCCGCGCCACATCCTGCCCCTATAAAGGCCGAATCACCGCGCCCATAATATGTTTTCCCGAGCCCTAGCGCATGCGCCGCCCTTGCCCGAGCTCTCCTCGTGAGCCAAAACCCTAGGCCGCCGCGCCGTCTAATTCCACCGCTACGGTCCTTCATCATCTCGGTAAGCTAGCTAGGTAGCTTCATCTTGACCCCGCGCATCTTCTTGAGTCTTTTCCCGGTCCAATTTTGCTCGAACGACGACTTCATCGCGCATGGGAGCTCTGTCGCCGCCGCCGTGTTGAGCAAGACGCCATCGCAGGATCGCCATCCACCTCCGTCACCTAGCTAGGTGAGTCCGCTTGAGCTCCTCGTTCGAATGGACCCGGTCCGTGCCAAATGGTGGCTGAAATCGCCCGAACCGGCAAAGCACCGGAGAGTACCTCACCGCCGCCATGTCGCATCATGCCACTGGCCTTCTTCTTCTTGTCGGCGCACCGCCCTCCCTCTCGATCTAATCCGGTCCGTTCGGATTGGATCCAACGGTCCGAATCGCACCGCACCCTTGGTTGGCCTTTTGGCTAAAGAGCCCTGGGTTCTTTAGATGTTGAACCCATGCATCCAAAGCGGATTCCGTAGAATACGCTTTCTTTGGAAAACGTATTTTTTCATTTAATGATTCAAAATCAAGTTCCATCTAATTACAGCTTTGCCACTACCTTTAATTGCTCATAACTTATTCGTTTTAACTCCAAATTGGACCGTTCAACTTGCATTAGATTCATCTTTTCGAGATCTATCTGTTCATATAGTTTGTCACCATGTTTTTGAACTGTAAATTCCGAGTTTAGATTTAATCTATTTCTTTCATAGGGAAACTTGTTTTAATCCTAACTTTCTCGTTGTAACTCCGCTTTTAAATGATCTTCGCGTCGTGTGGTCGTCGTAGCGACGTATAGAATAGTTTTATGAACTTTTCAAAACTATTTTTCTCTGTTGGTGTACTGTTCTAATTAAATTTATTTGCTTGCCCGTGTATGATTGCTCGGATGATTGTATGTTGTTTGCTTGGTGATGTTGATCGAGTTCGAATTTTGAGGTTTACGTTGGTGATCAAGAGAACTTCTCGACCACCAAAGAAGACCAGCAAAACTTTCGGAGAACTTTGATCAAGGCAAGTATAGCTAAGGACCTTCCTTGTTGTCCTATTCATGAGATACACTAAAATTCATTTGCATGTGTCCACTTTGTTATCCTATGTAGGAAATTCTAGAATTTGATCTTGAATACCTTGAAACCTGGATATATGCATTTGGGTAGTGTTATGCTAGCGCTAAACAATAACCATGATCTTGATACTTGACTGATAATTGAGCTTTAAACAATTTAAGATGACTTGTTAGCAATAACAGGAGGGTTTAATTCCCTCTCCTCAAGGACTTGTTTGTAAGTGATCATCCGAGACTTATAGTATAGCTGTGAGGGCTACATGGCACTAGCTTTAGTTGCTTGGGAGACCTCTTCTAGCTGGCTTAGAGGATACTGCGAGTCGGGTATAGGACAGCCCTACGTCTGTTGTGCCTTGCTATGGAAGCGGCCTTTTATTTTTCTTTTTGGAAGGGGGGTTCCTATATCCGATGACCCTCGGCCCCTTCCCGGTTAGACGAACTTCTGAGTAGCTTTATGTGGTTTTCGATTATGGACGTAATTAACCCATGCACTTGTAAAACCATGACTCACAGTGAAAGTGTACACCTCTGCGCAGAGTTAATAAACTGGTATACTAGCCGTGCTCACGGTCACGAGCGGCCAAGGGATTCTTACACCATAAATGAGCTCTTGTTTAATTGTGCTTAACTAAGATGTCTTTGAGCTATTTATTATTCATGTATAATGATCATGTGTTATGGGAATTATGGTACTACCTTGATGCTAATAAATGCTAAACTTGATCATACACATAAAAGCTACTTGCAGTTCAACCAGTGTCAGCTATTTGAGCCTCATGAACCCTTAGTTATCTTGTTAAGTACGACATGTACTTATGCCTTGCTTTATCTTTTATATTGGAAAAATCCCGGATGGGTAACAGATCAAGATTGGATTGAAGATTATCGTGATGAGTATTAGGCTTGGTGTTCACCAGTTGACGTCCCTGCTGGAGCTTCCGCCAGAGAGTTATCCAAGTAGTTATTATACTTATGTTTGAGACTATGTATTGAATATTTATTCGCTATGTAATAAACATTGTGTTGGTACAATTCACAATTTGTCCACTTATGTGTGCGACCGTTCCTGGGGTGCACATAAGACTTTTATACATCCTCTTTTGTTCTTAAAACTGGGTGTGACATAGGTGAACATATGCTATTATTTGACTTTGTTGTATGTGTACTTATTATTAGACTTTGCATTAAACATATTATATATATATGAACATATGCTATTAGTAGTTGTCCGCGGCCAAAACTAACCACGATCGTGTCATAGCCATGACTCATCGTCGCCTGTTACCCCATCGCCGAAGAACTGATCGGCAACAAGAAGCAGTTGATATCACTGGGACGGGAGAGCCGCATGATCCAACAAATGGTGACGGTGTCAATCAGGTCGGTGAGAACGAGCAGCCATGGACCCCGTCTGGCCTGCTTGATCTGGGTCAAAATGACTAAGATGGCCAGGTAACTTTGGTATCATGTCACTATGTAGCCACACACGCTAATCAATTGAGAGGGTCATACCTTACTTGGTGTCTCTAGCAGGAGCCTCCACCGACCGAGGAGCCAGAGGGTTCAGGTAGCAGGAAGGCCAGATCCAAGCGAGGCGTGTCAAAGATTCCTGTTGGTAGGAATGCACACTGGCACATTACTGAGTTCGATGAATTCGGGGATCCACTCTCACCGCCTATAGCTTTGACCAAATACAAGACTATCCTCGGGTTACTTGTTAGGGACTTCATCCCGATTAAGTACAGGAAGTGGATTGGAAAAGATGATGACCGGTGGAGGGTTCCCGAAAGCGAGAAGGATTACATATGGGATGTCAAGATCCCAGAGTATTTCACTTTCCCAGCCGAGTATGATTGGGAGTTAGTCAAGAAAAAAGCAAAAGAAATCATGGGAACATGCTTCAAGAATTTCAAGGGGACATTGTACAAGAATTTTGTCCTCCAAAATAAAGAGCCAGATTTCGATGGTGGACAGTTTAGCAAGCAGAAGGACTTCTGGCAGGCTTTCAAGGAATACAGGTTATCCGATGAGTACTTAGAACTGAGCAGGAAGAATAAGGAGAATTCACAAAAAGCGACGACCATCTATTATGATGTACAAGGGACAGCAACACCAGCAATGAAGTATGTAAGGGGCAATTTTTTGGTTCCCGATCATGAGTTTAAAAATCTGACAACATATATGCGCCATTTACATGAATATTATATGGCTCAAGCAACAGAGACGGACAGCTTTGGTTTTGAGGTTATTATCCGTTCGCCACATGTTTTCAATTATCCTGAAGAAGAGAAGTTCGATGTCGAGTGGGAGTGCTTGTTCCAGCTATACCAGAAACGCGATCTCGATGTTCAACTGTTGACGCTGTGGACTATATAAGTACCCTACACGCACGATATTACAATTAACTACTCTCTTGAGACACAAATTATTAACTTTTGAGCACTTCCTATGATTTTATGTAGGTGTATAGCAAAATTTTGCATTCTAAAAAACAAATGAGATTACATAGGCTTCTTGGACCCCATGTGAGTCAATAAGAGGACATGTCTAGTCCTCTACGGATGTGATGTGGAAGACCTAAAACAGAGATTGATTGCTGTTTTCGACGAATTCACGATGAAGAAGAAAACCCACATACTTCTAGCCTACAAGTGCGAGTATATGTTCTCGGCTTTTAATTTTATACTTCTTTTTTCATTAAGATTATTCGATAATTAGGATTCTGTGATTGCAGCAACGATTTCATCTTCATTTGTGTTAATCTTGCCAAAAATCTGCTCAAGGTGTGGGACTCGAAGAAAAAACCATTTCGTCATCTGGATGCACTGGTGTCAGTGCTGAATTAGTAAGCGATCCTAATAACATATTATTTTCTAATCACACATACCCGCTTTCTAATGTTTCTCCTTTTAATGTTGCTCAGTGTCCGAAGAAGTCATATCGATGGAAAGCCGGTCGCATTCAAGGTTGTCGAAATGGAGGGGAAGTACCTATCACAGCCGGCGGGAAACAATAAATGCGGGTTTTATGTAATGTGGGCAATGCTTCGCTACATCGGTGGGAAATCGAAAGAAGCCGATAAGTTGGTGTGTATAATCCCTATTTCATTTATGCCTGTTAATAATTCAATAAAATGATTTACTGTTCCTCTTTGGATATCATCTTTTTGAACGACAGCGCAAGAAATTTAAGCAAAAAATTTAAGCACGAAAGGCTGCTAGAGATGGAGATCGTCGCACTACAATCGGAGCTGGCAAAATTCATCTTAGCCGAGGTATTGAAAAAAGATGGAGTATTTTCCATTGCACAATCAGTGAAGTACAAGGACCAGTATGGCCCAGAGCGGCTCGCCAGATTATTGTAAGAAGTCCGAGAACATTTCTTTTTTATTTTGAGAGATCGAGATCTGGATAAGAACATTTGAATTATAACCGTAACATTTGTAATGTTTAATATTGATGGACCTGTCGTCTACGTAGCGTATATAAAGCGAAACCCGATCCCACGAAAAAATATAAATTAAAATAAATTATAAAACAATAATATACGAGCGGGCCATCACCGCCCGTTAGCAACAAACCGGCAGTGTTGTCGTAACCATCACTGCCGGTTAGAAACAAACCGACAGTGTTGGCTTACCCAACACTGCCGGATTGAACCATGAACCGACACTGATGATTAGGACAACACTGTCGGTTTGATCCATCAACCGACAGTGTTGGCTTCCTCAACACTGCTGGCTTGAGCCAAGAACCGACACTGATATTTACTACAATACTGCCGGTTTGATCCACGAACCGACACTGATATTTACAACGACACTGCCGGTTTGATCCACCAACCGACACTGATATTTACGACAACACTGCCGGTTTGATCCATGAACCGACAGTGTAGGCTTGCTCAACACTGCTGGCTTGAACCAAGAACCGACACTCTTGAAGCAACCGTCACTATCGATTGGAACTACAAACCGGCAGTGTTGTTCAACTAGACACTGCCGGGTGGAGCCAGCAACCGACACTGTTTTCTGTAGTTTAGTGTCGGTTTTTAAGAACCGGCAGTGATGTCAACCCCACATCACTATCGGTATGCCACTGTCGGTTTAAAATCTGGCAGTGAAGTGGGTTTTTGAACCGACGGAGCTTTGTTGGAGTCGATCCGGGCTAGCGGTAGCGCTAGAGGTTTTGTGTCGGTGGCTTTCTAGCTAGGCCCTCGCGTTGACGTGCTGCATGCACCCGCAGCAGCCGCCGACACGACCGATGACCTAGCGATGAATAATTGACAGAGGGAATCACAGAGATGCAGTTGGAGCCGATGCTTCGCGCGAGGTGGTCTGCAACTGCTCTTTGCCGATTTGTTGCTTCTAGGTTTTGCATGTCATTTTGCACGAAGACAAACAAAATACAGTAAGATCTAGGAACAAACAACAATCCTGAAGGCTTGCCTCTATTTTTGACCTCATTCGTTGCCCACCACTCTAATTCATTATGATTCAAGAAGCTTTTTTTTGTGAAGTTATTTTTAGATCTGATCGTTTGGTTGATGAGTTGATGACCAAACGAAACCGTGCAATATTATACTTGAAGAGGGCCCCTTCATGGGTTTAGAGCGGCCGCTCCGCTACCCCACCCAGCGCTGGCGGCCCGCTATACAGCTGCGTTGTAGCCGTTAGGTGAGTGCCTGGTTGTTGCCCTGTTGGCGAGCGAGGAGAGGGTTGTTGTTAGGGTTGGATAACGAGCTTGGCTTGTTATAGCTCGGTTTGTTAGAGCTCATTAGGATAACGAATTGGCTCGGCTCGGCTTGTTAAGTAAACGAGCTAAGACTCTGGCACGGCTCGGCTCGCTTAGCTCGCAAGCCAGCTCCGTTTGGCTCGCGAGCTAGCTCATTAACTATTGCAACCAATGCATAAATCAATATATACGAATTTATTCTATAAATACATCAAGAGAAGTAAATAAATAAGTGTAATGCATGGCATACATCAATTTTAGACTTCAATCTCATACATATAACATAAAATTATGCTTAGTTGTTACTAGCTAAGGTTGTCAAACTATAAAATATTGGCTCGTTCAAGCCCATTAACTCAACGAGATAAAATGCTAGCTCGACTTGTTAGGAAAAGTGAGCTAAGTCAAGTCGAGCCGAGTTAACACCGAGCCAAGCAATCTAGCGAGCCACGAGTTTTTCATCCAGCCCTAGCTGGCCCTGCCTTCTCAACGTGCTAAATGATTCACTACGCTAGATTTGCACATCACTGCCGGCATCATCACTGCTGGATTTGTGAGAACCGGCAGTGATGTACTTTCACTATCGGTTATGAGCTTGAAAATGAAAAAAATGATTGGGGCTGGGTTAAAACCGACAGTGAAGGACCACGTCACTGCCGGTTTGTGGTTTGAACCGGTAGTGTTTTGGCAGACACTCATCACTGCCGGTTCAAGCCACAAACCAGCAGTGATTGTGCTCTATCACTGTCGGTTCTAGCCAAGAGCCGATGGTGATAAGCGTACATCATAAAAAGGCTGCAGCCGTCCTCTTCTTCCTCCCCTCTTCCATCCCGAGAATAGAGGCGCGCTTTTGGGCCCTTCCCTCCATTGTTGCGGCTGCCCTTCACCATGAAGCTAGTGCTTGGATTTTGAAGAATGGCTTGATCTTTTTGCTTTAAGGTTAGTAACAAACATCCACTCCTTTGATTTTGTTGCTTAATTAGCTTCGTTTTGATGGCTACATTGCTTGATTCACATTCTAGTTCTTTCTCTATTCTAGAGAACACTTTTTCAATTGGACATTTGTGCAAGGCTCAAATTGTGGTGAATCCATCATCCAAAAGGTTGGTGTCTATGAACACATTTAAATTCCTAGCTAATTATTCCATGGTGGTCAAGATCATCATTGTTAGTATGTCATGCTATATTTAGTTCTTAGAAGTAGAGTAGAATAGTTGTTCTTCAATATTGTGCAATAATTGTTTTTTACTACGATTTTCAATTTATAGGGCCGGGGCTACCAATTTCAATTTTTCAATAATTAGTGTACAATAATGTTTTCCAAAAATGGTACTTTCGAGCTACAATTGTTGTTTATGAAGCTCGATTTCTTATTAATTCTTTGTAATTACTGTCTCAGTATTTTTTGTGCAGAGATGGATCGAGAGTGGATGCATCTGTCCCGAACGGACAAGCGGTACATGCATAGCGTCAGCCAGTTTATCACCGATGCCAAAGCCCATGCTGTGAATGGAAACCCTGTCTTCTGCCTATGCAAAGATTGTAAGAATCATAGGAGCTTTCGTCAAATTGAGTCTATACGATCACACTTGATTACCAGGGGGTTCATGCCAAACTATACGATATGGACTATGCATGGCGAGGTTGGTGTGAATGTTCTACGGGGAAACGATGATGATGTGGATATGCCTGACGTAGCCATCCACGATGCTGACGAGGAACCTGGTGTCAACACGGAACCTATGGCCACAATTAATAATGTGTTTAGGAACATACTAGCTGACGACACCGAGGATAACGATGGCATTTCTCAGCTGCTACGTAATGTAGAGACCGGATGTCTTAGTGAAAGACGGCTGAGAAAGCTAGAGAAAATAAGACAAGATGGCAAGACACCATTGTATAGGAATTGTCTAATGAGCAAACTGGAAGCCGACATCATGCTGTTAGAGTTCAAATCGACAAACGAATTGAGCGATAAAGGCTTTGATCAGTTGTTAGGTATAATAAGGAAAATGCTCCCAGAAAAAAACGAGTTGCCAGAAAAGACATACTTGGCCAAGCAAATGATCTGCCCCATCGGCCTCGAGGTTAAAAAAATCCACGCGTGTTCCAATGATTGCATATTGTACCGTGGAGAAAAATATAAAGACTTGGACAAGTGCCCCAAGTGTGAAACTCCACGGTATAAGGAAGGGTCGTCAAATGAGGGTACCAAGACCAGAGAAGGTCCCGTAAAGGTCGTTTGGTATTTCCCTATAGCTCCCTGGGTGCATAGGCTGTTTGCATGTGCAAAGTCAGCCAAGCTGTTGCGCTGGCATGGCGAAGAGCGTAAGAAAGATACAATGATGAGGCACCCCGCCGATGGGCATGACTGGAGGACTGTCAATACTATGTTCTATAAGGACATCGGTGGAGAGGTAAGGCACCTTTGGTTTTCTTTGAGCACAGATGGGATGAATCCTTTCGACCAGGTTAGAAGCAATCATAGCACCTGGCCAGTGACGCTCTGTATATACAACCTTCCACCTTGGGTTTGTATGAAGCGGTCGTACATCCGGATGCCACTATTGATCCAAGGGCCAAGACAGCCTAGGAATGACATCGATGTGTTTCTGGAACCAGTGATCGATGAACTAGTGGAGATGTTTGAAAAGTGTGTGCCGGATGTTTGGGACAAATATAAAAAGGAATATGTCACGATCAAGGGAGTACTTATCGCTATAATCACCGACCTGCCAGGTCGAGGTTCGTTGTCCGAAGAGAAAACAAAAGGCTATACTGGATGTGTCGAGTGCTTGGACGACACCGATGCGGTAAATCTGTCAAATAACTCAAAGATAGTTTATATGGGACACCGTAGGTTCCTACCTAAGGATCACCCTTACCGCTGGAACATAAAAGATTTCAACAGTACTATTGAGAAACGCTTAGCTCCAAAATATCAAGACGGGCCTGCGCAACTTCGAGAACTCAACAAACTAGAGGTTGTCCTTGGTAAGGGGGACAATGCAGTAGCAGCGCCTGACGGGAGCGTTTGGAAGAAAAAATTGGTTTTCTGGAAACTACCTTACTGGCCATTTCTGAGTGTGCGCCACTGTCTTGATCCCATGCACATCACTAAAAATGTGTGCGCTAACACTCTTAACACCTTGATGGACACCGGGGGGACATCGGAGGATTCACTAGCCACATGTCTGGACATGCAACACTTAGGAATTAGGAAGGAGCTGCATCCCGTGGAGCTAGAGAATGGCCAGTTCGAACTTCCGGTTGCGTCATGGACATTGAAGAAGGAAAAAAACATGCACTTATTTCTTTCTTCAATGAACTCAAAGTCCTGACGGGCTACTGTGCGAACTCGAAGAGGCTAGTGAACAAGAGAGAACTCAAGTTCAACTATGGCCCTATGAAGGCCCATGACTATCATGTCATTATGACTCAGCTGCTCCCTGTTGCCCTGCGTAGTATCCTCCCCCCAAAGGTCCGCGCCCCAATCATAAAGCTTTGCTCGTTCTTCAACACGATCTAAAAAAAGGTCATTGATGTGTCCACGCTAGAGTAGCTGCAGCAGGACATAGCCAAAACTCTCGTTAGGCTTGAGATGCATTTCCCGCCGACTTACTTTGATATCTCATTGCATCTGCTCATTCATCTTGTTGACCAAATTAGAGCCCTTGGCCCAATGTACCTGCATTAGATGTTCCCTTTTGAAAGATTGATGAAAGTTTTCAGGAGGTATGTTAGGAACAGATTCAGGTTAGAAGGGGGCATGGTTGAAGGATGGTCAACGGAGGAGGCCATTGAGTTCTGCACATATTATCTGGACATCAAAAGGGTCGGAGTTCCAGAATCTCATCACGAGGGAAGACTACGTGGCAAAGGAACGGTCGGGGAGAAATCTGTTGCAGTAGACGACCTTATTTCTTTCAGACAGGCATAGTTCGCTGTTCTCCAGCAAGCCGAGGGTGTGTTGCCATACATTGACGAGAAAAGGCAATCGCTGCAAACTCTATATCCGAGCAAGTCACAGGCTTGGCTGGATAAAAAACATAAGGAGGAATTTGTCAGCTGGTTGCGACGTCGCTTGCTTGGAATAAAGTTGGGTAATCAACTGGATGCCTTAGCCAAAGGACCTTCGAGTACATATCTTAAGTACCAAGGGTATGAGATCAATGGATTCACATTTTACATAAAAAAGCAAGATGGAAAGAGCACATACCAAAATTGTGGTGTTCGTTTTGATGCTCACAACGAAAACGGCAACGTGCAGGCGACATATTATGGTTTCATAGAGGAGATATGGGAGCTAGCCTACGGTCCATTGAAGGCAGCTCTTTTTCGCTGCCAGTGGGTCCGGCTCGAGGAAATCAACACTGACAGTGAAGGGTTCACTACCGTTGATCTCACTAAGACCGCATACAGAGACGACCCCTTCATCCTTGCAAGAGATGTTATGCAAGTCTTCTATGCAAGGGACAACAAGACAAAAGGAAGGCCAAAAGTAATCCTAGAAGGAAAAAGGAAGATTATCGGTGTCGATGGAGTGACGGACGAAGAAGACTACAGGGGCTATCAGGAAATGCCTCCATTCGGGGCGAACGTACCCCTACCTATCCTTCAAGAGGGTGATGAACCTGCTTACGTACGAATTGATCACAATGAGGCCCTCATGGTTGATGCACCTAAAGATAGTTAGATTATTGTTAACTATGTAATCATTATGTAGACATTGTATCAGTAATTCGCACTGAATATTTAATTTATATTTTGTGCGCATCTCTACAATTTCATTATTGACTATGTAATCAAATATTAAGATGATGTTCACAAACACTATTATTTGATAATTATAGACCATTAATTCATTATCGTAGAATTAAATAAGCAAGACACAAATTTTTGTGTTATTTTAGAATATAAACTAACTGCATTATTTCTATTAATAAATAAATAAAGAAAAGCAAACTAAGTGAACTCCCTGTTCTAGCTCAGCGGTTAAGGTCGCGCACTCTGTACTCTGAGACCCGCGCTCGAATCCCAGGCGGGCCAAACTTTTTTATATTTTTTACAAAAGGCTGTGATGGCAGGCTCCAAACCGACACTGTTTTTTTATATTTTTGTACCTAAAGTTGGCGGCAGGGCCCTTCATTGCCGGTTTTGGGTTTAAAACCGGCAGTGATATCTTCTATCACAATCGGTTGTTCAAACCGACACAGAAGGCCCAATTCACTGTCGGTTTTTAAACTAAAACCGATAGTGATGTGTAGATGCTCCTCACATGCCAACAGTGCTCCCATGACCACAACCGTTGGAACACTGCTCCCACCTACCCCGACAACTTTAGTTCAGAAATAAAAATGTACCATGACTGCTATCCCCTATAAAGTGGCCCTCGGCCAGGAGCTAGCCTCTCCATGCATGTTGGTTTCAGCCAGGCCTTATCAGCCATGATACAATGTTTTTCTCTCACAACAAACCACAGATATCGTTATGCATCGTAGTCCACCAAAATTGTGCACACATGAGGTACTAGAAGAATGCTACTGAAGATAAAGCAACGCCGAAGATTGGAGATGCCACGAGGTTCACAGAGCCATCCGCAGTGGTGCGCTCTGGACTGTATGTCCAGAGAGACCTGGTGTGCTCTGGGCAATTTCCTGCCCCGAAGCGACATTGGTTCATCGGTGCGGTGCCGAGCTGAATCCGATGTGCTCTGGACTGTACCGAAAAAAAGGCCATGGCCTGCAAAGGCATTGATTCATCGATGCCACCTTATCATCTCCAACCGGTATAGCTCGTAGACCATCTTGGTGCTGTTGTTTGACCCTAGTTGGTGCTAGAAGAATGCTACTGAGGTGGTTAAATTATAATGTGTTGATACACATTGATGGTAACATTGACCTATACGCAAATAGGTCTTTGTTATCGTATATGGAATTTTAGTGTAAGGTCTTTGTTATCGTATATGCAACTTATTTCTAATTTTTTTGTAATTTTTTGATGTATTTCGTTACTATCTAAATAAATATATCATTGTTGTTAAAACTTTCCCACTGTAGTATCTAAATAAATATATCCTTTACATATATGCACCTTCACTGTCGGTTCTATGTAGAAACCAGCAGTGATAGTCACCTTCACTGTCGGTTCTATTTAAAAACCGGTAGTGATAGCCACTTTCACTGTCGGTTCTATTTAAAAACCGGCAGTAATGTTCATACCCCCCTATATAAAACAAACTGTCGGCCACATACATCGATCCCACCCACCCACGAACTCTCTCAGTCTCATTTCTCACTTTTCACTCTCACTTCTCAAGACATCCACTCTCTCTCTACGTGATTTGGTTATGGCTCCTGCATTTTTCAATGGTATTGATATGTTGTCTTCTCCAATATTCTATCTATATTCATTTGATCTATATTTATATTCATGTTTCTTTGCATTCTATATTTATATATATTTTTATTCCTTGCATTCGATCTATATTTAATTATGTTGCCACATTTTACTTGCAAGAATTTTTTGTGCATATATTTTATGTTCATGTTTTTTTTTTGCATTTTATCGATCAGGTGGTATGAACAACGGACCTCCCCCACCATAAGAACCAGGTTTCCACCCTGGCGATGAGCCATTCGCTCCTAATGTGGCCATTCCATGGTTACCTGTTCCAGCTATTATATGAAATATTTTTCAACGTCTTTTGTTTTTTTATGCTAACAAATAACTGTAATTAGTTTAATATCATTGTTGCATGCATATATGTCGCAGACTATATTCCCAATAGATTGGCTGCGAACAGCACTTAGCAAGTTCTTTATCTCGAACATCGTCGAGAACACAGCATCTAATGTAAGTGGTCGGCTATGGACGTATGAACTCAGTTTTTTCATCCCTGTGAGGGGTTCAAACCATCGGAACCATATCCACGGGACCGGAATACAGAGCTCGGATGTGATAAGCGCCCAATTAACTGTCGTGCGCATTTGTTTAGAGGCACTTCAACGTATTTGCTATGATGTGCCTGATTTCTCGCACTTCAAGGCACTTGCTTTGAATGCTGGTGATATCCCCGTCCCGCAAGCAAGCGAATGGTTTGCGAGCTACAACCGTGCGGATGTGGTAAAATGGTCACTTATACCTAAGTCGTGGTTATTTGTTGTTTAATATTGTAATAACATTCTCTAATTTTTTTCTTTTCCTCCATATGCAGATTGAGCTACAGGACCTTACCTATGCTGTATGTGGCTTGTGGGCCGTTCTAGACCAAGCTACGGAGCAACTCGGGTATGATTGGGACTTCTACAATGAAAACCTCGGCCAGCTCACTATAGAATGACGTCAGTACTGCATAAGGATTACTAATAGGGGCAGTGGTCATTCAGTAGGTTACATCTATGGCCGACCATTCTTTCGGTATTGTGAGGCACGAGAAAGTGCACTCATACGAGCATTGGACTTCATCGATACAAGCGGATACATAATCTGTGACATCAATTACCATATATGGCTACAGAGGCATGTTAGTGTGCATAAACCGATCGATCCCGGCAGTGATTCCGATAGTAATTAATGTTTATTTAGCTAGGTTTTCAATGTCGTAGTTTAATTGGGTTCTAATTTTAATATGTACGGCTTTGTGTGTTTAATTATTGTCATGCAAGTAATTCGTGTAACATTCCGGTGTTGTATTTATCTCAAACTTATTCTCAGGCTTGCACGTGCCACGTGTGAAGGAAACACAAAGTTTGGGATTTTTCGGAGATGGTTTGCTACTTTCTGAGGTTTAACTGAATTTCCGCGTGACGACACTATTTAATTATAGGTTGAACTGAGTCAACCCACTAAAAGATCCAGAATGGTGCCAAACTTTTACACAGGCTCTAATGTGCCCTAGGGATAAGAATTTTGTGGAGGTGGATGAAAAAATCTACTGGGTCCAAGATGATTTACCCTCTTTTGTATCATTTGGCACAGAGAAAAATATAATAAATAAAAAATGAACAGAAAAACCTAAGATCCTGTGTGGGGTCTTAATTTGGGTGTACATGCTTGCTAAAAAAATTTCAAGTCATGTCGACATAGGCGTAGTATACATGCTTCATAGAGGTACATGTGCTCTTTCATCGAACCATGACTATACACATAGGTTGTCAAGGTTTCTGTGGTTCATAAGCATTTCGGTGTCGTATTGGTCTCAAACTTTTTCTTAGGCTTGCACTTGCCACGTGTGAAGGAAACACCAAGTTTGGGATTTTTTGGAGAAGATTTGCTACTTTCTGAGGTCTAATTGAATTTTCGCGCGACGAGACCGTTTAATTATAGGTTGAACTGAGTCTACCCTCGAAAAGATCCGGAATGGTGCCAAACTTTTACACAGGCTCTAATGTGTCCTAGGGATAAGAAATTTGTTGAGGTGGATGAAAAAATCTATTGGGTCCAAGATGAAATTCACCCTCTTTTGTATCATTTGGCACAGAGAAAAATATAATAAATAAATAAATGAACAGAAAAACCTAAGATCCTGTGTGGGGTCTTAATTTGGATGTACATGCTTGAAAAAAAAATTCAAGTCATGTCGCCGTAGACGGAGTATACATGCTTCACAGGGGTACATGTGCCCCTTCATCGAACCATGACTATACACATAGGTTATCAAGGTTTCTGTGGTTCATAGGCATTCCGGTGTCGTATTGGTCTCAAACTTTTTCTTAGGCTTGCACGTGCCACGTGTGAAGGAAACATCAAGTTTGGGATTTTCTGGAGAAGGTTTGCTACTTTCTGAGGTTTAATTGAATTTTCGCGCGACAAGACCATTTAATTATAGGTTGAACTGAGTCTACCCACGAAAAGATCCAGAATAGTGCCAAACTTTTATACAGGCTCTAATGTGCCTTAGGGATAAGAATTTTATGGAGGTGGAACAAAAAATCTATTGGGTCCAAGATCAAATTCACCCTCTTTTGTCTCATTCAGCACACAGAAAAATATAATTAATAAAAAATGATTAGAAAAAAAACCTAAGATCCTGTGTGGGATCTTAATTTGGGTGTACACACTTGCCAAAAAAAAATCAAGCCACTTCAACATAGGAATACATATACTTCTATTTATTCATTATATGAAAGAATTTTTTTAATATATATAAACATCACTGTCGGTTTCAAGAAACCGACAGTGATGAGAGGAAACCGACAGTGATGAGAGGAAACCGACAGTGATGCCTGTTATCACTGTCGGTTTATTTTAAAAACCGACAGTGATATATAAAAAATTAAAAAAAAATTATGCCTGCCCTCGGGTTTGAGCTCGGGTCTCGGGCCACAGAGTTCAGACACTTAACCGCTGCGCTAGTATAGGATGTGTGCCATGGTCTATTTATTTTATCATTTTTGACCTTTAGACCGCTTCATAAATTATAAAATTATCGAACACGGGTATCGGGGGCTAAGTTACGGGGTCTTAACCGTTGAGCTAGTACAAGGTATTCGAAAGAAGTGGAAAAGATAAGTTACTTATGCTGTAACCACTACACGGAAATCACTGCCGGTTTAAAGAATGGCCCGGCAATGATGTGACAGATGACAGACATGCTGCAACACGGTATTATCTAGAAGAGCAGCAGTCCTGTTGCCCCCTCGATCTCCGGTACGTAGCATATCATATACTACGGTCTTTGTGACAACGAGGTAAGCAAAACGAGGTCATACAAATGCAACATCCAATATGTAAGCAAATAAAATGAGAGGTCATGCAATGCAAAGTATCAACTCAATTCAGGTGATGATGATCAAACAAATGATTCGACGACATGGTTTTTTTCAGCACCAGTAAATTATTACATCGCCCTAAAGGCATTTATTAATCACTAGTGCTACTAATTACTGCCAGTGCTGCCGCATGCGTCGTCCCCTGGCTGCTGGCGGCGATGCTCCTCTTCGCGCTTCTTTCGCTTAGCCCTGCGCCGGCGCCGCCGTTCCGCGTCCATCGCGAGACGCCACTCGGTCTCCTCCTGGCGGCGGCGCCCCTCCTCCTCGTGGCGGCGCTCATCCTCCTTGGAGATCTCGACGACGTGCTTCAGGATGCAGTCGTCGGTCTCCTTCTGTGCGATGGCGCGGAGGTACCGGTCCTCCTCCTCTTTCCGAGCCGTCTCCAACGAATTGAAGACGACCTCCTCCACCGGAAGAGGTTCCGGTTCCTCTTCTGATGCAGTCTCCCGGTCCGGATCATCCTCGAGGTTCACCTCGAGGTCCGATTCGGACGACGACGATATCGGTGGAGTCGGGGGGGCAACGTGAGGACGACGGGTTGAGCTTCGCCCATGTTGCCTTCAAGCGGCGAGGCATTGTGCGTGGCGGCGGGTACGTCGAGGGCCGGGGTGAGGTGTGCGTGGGAAGGGCGGTGCTTGGCTTTCTTGACGCGCGGTGGTGTGGCGGCCGACTGTGTGCATGGGGGCCTAGCTTATATAGGCGTGTCGGTGTGGAACTGATAACGGGGCAATAACTCACACCCCCTCGAAAACGGAGCGCGCGCCTGCGTTGGGAAACGGCATTGAACCGCCATTGCGCCTACGTTGAGCGCGCCTACGTTTGGGAACCGGCGCGAGCAGCCAATGGACGTGTAAACGTGACGTCTCTTTGTGGGGAACTAAAGGGCTCTCCCCTCAGAAACGGAGCGCGCCTACCTTGGGAAACGCCGTTGAACTGCCATTGCGCCTGCGTTGGGAGCGCGCCTGTGTTTGGGAACCGGCGCGAGCAGCCAATGGACCAGCGTTTGGTAATTAAAACAGCGGCCCTTCATGGGAACCACGCGACCAGCGTGGCCGGGGAGTTGAAGGGGCCTACGCGCAAAGCAGGAACAGATAATCACTCAAAGGAATAAATTCCTTCAAACATTCGGAAATCAGGCGATAGCTCAATGGTTTGTCCGCTGCTCTGGAACTTGTAGGCTTCGGTTCGATTCAGGGATGCAACACAATTATTTTATATTTTTGACCTTTAGACTGCTTAATAAATTATAAAATTAAACCAAAAAATTTGGCTGCTTGGGACTCGAACACTGGTCTCGGGGGCTAAGTTGAGGGGTCTTAACCGTTGCCTCAGTAGGAGTTCGAAAGAAAACGGAAACTTATCCTACTTAACATCTAAGTTAAACCTAACCGCTACACAACATCACTGCCAGTTTGGGGGATGATCCGGCAGTGATGTACACCATCACTGTCGGTTTGCAAGCAAAATCGGTAGTGATGAGCTATTTCCCGAAATAAATTAATAATTTATAAAATAGAACAAAAAAATTTAACCCACCTGGGACTCGAACAAGGGTCTCGGGGGCTAAGTTGAGGGGTCTTAACCGTTACGCCAGTAGGAGGAGTTCGAAAGAAAATGAAAACTTATCCTACTTAACACCTAACTGCTACAGAACATCACTGCCGGTTTGGGGAGTGAACCGGCAGTGATGAGCTACTGCTATAAAAGTGGCGCGGGTTAAAATTATCCCAATTCATTTCAACCCCGCGCCAACCCCTCCCCCCGCGCCGCCAGAGCACCACCCCACGCCGTCCACCGCCCCACGTCGGAGTAGCGCCCCAGGCCAGAGCACCACCCCACACCGGAGCACCTCCCCACACCGGAGCACCACGTCGTCCGTGCCAACCTAGAGCACCGCGCCGTCCGGAGCACCGCATCGTCCGTCCCACCGCTGAGGCCTTTAGGAGCGCGCAGACAGCTGCTTTTCCACCCTCACGGTGAGTGCGTGGCTCACTACCCGCTACATGTCTGATGAAATGTCCCACAGCTGCTTACTTGAATCAGTTTGATCATGCAGTGTGTGCTGTCATACGGTTTGATCATGCAGCTGTGAATGCTAGAACCTAGGTTTGCCACACAGTGTGTGTTATCTGTTTCTTTGTGTTTCTGGATGCATTGCTAGTAAGTAGTACATTGTTACTTAGTAGCACGTTGCTCAGCTCTATTCATCAGTATACTGATAAGAACAAAAGCGTAATTTTATTTTTGGTTACCAGGATAAACATAGCAGGGACTCGTAATACTTGACAGAAATTGCTCTCTGAACATTAATGGTAGTTTGTTTTCGGAGTACTTGCATTTTCTCTGTGAAACAAACTTACGTTTTCTCTGTGAAACCATCTTCTCCATGCTATCAGCATAAAGATGCATAATTATTAACTTATGCAAGATTACAAGTAATACATAGTTATGTAGCCTTGTGCATTAAACTAGGAATATTTTCCAACAATCCTATCTTATTATGAGTTTTTGCATGTCACTTTCCTGGGGTGGTATGAGATGCATATTTGCCCCTACCAACCATGTAAGTTTCAGATCAAAGTATCACTAATTTGGAAAGATGCTTACCTGCACTGATACTTGTGAAAGAACCTCGCGCCGATGGTTGGGGGATTTATAGTGAGACTGAAGACTCTTAGACATCTCTAGGAGTATATCCAAAAGTATTAAACTGGCTCTCTAAATCATCATTTAGTTTTTAACGAATAATAAATATTCTTTATATCTTTCCTACATCTAACAACTATTACTAAGGCACGTGAATAGCTATTTTCCAAACACTCCTATCTATGCAATGGTCGTGTGTTATTCGTAAATATATTAAATTGTATAAGAATCATGTTTGAATGACAACCTAATTTACTTAAATGTATAGGCAACCATGGCATGGTATGTAGTGCATGTTGATCACATGCCTAGGATTTATCGAACCTGGGAAGATTGCTATGCTCAAGTCAATTGCTACCCTGGCAATTTGCACAAAAAATACAACACAGAATATGAAGCTTTGAGGGCCTACTATAGTCATTCGGCCTACCTTGCAAACCATGGGCAACCGGCCTACTATAGTCCAATGAATGCAAACCATGGCCATCCACTGGCACTGGAGATCGAAGAGAAGCCACCCGCCGGAGATGTGAAGATTAGGAGAATTGCTCCTTGGTCTTGTAAAGATGTCATGCTTTTATTTATGGTATGGTCATCGCTTTTCTTATTTAAAAGTTGATGTAGGCTTAGTTTCGTAGAAGAATAGGTGGACTTTGTTGTATGTGGTCAATCAAACAATGAATTTGTTCTAGGTGAACATATGCTATTATTTGACTTTGTTGTATGTGGACTTATTATTAGACTTTGCATTAAACATATTATATATATATATATGAACATATGCTATTAGTAGTTGTCCGCGGCCAAAACTAACCACGATCGTGTCATAGCCATGACTCATCGTCGCCTGTTACCCCATCGCCGAAGAACTGATCGGCAACAAGAAGCGATTGATATCACTGGGACGGGAGAGCCGCATGATCCAACAAACGGTGACGGTGTCAATCAGGTCGGTGAGAACGAGCAGCCATGGACCCCGTCTGGCCTGCTCGATCTGGGTCAAAATGACTAAGATGGTCAGGTAACTTTGGTATCATGTCACTATGTAGCCACACACGCTAATCAATTGAGAGGGTCATACCTTACTTGGTGTCTCTAGCAGGAGCCTCCACCGACCGAGGAGCCAGAGGGTTCGGGTAGCAGGAAGGCTAGATCCAAGCGAGGCGTGTCAAAGATTCCTATTGGTAGGAATGCACACTGGCACATTACTGAGTTCGATGAATTCGGGGATCCACTCTCACCGCCTATAGCTTTGACCAAATACAAGACTATCCTCGGGTTACTTGTTAGGGACTTCATCCCGATTAAGTACAGGAAGTGGATTGGGAAAGATGATGACCGGTGGAGGGTTCCCGAAAGCGAGAAGGATTACATATGGGATGTCAAGATCCCAGAGTATTTCACTTTCCCAGCCGAGTATGATTGGGAGTTAGTTAAGAAAAAAGCAAAAGAAATCATGGGAACATGCTTCAAGAATTTCAAGGGGACATTGTACAAGAATTTTGTCCTCCAAAATAAAGAGCCAGATTTCGATGGTGGACAGTTTAGCAAGCAGAAGGACTTCTAGCAGGCTTTCAAGGAATACAGGTTATCCGGTGAGTACTTAGAACTGAGTAGGAAGAATAAGGAGAATTCACAAAAAGCGAGGAATCCTCATCATCTCGGCTCTCGTGGCTACGCCAAAAAGATGCCAGAATTTGAAGCAGAACTTTAAAAGATGGATTGCCTTGCTGAGGAAGGCGTTCAGGTTGAGACCGCCGATTGGGAGCCCAGATCGGTAATATACTGTATGGGGAGGAAAGTACGGCATGCCGAGGACGGGAGCTTTAGCTCCTCAAATCTACCCATGAGCGAACTCATCCAGAGGATCTCCCAGGTAACTGAGGAGGTGAGGCAAGGGACTCGCACTTCTAATAGGGAGAAAAACGTGCTCACCCAAGCACTCGGAACCAAGGAGCACCCTGGTCGCACTAGAGGAACCGGTGTTGTTCCTTGGAAACTAGCATTCCCCCAAGAATCTAACACTTACCGGAGCCGCTCAAGGGGTAGAGAGGAACATGAGGCAGAGTATTTGAGGAGACTAAAAGAGATGGAAGACAGAATGGAAGCACGGATTGAGGCGACTGTTGAAGCGCGAGTCGAGCAAATTTTGCTGTCCAAGGGGTCAGCAGTACCACAAAACCCTACTCCTACTACCTTTAGCCCACAGTTTAAGGGTCGCAGCAGCTGCGGATCGACCCCGCTCGACGAAGAAGAGGTGAATGTGCCTCATCCGGTGGACGACATCACTGAACCCGTCAATGTCAGGCTGTACATCCGTCAGGAATGGACAAAGGACAAGGTGGCGCTCGGCCAGGCCTGGCCTGTGGGAGACGGGACAATTAATGGCCGCCCAATTCCACTAGGGTACGCTCGCGTCACCATTGACAGAATACTTGATAAGAAGTATAACAAGATACCCATTGAGTACCCCGTAGCGGAAGACCGGCCGAAACTTGGTCGTAACAAGGGCTCTCAAGTGGCCTGGCGCAAGCGCTTCATTAAGCTTGACCACCAATTGTCCTCTGATGATGAGGACGACTGCGAATCTTCGCCCACCCACGATGATAACTCACCATCTCCCAACAGAGATCACTCCCCTCCTCATCCGAAGCCATCACCCCCGAGAAGACAGAGGTCTCATTCTATTCCTCCTCGTCCGACTCCATCTTCATCAGCCCCAAGAAAAGAGACTCCACCTCCTCCTCCTCCTCCTCCTCGTCCGACTCCATCTTCATCAGCGCCGAGAAAACAGAATTCTCGTCGTCATCCTTCTCCACCTCAGCCCAAAACAAGATCAAGGACATCCTCGCAGTCGCAGAAAAAGGTCCTTGGATTCGGTCGCTAATGCTCCCAAAGTGGACCAACAGAAAAGAAAAAGGACGTTCAGTGGCAGCGTTACCTCCTTGATGGAAGAAAAATTTACAGCACACATCAAGAAGGAAGATTGTATTAGTTTCTTCAATCTCTGTGCCTCACTGCCTTCGTTTATGTTGAAGTCCGAATTCGAAAGGCAAACACAGAATAAATACGCTACAACAAGAGACGAAGAAATACACAATAAGGATTTAAGGAACATACAGAAGTACATCGAAGACAACCCAGGATTAACCATGGAAGAGGCCGCGACCATCTATTATGATGTACAAGGGACGGCAACACCAGCAATGAAGTATGTAAGGGGCAATTTTTTGATTCCCGATCATGAGTTTAAAAATCTGACAACATATATGCGCCATTTACATGAATATTGCATGGCTCAAGCAACAGAGACGGACAGCTTTGGTTTTGAGGTTATTATTCGTTCGCCACATGTTTTCAATTATCCTGAAGAAGAGAAGTTCGATGTCGAGTGGGAGTGCTTGTTCCAGCTATATCGGAAACGCGATCTCGATGTTCAACTGTTGACGCTGTGGACTATGTAAGTACCCTACACGCACGATATTACAATTAACTACTCTCTCGAGACATAAATTGTTAACTTTTGAGCACTTTCTATGATTTTATGTAGGTGTATAGCAAAATTTTGCATTCTAAAAAGCAAATGGGATTACATATGCTTCTTGGACCCCATGCGAGTCAATGAGAGGACATGTCTAGGCCTCTACGGATGTGATGTGGAAGACCTAAAACAGAGATTGATTGCTGTTTTCGACGAATTCACGATGAAGAAGAAAACCCACATACTTCTAGCCTACAACTGCGAGTATATGTTCTCGGCTTTTAATTTTATGCTTCTTTTTCATTAAGATTATTCGATAATTAGGATTCTGTGATTGCAGCAACCATTTCGTCTTCATTTGTGTTAATCTTGCCAAAAATCTGCTCGAGGTGTGGGATTCGAAGAAAAAACCATTTCGTCATCTGGATGCATTGGTGTCAGTGCTGAATTAGTAAGCGATCCTAATAACATATTATTTTCTAATCACACATACCCGCTTTCTAATGTTTCTCCTTTTAATGTTGCTCAGTGTCCGAAGAAATCATATCGGTGGAAAGCCGGTCACATTCAAGGTTGTCGAAATGGAGGGGAAGTACCTATCACAGCCGGCGGGAAACAATGAATGCGGGTTTTATGTAACGTGGGCAATGCTTCGCTACATCGGTGGGAAATCGAAAGAAGCCGATAAGTTGGTGTGTATAATCCCTATTTCATTTATGCCTGTTCATAATTCAATAAAATGATTTACTGTTCCTCTTTGGATATCATCTTTTTTGAACGACAGCGCAAGAAATTTAAGCACGAAAGGCTGCTAGAGATGGAGATCGTCGCACTACAATCGGAGCTGACAAAATTCATCTTAGCCGAGGTATTGAAAAAAGATGTAGTATTTTCTATTGCACAATCAGTGAAGTACAAGTACCAGTATGGCCCAGAGCGGCTCGCCAGATTATTGTAAGAAGTCCGAGAATATTTCTTTTTTATTTTGAGGGATCGAGATCTGGATAAGAACATTTGAATTGTAACCGTAACATTTGTAATGTTTAATATTGATGGACCTGTCGTCTACGTAGCGTATATAAAGCGAAACCTGATCCCACGAAAAAATATAAATTAAAATAAATTATAAAACAATAATATATGAACGGGCCATCACCGCCCGTTAGCAACAAACCGACAGTGTTGTCGTAAACATCACTGTCGGTTAGAAACAAACCGACAGTGTTGGCTTACCCAACACTGCCGGATTGAACCATGAACCGACACTGATGATTAGGACAACACTGTCGGTTTGATTCATCAACCGACAGTGTCAGCTTCCTCAACACTGCTGGCTTGAGCCAAGAACCGACACTGATATTTACTACAATACTACCGTTTTGATCCACGAACCGACACTGGTATTTACAACGACTTTGCCGGTTTGATCCACCAACCGACACTGATATTTACGACAACACTGCCGGTTTGATCCATGAACCGACAGTGTAGGCTTGCTCAACACTGCTGGCTTGAACCAAGAACCGACACTTTTGAAGCAACCGTCACTATCGGTTGGAACTACAAACCGGCAGTGTTGTTCAACTAGATACTGTCGGGTGGAGCCAGCAACCGACACTGTTTCATGTAGTTCAGTGTCGGTTTTTAAGGACCGACAGTGATGTCAACCCCACGTCACTACCGATATGCCACTGTCGGTTCAAAATCTGACAGTGAAGTGGGTTTTTGAACCGGCAGTGATGCCCCAGATCGAGCTTTGTTGGAGTCGATCCGGGCTAGCGGTAGCGCTAGAGGTTTTGTGTCGGTGGCTTTCTAGCTAGGCCCTCGCGTTGACGTGCTGCATGCACCCGCAGCAGCCGCCGACACGACCGATGACCTAGCGACGAATAATTGACAGGGAATCACAGAGATGCAGTTGGAGCCGATGCTTCGCGCGAGGTGGTCTGCAACTGCTCTTTGCCGATTTGTTGCTTCTAGGTTTTGCATGTCATTTTGCACGAAGACAAACAAAATACAGTAAGATCTAGGAACAAACAACAATCCTGAAGGCTTGCCTCTATTTTTGACCTCATTCGTTGCCCACCACTGGAATTCATTGTGATTCAAGAAGCTTTTTGCTGTGAAGTTATTTTTAGATCTGATCGTTTGGTTGATGAGTTGATGACCAAACGAAACCGTACAATATTATACTTGAAGAGGGCCCCTTCATGGGTTTAGAGCGGCCGCTCCGCTACCCCACCCAGTGCTGGCGGCCCGCTATACAGCTGCGTTGTAGCCGTTAGGTGAGTGCCTGGTTGTTGCCCTATTGGCGAGCGAGGAGAGGGTTGTTGTTAGGGTTGGATAACGAGCTTGGCTTGTTATAGCTCGGTTTGTTAGAGCTCATTAGGATAACGAACTGGCTCGGCTCGGCTCGGCTCGCTTAGCTCGCAAGCCAGCTCCGTTTGGCTCGCGAGCTAGCTCATTAACTATTGCAACCAATGCATAAATCAATATATACGTATTTATTCTATAAATACATCAAGAGAAGTAAATAAATAAGTGTAATGCATGGCATACATCAATTTTAGACTTCAATCTCATACATATAACATAAAATTATGCTCAATTGTTACTAGCTAAGGTTGTCAAACTATAAAATATTGGCTCGTTCGAGATAAAATGCTAGCTCGACTTGTTAGGAAAAGTGAGCTAAGTCGAGTCGAGCCGAGTTAACACCGAGCCAAGCAATCTAGCGAACCACGAGTTTTTCATCCAGCCCTAGCTGGCCCTGCCTTCTCAACGAGCTAAAGGATTGACGGGCTCTCCTTACTAATTGGGTATCTTGTGTTGACCGAACTGGAGCCACATAGCCATCGCCCAATACCATGCTAGCCTCGTGACAGAACGTGGGGCATCGCAAGTAGGAGTACAACTTGGTTCTAGGATCCGCACGACCGCATTGGGATTCGGGCGCGCACAAAACGCATCGAGCTTTGGATCGTGACTTCGTGAGGGCAAAACATATTTTAACTATACACTACGTAGGCCACATGTGAAGCATGGTGATTTATTAAAACCATCGTTGTTGGAATTCCAGCCTTCCACGATTCAGATCTGGGGTTGCATGCTCGTCAGCTCGTGGCTCTTGCTGTGTGTGGTGATTACTTCTGAACTACCGTTGGATGTCGTCAACTACTGATCACTGACTGTGCTTCTTGGCTGGGACTTCCAAAGGAACGGATTCCAAGGTACTAAGCATGTAGGCCCGGCATAAGTGGCAATATGGGCTTCGTCGTATGCCTGTGTCGCATACGGAGTAGGTCACATAGGCCGTAGCTTAGCCCATGCCCGGGATGATGTATGGACCAGGCCGCTGGGCTTTGACAAGAAATAAAGGGATAGTTGTTCCTACTTCCTAAAAAGTTTTTTTTTTAAAAAAATGCCTTCAGGCAAATCTTTCATTCAACTGATAACAATGTTACATCATTTGATAAAAACGGAAAAATAAAACTAGGGGGTGAATCAACCTATATACAAAAAGCTTTAGAAACAAAAGCTTACCGAGCTAATTCCTAAAAAGTTAAAAAAAAGACATGTGAAGTCTTTTCCGTTTTTGGCTACAATTTTGGAACCGCGGCCGCGAAAAAGATTAGCTCCTCTCATATCGTGTACGAGATGAAGCTACCACTGGTTTTCATGAAAGCGATATAGTCTTTCTTGGAACTATGCCCGCAAATAACATCTAATTAACATGACATAATTAGTGCCTTTGTGAGGACTGAGAACATTCAGATGATGTTATCCTATTTGATACTTTTATTTCTTTCATCAAATGATGTTTTGCAAGTACTACTGTGCACTGTACAGGTAAAGGGACATATTATGTTCTGTTAGACTGTCTCCAACAACACAACCCAAACACAAAATGGATCGTTCACAGTGTTTTGGGTGCCAAAAACATGCTCCAACAGATGACCGAAATAGACAACGCATTTTGCGTCCAAGCCGATCCGAAACGCAAATAAACGTCTCGACAGAGAGACGACGCAAATCTCATCCGTCGTCCGCAGGTCGCTATCCACACAAATAGATGTCGCTCTCATTCGTCGTCATCAGCCAAACAAAGAAAAAAAAAGAACGCACCATTCCCCATCCTCTTCGTCGCTCACTCGGTCCCGACGCGGCGGCGGAATCGGCGGCGGTGCCTCCCGCGGTCCGTCCGCTCTCCGCCCCCTTGTCCTCTCATGCTTGCTTCGCTTTCTTCTTTGTCTCCCGCCCGCTCTGCTCGCTGTGTGTCTCTCCGTCTTGCCGCCTTACAGGCGTGCCTCGCGATCGCCGTTATTCGGCCGGCCGCCGTGGCGGACTCTGCAGCGTCATGCTGTCGGCCGTCGATCAGCGCCGCTAATCGCTTCTGCACGTCCGGCCGCCGCTGTACCTTCTCTGCTCCCTCTTCCCTCCTCTTCTGCTTAAGCCCGCGGTGTTTCTTGCCTCCGTCCACTCCCTGTGTCGGCCTTTCCTCAGCGCCTCGCCGGATCTCGCGCCGGAGCTCACAGCTCGGTGGCCGGTCACGGGGAAGACGAAGACGGAGGAGCAAGCGGCACCGGACGGAGGAAACTGCGAGTCTTGTTTTGGGTTCGTTGTTGGAGAAGGAAGGTTTTGGGTGTGTGACTCTTTTCCTGTACTCAAATCCTGGAATAGGTCTCATGTTTGCGTTCTCATCGTTGGAGAAAGTCTTAGAAGAGAAATCATGCACGCAGCAACCGATGGCTGGAGCACCGGCAGATGTAGCAACAGCGACAAGACAAGAGCATAGTTGCGGGAGTTCGAGAACCTCGCCTAGAACTCTGCTTTGGTTTTATTTGGCAGTCGATTCATCCTGGCACAGAACAGAGATAGGGGGCGGCAATCGACAAGTAGTTGGAGATGAGCAAAATGGTGATAACTAAAAAATGATAAAAGTCGTCCGTGTTGGTATTTGAGAAGTCGACAAACCACTTAACGGCAATTGGATTGTGAATAATACTATACCTATTCATCGGTCGATGAGCAAATGTCATGTTAGCAACTAGAAAGCCGATCGATTAGAACCAAGACAGAGCTATTGCCAGTCCAATTGGTCATAGAGCTATCGTCAATCCAATTGCCAATATGCCTAACAAAAGTCCACGTACCAATAAGCCCAGTGGAAGGTGACAGTCCTACTGGCTAAGCTCTGGAGGGTAGACATGATCAACGTTGGGTTGGGTTGGGCCGAAAAAGCGACTGGTCAAAATCTTTAGCATGAGCCAATCCGACGCACTAGCATGTTGGGTCGTGTTATTTTTTTGGGTTTTTACACTTTGGGTCAGTTTTTTTCAAATTGAGTCGGATCATAGGTCCAAAACCATAATTGGAACCCAACCCTGTATTGGCAGGTCGCCGGGTCAGATTTTGTCGAGCAGGTCTAGTCAGGTTGGCCAGTTCGGATAACCTATGATCAGATCTGTTGGGGTGATAGTCCTACCGGCTTTCCAATTGTTGCCAAGAGACCTATCGACAATTGAAAAGCCGATATATCTGTCCTCGCAAAGTAGCCTTACATTACATGGTCACTGGCTAATTTACATACTTACTGGTGTTCGGGTTCATGTTAAATACCTTCGGCTCCCCATTTGCCGATTAATTCCACGTCCACTTACCAAATAACCGCCAAGGTCCCATTTTTACAAGTCTCAATAATTAGCACATAGATTTACAATTAGCTATTAAAATTATATTATCACTACTACTGAAAGGATTTATAACAACGCCTCCTATTTTTTTTTAGGGGCGGTCTATATTGAGTCGTCCTAAAAATAAATTTGTAGGGGCGGCTGGTGTTATTAGTCGCTCCTATAAATGGTCCTATTTATAAGGATGGCTCTATATTCAGCAATCCCTATAAATCCGATTTGTAGGGACCGTCCCTATAAATAGACGTCAAATAATAAAAATTAAGTATTAAAATTTGAATTTTTTTTAAACGATCTCGGATGGAGAAATGACCAAAATAAAAGTTATAGATCTCGAAAAGTTATAGACCTTTGCTGTTTATAATTTTTCCATTTGAAATCATTTACCGTTTCAAAATTTTGTTATAAATTTCATTTTTTAATTATTGAAGAACTCTAATTTCTCTTTTTAATCTCTGGCTAAAACTTATAATTAGTCTTTCTCCCTCGTACTAACTTCAAATTTGATGATTTTTTCCTAAAATTTTCTAAAATCATTGTCGGTGTTTTGGACCGGGGGTCCTCAACTGACTAGTGAAAGTGTACTGCGTGTTCCTAATCCCGGATGGTGATGCAAAGAGACATAAGATTTATACTGGTTCAAGCAATAGGGCAACTACGTCCAGTCTAAGGGGTGCTTGTAGTAGAGGCTTACAAGCTGGGCGAGAGATGGAGCTAGCCCCAGGTCTCTGTGAATTGCAGTGTGTGTTGCTTGAGATGTTGATCTCTTGCAGTGAAGGAGTGTACGTGTTACAGAGTGTTGTGTGTGGCTTGCCCTGATTTTCTTCCCCTAGAAGCGGCCCTGGTCACTCCTTTTTATAGTCGAAGGGAGGCACAGAGACGGTACATGTATCTGCTATGTGGCGTTCTTCGGCAGGGGCGGCATGTCCGAGCCCTGCGGCTTGTCACTGTGGCGGCGTGGTCGGTGGAGTGGTCTTGTCCTCCGTGCACTGGGGCGACGCGCCGGTCACGCCTAATCCCGTGCGACGTGGGAGCTCCTGTGGTGGCAGGCGCGCCTTCTTCTGTTGGAGGCGTGCTGGTCACAGTATGTTTGACCGGCGCGGAGTGCCGACGCCGGGTTGATGCGATGGCGTGGGTACGCTGATTCCGAGGCTACAAGAGCTAGGCCCTGTGCACGACATGGGAGCTCCTGCAGCCTGACGCAGGGCATGGCGCGTACTGCGGGCGACGTGACGGTCCCAAAGCGCTGACAATGTAGAGAGCCGAGGCCCAGTCGATGCAGAGGCTAGACCATCGTGGGGGCTCAGCGGGCGCGAGTCCCGAGGCTATAGGAGCCTAGAAGCGGGTAGCCGAGGCTCGGAGGGAGCAGTTGGCCTCGCACGTCGTTTCCGAGGCTACAGGGACCCGGACGTGACTTTCCATGCCTGAGCAGAGGTTAGGCAGCATAGCGTGGCACGGGTGTCCGTCGTGGGCACAGTGCCGAGCACAGCGGCCGGTAACCCCCGCCCCGTCCTGTCTCGAATAGCATGGGGTTGATGTAATTCCCGTCTCGTCGGCCACTCCGCTGTACCGTGCCATCGTGCGGCTGACGTCGCGGGAGTGGTTGAATGTGTTAGTTGGATGTGACGTCTCGTCAGGGAAGTCGGTCAAGGCAGCGGTGACGGAGTTGATGCCGAGCCGGCCTCGAGCGAGTCGGTAACCGGGTGCTCGTTCGAGGCCTCGTGGCGCGGGGCCTCGGGCGAGTCAAAGAATCGGTACCTCGTCCGAGGCCTTGCGATGTGGGGCCTCGGACGAGCCGGAGAATCGGTATCTCGTTCGAGGCCTTGCGGTGTGGGGCCTCGGTCGAGCCCGGATATTTGTTCGAGGTGGGCCGGGCGGTCCAGCCTGGCCTCGGATGTGGCGGGTTTGCCTACGGTTGTATTTTGGTTTTGTTATTTACAAGGTCTAAGCAATTTTTTCAGTTCTTGCTTAGGGTACCCCTTTTATGGTATCCGACAGTAGCCCCCGAGCCTTGGGGGGAGTGTGAGCACTCTCCCTAAGGTTTTGACGAGACTTGGCTCGCAGCAGCTCTCGTCGGGATTGTGTTCTGTGCTCGAGGCTCCGGTGGGTGCGCGCGAGCGCACCCGTCGGGTGTAGCCCCGAGGCCCTAGAGGAGGATTTATTCCTCCTGGGGCTTTTTTCCCTGTTAAATGGGGGGGTTTGATGCATTTTGCTGAGCCTCCGAGTGTGAGTTCGGGTCGCTGGGCCTCGGCTTGGTCGCAGGAAGAGCCACGAGCCTCTGCTCGGAGCAAGAGCGCAGTCAGGAGTTTCCCTATCTTTTTTGCACGGCCCTCGCGCATCCTTTTCACTTGGAAGGAGGGGTGGAGTATGCCAGGCTACCCTCGGCGGGCGAGCAGTGACACCTCTGGTGTGCTGTTAACGGGTAAGTCCAAGTGGAGGCCCGTGCCCCATTCGATAGGGGTCGACTAGCGGTCCAGAGACGCGCTCCAAAAGTACCAGAGGGCTTCTCTAGTGGGTCCCAGGGCCGTTAGATTGGCCCTGGGGGCTCGGTGCCTTCCTACGGTGGGATCCCATTCAGAGACCTCCCTGCCGGTCTCGGACACGACTTAGGGCATCCCAAGCAACTACTTGCTTGGGCCTCGGCCATGTACGGGCTCGCCCTTAGTAATCCCTGACTCTGTTTGTCCTGTGGGCGACTGTCGAGACCCTCGGGGGCCCAGCCTTAGAACCCCTGGACCGTAACAGGCTCGGTGCCCAGTTCCTTATGCCGAGCCCCCAAGTGCGAGTTTGGGTCGCTGGCCTTGGCTTGGTCGCAGGAAGAGCCCCCGAGCCTCTGCTCGGAGCAAGAGAGCGGTCAGGAGTTTCCCTGTCTTTTTTGTGCGGCCCTCACGCATCCTTTTCGCTCGGAAGGAGGGGTGGAGTATGCCAGGCTACCCTCGGCGGGCGAGCAGTGACACCTTCGGTGAGCTGTTAACGGGTAAGTCAAAGTGGAGGCCCATGTCCCATTCGATAGGGGTTGGCAGCGGTCCAGAGACACGCTCCAAAAATACCAGAGGGATTCTCTAGTGGGTCCTAGGGTCGTTTGATTGGCCCTGGGGGCTCGGTGCCTCCCTACGGTGGAATCCCATTCAGAGACCTCCCTACCGGTCTCGGACACGACTTAGGGCATCCCAAGCAACTGCTTGCTTGGGCCTCGGCCATGTACGGGCTCGCCCTTATTCATCCCTGACTCTGTTTGTCCTGGGGCGGCTGTCGAGACCGTTGGGGGCCCAGCCTTCGAACCCCTGGACCGTAATGGGCTCGGTGCCCAGTTCCTTAGTCTGAAAGGAATCGGGTGGGGAATATTCCCTTCCCATCGGCTGACGACGGCGGGTGCGCCTTTTGAGGTGGTTTCTCAGGGAAACAGAACGGCGCCTGCCATCGCTGCGGATGGGACGTTACTGTACATGCGCGGTTTTGCGAGAAGAAGTAGGGCGCGTGGGCGGTTTGGCCGGATCCGCATTAACTGCGCTAGATCTGGGAAATAATCTTCCCGGTTTCGTCGCCCGCCCGTTCGCCTTCTTTCCTCCCTCATAAATACGTGACGAGTCGCGCCCCTGCCCCTCCTTACCTTTTCTACCTGCACTCACGTTTTCTGCCCTCGAGCGGTTGCCAAGAACAGCGGAAGAGAGCGTCGGGGAGAAGGGAGAAGGGGGAGGAGAAGAGAGAGAGAGAGAGAGAGAGAGAGAGAGAGTAAGCGAGAGCACGCGTTACCATCGTAGTCGCATTCTCCACCGCACCCATGGCAGGTGGCGCTATTGTCCTCCAGGCAGATCCTTGGGGTCCGTCCGACGTGTCCGCGGAGACGCTGCAGTCGCTCATCGACGACGGTCTCCTCCTCCCGGTCTCCGACACCAACAGGCCAGAGTGGATTGCTCCGGGGAACGAGCCGGAGCCAAGGCCACGCGATGGCTACATCGTGAGCTTCGTGGCCTTCCACGAGCGCGGCCTCGGCTTACCGGCTGACCGGTTTATGCGGGCGCTCCTGCACTACTACGGCGTGGAGCTCCACAACTTCAACCCCAACTCCATTGCGCAGGCGGCCATCTTCGTTGCCGTCTGCGAGGGGTACCTGGGCATTGCCCCCCACTAGGAGCTGTGACTCCACCTCTTTCGGGCAGGGCTCACCACCAAGCCGGCGGGTACGATGGGTAAGCGGAAGGCATTGAGGGCCGGCGGCTGCACTCTCTAAGTGCGCCAAGACCAGCAGCCCCTCTACATCCTGGCCCAGCTCGCGTCGTCCAACCGCCGCTGGTACAACAGCTGGTTCTACCTCCTCAATGATGACGGCGGGCTTCCCCCCTATACCGCACGGGTCATGGAGAGTTAGCCGGAGAGGTGGAGGTACGGAGTCCTGTTGGCTGATCAGCCCAAGCTACAGCCACTCCTGAGGGCCCTAGAGAGGCTGCGCAGCCACGGCCTTACGGCGGCCGTGGTCATGGCGGCCTTCCACCACCGGCGGGTGCTGTCGCTGATGGCTCGGCGGCAACGCCTGTTCGAGATGACACTGGATGAGCCGATCGATGGCGTCCGGCTGTCCGCCGTCGCCCTCTCCGACAAGGAGATTCTGCGTCGGGTGAGAGAGAGACGGTGGAGGGGTGGCTAAGGAGCAGTGGTCTGACCCCGTTCTCGATGCGCCCATCACGGGGGTACATCTCTCTGGTTAGTTGCGTGTTGCTGCGGCCTTTGAGGCCTTCTTGCTCCTCACATTTTCAGTCCGTTCCCTTATTGTGTTTGTCGTTCCTATAGGGGATGAGGGATGTGCGAGCCTCCCTGCCGCCCATTCCCGAGGACGCCGAGCGGCGAGCCGAGAACAGGGCACACGTCGAGGCGTACAAGGAGCGAAAGGATGCCGAGGAGGCAAGGCGCAAGAGGAAGAGCCTCGAGCGCGACGAGCTAGAGAAACGTCGCCGGCAGTAGAGCCACGACGGTCTCCCGGAGGAGCCGTCTCCGTCATCATCGTCGATGGATTTTTCGAGCGATGACGACGACGAGAGCGAGGCGGGGTGGGGTCCCCTGGACCACCTCCCCGACGTCAGGGAGACAGTGCCTGGGGCATCTGCTAGCGGCCTGATGTCTCTAGGAGGAGCAGGAGAGGATGCCTTGGGGCTGGCGATTGCTCGCCCTGGGGCCGAGGCCGACACACCCAAGGCACGGGCGTCGGGGAAGCACGTCGTCAGCCCGATGGGCTCGACGGCGGAGGTGGAGAGGGTGACGGCGGGGGCGATTCAATCGCCTCCGCAGAGGGCCGAGGGAGCATCGGATTTGGGTGAGGGACGGCCGGTCTCGGCTGACACGGTGGTCGTACCTCTGCCACCGCCACCATCGAGGACGAGGGATGCGGTGCGGAAGCTATTGCTTCCCCGTTCGAGGTAAGCGTTTTTCAGCGGGTTTCGCAGCATTTCCCACTCGTTCTTTGGTCATATGCTGACCTCGTGAGTGGTTTGTTTTTAGCCAGAAGCATCAGGCGGAAGCGCCCGCCCTGGCGCCACTTAAGGTGCTCAAGGTGAGCACCAGCTCTTCCGCCCGATGGGTGGTGGACGCGTAGGCCGCCTTGCAGCGTGGCGCAACGTCGGCCAAGGCTGACATGAAGGATCCGGTCGCCCAAGGAGAGGCTACTGAGGCAGCCACAGAGCAGGTGAGGTAGGAGGCGCCCAGGACTTCTGAGGCCGAGGTGGCAGAGGCCAAGGCTTCTAGGGCTTCCGAAGTCGAGGTGGCGGACGCCGGTACTCCCAGGACCACTGAGGTCGAGGTGGTGGAAGCGGGCGCAGCAGAGCCGGTGGCCCAGGATGCGGAGATGGAGGCGGGGCAAGCTTCGGTACCGCCCCCGGTCCAAGACCTACCACCGTCGCAGGAGAGAACCCAGGAAGTGGAGGTTTAGACAATCTCCTCCAACGATACTTCCAGGGGGAAGGAGGTGGCGGACGCCGAGGCGGCCAGCACCGTGGAGCAGCCAGTCCCGACTCCTGCTGAGGGGAGCTCGGCCCTTGTCAGGGTCTGACCCGAGCCCCGCGGGTGGGACAGCCCGCGTGTTCTGTGGCGGAGTCGGGACGACCCTGAGGGGGAGCCTCTGTTCACCCTTGAGGACGTGGCTGAGGGGGGGGGCGCTGGAGCTCTCTCGAGCAATTCCGCCAACTGGCGGAGCGGTCGCTGCGGATAGCGCTATCCGTTGTGGCCGAGGACTTGCCCGGTGTTGCCCAGGTACGTGCTTTCCTCTCTTGTGCCGCGTTGTCCTTCCTCCGAGCCCTCTCGCAGTTCTTTGATGTATGTTCTGCTTATCAGGAGCTCGAGGCCCGGTACCTCGAGAAATCGATGTTCCTCCGGTGAAAGAGGGACATCTGGGACCAGCTCCGGCAGTAGAAGGAGCTGCTTGCCAACGCCAATGGGCTTCTGTCGGCACGGAGCGCGGAGGCAGAGGACCTTCGCCTTCACTGTGCTGACCTGAAGGTCGAAGCGGCCACGGCTCGGGAGCAGGCCGCCCCTCTGTCGGCGTGGATCCAGGAGCTGCAGGAGCTGACTCGGGTTGCCGGCGAGCGGGACACCTCCAGGTCCCAGGCCGAGCAGGAGGCAGCTTGTGCCAAGGCCGTCGCCGGACAGTTGGAGGCAGAGAAGGGCGCACACCTGTTGACGAAGGGCGCACTGGCGGAGGCTGTAAAGGTGGCCGAGACCTCTCGGGTCGAGGCCTTCGCCTGGAAGGAAAAGGCCAAGTGTGAGTCCTATTGAGCCGCGCCCCTGTTTTATTTGTTTTTCTTGCGTTCGATCCCTAACTCCCCGACGTGGTGCAGAGCTGGAGAGGGAGGCTTCTAGGGCGACCGAGGCCTCTCGGGTCGAGGTCCAAAGCTGGAAGGAGAAAGCTGAGGGTGAGTCTCATAGGCCTCCGCCCCTGTTCGGCTTGTTTCCTTTTGTGCTTAACCCCATCCCGCTTGTCTTGGCGCAGGGTTAGAGAAGGAGGCCTCCCAGGCAGCCGAGGCCTCCGTCGCAGCGTAGGCGGTACTCGAGGCTGAGATCCGGCAGCACAACGCGCTACAGAGCACCGCCCGTACCGCCTGCGAGGCCCTAGAGGTTGGGGGAAGGGTCGAGTCAGGCCGCTCCCTCAGGAGCCGCCTGATCGCATTGAGCGGCCGCGTCCACGAGCGGCTCTGGGGGGGCGCTGCATACGGGCGTCAAGCGCGCCCTAGCCGTTGTCTCCTCGCACTACGCCGGCGTCAACCTTGAGGCCGTCAGCAATGGTTACGTCATGGCTGAGGATGACGAGAAGGCCGAGGAGGAGGTCCTGAAGCTGGTGGAGGCGGCTGAGGCTCCTGGCACGGCGCTGGCCCGGCTGTTCGAAGAGGAGGTGGTTCCTCCTATGCCGACCGCCGATGCTGGCGACCCTGGGCTTTGATCTGGGCAAAAGAGGCCATGTAAATAGATTAGGACTTACATCATTATACCATAACGCTTGTGGCCGTCGGGGCCTTTACAGTACTTGTGTATATATGTTTTTTTAATCGTTTTCTATTATATTTCCGAGCCTCTGCCCTCTGTCTCGTTCTTGGACAAATGCAAAAAACTTCTTCAGAGCCAAAGCTGCCCTTCTGGCGAAAGGTGGTGAGGGAGTTGCCGTAGCCCAGAGGCGTAGGTTGTCTCACGGCTCGGCCAGCATTTTGGCCTCGAGGCGAACTTTCGGTCCTTAGGTTTTTTACAATCGATTTGTCATAGTACGCGAGAGAGCTTGGCATATGAATTTTTCAAAAAATGACTAAAAACGGTGCCTAGGACTTAGGGGGGGTTCCCCCTTCAAGCCCCCGAGGGAGGCTCGGTTCTACAGAGGCAGAGCCGAGTCTCCCTTATAGCGTTATTGTAACGCCGAGCCCTTATCGATGGGCTTGAGGGTTTCTCGAAAAATTATAACAACTAAAGAACGCTTCTTTATTGTATTTCGAGAAACAATGTATACAATGCTTGGGAATTTAAGGGTAGAAGCAACGTAGCTATTCTATGTTCCACGCGTTGGTGAGGATTTTGCCCTTCTCGTTGGCCAGCTTGTAGGTCCCGGGCTTTAGTACTTGGATGACGATGTACGGCCCTTCCCATGGCGGGGTCAGCTTGTGGTGGCCCTTACTGCTCTGCCTCAGTCTCAGCACCAGGTCGCCCACCTTTAGATCTCGACTTTGAATGCGTCGGGCTCGGTAGCGTCATAGGGCTTGCTGGTACTTGGGTGTCCAAGGAAAGCGTTTGGATTTTCTCAAGAGTAGGTACAGAGGCAAGCCTTTTTTGCCAAGGTGCGAGATGAAGCGACTCAGGGCCACAAGGCATCTTGTAACCCTCTACACTCCCTTGAGGTCTCGGATTGGTCCCATGTTGGTCACGGCCGAGACCTTCTTTGGGTTGGCCTCGATGCCGTGCTCCGAGACTATGAATCCCAAGAGCATGCCTCGAGGGACCCCGAAGACACACTTCTCGGGTTTGAGCTTGATGCCCTTCTCTTTGAGGCATTTAAAGGCTATTTCCAAGTCATCGACGAGATCACTGGCCTTCCTGGACTTGACCACAATGTCGTCCACGTAGGCCTCGACGGTTCACCCGATGTGCTCGCCAAAGACCTGGGTCATGCACCGCTGGTATGTGGCCCCTGCGTTTCTGAGGCCGAATGGCATAGTCACATAGCAATACATGTTGAATGGGGTGATGAAAGAAGTCACAAGCTGGTCAGATTCTTTCATCTTGATTTTATGGTAACCGAAATACGCATCAAGGAAAGATAGGGTCTCGCATCCCGCAGTGGAGTCGATGATTTGGTCGATTCGAGGTAATGGAAATGGAACTTTTGGACATGCTTTATTCAAACCGGTGTAGTCTACACACATCCTCCACTTTCCATTTTTCTTCTTAACTAATACAGGATTAGCTAACCACTCTGGATGGGACACCTCCTTGATGAATTCGGCCGCCAAAAGCTTCTGCACCTCCTCGCCGATGGCCCTGCGCTTCTCCTCGTCGAATCGGCGCAGGCGCTGCTTCACCGGTCTGGAGCCAGCCCGGATGTCCAAGGCGTGCTTGGTGACCTCCCTCAATATGCCCGGCATGTCCGAGGGACTCCACGCGAATATATCGACGTTCGCGCGGAGAAAGTCGACGAGCACGGCTTCCTATTTGCTGTCGAGGGTGGCGCTGATCCTTAGTGCTCGGTCGTTGGAGCAGGTGGGGTCGACTGGGACGAGCTTGACGGCCTCCGCGAGCTCGAAAGTCCTGGCACGATGCTTGGAGTTGGGTGCCTCACTGCTGAGTCGGTCGAGGTTGACGATGAGGGTCTCGGCCTCCACAAGAGCCTCGGCGTACTCGATGCATTCGACGTCGCAGTCGTATGCATGCTCGTACGTGGACCCGACAGTGATGACGCCGTTGTGGCCCAGCATCTTTAGCTTGAGGTAGGTGTAGTTGGGGATCGCCATGAACTTGGCGTAGCACGGGCGCCCTCGGATGGCGTGATAGGTCCCCTTGAATCCTACCACCTCGAAGGTAAGGACCTCCTTGCGGTAGTTGGAAGGGGTGCCAAAGCAGACAGGCAAGTCGATGCGCCCGAGGGGTCACGTGCGCTTCCCCGACACAACGCCGTGGAAGGGTGCGGCACCACCTCGAAGTCGTGATTGGTCAAGCTCCAGGAGCTCCAGGGTGTTGGCGTAGAGGATGTTGAGGTCGCTGCGTCCGTCCATCAGCACCTTGGTGAGCCGGGTGTTGCCGATGATCGGATCAAGGACGAGTGGATACTGCCCGGGGTTTGGGACATAATCAGGGTGGTCATCCCGATCGAAGGTGATCGGAGACCAGTCGAGGTACTAGGGAGTGGCCACCTCAACCGAGAAGACCTCTTGGCATTCCTTCTTTCGCTGTCATGCTGTGAGGCACGTTGAAGGCTCGCCGAAGATCATAAAGGCATTGTGCACCTCGGGGAACCCATCATCCTTGTCGTTGTCCCTGTCGCTTGCGCCCCCCTTCTTGGCGTCGTCGTTGGGGAGCCCGAGCTTGGCGTAGTAACGTCGGAGCATGGTGCATTCTTCAAGGGTGTGCTTCGCCGGGCCCTGGTGGTAAGGGCAGGGCTTCTTAAGCATGTCGTCGAAGAGCCCGGGCCTCTGGCGGGGCCTCGGGGATTCTTGCGATCCGCGGCCACGACGAGGTCGGCCTTGAGGACCTCCTGCTTTCCCTAGCGACCCTTTTTCTTTTTCTTGGGGAGGAGGGGGGCTGAGGCCCCGAGGGTCTCGTCCCTCCGCTTCCCCTTGGCGTCGTTGTCGGGGAAGATGGCCCCGACAGCCTCTTCGCCCGAGGCGAAGTTGGTGGCGATGTCGAGGAGCGCGGCCGCCATGGTCGGTACGTTCCGGCCTAATTCTCGGACCAGGTCTCGGTAGGAGGTGCTAGAGAGGAACGCCTGGACAATTTCTGAGTCGCCGACGCTGGGCAACTCGGTGCGTTGCTTGGAGAAGCGTCAGATGAAGTCTCGGAGAGACTCGTCCGGCTTCTGGCGACAACTCTTGAGGTCCCAGGAGTTCCTGGGGCGCATGTATGTGCCCTGGAAATTCTCGACAAAGACCTTTACCAAGTCGTGCCAGTTGTTGATCTGCAAGGGAGGGAGGTGTTCGAGCTAGGCTCGCGCCGAGTCTGACAGGAACAAGGGGAGGTTGCGGATGATGAGCAGGTCATCGTCCGCGCCACCTAGCTGACAAGCCATGAGGTAGTCAGCCAGCCACAACTCGGGGTTGGTCTCGTCGTTGTACTTTGAGAGGTTGGCCGGTTGTCGAAACTGGGCCAGGAAGTGGGTGCCGCGGATGGCTTTGCGGAAGACTTGAGGGCCAGGGGGCCTAGGAGAAGGACTGCGGTCCTCCCCGCTGTCATAGCGACCGCCTCGGTGCGGGTGGTAGCCTCAGGCGGGCCCATCGTTGTCGTGGCGCCGTCGCCTGCTGACCACATTGTGGTCGCCTTGCGCCTCACGTCGGTCGCTGAGGCGGTCGTGCACCGAGGGGGCCTTGTTGGCTTTCGGTGCCCGAGCGGGCTCGGGATGAACCGAGGCCTCTCTATCCTACCGAGGCAGTGCCGCGGGTAGTTCCGAGGCACCCCCGCACCATCGAGAGGCGGAACTTTCGGCCTGCTGTACCACGGCGGTCTCGAGGAGGTCTCGGAGCTCGCCGTGGACCCGTCGCCCCTCCGAGGTAGAGGGCTCGAGCATTGTCCGAAGTAGCATCGCTGCTGCCGCGACATTCTGGCTAGCACGATTGAAGATAGGGGGTTGCTCGCCCCCTTTGTCGTTGTTGACGCGGTGGTTGATGTCGTGAGCCCTCCGTCGGGCTGCTCCGCCATCGCCGCGACCCCGCTGCTCTTGCTCGAGAGTGTCTCGGAGTTGCTACAGGAGGAGTCGGTCTTGTTCAATCTTGGCCTAAAGCTCACGGAGCTGCTCCAGGTCTAGGCGTCGAAGTTCCTTGGGGGCGGGGACATCGTCCCGCGCTGGCGGGGGCTCGGCGCATGGCGGTGTGGCGTTGCCTGCCCCTACGTGGGACGGGGAGCGATTGCCTACCCCTTCATCCTCATTGCCCGCGTTCGGCATCCTGAGCTCGACGTTGAGGCACTCACGAGTCGGGTCGTAAGCATCTTCATCATCGGAGTCAGAGTAGCCGAAGCAGTAGTCGCTCGCGACCATGAAGCGGTGCATAGCTTTAGGGTCACGAAGCCCGGAGAAGTCCGCTCTGGCCCACACCTCGTCCTCCTCCGAGGAGTTAGCATGGGCATGGGTCAGAGTTGTGGCCATGGAGTCGAGGGCAGAAAGTTGATGGCATCCTAGGGGCTCTGCGTGAGCGGAAGCGTAGGCCACAGCGGCATTGCTCAACCCGAAGAGGTACGGGGATTGTGTCGTCGCTGGGCTCCGCTCTACCGGAGTTGGCTCCTCAGGAGGTGGGGGCAGAGCTTGATGGCAGGGCGTCGCTGCGCGCCACCGGTGTCTTTCCCTTGCCGAGGCTTAAGCTAGACAGGTCCCCATCCAGGGACTCTGCGCCAACAGCCAGGTATGGGATACTGGTGGAGCGCGGATTGTCGCCCTGAACCTACGCGGTGTCGGGGTGGTCCCGGCCGTGTCGCGCCTGGCGAGCGCGACGAGAGCGGCGGCCCGGGCGTCGCCCGCGCCTAGGCTGCTGGTGCATGATGTCGTCATCGGTCAATGGTGCTCTGGGTGGGAGGAGTACCATGTCATACTCATATCCTAGAGACATGAACTCTAGGCTCCCGAACCAGATCATCGCGCCAAGACGCAGTGGTCGCACGGGGTCTGCCATTCGGAATCTGTTGGGATGACTAAGCTGACACACAGTAAAACTCCTACCTGGCACGCCAACTGTCGGTGTTTTGGATCGGGGGTCCTCAACCGACTAGTGAAAGTGTACTGCGTGTTCCTAATCCCGGATGGTGATGCAAAGAGACACAAGGTTTATACTGGTTCAGACAATAGGTGCCCTACGTCCAGTCTGAGGGAGCGATCTTGTATTTCTTGCACCGAGGTGCTTGTAGTAGGGGCTTACAAACTGGGCGAGAGAGGGAGCTAGACCCAGGTCTCTGTGAATTGTAGTGTGTGTTGCTTGAGATGTTGATCTCTTACAATGAAGGAGTGTACGTGTTACAGAGTGTTGTGCGTGGCTTGCCCTTATTTTCTTCCTCTAGAAGTGGCCCTGGTCACTCCCTTTTATAGTCGAAGGGAGGCACAGGGGCGGTACATGTATCTGCTACGTGGTGTTCTTCGGCAGGGGCAGCATGTCCGAGCCCTACAGCTTGTCACTATGGTGGCGTGGTCTTGTCCTCCGTACACTGGGGCGACGCGCCGGTCACGCCTGATCCCGTGCGACGTGGGAGCTCCTGTGGTGGCAGGCGCGCCTTCTTCTGTTGGAGGCGTGCTGGTCACTGTATGTTTGACCGGCGCGGAGTGCCGAGGCCGGGTTGATGCGATGGCGTGGGTACGCTGATTCCGAGGCTACAGGAGCTAGGCCTATGCACGACGTGGGAACTCCTGTAGCCTAACGCAGGGCATGGCGCGTACTGCGGGCGACGTGCCGGTCCCAGAGCGTTGACAGCGTAGAGAGCCGAGGCCCAGTCGATGCAGAGGCTGGACCGTCGTGGGGGCTCGGCGGGCGCGAGTCCTGAGGCTATAGGAGCCCGGAAGCGGGTAGCCGAGGCTCGAAGGGAGCAGTTGGCCTCGCACGTCGTTTCCGAGGCTACAGGGACCTGGACGTGACTTTCCATGCCTGAGCAGGAGTTAGGCAGCACAGCGTGGCATGGGTGTCCATCGTGGGCACAGTGCCGAGCACAGCGGCCAGTAACCCCCGCCCTATCCTGTCTCGAATAGCATAGGGTTGATGTGACTCCTGTCTCGTCGGCCACTCTGCTGTACTGTGCCGTCGTGCGGCTGACGTCGCGGGAGTGGTTGAACGTGTTAGTTGGATGTGACGTCTCGTCAGGGAAGTCGGTCAAGGCGGCGGTGACGGAGTTGATGCCGAGCCGGCCTCGAGCGAGTCGGTAACCGGGTGCTCGTTCGAGGCCTCGTGGCGCGGGACCTCGGGCGAGTCGGAGAATCAGTACCTCGTCCGAGGCCTTACGATGTGGGGCCTCGGGCGAGCCGGAGAATCGATACCTCGTCCGAGGCCTTGCGGTGTGGGGCCTCGGTCGAGCCCGGATATTTGTTCGAGGTGGGCCGGGCGGTCCAGCCGGGCCTCGGATGTGGCGGGTTTGCCTGCGGTTGTATTTTGGTTTCGTTATTTATAAGGTCTAAGCAATTTTTTCGGTTCTTGCTTAGGGTACCCTTTTTATGGTATCCGACAATCATGCTCTATCAATTTATTATGTTCTTACGGCTATTATTTTGGTCATCTTTTTATGTGACTGTGTTTTATCAATTAAAATTTGAATTTCAAAAAATGACAACTTCAAATATCATTTTGAATTATTAAATGATTTCAGCTGAAAAAGTCATGAACATAAAAGTTATAGAACTGATCAAGATCTACAAATTTTATTTTGATCATTTATTTATCCGACAAAGTGGTAGTAATATTATTTACAAATTTTACATATCTCTCTTATAGTTCATATCTCTCCTAGATTAAAAAAAAATTTGCTATTTTTTTTTTGCTTGATTTCATGATTTTTGAAAAAATGGATTTGTAGTCCGCAGCCGTTTGGCTAACCACTCCTATAAATTGACTATTTGTAGCAATGGTTTGATCGAACGGCTGGTTAAATTGTTTCTATAAAGAGTCTTGAGCCCCCTAAAAATCATGGGAGGCGTAGTGTATATTAAAAATGTTGTTCTTAATGCCAGGTGAAAAGGCAGCCTCACCAACTACAAAAGCAGTCGGCTCGATGTGACGTCAAGGTACGACGATTCATAGTATAATTCATAATTAAATATATTTCGGACCATAATTTAACTAGGGTGTTTAGAACTCTTCTGCTCCTATTTTTACAGCTCTACACTACACTAGGTCTACGTTGTCAAACATTCTTAGCACTCCGTTCCAAGCAAAAAGTGGAGCTAACAGATAATTTCACGTTTTCTCTAGAGTACCTGTACTCTAATTTTTTAGAGTTTTATATCTCCATATAGAGTTAGGAGATAATTACCCACTTGCCGTTCATTAATAACTGTTTCGGTTCGTTTTCCGTACGCGGCCCTTCCTTCTCGGCCCAACGCAGCTCTTCCCGTGCCCTTGCATGACCGGGATAGAGTCGATAGCCTCGAGATTGACATGACCGCGGGTGGCCATGCCCAGGGCCCGTCCCGTTGGAGGCCACGTGCAATCGTGCAGCTATGCACGACGTTCTTCTGGAGCTCTGATGTGCTAGTGTGCAGTAGGTGCAACACTGTGCTTTTGGCTGATGGTGTGTGCTTTTATATTCGAATGATGGAACTATTTAACTAACATATCTGTTTTGTGAGTACTACTTAAATGAACAAACATAATCAGGGATATAATAAACTATTTACATGAAAATAATCCATTCCTTGAGCTCGAGCTAGGCTGTATACAAATAGTACCATATGCTCTACAAACTCTACAGTGAAGCCACTATATGATGGAGTTGATGGAGCGGAACTAAAAAAAACATGAGCGGAGGAGTCCTCAACACTCTCTCTCTAAGTGCGTTGTCGATTTATTTTCCGTCGGAGATGCAGCAGTGCTCTCCACCTGCAGCAGCTGCCTCCGTCTTCCCGGTATCGTCAAATGCAGAATTCTGCAAAACAAATCAACCTTCCTAGTTGGAAAAAAAAACCATTGAAGCTGACGGACGGCGTCATCGCCTTACACTATCCACTCATTTTCTTGAAAGAAAAGTTGAAATGAATCGGCTGGTTGTTTTCATGGCTGATTTTCTCCTTTACAAATGGTTTGGTCCTTATTTATGTGTACATATAGAAAGAAAAAGAGGAAAAGTAGAAAATGAGCATACAGCGCAAATTGATAAAAAGAGGGACAGGTGATTTGCACACACGATTTCTTTGGAAAATACCGTGATATACCCGTTACGCATTGTTTTGATCCAAGCTGGAGTTTTTTTATTTTAATCTAAAAACTAATGTAATGTTCCCAGTTGTTCGGTAATCCTCATTACCGACAATGGGGTTGTAGCTTGTTAACACTTTTCCCTCTTAATGAAAAACATAATACGACACGGTCGCAAAAAAGTCCTTTTCGTTATGCTTAGGGGCATGGTGAGAGATAAATACAATAGCGTCATATGAATTGACGTGACTATGTGTACCGCAAACACTTTGAACATATGCCATCAGATGTGGCACACCAATTTATCCTCGATCCAAAACAAGAACCAATGGATCACCAAAAAACTTCAAAATTAAGTGCTTGTCTAGCATCATAACTCTTGGAGTTTTGAACTTAAAATTCTTCTCCTAATGCCATATTTGAGTTTTTTTTGGTTAAGCTGTTTAGCCTAAAATGGCCTCTAAAACCTAGAATTTTTTTAGTATTTTAAGATATCATATTCCGGGATATGTATTCAAGTGAAACCCAACGTTTTGTAATGAAGTACAGGCTCAAATTTAAATTTTAATTTGAAACGCTATTCACTTGTGAGCAAGAAGTCATTCCACAAACGGAGGAGGTTTGGGTGACCATGTATAATTTTACCGGGTCCATAAAAAATCACAAGCATTCCATTAATCGCCATTGATTTTCCAATGACACCGTTGCAAACTTGGATAAATCACCATCTAACCAACACCAAATTTCTAGTCCATTAAATTATAATAATCAATTAACCTACCGGATAGAGTCCATTAAATCTATAATCAATACACCAATTTTCTAATCAATTAACCAATGTACCTATAATGTTGTGTACAAAATTAAACCTAACTCTATCCTCATCGATTCTAACCCAACATTATTCTAGTTTTTTTTTCTAGCGAAGTCATTATCCATGTAAAAAAAAATTAAGCAATATAACAAGTAGTATATATACCTACTCCAAAACTGCTGACGCACTTGCTCAGCGCAACGCCCCACCACATCGCACCGCTACGCCTCCCCACTTGTTGGGGAGCAAGCCGGTTCCACCGCGTCGCCCGGCCTCACCAAGACCGTCCCATCCGTGGACAGAGGAAAGGGGCGCCCGAGGTGAGTGGTCCAGGCTGTTTTGGCTCTTTCGAAATGACTTAAAAGATTACGAGTCTATTTGGCTTGTGACAGAAGCCGTCGTAACTGAACTCTAACCACGCCAAAAGTCAGGTTTCGATTTTGCTCGCCCAACACCTGGTATCAAAAGTTATCGTTGAGCACAATAGCCCAAGTGTATAGAAGTGCGACACACTGGAGATACATCAAGAAGCAAACGGTGGTTGAAGTGAGTGTGCCACACCAGACTTCTGATTTGGTAAGTCTGGGACATAAACCACGTAGGTTTCGCAGGTTTGGGACATAAACCAAATGGACCCTGCTTTCTACGGGTGAAACCGTTGTTGGGGTAAATTTTTTTTTTTTGTGAACGTTCTATCAGCCTGTTCAGTTGATTGGTTCATTTCGTTCTTTGGTTTGTGAAGAAATCAATGGACCCTTGGTTTATGTGAGAAAAAAATCATTGTTCGGATGAAATTTATAATCATTTATGATAAAGCGTTCTATAAACGACACCAGATGTATCGACTTTCGGTTGGATTGAATGAAATCGATTGTCGTCTAACGAGTAGACGCTTTTCAAAAATCGTTTTACTAATGTACGACTGTACGAGTATACGGTTTAACGATTTTCAAATCCCGCCTAGTCAAGGTACTCCTAATTGATATGGAAAAAAAATATATTCAATAATAATTGTTCTATATTAAAAAAAAGGGCCCGCTGCCTGTCGTGTTCACCCCTCCGCTGTCCGCTCCTTCCTTCGTTCCGTTCAGTCGTTCTCGGTTACCTTTCTGGCGTCGTGCGTTCACACCTCTCTGGCTTCATTTCCTGCTGACGACGGAGCGGGTGAGCGCCGGCGCCCTTTGCCAGGTCTTCGTCGGCGACTAGCGCCTACCTTTGCCAGGTCTCGACGTCCCCTTCCCCTTCGCCGTCGACTGGCGCCCAGCAGGTATGCTCGCCCCTTCTCGTCCTTCCTGCCGTTCGAAGCCGAGCACCCAAACCCTAAAGCAAGCTAGCTGTATTCGGATCTGGCACAATTACAAGTGTACGCATGTATTATGCCTACTAACTTCAATTTTCTATTTTTGGGATTTTTTTTTTGTTATCCGGTGTACAATTGATGCGGGGGTCGCTGAAGATTGCACTTTATAGTCTGATGATGTATACTTGTGGCACGATTAAATTGTTTCATGATTTACTTCTGAAATTAATATCGATAGCTTGTTATTGAGCAGCAGATCTTTCTCTCTCTGTCATATTATGTCGCCAGGTACATTTGGAAGAATGGGGGTTTACCTTAGCACTCCGAAAACTGAGAAGGTATCCGAAGATGGGGAAAATGATAAACTTAAATTCGGACTTTCATCTATGCAAGGGTGGCGCGCAACTATGGAAGATGCTGTAAGTTTCTATTCATCATTTAAATTTGCTTGTTGTGATTTTCTTTGTCGCTTGTTCCTAGTCTTGTACGTTTTACCTGGATAGACACACAAGTGATGGAATCCGATTCAGACTCGGGTATCCAACTCAGCATGATTTTACTCGATTTTGCAAATATAACTTGGAATCCAACTTTAATATAAATGTGCTCTCAGTGTCCAAGTTGGGTGTAATTATGGAAACTCACAGAATGTCCTAGGAAGTAAAGAAAAAATAAATATCAAATATTGGCGCAAAGTCTTTTCACAAATAGTATTGCTATCTTTGAATATAGTGAAGGGAACTGGTGGACAACCACATATATTATTAAATAAATAGCTTAGGAGGATATACCTGGCTATTGACTGCAATGTTTAGCAGTGCTATGCACCTGAGAGAAGTGGTGTCTTGTGTTCGTTAAATTTTTGAAATAAAATGAATACTTGCGTGTAAAAATAAATTATGTGCTGAACTGAGCCTGGTTAATTCATGAGTTGAATGGGAAGTTTTTGTTTCTGTCCATGATACCCTGTCCTGTTGTTGAGAGTGACAAAAAATGGATTAGCACTTTTTTTGTTTACATCACCATATTCTCCAGATGTTGGATTGATAATGCTTCATAAGTTAAACAGTGTGTCTGACATCATACTGAAAGATGGGCTATACTCCAACCTTGAAGGCTGGAATCAATTGAGAGGATAGAATTTGAATGTGTATGAGATATCTTGTTGAGTATAATGTGTAACTACTAAAGGAGAAGCTGTGACTTGTTTTCTTACATAGTACTAATAGACTTCTTGATATGATTTATCTGTATCTTTTGAGAGGATGGAATCTTGTCAATTTTATTAGTTTATTATGATCGTGTTTGCTCAGTCTATTGTGCAATTTTCCAGCACTCGGCTTTGCTAGATCTTGACAATGACACTGCATTCTTTGGTGTTTTTGATGGACATGGAGGTAACTAACTGCAAAGAACAGTGCCTTTTCAGCATTTATGATTGATTCCACATCATACCAAAATGGGCTGTTGACCCCTTCTTATTGCTTTCTTGCCTCAGGAAAAGTAGTTGCCAAATTCTGTGCAAAATATCTACACAGAGAAGTTCTCCATAGTGAAGCCTATGCAGCTGGTGACCTGGGTGCTGCTGTCCACGGAGCTTACTTCAGGTATAATAGCTTCTTTTATTTTTAGCATGTCTACCTTTTCACTACTTCATTGCTAATTTGGAGCAAATGATGTGAACAGAAATTATGATTGCGTTGTTTCAGAATGGATGAAATGATGCGGGGTCAAAGAGGATGGCGGGAACTCCAAGCACTTGGAGATAAGATAAATCAGTTTACTGGCATAATAGAAGGCTTGATTTGGTCCCCTAAAGCAAGTGGTTCAAATGATAGACATGATGATTGGGCTTTCGAGGAGGTAAATGTGGAACTGGCATGGATCCATAATTCTATACTCATTGTCCTATGTCTAGGAGAGCTTGCCATCTGCCTTTTTTTCCAATTAATTTGGCACAGTCATTGGATTTCTTTCTGAAAGTGTTGCATCACTGGATTATTATTAATAAAGTTTCTTTCTTCTCCTTTATTTTTTTTTTTGCTAAAATCATTCATGGCAGAAACTTGTGTAAGAGTAGACTTGTGGTTCTTGAGTAGACGTGCAACACTGATGGTTTAAGACATAAAAGGGTATGTGTAAGAAGGAAATTTGTTCTTTTAACATTTAAAATTGATACCTGTGTTGCCTAACAATGTTAACTCTTGAAAAGGATATCTATGCATAAGAAGGAAGTTTATTCTTGTACTCCCTCCGTTCCAAACTATAAGACATTTTGGCTTTCTAGATACATTGCTTTTGTTATGTATCTAGACATAGTGTATATCTAAGTACGTAGCAAAAGCTACGTATTTAGAAAAGCCAAAACGCCTTATAATTTGGAATGGAGGGAGTAGCACCTAAAATTGATGGCTGTGTTGCCTAACAATGGTAACTCTTGAAGAATGACTTCCAATTTCCTGAACTGGAGCCTCTTCTTGTTATGCTGGAGGGCAATTTTTGGCATTTCTCTTTGTTGCTAGTTCTTTTGTTGGAAATGAACATTCCATCCACCCAGGTAGTCTTATACAAATTTCTTTTATCAGGGACCGCACTCTGATTTTTCTGGGCCAAATTGTGGGAGTACAGCCTGTGTAGCATTAGTCAGAAATAGGCAACTCGTTGTGGCAAATGCTGGTGACTCCCGCTGTGTCATCTCAAGGAATGGCCAGGTCAGTTGTTACTCCTTTTTCAGGAAGACAGGAGGGGTTACCCCCTACTGGTAATTGCATTAATTAAAGTGAACAAAGTGCAAAGACTGTGGTATATTTGGACATAAAGTTTATGTGTGATCGTCTCATTTCTATACTTCTTCCACATAACACAGGCATACAATTTGTCAAGAGACCATAAACCAGAGCTTGAGGCAGAGAGAGAAAGGATACAAAGTGCAGGGGGTTACATTCAAATGGGGCGTGTAAATGGAACTTTAAACTTGTCAAGAGCTATTGGTATTCTTTTTTTACTTGCTTCTTTTTGTTCATACTTCTCACCTTACCTTACCTGATGTCTTGCATATGCAAAATACCTTTCTAGGAGACATGGAGTTTAAACAAAACAAGTTCTTGTCCCCTGATAAGCAAATTTTGACCGCAAACCCCGACATAAACATTGTGAGTAAATTCTGCAGTTGCCTCTCTTGCTATGTGGACTATTAAGTTAGCGTTTCCTTCTTGTTGATAGTTATTGTAACTTTATTCTTTTGTACAGATCGAGCTATGTGATGACGACGAATTCATCGTTTTAGCATGTGATGGCATTTGGTAAATTTCTCTCTAGTAACAAGTTTCTGGCTTCAACTTGATTATTGCTTTTGTCAGAAGTAACAACCATATCCTCTGGGCTATCAGGGACTGCATGTCAAGCCAGCAGTTGGTTGATTTCATCCGTGAGCATATAAACACAGTAAGTACCAAGTTATTTAACACTATCTTCCTTTCCAAAAAACGTAAAACTATTTTGGTATGTCTTGCTCTTTGGCAATACTCATGGAAAGAAGTTACAAAGTGCAGGAGGAAAGCCTGTCTGCAGTATGTGAAAGAGTGCTTGATAGATGCCTGGCTCCATCAACCATGGGCGGCGAGGGGTGTGATAATATGACGATGATCCTGGTGCAGTTCAAGAAGCCGATTGCTCAGGTCAAGGACGCCAGTGGTGCAGAACAACCAGCTGGAGACGCAGGATGCTCTGAGACCCAGTGAGTCACCTCTGATTATGTTTACCTCTGATTATGTTAACGGCTGTTGTTTTTCTTCACTACCGATCTTTCTTTCTTCCTCGGACGCTAACCAAGCCTTTTATGATCAGTGGGGCCGAGGAGAACGGCTCTGATAAGCAGGTATAGCGAAGGGCTCTTGGAGTCTTGGTACATGGCCTGATGCTGGACCTGTCTGAAACAGGAGCACGATAACGATGTTGCGATGTACATACAACCGTGTGCTGAATTGGCGTAAAGGATATATTCTTTGTTCCATTGTTGTCTGTAACCCAACCTGCTGTTTTCTTCCGGTTGTGATTTTTGGTCATCTGACAACACCTAATTGTACATTTGGGTGGAAATGATGTTACAATAGTTCTTGTCCGGTCAAGCGGGTCTCTTGTAGCAGCATGACAATTGGTCCCCTTTCCTCTTTGAAGCTTTGGAGAGAGTGTGATGTAGTCCTAGTTGGACACCTGCATGACGATCTGCAGTTACACCTGAACATTCTGCTAGATGCCCAGATCTGCACCATCCTGTTTGGATTAGTTCCTGGGAATCTTGCCTGGCGCAAGTGCGGCTCCCAGGCGTCCGATTTCGAGCGCATGGGGCTAGGATGGCTGCCTGGGCGCGAGCTTGCCTGGGAGGCATCAATCCAAGCAAGTGCGTCACGTTTTGAAGCGCTGCCGATTATCCCGGGGAATTTGCCAAAACGCGCTAGAGCCACGGGGTCCCGAGCGATGCAATCGTCTTTCGTCTTTTGCACCACGGTTCCACCCACTCATCACTCCCAAGACGAAGCCTGCGCCCGCCTCTGCGGCAGGACAGCACACTGCACTAGGCACTAGCGGATGCCGGCTAGAGTAGGCTGTGCAGGTGCAGCGCCGCTCGAAAAGCCGCACGCCACGCACCGATCCATTCCATCCATCCCAGAGGCAGTCCTCCGGTGCCATGGAGTTCGGCTTCCGCGCCGGCGACCGCAGGCCGCGCCGCCCTTGCCCCGGCCCCGACCGACGCTTCACACCACCGCAAGGTAAGCGCCCTACCATCCAGAGATCGATCGAGACCGCAGACTTCCAGCCTCTGAAAGTCCCCGCTCCCGCGCAGCCGGGCCCTTCCATGGCGAGCCGCCGCCGCCCTCGCCGTTCGAGCGGGAGGCCGCGGCGCGGCGGGAGCGGATCATCCGCGAGGAGGTGGAGCGGCGGCTCATCGAGGAGGAGATCCGCCGCGAGCTCGCCCGCTTCCACGGCGGTTCCGGCGCCGTCCCGTTCGTCGGGCCCGACGGCCCCACCATCGTGCCGCCACCACCCCCAGGCCCGTTCTTCATGCCCGATGGCCCATTCATGCCGCCAATGCCGCTGCCCCAGATGCCGGTGGGCATGCATCCGAACTGCCCGCCACCGGCTTTGTTCGGGTCGTGGGAGGGGTTCGGCCCTCGGCGGCTCCCGGGATTTGGGCAACCGATGCTCCCCAATGAGGCGAGAACGAGGCCCCTTCCGCCTCCGAAGCCGAGGCATCAGCTCCAGTTGCGCGAGATCGCGCCCAGCGAGAGCTCTCAGGTTTGGGAGCACACTAGCCGTTCATAGTGCGCATGCATGACGCATGTTCAGATTCTTTTCCGCATTTGGCGTTAAAGGCGCTACTGGATTACAACTTTTGAAATTTTTCTTTTTCAATTTCTTATTGCACTTCGGTGTTATTCTCGCTTCAAAAACGTGACGCACTTGCTTTTCTCGTCATTTAAGTGCCAATGGTAGCCATTTTCTGTAAGTAAGGACAATCTAGAAAGAACACTGCCCTTAGATTAGAAGAGTACTTGAACTCTGAAGTCAAATATTACCATTTCGACAGATCTGGTGAACTTGTATGGAGAACTAGAGAAGATCGAATATTCCCTTTGGAGAGAAAAAGAATGGTAGTGATAGAAGTGAACAAGCTTTGATTCCTGTGACCACCGTTTGTTTTAAGTTGAGAACTATAAAATTGTTAGCACCGAATCAGGAAGGGTCAGATTAAGATGACACAGAAATTTATTCCCTGTGGATTTCAGTTTCTTAATTATGCAATAGTTTCCTTGTCACCTTAATCTTTTTTTCCTGCCTTTTCATTGGTTGCTGATGCATCTTTCTGTTGATTGTTTTGTGCCCATGCTGCCATGCATTCCTTTAGTTGGTGTCACATAATTCAATCAGGCTCCAGTGAGTTCTACATTTGGTTTGCTACATATGCACAATGCACCTCGATTTCACTAATTCTTCCTAAATTTTTTAGGTTCTTTCATCAGAAATGAAGGTTTCTGGTGTGAAGAGGAAGGCAGATGCGAGTTCTGCAACTACTAAACCAACAAAACTACAAACTGCTGCCAGGGACTGGAGCTGTGCACTCTGTCAAGTGAGTGCAACCAGTGAGGCTGGTCTGAATCAGCATCTTGAAGGGAAAAAGCACAAGGCAAAGCTGGTTCAATGTGGAGCGATCAAGGTGAACGATACTAATAAAAGTGGTTTGCAAGTAACTACTGGGAACAACAATGGTGCAGGCCCAAATGATGCACCTAAGAAAATCCACATCCTGGTCGATGGAGAGATGCATCAGGTTGTTCAAAAAAGCAACTATGTATGGTGTGAGCGCTGCAGGGTCAGTTGTACCAACGCCGCTGCCATGGCTGACCATCTGCGGGGCAAGAAGCACAGTTTATTGAATAAAGTTTGGACGTCAATAAAAGCTGTGAGAATGAACAAGGAAGTTAAGGAAGATTCAGCTGCTACATGGGAGACTGAGAGAAAGGTAACTGAAAACGGCTCTACTGGAATTCCAGAGGAACATAAGGAGGAAGACACATACATGACCAGTGAATTCAGTGGAGATGGTTCTTTCGAAATTCCTATGGAAATGAAGGAAACCACTGACATGGCCGAAGAAGTAGATGCAAATAGTCACAATGTAATTCCTGTGGAAATCAAGAAGGAAGACACTGACACTACTAGCGAAGTTAACGGAAATTGTGCTGGGGGAACCAAGCAGGAAGGCACTGACGTGGACGCGGCCATGGATGTAAATAAGAACTTTCTGTTGAAATTCCATCAGAAATCAAGAAATAAGGCAAATAAGAATTTTCTGTCAAAAGTCCATCAGAAGTCAAGAAAGAAGATAAATAAGAAATTTCTGTCCAAAGTCCATCAGAAGTCAAGAAAGAAGACAAATATGAAATTTCTGTTGAAAGTGCATCAGAAACCAAGACCAAAGAAATGGCTCGGGATTCGGGAAGTAAATGAAAATAGTTCTATTGACATCCCAGCTGAGGAAAGACATAATGATGAAACCACAGATGCAGCCAGCTGATTCCACAGAACCTGCGCGGAAGGAGGAATAGCACGTTGCATCAGTGTTCTTCTTTGGTTCACAATAGCATTATGCGATTACAATGCCCGAGTTTCAGTATCATGTGGATCTAACGATTTTCTCAGGGGCAATGTCTAAGCAGGTTGGCTACTTGTGATGGATTTTAGAATCCATCCATGTGTATTTATGTTGGGGAGGGGTGTTTCTGCTTGTGTAGTTTTCAGGTCTGACGCTTGTATGGTTGCGGATCCCCTGCTGCGGGTGTGCAGGGTGATGTAAACTTGTTAGCTTGTGGTTACGTTACATGCATCTCTTGCGTGCTAAGACTTAGGCATGGCGCTCGCTGCCTCAAGATTTTCAGATCTGAGTACAGGTTGTGTGCTTGTGGATACATAACTGTACAGTAATTAGATGCTGCTCACCAAGTACTGAATAACCGGTTTTCTGTTACAATCATATAGTGGTAGATGGGTCAGTCCAAACAGACTGCCAGCAAATCCAGAATCTGTCGCCACTACACGAGGACATGCTACACAGGCAGCACAGTTTGGGTTGAGCTACACCAGGTTACAATACAGCGTCAAGGAAGCAGATTAGATAGCGAGCTACTACTAGTTTTCTGTTGAATCTGCTGTGCTGGTCATTGGTCATCCATGTGCGAGCTGCTTCTTCTTGGCCTCCGCCTCGTCGGTGGCCTCCACCTGCGCCATGGTGGCGCGCATGTCCGCCTCCGCCGCCTCCTGCTCGCTCCTCGCCGTCACCTTGCCCACCTGAAAACGCACGCACGGCGCAACGAAGCCAAATCACAAATGATAAATTCATATCCTAAGCCCCCGACCGTCACGCGGTTTGTTGTCCCCGTATCGATCGGTATCACCAGTTCAGCACACAGCACAGAGCGAGCGAGACTTGCATACCAGGCCGAGGAAGGAGGCCTTGACGTGCTGCAGCCACTCGTGCACGGAGATGCCGGCCGCCGCGGCCTCCCGATGCGCCTTGGACGCCGCCGCCGTCGTCTCCTGCTTCCTCCCGCCGCCGTTCTCCTCCATCCCCGACGAGGCTCTCCCTCTTTCGACGCGGGAGCGGCGTGCGGAGCAGGTAACAGATCACCCGAACGCGATTGTGTGCCTTGGCTGTCTCTAGAGTCGAGACGTGATGACGCTGATAATAAAAGATGTGCCTTGGCTGGCCGGCGTGGTAACGTGTGCGTGCGTGCTTTCTTGAGAGCGCCACAGGCTATAGTACGGCGGCCGATGCCGAAGCTCCTGGCGCCTCCCACGTGTCGGCGCCACGCCCCACGTGTCGCAATGGAGGCTCTGCGAAGTCGGAGGCCGGTACACGTCGATCTCATCGGGCATGACCTGACCAGGTCCCGAAACGCATTCAGGTTGGGCCTGATCTGCCACCTGACCTGACCTGATCTGTTCGACCGAATACATGTTGGGCTTATCAGTTTGGGCCGAGATGGTGATGGGTCGTCAGCCTTACAGGCTCCGGCATGGCGGACAGACAGGCTGCACTAGCCTAGGCCCACTCGAAACAGGCAGTCAACAGTCCACTCTTGCACACCCGAAGTCTCTCGCCACTTTCGAGTTTCCACACGATCCAGACATTTCAGTCCAAAACAAGAAAACAAAACCCCTACAACAAAAAGTCCAATAGATTATTCATCTGTACTGTACTTCCTACTGTGAAAGGTCAAATGTGCCAACTCAAGTTGTCTGGTAGCTTATCTTCTCCGCAAGTGGTCAGGTCGGCAGCTACGACCTTGTGCTTGGCAGCAATGGAGAAGACGAACAAGAACAGCAGCAGCAATGGTTCATCGGCTCCTGGCTCGTCAAGAAGCTCCTCGAGAGAGGATACACCGTCCACGCCACGCTGCGGAACATCGGTTTGCACTCACGCGCGCAGATCGATCCACTGATTAATCTCCTCGTGCTAATTGATACTATGCTCTGCTTTGGCGTATTACGGTGACGGATTACTGCATAATTGATTGCAGGGGAACGAGGAGAAGTCGGGGCTGCTCCGGCGGCTAGTCCCCGGCGCGGCGGAGTCCGGGCGTCTGGTGCTGTTCGAGGCCGACCTCTATGACGCGGCCACGTTTGCGCCGGCCATCGCCGGGTGCCAGTTAGTCTTCCTCGTCGCCACGCCGCTGCAGCACGACGCCACGAGCACCAAGGTGAGAACAGCGAGCCCGAATTACCGGATGCTCCTTCGATGAAGAAGATCAGTGAGCTCTTTAAAAGAACTTCTTTTGCGCTTGGTCGGCACACGGCACACGCGTGCAGTACAAGAGCACGGCGGAGGCAGCTCTGGACGCGGCGCGGGTGATCCTCCGGCAGTGCGAGGATTCCGGGACGATGAAGCGCGTGATCCACACCGGCAGCATTGTGGCGTGCTCGCCGCTCAAGGAGGACTCCACCGGGTTCAAAGATGCCGTCGACGAATCCTGCTGGACGCCGCTCGACGTCGATTACCCTCTCCGGAACGCAGATTTCGACGTGCGCAACTGGTTCTTAGTCCTGCTCCAAATCGACGATTTCTGAAGTCGTAACCCACGGCGATGACAAGTTTGTACCTCATCACCTGCAGGAGTACGTCCTGTCGAAGCTGGTGTCGGAGAAGGAGCTGCTTGCCTACAACGCCGTCGAGAGCCCGGCGTTAGAGGTGGTCACGGTGCCCTGCTCCGTCGTGGCCGGCGACGCGCTCCAGGGCCACGCCACGTTCTCCCTGGAGTGCCTCGTGTCGCCGGTGACCGGTGACGAGCGCCTCCTCGCGGCGCTGAGGCTGCTGCAGCCGCTGGCTGACTCGGTGCCGGTGACGCACGTGGACGACGTCTGCGACGCGCTCGTCTTCTGCATGGAGCGGCCGGCCATGGCCGGCAGGTTCCTCTGTGCCGCCGCGTACCTGACGTTCGGCGACGTCGTCGGGCACTTCGCCGCCAAGTACCCACACCTCGACATCCGCAAAGGGCGAGCCTTTGTTTGCCCACTAACATCCTGCCAAGGACGGCCATGGATTGTTTCTTGAATTGTTCTTAATCTGGCAAGCAATGTGGCAAGATGATTTGTCGTAAAATTTTCGAGTGAATTGGTGTCAGGACGGAGGTGTCGCCGAGCGCGCAAGCGCACAGTGACAAGCTGGGCGAGCTGGGGTTCAGATACAAGTACGGGATGGAGGAGATATACTGGACGGCAGCATCGACTGCGCAGTGAGATTGGGCATCCTCGATGCATCTAAGCTCAGTGTGCAAGAATGACAGCAACAAATAGTGTACTGTCATCTGCCATTTGTCGTTGTTCAGCATGGAACTGAATAAATTGGAAATGCATATGATTCGCGTTCTGCATTTTACCTGTTCCAACTAGCACGGAGCATGAGTGTGCATTCTTTTTCTAAGAGAATTAATCTCCACTATAAAGTAACAATCAAAACAAAGCTGGAGACATCCCATGTCGCGGCCTCCGCTGAGACAATCGAACCTTATGCACCAAAGAATTTATACCTAGGAAGTCAACTTCATTAAAATCGACCATTTATGGTAATCTGGAGTGCCAAAGGACATATATATATGCCCATCTTCTTTAGATCACCTCCATTGCCCTTGGCTTTCTTGGTCATCTCTCAGCCACTCTCTCAGCCCCTTGAGACTCCCATGCCACTGAGGCCAGCACCCTAGAATATTGCCCTTGTCCTTCCTTGCCCAGCTCCCTCCCTCAGCACCCCATCGTCGATAGGTTCCGCTCCGAACTTGCTTTTTTTCTGAGCGAGCGCACTGAGGGAGCAGGGAGCAGGGCCCCTTCGACCTGCGACCGGAGCGTGAGCCGAGCCTAGCGTGGTGGTAGCGGGGAAGTGAACGAGGAGCATAGGGGCTGGTGCGGCAGAGCTAAGAGGCAACGAGCGCAAAATCACTGACGGTGGAGAAAACATGAGTGGGAATCTGCGGTATAGAAAACGCCAGCAGTAGTTAAAACTTCGATTGTTTTGATCACCTGATTCCCAAACAATCAAAAAATAATCGAGTAGTTTGGATGAAGACCCGTGCCCGCTTGAACTTGTGGGAGATGACGAAGACTGGACCTCGCCATGTGTACTGGGCACGGATGCGTGCACCATGCATGCACGTTGGCCCCGGGTCATCACGTACGCGTCCAGGAACCATGGTACAAACTCAGGCTACGTACGGCGGCCGCGTCGTCGCTGACGCAACCTCTGATCTCCTTGTGTCAGCCTGATGATCGCCTTCATCGCGGCACTCCTGCAGTACCGCGCGCAATGCGGCGTATCTGCTGCACCATGCGCATGACGGCAGATCGACTCGGCCGCACCGTAGCTTCGTCTTGAAGCTCATCTTGACATTGCTCCGACGGTCCTCGGCTCCACGGAAAGCCAACCGAAGCCAGACTGCTTGTGCAAGACTAACAAGATGCAAGATAGATGAAACTTATTTAATTTAATGCTTACCCACAGAAGAGATGAACGCCATCTCCTCTTGCTTGTGGTGTCCTCGCGACTCGAACGTGGATGCCTGGTGGACTCTCGTGCGGCCGGCCGGACGTCGTACGTGCGTCTGGACTCCGACGGGAAGAAGGCCCGCTGTTGCCCTCGGCTGGCCACCCGTGGACTCGACGAGAAGAAGAAAGGGCTGGCTGCTCTCCTCCTTCTCCAGATGCAAAGTGTCACTCCCCCTTGCGTACGTGAAGACCTCGATGCTCTTTATATAGGCAGGCAATTAGGGTAGCAGCTGGCGCTCTCGGTCGTACACGCGCCGCCTAAAATTTGTTAGCGGCCAAGAGATATCCGGAGCCGCCGGCTCCTTTGTTCGCACGGAAGGAAAGGCACGTACCTATCCTCGTGCGTCAATTATCCCTCACGATCACGTTTCTAGAAGGCTCTACCAATTAGTTGAGATATTTTCTGGCCGCGTACACGGTGAGCGCCCTATCTGAGACCGAACCCAATTAGCACTCCTCTCACGCGGTCCATGACATGTGGACCTAGCACTACCAGAAACCAGCACTTTGTCGAGTGCAGGAGGCTTTGCCGAGTGTATTTTATCGGACACTCGGTAAAGACGGTCTTTGTCGAGTGCCAAATAAAATACACTCGACAAAAAAAAAACAATCGACAAAATGCATCTTTGTCGAGTGTCTTTTTTTTCACTCGGCAAAGATGTATTTTGCCGAGTGCTATATTTCAGCACACGGCAAAATGCGTCTTTGCCGAGTGCCTTTTTTCTGGCACTCGGCAAAGATGTATTTTGCCGAGTGTTATTTTTTGGCACACGGCAAAATGCGTCTTTGCCGAGTGCCTTTTTTCTGGCACTCGGCAAAGATGTATTTTGCCGCGTGTTATTTTTTGGCACACGGCAAAATGCGTCTTTGCCGAGTGCCTTTTTTATGGCACTCGACAAAGATGTATTTTGCCGAGTGCCTTTGTTTTGCCACTCGGCAAAGAGTCATTTTGCCGTGTGCATTTTTTTGAGCCCTCGGCAAATCAGTTTTTCAAAGCAATTTTTGAGGCCCTAAATGAATTCAAATGAAAAACTTTTCAGCTACAAAGTTGTATAACTTCTCAAGATCTACAAAGTTTATTTTGGTCATTTCTTCATTTAACAAAGCAACAATAATGTTTTTCATAAAATCTACATCTCTCATATCTCTCATATTAGTTTCCTGAAAGTAGAAGAGAGATATATAAGATTTGTGAACAATGTTACTACCACTATGTCGGATGAACAAATGACCAAAATAAACTTTGTAGATCTTGAGAAGTTATAAAATTTTGTAGTTGGCAATATTTTGATTTGAAATCATCTTGTCATGCAAAAACGACGTTTGAATTTAAAATTTTTAAAATTTGAATTTTTCAAAAGACCTCAGATGGAAAAACTTCCTAAATGAAAATTGTAGATCTTCAAAAGTTATAAAACTATGTAGTTGACAACTTTTTGTTTTGAAATCATCTTATCATGCAAAATTACGTTTGAATCTCTCAAATTTGAAATTCGAATTGTTCAAACGACCTCGGATGGAAAAACTTCCTAAATAAAAATTGTAGATCTCGAAAAGTTATGAAACTTTGTAGTTGACCACTTTTTGATTTGAATTCGTTTAAAGCCTCAAACAAGTAATTTACTCTTGGTTTAGTATAATATACGAGGATAGATAACGGAATCTAGACACAAGTGACAGTGTAGTGCAGTGGTAGAGCAACAGACATGCGAGGGAGAGGTCGTGAGTTTGAATCCCGTCGGCCGCGTTAGCCGCGAATTTAGCGCAAAAAATGCAGCGACTTCGATGGAGATGGGCGGGCGCTGGCTGGTGGCGGCCTCCCCCGATTTTTTTTTAAATTGTTATTATTTTTTAGTTTTTTCGCATTTTCATTTTGCCGAGTGTAAATCTTTGCCGAGTGCTTTTTCCGGCACTCGGCAAGAAGCCTTTGCCGTGAAGGGATATGCCGACAGCTCTTTGCCGAGTGCAGCATTCGAGAAAGGCTTTGTCGAGTGCAAAGCCTTCTTTGAGTACAATTGTACTCGACAAAGCACGCGTCTGCTGCTGTAGTGTAGCTCGACAGAGTTCATCGCATAACATGCACAATCGGAAATATATACATGTATTCGATTCGGCAACTTGCGACCGGTAGACAAACGCTGCCTGTTAACCCGTGTATTCGCCGGCCGTATATACCCGAGAGTTCTAGAATATTCTAGACCACGTACCGAGTCACGCCGCGCCACGCCGACTCAGTTGGGGTACAATTACACAAAGAATACATGGCATAGACCGGCGTATATATGAGCTCTACAGCTGGTTCCGGACGTATACAGGCGCACGCATATGACGGCACCTGTTAGCTTTCTCTCGCACGGACATACACAATTGTTATTAGCTTCTTTCTTTGCATGTACGTGACAATCTCCGTATATGTATTTTCCTTTTTTTTAATGCTCGGTGATACACACAAATACACGTGTACACGTGGATTTTAATTTGACAAAAATCCATCAAACACTAATAAATGTGCTCCCAACTTTTCTTAGTCAGCTGGAAAACTCATTGATTTACTAATACTAATTGTTTTTTAAAACTCTTAGAGATAAATTGTTCTTAAAAACTCATGGAGATGCTTTTATGACTTGCCGGAGTATTTATTCTTATTCGTTGAGATCTCGAGCCCCGATCGATGATATCAGTGACCATGCCAGTTTCGAGTCAGGTCAATATTCTTTACTTTTTTTTTCTGTGCGAATCAATTATTCAAGGTATTTCTTATTTGAAGCCAACAGGGATCTGAAGTCGTTGTGTAAATCTACAAGAAAAATATCAGGCTGAAACTGACACGAAAACGAAACTAAAGCATCTTGATGGTTCCTCCAAGCTAAACAAACTGTTATGCACGAAAGCGCATTTTCAAAGTCCAAACTGATTGGCTGAGTCGTGAGCATCATGCCATCATCCGATGACCGAGCTCTGGTTTTCCAGAGGGCCGGCGTGCAATCATCAGTCCAAGCAGGAAGGGCTGCTATGACGGCTCGGCAGCCTTTGTAGGACGTCCTCAATGGTGGTACCGACCTAGCTAGAGAGTCCCATAATAAAAATCAGTGAAGCTTGGGAGGAAGGAGCAGTACAGAGCTTAGAAAGATGTGCTATGTGAGCAGAGCAGGTGGATCTCAGAGTGTGTGCGAGACCAAGTGATTCTGTGTTTTGGTCGTGCAAAACCAGTGCATGCAGGCGAGCGGTGGTCTGGTTCTTGTCCAGGCTTCCCTGCCTCCCTCAAGTCTGCTCCCGGTCCCGGTGGCCTTAACCCGCAGCAACGCTGCTGTGCACATCTCTGCCGGCTGCTGGCACCATGTCTGCCCACTGACAAGATCGTTTTATAGCTACCACTGCTCTTTGCTCCCGTGCCTATCACGACCTCCTGCTGAGGCTCCCCATCTAGAAGTCGATCTGGATCAAGAGATTCGTTGTGCTATTTGTGCTTCCTGCTTTGCAAAATTCATATGAATTTATGTAAACCGTCTGGTGCAGAAGAACTGAAGAAAATTATCCATTTGAGCTACTTGCTGTCTTGCTGCAACCAGCTACTTGATCAGCTAGCTGTTCTAACTAGGCTTCGGGTTGGCTTGAAACATCAGTATAGCATCGACTATTCAACGACTATCGACTATTCGTCCAAATGGATTACTTGGTGGCTACTGGCTAGCAATTCGACTCGACAGTACGTTCAAATCAACTACAGTGACTACTGGCTCCGGCGACCCACCGAGCCCTTCAGCTAGCTTCCAAGATTAGTTCTATCATTAATACAATATACTATTAAAAATTCAGAAGTAAACAGATAAAGACCTATAGTATGGTGACTCAAATTATACTTGGACTAGGACTCAAGGGATATGTGTCTATAAGACTTCTAGTTCTACTAGGTTTGAATGTAGAATACTACTTGAAGTAGGACTCCTACTATCACGGTCCTGTTTTTTTGTGTGTGTGTGTGTGGGGGGGGGGGGGGTAGGAGGAGAGGGCGGTAGCTAGGGCAGGGGTGGACGTGAGGAGAGGGGAGGAGGCGCGGGAGTGAGGGAGAGAGATTGAGAGGAGAGCAACTGTTCAATTCATGCTTAATGCTTAAGATCTAAACGGTTACATGACCCCTATATCTATAGTCCCTACAGGACTTGACTCCTAAGCAAACTGGCTTTTCTTTCCTAACAAACCAATCTTTTCTGGACAAACTCAATCTTATTTCATAAACAAACTCATCCAAAACTATCTTTAGTTTCCATCTATTCCGGATTCTCCCGGCTGGAGGCCACGTAATTGAAGCCAGGAAACGTGTATTGCCAAATCAGCAAAACCACCTCTCAATACCTAGTTTTTTTTTTCTAGTTTCACAAAGTTTAATGTCCACAATACCTAGTTTTATAGTTCAGGGTTATGTAAATCACTCTAGATACCTCAGGGGGTTATGTAGACTTTTTTCAATCAACTATAGTGATTGCTGGCTATCGCTAGCAATTCGGCCCGGGAATTGAGGTTGAAATCAACTATAGTTACATGCATATGGTGATGAGTGGCTGCGGTTTTGATGACTTTGGCTCCGGCAACCCACCGAGCCCTTCAGCCTAGCTTCCAATATCGGGTAATCGAAAGTAATCAGATGAAGACCCACCTTAGCTAATTCGATAGTACATGGTACAAACCTTTTTTTGAGGTTCTAAAAATGATGAAGCAGAGAACGTTGATGGACCCGATCGTTCTGCTTTGAGCCACATTTGTGGGGATTTAGTAGAGAGTTTGTCGGATGGTGATAGCATGGATCTAAGTGATCTTATGGCTACATCCAGCCAAAAAAAATTCAAGTTCGAAGAAAAATAAAAATAAGGCGAGCATGAAAAAGAAGAGGAATAAAAGCAATAGAAACAAAAGATGAAAGGATTTTTTTTTTGAATTGTAGTGGTTGGATTCAATGAAATTTTAAGGTTTTATTAGATTTAGTCTTAGAAAAGAACTTATATTTTGTAGGCCTTCCAGAAACCGGGAAGAGATTGCTCTAAGACTTCCCTCACCAATAATCTTTGTGCTAGAAAATACTACCTTTTATGGCATATTAAACCTCCTAGAGGTAGATCGGGGGCATAATTCTAGGTGTTAATCTGCTAATTTTTATATTGGAGAAATTGAGGGTGAATACTTTATTAAATTGAAAGTTAGAAATAAGGAGGATGGGTTTCAATTCAATGGTTACTAATTGTTGTCAGCACAACAGGACTTTAAGGACTACTTTGGCAGCGGGGGCAAATGAGCCCAGGGAAGATAGCCACGCGCGTGATTTTTTTTTTTTTTGACTTTTGAATACCACCAGCACCCAGGGAGGATATCCATCCAGAGGGAGTTTTCCTGTGGCTGTTTGGCAGCCAATTGAGGACTCACGAGAGTTGTTGTTTGCCTATTTGGTTTACCTGGTGTTGTTGCCTATCACTATCAAAGAATTTAAAACAATGCCTCATACAAATCGTAAAAAAAAATCAGCAAAAGTTAAATAATATAAGAAAGCCACCACGGATCAATGTTGGAACCACAAAACCGAGAAAATCTCATGAATAAGTTTCTCCATACAAAAATGATATTCAAATCTAAAATCATGTCTAATTATCATCTAAAATCTAGCGAAATCCAAGTAGTGATAGCATTGATATAGCATCGATACAGATGGTTTATCCTTTACACCTAATAGATAGACATAAACCCGGTTATAATGACCTAGTCCATGAACACATACAAAAAATGTTAAACTCTTCTACTAGGAACCGGGAATGCTTGGGTCCTTCTTGGCACGATCGTTGAAATAATATGTTCAACACATCCCAAATTCAGATAACCGTGTCGGTTTCTCATAGTGCGGTTTTTCTTGGAGGGACTTTGCCGAGGCACCTTCATAGCTGAAGCTATATTGTTTTTCCTTAAAAACTTGATTGTTGTGCAAACATCAAATTGCGCAAATAAGATCTGAGATCCCTAGAAAAATAAGTTCTATCCTCCATCCCTTTGCCTCTTAGTCAATTCCCTAGCATATGAGATACGGATCTAGACGGAGATAACCACAGCACCTATATGAACAATGTTCCAAAATATTTTAACATACTGAAAAAGGATCGGTCTAAGATTTTGCGCGGATAAATCTGATGTAGGATGCAAGATTTCACGGATGAAGAAATGCTAAGATCACATGGCACGTATTGAATCCACTACAACAAACGTAATGTAAACTAAAATGTAGACGGATTCGTCGCTATATAGACAAAACAAACTCAAACAACCAAACGGTCCACCCTAGGCCACGATTCTCTCAGCCCAATCAGGGTTGTTCTGAGCTAAAAGGAAAAAGTTCGCTTGATCTTGTATAATTATCGTCGAAGTCCGGTAACCGATTTATTGATATTTTCTAGTTTTTGAAACTGTCGAAGTTTGCTTCTGTATGGTTTTAAAAGTAGTTTTAGCCGACGTGGCACCCATATCAGATGCAGGAGAGATAAATCAAACTACAATAATAATTTAAAGAGGTCCATTAGACATTATTAAAAAAATTATATTTTTTAAAGTCTTGTTTCTTAAAAAATAATGTTTGAGACATGTTTTCTTAAAGAAAAACAAATTAAACTCTTGTTTTAAGGAGCTCTTGGAAATGGTATAATTACCGTGCAAGGCGACGAAAGGGGAACGCGCTATCTTTCCAAACGGGAAATTTTTCTTCCTTGCAAACGCATACATCACACGGTCACAAGAGTCACGAAGGGAGCATTCCCAAAGAAAAAAAAAGTCACGAAGGGGCTGTTTGGAAGACTGGTTTTAAGCCTAAAACCAGTGTAAATTACAGGTCTGTAAAATTTTACAATCTAGATCTAAAATGTCTGCTTGGATGGACGGTAACAGGTATAATTTTACAACCGTATTATGCCTTTCCGATCGGAAAATAAAAATCTTGTCCATCGGCCGCATTAAAAATACGACGGATGTCGTGCTCGACCGATCGCGCTGTCCTTATCTCTGCGTTCTCTTCCGCCGCGTCGCTCGTCTCTCCGTCGCTCTTCCGCCGCGTCGCTCATCTTCTCCGTCAACCTGACATGCCGGCTATCCCTACATGCCATCCCACTCCCCTGGCTCGATCCGCTTCGCGTCTCTGTATCCTGCCCCTGTCTTCTCTGCCTTGGGCACGTCGCAGCTAGTTTTCACGGAGGCGATGGGGGCGGCTGATTCAGGTGCGGCCAGCCCACCTTGGGGCAACGAGCACCGGCGACGGCAAGCTCTCACAGGGCAGAGGCTAGCACGCACATCCAGGTACCTCAGCGTCCAATCCCCACAGTGACATCGGTAGATATTCCACGGTATGCTCCTCCGCTTGCAGTGTTCTGATTTGCTATTCTATTTGCAGTTCAGTTCAGTTGGTGGAATATTTCTTGCAAAAATCCTACGCAGATGTTCGTCCTTCAGCCTGTCAGGTAGAAATTGTGTGCTTGACTGCTCATGGTCAGAAGAATGGTCTTCGATTGATTTTTCTTGCTGCTATTGTTGTTTCAGAATTTACCCGAACAATAATTTACAGGGGAATGATATTCCGGTTGTCTTCTTGTGCACAAGAAATTACAGGTGAAAGTAGATTACAGGTGAAATAATTTACAAAACTCCCAAACAGGGCCGAAGGGGGCAGAAAAACACGACCATTCCAGACTCTCGATAGTCGGTAGATGATGTCATCATCGTTCATCCATCGCTCAGCATCGCCAAACTTTGATCAGGGCCATCCATCATTGAAGCCATTTTGAGTGCCGGAGAGAGCAGCACATCGTTGATCAGCCTGTCGAGGTTCGCGAGCGACCTCGCCGCCGACCCTGTGGCGGCCTCTTTCCACTCCGCCGCCCTGCGCGCCATCTCCTTCCCCTTGTCCCCACCCATCGCCTCCCGTATCCTCGCCTCCACGGCCTCCCGCCGCACGTCGTCGCCGACCTCCATTGCCACGCCCCACTCGACGCACTTGTACCGGCAGTTGGTCTGCTGCTCCGCGAAGAATGGCCAGCACAGCATCGGCACCCCGGCGCCGAGGCTCTCCAGCGTCGAGTTCCACCCGCTGTGCGTCAGGAACAGGCCCACTGCCTCGTGCCGCAGCACGGCCTCCTGGTCGCACCAGCTCGCCAGGAGGCCCCTGCCCTTGGTCGCCTCCAGGAACCCCGGGGGCAGCGCCGCCGCCGAGGAGGTGTCGCCCTTCACGACGTCCGGCCGGACGATCCACAGGAAGTCGTGGCCGCTGCTCTCCAGCCCCGACGCGAACTCCGCCAGCTCCTGCCCGCTCATGACCGTAATGCTCCCGAAGTTCACGTACACCACCGACCGCGGCGGGGCTTCCTGGCGTCCAGCCACGCGAGGCAGGACTGGTCCTCCCGCCACAGGCTGCAGCTCACCGCGTCGAGGGGCCCCTGCGGACGACGACCTGCTCCGTGACGGAAGCGAGCGGGCCGATGGTGTATACGGCCGGGATGATGGCGCGCATGGCGTCGAGCGCCGGCTGCTCCAGCTCGTCGAAGGTGTTGATGACGACGGCGGACGCGTACTCCGAGCGTTCCACCTCCTGTAGCTGGAAGCTCATCAGCACGTCGTTGGGGTCCGTGGTGCGGAGGAAGGTCGGGAAGTCCTTGAGCCGTATGTGCTTGCTCATGCCGGGCGCCCAGTCCACCGGCGTGTCCATGAACCCGTTCGTCAGCTGCTCTTCGTCTGCGCCACAAAAAGGAAAATCACATCGCTTTCGACGGATTGGATAGGGGTGCAGAGGACCAGAGGCAGCAGAGCATACCTTTGAAGGGGATGATGCCCCTGTCGATGAGGAGGCGGAAGTTGCGGTAGCCCATGTAGCCGCAGGCGCTGGCCGTCCAGAAGAGCGCGCACGGCACACCCATCTCCCTCGCGGCGTCCACGCTGAAGCTCATCAGGTTGTCCGCCACGACGCACGTCACGCCGTCCAGCCCAGCGAGCAGGCTTCGCAGGTGGGGCGGGCAGTTGTGCTTGGTGGCGTAGCTGATGGTCGCCGGGTCCTGCGTGGCGTCGGCGTCGGACTCCGGCAGGCCGTCCGGGATGGTGGCGAAGCGGAACGCCGTGAGGCCCGCGACGGCGGCGGCGCCGCGGGAGCGGACGAGGCGGCGGTGGTTGTACTCGGTGTTGACGAAGGTGACGCGGAAGCCCCTGGCGTGGAGGATCTTTGCCAGCTTCAGCATCGGCGTGATGTGGCCCTGCGTCGGGAACGGCACGCACACTGCGTGCGGCTCCTGGTCGGTCGGGGTCGGGAGAGTAGCAGCGCTCATGTTTGCTTGCCTCCTGGGACAACGGAAGGGATCGAATTCTTTCTTGTTTGTACAGTGCTACGATTGTGAGGCATTGATCAGTTGCCGTAACGCAGCAGCCACGCGTCACATGGCCATTGGTAGGTAGCAGCAGAGGCGCTCAATGAGCGCCACTACTCCCACAGATATGGAATCTTATTTATTTATATATATGTTTAATCACGGTTTAATCTGTCTTTGCCCTTAATTTTTATTCTTTTGAGTACAAGACTTGAGACTCTTCTGAAATTTTGATGTGGGATTTGGGAATCCCATAGAGTGCAGCTAGGGCAGTGTGGCATGTGACTATTTAGTGAATAATCATTAGCTTAAGTTCTCGTAATTTACTAACTCTTTTGATTTTAATGTTGAATCTAGTAATGTGTATTTTGGTAAATTACATACCAATTATTTTCTAAAATTTCAGTGGCGTCATGTTGCCCAAGAAGCACGAACATGACATTGAGAAGAAAAAAAAATATTAGATGGGATTAATAATGATGCTGGCATCAATGCTTTCGCATCCGCAGATGCTAGAATTTTTTAAGGTAGTATTCATAATTTGTTTTATGAAAATGTGTTTTTTGGATGCATTAAATTAAGTTTATTAGAAACATCATCATCATTATTGTCCCTGTTCGTTTATCTTATAATCCGTCTTTTTCGGCTTGTTTTTTCAGCCGGAACGGTGTTTTTCTCTCACAACAAATCAGTCGGAACAATATTTCAGCTTGTTTTTTTAGCGAAGCGAACGGGACCCTTGTTATGTTAAGGCTTTGTGTGGTATACGGCTCCAAATAGCTCTGGTCCTTGTTACAATGTGTGGAGCAATTAGAGCTGGTAAAATCAAGAATAGTGGCTTCACCTACTTCTATTCCATTTTTAGAGGAGAGAGAAAAACGACTATTCGTTACAGCGCACGGAAGAGTTAGAGCCGGAGCCGCCCAGAGCTCTGTATACTGTGATGCAAGAATTGTTGGAGTGAGTTTGAGGGCCCCAGCTCACTAGATATGATGTTGTAATTCACATCGCCTTATTGTACTTAATCATATATGGTTTGACTACACCGTGGAAAGGTCAATGGATGTTCCAACTCTGCATGTCCTGGCTTATATTCTCAGCAAGTGATTAGGTCCCGCACATCCCCTACTCCATGGAGCCGAAACAAAGCTTGACAGCAACGGAAAAGCAGAGCATGAAGAACAGCAGCAGTGAAGTGCGGGTGTGCGTCACCGGTGGCGCCGGGTTCATCGGCTCCTGGCTCGTCAAGAAGCTCCTCGAGAGAGGATACACCGTGCACGCCACGCTGCGGAACACCGGTGCGCGAGCTCCTTCTTCCTTTCCTAGTTTTGGTCGTCGTCGCTCCCTCTGACCTGATTCATTTTGGTGACCGCGCGCAGAGGACGAGGAGAAGACCGGGCTGCTGCGGCGGTTGGTCCCCGGCGCGGCGGAGCGGCTGCGGTTGTTCGAGGCCGACCTCTTCGACGCCGCCACCTTCGCGCCGGCGATCGCTGGGTGCCAGTTCGTCTTCCTCGTCGCCACGCCATACGGGCTCGAAGCCGCCGGCTCCAAGGTGAAGTATCGCACTTCCGTTAGATCCCCTTCGTTCCAAACAAAAAAAATTCGAATTGGATCTGCGAAGGAATCAAAGGATCTTGATTTGTCGTGCGTGCTGTGCGGCGGCTGGCAGTACAAGAGCACGGCGGAAGCTGCAGTGGCCGCGGTGCGCGTGATCCTCCGGCAGTGCGAGGAATCCAAGACTGTGAAGCGCGTCATCCACACCGCCTCCATATCGGCCGCTTCGCCGCTCAAGGACAAGGACGACGGCTCCGGCGCTGGGTTCAAAGATTTCATCAGCGAATCATGTTGGACGCCGCTCGACGTTGACTACCATCTTCGCAGCGCACACTTCGATGTGAGCAACTACTGACCGAGTCTGATACCGATGATTTCTTTAATTTTGAGCTAATCTTTTTTAGCGAAATCTGCAATTAAACGGGCAAATTAAAAGTGACAACCATTCGCAGAAGTACATACTGGCGAAGCTGCAGTCGGAGCAGGAGCTCCTGCGCTACAACGATGGCGAAAGCCCGGCGTTTGAGGTGGTGACTCTGCCCCTGGGCCTGGTCGCGGGCGACACGGTCCTCGGCCACGTGCCGGAGACGCTGGAGCACGCCGTGTCGCCGGTGTCACGGAAGGAGTTCTCCTTCATGTTCCTCCGGCTGGTGCAGGGCCTGCTCGGCTCCGAGCCGCTGGTGCACGTCGACGACGCCTGCGACGCGCTCCTCTTCTGCATGGGCGCCCCTCCATCGCCGGCCGCTTCCTCTGCGCCGCCGCGTACCCGAGCATCCACGACATCACGGACCACTACGCCAACAAGTTCCCTCACCTCGACGTCCTCAGAGCGTAAAGCCTTTGTTTGCACCATTACATGCATATGCACGAGATCTCTGGCAAGATCGTTTGGTCTGATGCTCTTATGTGTGTGATGGAATGAATCTATCGGTGTCAGGACGGAGGCGGTGGTGGCAAGGGTGCAACCTGAGGGGGACAGGTTGGGAGAGCTGGGGTTCAGGTACAAGTACGGGATGGAGGAGATCCTTGATAGCAGCGTTGCCTGTGCAGCAAGATTGGGTTTTCTTGACGCAGCCAAGCTCAGCGTGTAGAGAGAATATAGTAGCAAATAAACTTGCCACTGTTGTCTTGAACCTGAGGGGGACAAGTTGCCACTGTTGTCTTGTTCGTTGGGCGTGCTACACGTTCCAAATTGCCACTGAATGAATGTTGTAGCAAATAAACTTGAATGTACTTTCATGGACGTTTAAGTTCGGCAATTCAAGTTTCTGCTGCTGTGAGCACAAGCTCAATCATATCTACGTGGGATATGGGATGTGAAAACGTGTCCCGTCCATAAAAAAATGACAATGATCTGATCTGATGAGGACATCAGTCCCATGGCTCCCGTCTGGAGACGCTCTCGCAAAAAAAAAAAAAAAAACGTCCACTCGTTCCACGTACTCCTCGCGGCGCCTTCATCCTGCGCATCCCCTGCGGCGCCAACCGCTGGCCCCTTCTTCCCGTCCCCCGCTTGGCTAGAGCTTCCCGCTAGCCCCTTCTTCCCATCCCCGCCCAGCCAGAGCTTGCTGGTAGGAGCCTGTGCCTGCCGCCGGCCCCTTCCTCCCGGCCAGAGCCCGCCAGCGGCCTGTGCCATTGCTAGCCTGTCCTCGCCTTCCCCTCCTCTCGCCTGCGACAGCGGCAGCCCACATCCCGACCAAAGCTCGCCGGCAGCCTGTCCCCACCGCCCCCTCCGCTCGCCCCCTCCGCCTACCCATCCCCCGCTTGTGTGTGCAAGTCTATGTTTCAAATATTTCATAGTTATGTTGCAAACGTTTCATAAGGATGTTGCAAAATTAGATCGGGATGTTGCATAGTTGCAATATTTTGTACATGTATGTTCCAAGCTTTTGTTCCTAATGTTTTATCTGTTTTTAGACGTATGTTGTAAGTATGTTTATTTTGATGTTTCAAGTGATTTATCTAGATGTTGTGTATATTTTACAATGATTTTGAGGTGTTTTTGCAAGTGTTTCAGATGCATGTTTTTAGTGTTTCATCTGTCTTGAGACGTATGTTGCAAGTGTTGCATCTGAATGTTTCAAAAGTAGATCGGGTGTTGCATCTCACTCTCTCGTCGCCTTTGGCTGCCTCACCTCGGTGCCTCCACCTTCTCTCGGCATCGGCTGGGCATCCAAACTAGAGGCGCAGGCGGGCGCCGCCCCCCTCCCCTTCTTCTCGATGCTGGCGGCGCATCGTGGGATGGTGCGGCGGGGGACGAGCCGCCACAACCGCGAGTACACGCGGGCGCACGCTCCTTGTGTTCCGTTACATGGAGGAGGGATAGGTGCGCTTGATTCTTTTGTTTTTACGTTGAGATCGGACGGCTCCTGTTCCTCAAATCGGATGGCCCCGAGCTACGTCCGAACGCTAGGCGTCCCGTAAAAAAATCTACCTACATTTCTAATTGCGAGAAAAGTATCTGCGCGGTGTCTTTGCACAACTGGTGAAATTTCGCGGTGCTCGCGTCAAACTAGCTGCTCAATTTCTAAAAGAAAAATCTCAAGCAAAAGAATTCCTCGGCGGATAGGACATCTTCGTTCCCCCATCGAGGATGCCGAAAGGGATTGGGTGGGACCACGATGCCTGACAAGGACATTGGATCGCATGACTGTACCGAGCTCCTGTAGTCCTATCTGTAGAAGTCTAGAAGAGATACTACTTTTTTTTTAAAAATACTACTATTAGAAAGTAAAAAAGCATGTAAAAAAAGAAGAGATACTACTATTAGAAAGTAAAAAGCATGTCACCGTCTCAGCGATGAGGCGATCACGGTCACGCGCTAGTGGGGTGTTGGCCTTGTCGCCTTTGGTTTAACCGCCAAGGCGATCTATCCGTCCACGGCAAGTTACCGCCGCGTTAACCAACCCCGGACCATTGGGATACGACGGGGCTGCTTGCGTGCGACCCTGCGTCGCTCACGTCCGCTACATTCCCGTCGTCCCGTCCCGTGACAATTCCGCCGACCACGACCCACGCATTGGCCGGATCTTCCGAGGCCTGGCCGCATCTCTTCTCCAAGCGGCGATAGAAGCTTCCTCGTTTCCCACGTCCTCGGAAAAAACCGCGAAGATGGGATAGGACCACGCGTGCGGCCGCGCTGTCGATCCCAGCCGCAAGCGGCCGCGGCCCCGCGGCCACGCCTGCGGAGACCGACCCAGAACGTGCGCCAAACCACCGGGGTTCCTCCGCTGCCTACCTACTCGCCGTGATCCAAACGTGCCGAAAGGTTGCTGCCCCATAGCCCCAACCGTCTCCTTCGGTCCTTTCCTCTATCCATCTTTATCTTTATAACCCTGCCCCACGCGCGGCTCCCACGCAACATCCGAATCCGGAAGCACTTCTCCTCCCGCAGCTCTCCCACCAGCGCATTCGCTCCTCTCGCCGTGCGTCAATCAATCAAATCAAAGGGAGAAAAAACCCATTCCCTTCCTGCTCCTTCCTGTTGAAACCCTTTCCCGTAAGCTCGCCGCTGCGCTGCGTTCGAATGGCCGTCGGAGGAGGCGTGTGCGTGGCGTCGTCGTCGGTTGAGGCGGCGTGGGGGAGGAGGACGAGGACGACGAGCGGGGCGCGGCGCGGCGCCGCCGCGGCGACCAGCATCAGGTGCAGCATCGTTGGCGAGGCCGGGCCGGGCGCCTCCGGCGGGCTGGCGGAGAACCCTTACCGGACGCTGCGGCTGCGCCCGGGCGCCACCCGCGGCGAGGTCAAGAAGGCCTTCCGCCGCCTCGCGCTCATGGTGCGTGCGCAAAGCGCAACCCCTCTTCCAGCTAACCCCTAACCGCTATTTCTTCCGTTCCGTTCCACATTCACAATAACAGTTTACTGCGTCAGTAACCAGTAATTCTGATTTACCGTTTCACTTTCACCCTGGCGTGTCGATCCCTCTCACGGATTGCTTTCCTCTTCGTCGTGCTCGTGCAGTACCATCCGGACGTTCGCAAGGAGAGGGAGAGCGAGAGCGACGGCGACAGCGGCGTCCAATTCCAGAGGATTAACGTGGCGTATCAGGTGAGCAGAACTTGCCACCTTTCATTTTTTTTTTCCTAAACAAATTCGTTTATGTTTCACCCCTGTTGCTGATTGACCTGACGCGATCCACTGGATGCATGCAGATGGTGATGCGCAGCATGAGGGAGGCCGACGAGCGGCTGGAGTACTGGCGGCTCAAGTACGGCCTCACCGACGAGGATCTCGACAGGTACAGGCACCACCTCAACCAAGAAGACGGCGACGACTGGTTCGACATGTGAACTGGAAGCAGCCGATCGATCGATAGACAAGGATTTATGTACATAACCCTGTTTATCCGCATTGACCAGATTAATTCTTGTTGCCATTGCGGAGGCACCAACCGTAATTTCGTCTGCATGTGTGTATTGAATACTTCTCCCCTGTTTTATAGCGGGTGAAGGGATACAGTTAGACTAAAAGTGTAGTGGCAGTTGTGTTTCAGAAACATGGGAGACCCCCCTCTTCTTGTTTATATATAAAGATTTAGTTGATCTTAATCATGTCTGCAAGCGCTGTTCATGCTTAACGATTTTTATGAACCTGTATGGCTGTATTGTTTTGTGTTTCTGTTTATGTGAGGACTGACTGACAGTACCTTGTCCTTCTAACCTTTTTCTGAAATGAGACTATCAGACGATGCAGCGTTTTAAGTTCAGAATTCAGATGTGCTTGCCTGTGAGTCTGTGAGAGTGAGACTATGACTGTACCACAAGACGGTTTCCTTCTCTGAACCTTTAGTGCGCACTCAAAACTCAGTGGACACGCATCGTTCATCTCATCTGTTTGTTTAGCTTCAGCGTACTAGTAACAACATACCTGATCGGTGATCCTTCACTCGTTCTCAGAGCACGCCTTGAATCTAAAACGGCCATCAATCATGCTTTCTAGCTGAAGATTGGCTGAATTGTTACGCTATAACACACAGTCGCTCATTCACGCTCTAATTATCAGAAGTGATTTTTTGCTTTATGTAGTAATTATTATCTTTTTTATTTTAGAAATGTATGCTCCGGCCTGTTCGCTTGGTCATAAACGATCGTAAGTAAATTTTCAGTTAGAACAGTATTTTTCTCTCACACCAAACCAGCCAGCCATAATAATCTACGATCGTATCAGCACTAGCCAAACAGGCTGGCTATTCTTTAGAGATTAGCAACACATGAACCACTAGCCGAAGCGAGGATCCATGCAGTTGAGTAACAGAAGTTGCCTTCTAAAAGCGAAGAGAAGTTTGGGCCGGACTAGCACATCTGGTGCTAGACAATATGCCTTTATGCAGTGTTTAGAACCATACTTCTTATGTCCCTTTTTATCTATCACTACGATATTTATGCTTGTCAAATTTTTTTAAATTTAACTAGATTTATAAAAAATATTAGTAATATTTATATCTTTAAATAAACTTATTATAAAAATAACCAAACAATCTATCTAATAATAATAATTATGTATCATAAATATTAATATTACTATATATTTAGTCAAAATTAAGAGTACGTTTAACTTTTGGGCAAGCGAGAACCACGTATAAAAGGGAATGGAGGGAATATGCTTTTATTTTGCCGTGTAGAAGCAAATGTGCGGATGGCTACTCAGCTTGATTTAGACAGCAAAAAGGAAATCTAAAGACAAGAAAGCGTAAAGAGTAGCCGGTCACCCAGCGTGCCACGTTGTCTGTTTTTCGTGGCCGTTCGATCGGCCGCGCGGACGGCCCAGATCAGGCGAGCCGCGGTCATTTTTTAAAAACCCTTCTTTTTTCCGGAAATCAACCCGCGCTCCGGAGTCTCTCTCAGGATATTTTACAAAAAACACCTCAAATTATTTTGAAATCAACCCGCGGTCCAGAAAGGATGGCCTCCAGGTTTTTTTTTTTTTCAAAAAACCCCTTATTTTTGTCGAAAATCAACCCGCGCTCCACAAACCCTCTCATCATTTTTTGCGAAAACCTCCTCGGATTTTTCTCAAATCCAACATACAGGCCAACTTTAATTATATTTTTTCCAAAAAAAAAACGTGTGGCCAGTGGCCCGCGCGCATGGGCGCGCCCGAAGGACTAGTGTTATCTAAGATATACTTTGTTAATCTTGTCATACACTACTTCGTCCTCCCGATACGGTACAAGTGGGGTCCACGTTTCATTATATTCCCATAAAGCACTCCACTAAAGTACCGCAAAATAAAGGATTTCATATCAGTGTCCTTGAAAATTGACAGCAAACGGTAAGGCACGTGCAAAGGTTTTTCATCAAGGTTTTCAGCACGTCTCTTAAAGTCACTTGTGCCTTTGTGCTATTTTGGCACGAATAAATCAAAGTTGTGTTCTTTTTTTTTTGACCCAATCAAATCTGATCCCACTCGATTTGACAGGCCGAGTCTAATCTCAATAGACTTAGCTCATAGCATCTCTAGCAGCTCATCAATATTTTTTTTGACGAGCTGCTTACCAATAATTTATTCTCAATAGAATGGTATTGATGATCACCAATAGTACTTTTTTTAAATATTGGGAGAGCTACTCCAGTAGATCACCAATAATTTTCCCTAATATATAGGACCCACATGTCAGAACAGAGGATATGTGAGGAAAAGATGGCATTTGTTGTGGACCCAATATTGACCCTGGTTGGTACAGCTTATAAGCTGCTTATGGTCAAAATAAGCTGAAATCAACAGCCAAACACCACGCTTTTCAGCAGCTTATTTTAGCCACACTTATTCCCACAGCTCCCATTTGTATTAAAAAGCTAAAGCTGAATCAAACCAGCTTATTTTGACCGCCGCTTTTACTCTATTTGTGCAGCTTATCTGGGAAGCGCTTCCCAGATAAGCTGTACCAAATAGGGCCATTATTGGGGGAGATGAAACTCCCCATCCTAAATCATTTACTAAAACATGTCATGAGCATCATGTTTATATGTTAGTACATGTGATAAAGTGTGTAGATCAATTTCTTGTAACCTAAAATGACTAATAAAAATGTTAAACGAAAGTTGATTCAATAACTCATGTATATTAAGTAGGGTTTAAAACTAATCTTTATTAAAAAAATGATATAGAACATATATGTGGCGTTTAAATAAAGTTTGGAATATGAACTTTGTAAATGACAATGAAATACTTGCTGAAGAAAAATAACATTGCTAGCCAACATTTCTAATAGCCTAGAAATGTAAATTGGAATCAAGTGCAGCTCAAAAGACTTAGAATATTTTCAATTATGTTGACAGTTAGACAATGCCCTGTTTGACAATTTATTTTGTGAAATCGGGTTAAGAAAAGGTGTCATGTGTTAGCTCGGTTTGATAGCCTCACATGTCATCTTGAGTATAGTGAAGATGGTTTGGCTCCTGAAGTAATCGTTTAGTTGTTTTTGTCGCTTTAAAATTCGTGCACGACTCGATCTCGAGCTGGTTGGCCACGTGGGCGCGGTCACCACGCTCGGGCGCTCGGTGTCGTCACGCTGGCTGTCCCGCGCGCACGCGCGCTGCCGCTCATGGGCGGCCACGGCTGCTCTGGCCTGGCCGCCGCTGGCTCGTGGCGCGCGGAGCCGCTATTGCTGCTTGCACAGCTAGGCGGTGCTGCCGCCGGCCCTGCCGCGTTGCCGCACTGCCGACCCGCCCCGCACCACGATGAAGCCACTACCGGCGCCATCACATCATCGTCGTGTCCGCGCCCGTCCGTTGTATCCTCTGCGCTGCTGCTAGCTCAGCTAGAGGCTGCCACTACCGCGCGCACGTGGCCGAGCTCGCCGTCACCTTGCCATTTATGGTGCTGCGCAGCGCAGGCCATGGTCAGTCGGGGACACGTGCGCTTGTCCTTTGCGTTTGTGCGCATGCCTTCCCGGTCGCGCCGAGCACGTCCCACCAAGGCAAGGTCGTGATGTGCCACCTATCGGTCCGTCTCTCTCTCTTTCTCTCTTCGCTGCCGCTGTCGAGCTGCACCATCAAATTACCTAACGAGTGATCACCTCCATTCAATTCATCGCATCCACAGCTTCACCATCACGTCCTCTCGCTACCCGACCCCACCCAGCCATGAAGCGCGCACGGCCAAGCTCCAATTTGGAGTTTCCCCGCCGCCGTGGCGATAAGGCCGCGTCCGGCCATGGATGTAGGCAGCCCTCCTACCGTCCCTCCCGAGCCAATTCACCTACACCACTAACATCGCCTTGACTCCCTCTTCATCCTGCGCGCCTTAGCCAAACCACTACCGCCTCCCCATCATCGCTGACGCGACTGTGTCGTCGCGGTGCGCCGCCGCACGGCTCGCCCGCACGTGGCCAGTCCTCCTTCGCCATCCTCCACCCCAACCATCATCTCGGCTAGGTCCACGGTAGTCTACTGATGCTCCCTCGCTAGCCAGTTAGGCTCTTAGGTGCTCTGGATCACCGGGGCAGTTGTGCCGTCGTCGTGGACAGCCGCGCATCGCTGCAGCTCTCTCTAGCGTTTTCCGTCGGTCCGCGTTGCTGCTTGGTGTAGGCGGTTGGACCGTAGTTAAAGGTTGGCCCGACCAACGGGCTAGCGCGAGCCTCTAGTGGCCGGCACGGCGTGCCGTGTCATCGTCGTCTCGCCGCCGTGCAATGAGACGCCGGGGTGTGCGCATGGGTGAATTAGGGAAATGCCAGGGGGTTAAGTAAGAAGGTTTGAGAGAGGGGAAATAGCGTTAGGACTTAGTTGTAATTTGGGAGAAGTGCGAGGTCTATTTTGCAGAAACACCAGTGCGCGCAGGATTTCCCCCGCCGCGGGCTGTTTCGCGAGCGGGCCGGCCTCGTGTGGGCCGCGCCTGTGGACCGCTGCACGCGCGCGCTGTGTCACGCGGGCCGCGCGGGAGATTTCGTTTTTCTTTTCCTAAGAAATTAGAAATAGTTTTCTAATTTAATTTTTTAGCTGATCTTTGATAAATCATATAAAATCATGTAGGTGTCCAAAAATTATGAAACAAATTTGTTAGGTTCCTAAAATTGTGCTCTATTTGTTAGTGTATTTAGTTCATATATGTACATGTTGATACTAGGAGCTATTAAATCATTTGAAAATGTTTAATATTGTTAGAGTAATTATTGTAGGAATTTTTGTGGTAAATTGGTACTAACTTTGGTCCTAAAATTTTTATAGTAACTTCATGGTATTATTACGTGCTCACTGTAATTTTTGTAGCCTTAGGGTAGACTAAGCATTAGGATAGTTAAATGCTCTTTGTTTCAATATATATTAAATCATTAGTACAAATAAAGATATATCCTTCATTTGTAAAGCCAGGTGTTTGTTAGTTGAACCCAATACTTTGCTTGGTAAAGATGATAGTTAGATTAGCATCTTAGTCATTAGAGTTAGTTTAGTAGCTTAGTATGCGTATTCTTAGTTTTAGAGTTGTTATTGCCTAAATGCTAAGTGTTGCATCATCATCGCATGCATGTAAAGAATGAGTTGGCAGAGAACGTAACCACTAGTGATCGCGAGTTCAAGGAGATCATCGAGGAGTACGAGGAGGAGATTCTCGTGCAGGAGAAGGTCCCAGAGCCTACACTGACTGACTCAGCTGATACCGCGCCTGCACAAGGCAAGCCCCGGTGCATAACCCCTTATTTTTTTATAATCACTGTTTATATATGTTATGTGCATTTATGTTATAAGAATTTTATGGAAACCACATGCATAGATATACTTGTCCTAAGAGTCTTTCTAGTATAGGTTCGAGTAGCTGCTATGCTTAGGTTTTCGATAGCGTGAGTAACCTGCCGTTACTTACAATAAGTGATTATTATATTTACTCTCATGATAAAATGATGAAAAGAAAATAGAGACCGGACAGGAATACGGTATGGTTATTGGTGGGTGTAACAGGTTGTGTCCCGCGGCCAACGGGGCTTAGCTTGGTTATACTATTTTTCCTGTTCGTATCGATTATGGACCATCCGTTGCTGTGGATGGTAGTTAGGTCATAGACTTATTATCCTAAGCACATACTTGCTTATGGGAGCGGAAATATTCGTTACGCTCTTGTCGTGGGTTCTAGCTCTTTCCGGACCGATTGATTGGAGGCAGGAAAAGGTGGAGGTCTAAGCACCATACTGAGATCGGGTCTCAAGTGTAGGGGCTTGGAGTCCAAGTTTGAACAGGGAGCTGGACCCCATGACTGGAGTGGAATAGGTTGGTCGTGTTTGTGCCTAGGGTACAAACAGGACGTGTGTTTCGGAGTACCTAGCTGGGATACATTGGTTTACGAATAGCCGTTTCCGTGAGACGGTACAACTTGGCTATGGTCTAGCACCATAGTAAGAACTGGAAGATAAAAGATGATAAAATGGTTCTAATTGCTCAACCTTTGCTTGAAAGTAGAATATGTGCTTACCTAGAATGGTTAGCTAATGAAGTAATCATGGCTACTAATAAAACTTGACTGTAAGGATGAACTATTAGTAATGTTTTTCGCAAACAAAAAGAAAACAACAAACCTATATTGCCTATCATATTCTTGAGAGTCGAGAAAATATTTGCACTAGTCGGGTAAGTCTTGCGAGTACATTATGTACTCAGGGTTTATTTTACCCCTGTTGCAGGTGCAGCTTGAGGAGTAGCTCTTGTGTGAAGGATTTTTCTAGTGGACACAGACGGATCCTTGTATCGTTTCCGCTAGATGTTTATTTTCATTCCGCTGTTTAATTATCGCACTCTGAACTCTGGTATTGTAATAAATAATTTTCAAGAACTCTTGTTGTATAAAATAGACTAAGTATTGTAAGCTCGTACTCATTATTGGATTCTGGATGTAAAACGTGGATTGTTTCAAGTTCTCCCTTATGGTGTGCTCGACGGAACTATCCGATATAGCTCACTTTCGAGGTGCTCAGTGTCTAGTGGAAGACGAGCGCCTCTGAAAACGTGTTGTTTCGGACGGTTCTGCCACAATATGAGGGGAGATGGGGATTTTTTTGTGACCACAAAAAAGAGAGCTATTAGGAAGCTGCAGGAGCAATGAATTTACCGCATGTCCTCATTGCCGCATCTCCTCTAATATGATAGCTTTATGGAATGAGGGATGGCATTGAGGAGCCGCTAGAGATGCTCTTAGCCCAAAATCTCATTGACAGTATGACAGAGGTATTTGTTGTAAAAAAGGATCGCCTTCACCTAAGTTTAGCCCGAAACATTTTATTGTTTTTTCACATTGAAAACTAGTAGGTGGCACAATTCATGCCTGACCTGAAATAATAGGCTTAAACCTATCTTCAGGACAAACCTGGGCACAAGATCTAGGCTCGAGTCAAATTGGCCTTTTTGAAGACTCTTATTATGCGACTTTTGCATAGGTCTGTCTAAGGAGAGAATAATATGCATAAAATCGAAGGGAGTTAGAAAAAACAGGACTCAAGAAGAAAGAGGGCAATGTTCAAACCTTCTCACTACTATCTTCGTCCTAGAAAAACACAATTCTTTGTGTTTAGTTAAATTATTTACATATCAAGCTTATAGAAACTATCAAACTCGATCAAACAAAAAATGTAGAATTGTATTATTTTTAGGATGGAAGGATTATGTGCTTATATTACTTAGCATGTTGCCCATATACATGGGTGGATACATGGGTGCACTTTTTTCAAGCTCTCTTCAAAATTAATATAATTTTATTTGTTATGGTCTCCTAAATTATTTTAGACCCAGTTTTACCTGAGCATAATGAGCCAAGGCAAAGTCGAAACTCGAAAGTCACTGGAAATCAAACTCATTTTATTTTAGAATAAAAATAAGTTTAATTAAAGTATTTTTGGAACAAGCCACCGAATCAGTTCAACGATTTTGGCGGTCCTGACCATATATGGCACCATGTCCACTCAATCATAAACTAAGATAATTTTTGAACGATGTCAGAACTAGGGTCCGTCTAGATTTTTGAATGATGTAACTTCACCTCTAATTGTTTCTCTCTCTCATCAATAATACACGATGACAAATGTTCAATTCATTTCAAAACTGCGATGCTGACAACCCTGCTCAGATTCCATGCGGTAATTTAATAATTTTATCTGATGATAAAACATAAACTCACAGTTTGATTCGGTAACGAGCATATTTATACAGCTGTAAAATTCATATAGTTGCTGTATTCCATGTTCAAGCTGCTCGCATCTCATAAAAAATGAAAATTGCATATGGTTTACGCTAGAGTGTTATCAGATATTTGGTTCCTCGAAAACAAAAAAAAATGCAAATGTGAGGTTGCAATTTTTTTAAAGTGCAAAAAGATGGCCGGCCGTCCCCCGAGGCCTGAGCCGCACGTTTCCACCAACTCCCCTCTCCCCCTCGACGACGAGTCTACGCGACACGCGAGCGCCCGGGCCCATCCGCGAAAAGACCCCACCGCCCACTCCACCGGCCAATCAACCGCCGGCGCGCCATGGCCGCCGCCGGGGACTCCGTCAAGCAGCCGCTCCTCCACCGCGCGTACCCGTCGCACGTCGCGTCGGCGTCCTCGCCCGCGCTCCCGTCCGCGGCCCCGGGGTCCGCGGGCCGCCGCTTCCCGGGGGTGCTGGACGTCCCCAACCTGAAGAAGCGCGGCGGCGGCACGCGCAGCTGGATCCGCGTCGAGGCCGCCACGGCCTCCGTGCAGACGCTGGAGATCGACAAGGCCACCATGATGCGGCGCTGCGAGCTCCCGGCCCGGGACCTCCGCCTTCTCGACCCGCTCTTCGTGTACCCGTCCACGGTTCTGGGCCGCGAGCGCGCCATCGTCGTCAACCTCGAGCAGATCCGCTGCGTCATCACCGCAGACGAGGTGCTCCTGCTCAACTCCCTCGACAGCTACGTCCTCCAGTACGCCGCCGAGCTCCAGCGCCGCCTCCTCCAGCGCGCTGAGGGCGACGAGCTGCCCTTCGAATTCCGCGCACTCGAGCTCGCCCTCGAGGCCGCATGCTCCTTCCTCGATGCGCAGGTGATCATCAAAACTCTCCAATTTCATGTCTGTGTCTGAACTGTATTTGATATTGTGCTTTAGTTTGGTTATTCGAATCAGGGTGTGTTTAGTTCCCATGATTGGGCTATGGCGCGACAATGATGATATTTTAACATGGTTTGCAACTGTGCAATTGGCTGGTTTAATGGTCCAATACTTGTGTTTTGGCTTGCCAGTGTTTTTACAAGAGTCATAATGAGAGGTTGAGGTTATTCTGTGAGTATCATGTTGCGCGTGATAGAATAAAAAATTCTGAAACCACTGCTGGTTCTAGTTCTTGCTGGATGAATGGGATACCACAACTTCCCAATTGTTGCTCTGAGCATCAATCAAGTAAAAATGTTGCTGCTGACTTTCTGATGGTGATTTGAACACATGTTGCCAGCGAGAGTTTTTGTTTTGCATCAATTATTTCTTCCAACTGTACAAAGATTAGCAGCTCCGCCTCCTTTTCCTTTTAAATGTCTACTTAGATTACAGCATACACTTGCACCATTCTCCTGCCTTTTGCAATTTCAGGTAGTATAGTTAGAATGAGCCCATCAAAGTTTAAAAGTTGGATGTTTGTTGCTTAAGAGAAATTTTCAGATTTGGTGCATGTTAAGTAACATATTAACATATATAATATAAACAAGAAACACAAATCGTTTCTTCCTTTAACTGTAACAGCCTTTTCATGTGCAGATTCTTTCCTTCCTTAGGCAGTTTCTAATGCCTTCTTCCCTTGGTACCCAAGAAATCGATGCTTTCTCCAACAAATCTTGATGGCTTTATCAATATTCATCTGTTTAATGATCCTAAGCACAACAAATGGACAAAATCCTGTACAGAACATTTAGTAATCTGAGTTTTTTTTTTCAGGCGATTGAAAACGAGTAGTTTTCTTATACTTATTTTGCTTGAGTTACAAATAATTTAGGAATTGTTTTGAGTTTACCAATTGAGGTTGAAGAGGCTTTCAAAAGTGACCAAAAAGGATGGCGAATTGAATTGTTCGACACAGGAATATGTAGCTCCTTGAACATATGATTTTTATTGTATTAATGAATGCATTGGTAGCATATCATTTGGTATTATAACTGGGAAATTCTATAAGTGGCGATTTTTCAAAATGACCTGATTCTACGAGCCCAACTTATCAATGGGACAGTAACTGTCTGTGTTTAGCTGTTATCTGGATGAGTTATGTGTGGTTTAGTGTTTTCCATATTTAGTAACTGCCCTTCTGATTTGATTAAAAAAAGTTAATACTGAGTGATTGCATCCATGGATGCTAAAATTCTGAAAGTGAGCATAGAGGCGACATGAGCTTTGTTAGGTTTTACGATTGGCATTTGTAAAAGCTGGATAAAAGTACAAGAAATGTGCCTAGAGATAACTCTGCCAAACACCCAACAGTAACTTCTAAAACACAAAGCAACACTGGCCACAAGTTTTTCAGTCCATTCTGTCCGAGAACTCATGGCTTTTTGGCTAGAGTTTTAGCTACAAAAATTCTCTGTTGAGTGTTGACTGTTGATATAGTCTTATGCATATTATTTCTTACTGATTGAAGCACCCCTGTTGCATGATCAAATCAACAACAGAACCTTCTAGGTTTCGTGTCCCAAGCAAGTTAGGTGTAGGCATGCCTTGTGTAGAATGATGCTGATTGCCTTTTGACATTAATAAAATCAGTGCATATGTAATAATGTGTGTTTTTCTGTTTCTCTTCAGGCAGCGGAATTGGAAATTGAAGCATATCCATTATTGGATGAGCTGACATCCAAAATCAGTACTCTCAATTTGGAACGTGTCCGGCGATTAAAAAGTAGACTAGTTGCATTGACCAGAAGAGTTCAAAAAGTAAAATATAGCCTAATCTCGATTTCTCTTGTTGTTGCAGACCATCTGTGTAGACTGGTTTTCTAATTGTTATTTTGTCTTCCAATAGGTCAGAGATGAAATAGAACAACTAATGGATGATGATGGTGATATGGCTGAGATGTATCTCACCGAAAAAAAGATGAGGATGGAATCATCTGTCTTTGGTGACCAGTCTTTGTTGGGCTACAATTCAGCAGGCGCTGCTGGGACTTCAGTTTCAGCTCCTGTATCTCCAGTCTCATCACCCACAGAATCACGAAAACTAGAGAAAACTTTCAGTTTGTGTAGAAGTAGGCATGACAGTACAAAGGGCTCAGATAACACAACGACAGAGCATATCCAGGAGCTGGAGATGTTACTGGAAGCTTATTTTGTTGTTATCGACAGCACTCTGAACAAGCTGACATCGGTACTGAGCCATATCCCCAGCAATTCTTAAATCTGGTTATGTGTAGTAATACTGTAATAGGAGTCAAAGGGATCTGATCTGTTTTTCCTTCTTTCAGCTGAAAGAGTATATTGATGACACTGAAGACTTCATCAACATTCAGCTGGTACGTCAACATATTTTATTCTCTCCTTATTTGGGATATGCATATCATATTTAAGCATTTCTGCTGGTCTGTGTAACTTATTTGAGTTTCATATGTTCCTAGGACAATGTGCGGAACCAGCTGATCCAGTTTGAGTTGCTGCTAACGACAGCGACATTTGTTGTGGCCATTTTCGGAGTGGTTGCTGGGATATTTGGGATGAACTTTGAAACATCGGTTTTCAACATAGAGAATGCATTCCAGTGGGTCCTTGTAATTACTTCAGTGGTCGGCGTTTTCATCTTCTGCTCGTTCCTTTGGTTCTTCAAGTACAAGAGACTGATGCCTTTGTAGAGTGTATGTATATGCCCTCTCCTCCCATAGGACGGATGATTCCATTCACCATGTAAGGTACTTGATCCGAACACTGAATTTCTGCCGATGTAAATTACCATTCTTTTAGAGGTCTAGGGCATCCCTACCGAGAATTCGGGTGAAATTGTAACTTTCCTGACATGATCCCTGTCCTGTATAAGGGAAAATAATATTACAGTTTATTGAAATAATACTTCCCAATTCCATCATCAGTTAAGATAAGATGGTTTCACCAAAACGATGTTCCTGATCCTTCTGGCTCTAAACAAGAAAAAAGGTTTCTCTTTCCATCTGGCAATTTACTCATGATGATGCACTACATTTCTAGTAGGCTGCTACTAGTTCATTCCTGAGGCAGACCAGACCAGTGCGTGGATATTGGCTTGATGTTGCGTAGGGCTACGTGGCAGTGCCACGATGTCACGCTTGCACGTGTTACCCCCTGCGTGTCCTCTTGCCGCTTAACCTGGTACCAGCATAAAGCTGCTTCTAGCACCCCATAACACGTTTCAGCACGGAGCAGGACACAGAGAGCTTCCTAGTCCGTGTAGTGTAGTTAGTGGAGGTAGCCATCATCAGAACTCAGAAAGGAGCATCATCGTCTGTGCGTCATGTGGCCGGAGAAGATGAATGCGTGGGCGTCCATGGCAGAAGACCCGCTCAAGCGCGCGGGGTCGGCATCGGCGCATCCGTCGAGCCCTCTACGGCGCTACAGCCCAACGACGCTGGCGGTCGGCGGCCTCATCGTCGTTGGTGGCCTCGGCTACCTCATGTTCGGGGACCATTAGCGCTTACCGAGATGTTCCAGTAATAAGCTATTAGACTCTTTGGCGGGTGATGTGTACGTGTCCCATATGTGCAAAATCTCGAGAACCGAGCAGCGCTCGGATGGCTAGCACAGCCGGAGGGCTTGCAGCCGGCGCGAGTTCGATTCCGAGGAATCGCACTCGCGTCTCTCCCCGGCGTTCGCCCGCCGATAAATTCGGTTGCCTCTCACGTGGAGCCATAAAGGGACTGTGACCCGCCTCATCGTCTACGGGTTTATGGTGGGACCCGATGATCTTAAAAAGGACGCGATTCAGTGATCTGAGTATAGTTATAGGTTTGTTTGTGTACGCGTGGTGTGAGTGTGGTGTGCGTGTGTGGGGTTGGCGTGAGTTTGTACATGAGCCGATGCTACACCTGTACATAGATGAGAGGCGTAAAAAAAAGTGCAAAATCTCAAGTGCTTTTTGCTCGTGTGCTACTATCTTACTATCCGTGTGTAGAACATGCCACTTTTATTACTGAATAAAGAAGTCTCACTTGTGGAAATCGAAGCTTGTCTGACGCTTTCAGCGTAACCAGTAGTCACACAACCGAAAAGAAGATGCTGGGATCCTTCAGAATGTCACCAACACAAGATATGGTTAAAAATGTTAAATCGTTGGATTGTAACATCACAAACCTGCTCTGTAAGGATACACACTGAATTACTGGCTTCGAAGTAAACTAATTTAGTGTTCCAGAATCAAACTGTAAGTACCCTAAAACACCTGAATAAGCACCCTAGTTTAAAGTTTCACCTTGTATAATGCATGCTACATTCTCCACTTCTGATGTTCGTTACCTATTATTTCTCTTTTGGTCCTCTCCTTTCGCAAACCCACAAAACAGTGTTACAACTGTAGTCTCTAGATTTCTAGTCGATCTTGACAGAAGAGTAGATGAGCCTGGTGAACCAGAAGCAGGCATATAAGCCGATGGTGCCGGTGAGCACAAAGAAGGCGTAGGAGGCAATGAGCATGTAGCCAAAGTAGAGTACGCCGGAGACCGTCTTCGTTATCTCCAGTTTGGTGAAGTAGAACGTGGCGTAGAGGAAGAGGTACAGCGCTGACGAGCCAGACGTCAGGTAGGATCTCCACCACCACTGGTAGTCCTCACCGCAGAGCTGAAAGTAGCAAAGCACGATGGTGATCTCTGCGCAGGTTAGGATCAGGATGACGAAGACCAGGAACAGAAAGCCAAAGATGTAGTAGAACTGGTGCAGCAAGATTGATGTCAGGATGAAGAAGAGCTCGATGAACACTGCGCCAAAGGGCAGCATGCCTCCGATCAGCACTGAGACGACCGGGTTCATGTACCATGGCTGCTCTGGTATTGACCGTGGTATCTTGTTTGTCCTCACTGGGTCCTCCATGGCAGGCTTCTTGAAGCCGAGGTAGCTGCCGACAAAGACCAGTGGCACGGAGATGCCGAACCAGAGGAGTACCAGAGCAAACATGGTGGTGAATGGCACGGCACCTGAGGATTTTTCGCCCCAGATGAGTGCATTCAGGACAAAGAAAATTGCAAACACGATGCCAGGGAACATCAGCGCAGTCTTGATGGTGACATTCTTCCACTCTGAGCCCTTGAGCATCCTGTAAAGGCGCGAGGAGGCGTACCCTGCAAACAGCCCCATGAAGACCCAGAGGAGGAGCATTGCTGTCATGAGCCCTCCACGGTTCGAAGGTGAAAGGAGCCCGAGGATGGCAAACAGCAAGGTGACAAGCAGCATTCCAAAGAACTGTACGCCTGTACCGACGTATACGCACAGCAGGTCAGCATTGGCAGGAGGCCTGAACACATCTCCATGGACAAGCTTCCATCCTGTCTCCTCCTGGGCGTCCTCCTGGTCCTCTAACTGGTTGTACTTGTTGATGTCGCGGTAAAGAGTCCGGAGCATGATCATGGCAACTATCCCAGAGAGGAAGAGGACTATCATCAGTGAATTGACAATAGAAAACCAGTGGATTTGGTCGTCTGCCATCAGAAGGTAGGTGTCCCAGCGTGATGCCCACTTGATAGGACTTTCCTGCATGACACACATATGAACAAAAAAGTGTCAGAAGATTTGAAATTCTCAAGGGAAAAAAACTATACCATCTATCTGAAGGTTTACAGTGGAGACTTCTGTCATAATGCATTAAGGCTGGTCATAGACAAAAAGTTCAAGATGAAAAATAGTTTAAACTACCTCAAAGTTAACATCATAGGTGAAAATGATCTCTTTGTTGGCATCTACTTCTTGAGGTGAATCAGAGTCGACAACAAGGCGTCTTGAGTGTGGATCACAGGTTTTAAGGGGTGTAGCATTCCCCCTCCAGTCGCCATCAGGTTCATGCTTAATACTGCAGAAGCCAGCAGATATGGAAACTTTTTGTTATAACAATCATATAAATGGAAAATGATGGCAAGCACGGTGCTAAAGTTGATAAAAGAGGATAGAATATCACACCTGTATGGTTTAACCTCAAAGGCAACAATCCTGGCAAGATCTGTGTTCGCATCCTTGTGATACTTCACCAGAAACGTGAAGTGGTTATGAATGAAATGCTTCTCCTCCTTGCTCTGCATCAATAACAGTCAAAAAATCAGAACACATTCAACATAAGCTGAACACATCAACATTCTAGCTAACAGATTATCAACCCACCCCTGAGTACTGTCCCTTGATGCCGATATGCACACCTTGTTGGTATACAGTAGGTGCCTCTTGATCCAATCTCTTAATTGGGACCACCAAAGGAAGGTTGTCAAGGATCCTGCAAAGCCACAAAAAACAAGGTTCACTTCCTCGTTCCATTCACCTGAAATAAACGGGCCATTGATCTAAATCTATGAAAAGCAACATATGCCCTCTCACATGTTTATGCGGTACTCATCCTTGATTTTCTCCTTCAGATCTTTCGCTTCATCTTGGCTCGGAGTAATCTTGCAAACGATCTGGCAGAGCCTAGGCTCCATCATCTCGAACTGCATTTCAAGGAACAATTGAAATTTCACAAGAGCACCGAGCTAACTATAGCAAAAGTACACGAGTGACCTTTTGCTCAGACTCTCTCAGAACGGCCGCTAAGTACTGACAAACACAGGTTGATAGTGGAGTAGTGGTACAGGCTTACCACGTAGAGTGAATTCTCGATGCGGTCGCCGCGGAGCACCTCGCCGAGGTTCTCGGCGCTGTCGACGATGGTGCCCGGCTTGCAGAAGGGGAGGGAGTAGTATGAGTAGGGCAGCTGCGTCTTGATGGAGCTCAGCTGGTTCACCTTCACGGCGAGCGGGTCCTTCTGCAATAATCCACACAGGCTCAGAGCGTGAGGGGAGGACTCACCGAGATCAACAAACCAACGCACCTAGCAAAAACACAAAATCGAAGCACAGAGGAAGAAGAAAAACGAAGTAGGGAGAGACCTTTCGGAAATCGGCGGGGGCGACGCCGGGGAGGTAGAACGCGCGAGTGCCGCGCGCGCAGGCGAGTACGGCGGCAGCGACGAGGAGGAGCACCATCACCGCGCTGTTCGTCGCCATGGATGAATGGCGGGGATCAGGGCGCGCGAGGAGAGGGAGAGAGGGGGACGGAGGCAGAGTTATTAGTACCAGACCGGACCGCTAAAAGACCAAAGCGAAGTATAAACCGGTCCGGTTCAGTTAAAAGACTCTATGTGCAATCGAACCGTTATAAACCTTTGAACCTGTGGTTTTTCGTCGAACCGATGAACCGGGTGGTTCCATTCGAACCGATATTTTTCCAAAGTTAGCCCTCGGTGTACTCAGGACGACCTTACCTACATAGGGGCGTTATTGAAAATTGGTCAAAAAGGGTCTTTAGGATTGTTTTGCCGGCTGAATCGCTGAAGCGGAGGGAAAAAATTTCCCTTTTTGCGCGAGTGGCGTGGGACGGAGACACGGTGAGCAGCGGCGGTTGTGCTCCTGCGGGCGACGCGCGTAGGCGGCTGCGTCGGGCGGCGGCGCACGCTTGAGGCTCCGGCCGGTGGCACGCGTAGGCGGCTGTCGCAGCCGACGGGCAACGGGGCAGCTGTGCCTCTGAGACAGCGGCGGCCAGCAGGGGCAAGCAACGGGCGGCCGCGGCCTGCGGGGTGGCGATGCAGCTGCTTCTACGCACTCCGGCCAGGGGGCTCGCTGGGCGCCTCCTTCTCTGCTCCAAGCTTCTCGACGCCTGCTTCTCTGCTCAGCATCTGCCTGCTTCTCTGCATCAAGTCCAGACTCCGGAGTCCAGCGACCAGATCCCGATCGGCGACAGCTGCTGCTGTGCTTCATCTTCAAGCTCCATCCAGGCATCCACGGCTCCACGACATGGCTAATGGTGAGCTTGTGTTCCATGCATATTATGCCTTTTGCAGCACTACTGAGTTACTGACAAATGGAGTTCTTTCTAGTTAAGATTATATTGGGCATATGCGGATCTGACGAATTGAGTGCTAGAAGAACAATTGAACCACAATTATTAACTATTAATTATATATATATATATATATACCGGTTCAAAGTATTTGGGACCGGTTCAATTCGTTCGGTCTAAAACAATTGAACCAGCGGTTCAACCGATCCTAAACGGTTAGACCAGTGAACTAGTGAACCGACGGTCTCGCCGGTTCGATTTCTGGTCCGGTCCTAATAACTTTGGACGGAGGAGGAGGGTGTTGAAAGGGGCGAGTCGCCGCCGGCCATCCTCGGGGTGGCCTTTGCTTGGATTTGACGGGACTCCCCCAGCCTCCCGGCCCGGGGCGACGCGGCGACGGGGTTTAGACGAGAGGCTGTCAGGTGGGCCCGGAACCCCTCTGGTACGCCAGGTGCGTGTTTCGCCTCGTGGCCCACCGAACCGAATCATGGATTCCGAAGGGTCGGGTCAGGATGTCAGGTGGGCTGTGGGGGCCCACCTCGGTGCGCGAATCATGACGCCGGATGAGGCCCAGTGTTAATTACGGTGGTTTAGGGTACACGGTACACAGCCGTAACATTACACAGTGCAGCTTGCGTGTTAGTGAGAGTTTAGAGCGTCACATTTTAAAATGAAAACAATACAGGAAATCTAGTGATAATACTTATAAATAAGTGTACTACAAAACTATGTTGCGGGACGAATCTAATTATACTTATTTAATAATATAAATATTAATACTCTAGTGTATAAATTTAGTTAAACTTTAGATAGTTTGACTTAGAATAAAACTAAATTAATATGTTTTTTAGACAGAGAAAGTAGTACTTAGGGCTGCTAACGAGCTGTCAAGCGATCTGGCACAAACTCGGAGCTTGCTGGTACAGCTTTGCTTAAGGTTTGTTTCTAGGTAAAGCGTTATTGTTTCACAAGGTAATGAATAATAAAATAATGAAACAATCTTATAAATTAATTGATTATAAACAAAGTATCTTTTACATGCATCTATTGTATTAATCAATTTATAACACACTAACAAAAATATTTATTACAGATTTTTTTTAAAAAAAATATAGGCCCTGCTTGGCTCCACTTCTTTCTAGGCCGTTTGTACACAACCTTTTCCTACTCTGGATTACCGTATTTTATAGCAGCAGTGCTACTGAGAGCACGACCGAGTAGGCTGATAAGAGATACATAGAACTAAAATGAGCTTTAACGAGCGACTTTTGAGCTTGGATTGTCGGGGCTTGAGAGCCTAGGGTTCAGGCTTGAGCTCAGCTCCTACCGAGCTTGAATTGCGCTTTACGTGATCTAAGCTGAAGTTTTTTTTTGAAACTGTGATCTAAGCTCAAGTTGTTTGTTGCTCGCTAAACAGAGGTCACATGCCCTTGAAACAACTAAATACACTACTCCCACCCTTCCAAAACATTTGTCATTATAAGAGTTAGTACTATAAATTTTCATTGTATCCTTTAGACATCTAGTAAGGTTCACCTATATCAACTCAACCGTGCATCTTTTTTCTATTTATGCAATCCTTATGGGTGTGTTTGGTTGGGTGGTCAACCCTTAGTCTAGCTCCCTGAGCCAATTTTGGCTTGTTTGGTTGCTGTAAGTGGGCTAAGGCCTAGCTAGGGGTGGCCATCCGTACTGCTGTAGCCTGGCCAGGGTTGAACGCCTGACTCGGCCGTTCACCTGGAGCCAGGCCCGAGCCAGCGCAAGAGTTCGATTTGCTTCACCTCCCGGTTGTCAGTGCCGCTCGTCCTCGCTCGCCCTCTCAGTCGCCGGCGCAGGGAGCGGAGCCACCACTCCCGCTGCTCGTTCACGCTGACGCGCCGCCACTCGACCTCCTCGCTCGCTCGAGCGCCACCGCTCCTCCTTGCTCGTGGCTGCTCCTCCTCGCTCGTGGTCGTAGGGTCGCTCGTGGCCGCCGCTCTTGATGATGAGGCGCAGGTGGAGGCGATGACGGGCGCGCTCGACCGCAGCTCCACCGCCTCGGCCCCTCCTCATCGCCATGGCTCGAGTAGGGGAGGTGACTCCAGCAGCACTCTGCCGTGCTTCTTGGCGGAGCTTCTCGGCGCGGACGGAGGTGGGGTCCCAGGTGCCATCGAGTCACGGGAGGAGCTCCTCCTCGGTGCGCGCGGCCATGGCAAGCAGCACCAGCAGCCAAGCACAGGCAAAGGCGCGGATGGGGCATGCCACCACCGTGCCCCGCACCTGTTCGACGGATGTTTCAAAGGAGGTGAACATACCAGCTTTAGAAAAAGGTGAGTGTATTCAGGCCAAACCAGCTAACCAAACGCACTTAAACTTAGCCAGGCTTTAACAATCACTCGAACCAAACAAGTGACTATTGGCTTGTGTAAACCTGGAAAGCTAGCCATGCTTATTTGAACGCGAACCAAACACACCCTTTGTGGACTGGGGAGGGGCGCACCCTCAGGCAGAGAGCTCCTTGCACATCACAAGGGTCAGGGAAGGTGTCGTTGGCAAGCCTTACCCTCGCCTGTGCAATGCGAGGAGACCGCGACTCAAACCCGGGACCTTCCGGTCACAGGCGGTAAGACTCTACCACTTGCACCAGACCCGCCCTTCCTTTGTGGACTGCATGGATGCTCTTTAATTATAGTGTTGCATGCATAATTAACTGATGCACATGACTAGTAATCTTTTCATGGTGGAGCTGGCCGGTTCTGCCTGCTATTGGCCGTCATTGCCGGTTGCGGTGGGGGCGGACTCTCCGACGGGTTCCCCCGACGCTTCTCCTGGTCGGCGTCCCTAGGGGCGGCGTCTAGGCGCCACACCCTGCCTCCTGGTAGGGTTGGGCCTCTGGCGGTGATGGTGTGGAGGTGGTTTGAGGTGGGGGCGAAAGCGTGGACGACGACGTCTGCGGACGTCATTCCCTTCTTGAAGGCGTCCTTTCCTATCTCTTCTCCTACCGTACTGGATGTTGCAGATGAAAACCTTCCTTGGCGGGCTACCATGTCGGCGCTTTTCGCGTCGTTTCCTCCTTGGGGGCATGGCTAGGCATTCCAGTTTCGCGATTGATCCTTGCTGTTTGTTGTCGCTCGGCAGGACGTCGTCTTCTTCGGTCCTTGTTAGTTGATAGTTGAGTTGTTTAGTTGTGTCGTTCTGACCAAGTTGGATGAAGTAGTGGTGTGAGTTGTGATAGTTGCCAGTTGTTGTACCAAAGTTGCTATGACGAGTGGTGCACTCTCCTGAGTTGTATGGTTTTTGGACCCAGTTTCCGCTCAAAAAACTGGGTGGGCATTTGTTTTTTTTTTCTTTCATCGTCTAATAGAAATCACGGCAAAGCTTTTGCCGTCCTTTTAAAAAAAAAGTTTCATGCTAATCCGTCTGATAAATTTTGTCGTTGCGTGTGTACCGGCCTCTGCCTGATTTTTGTTGACGATGTGTGTGGAGTGTGAGGACTGCTAGCCCCGAAGTCCGAACAGACAATGCAGCATTTTTGGAGCCTGAGTAGACTCAGTGGAGATGCGAACGTGTCGCGGGTTCAGCGTCTGCCCAACCCCAAGAACAGGTGTGCTGTGTGCACACACCACTACGGACGAGCGCAGCGGTGATGTCTGTTCGCTTACTCGTAAACGATTGTAAATTTCCAGCCAAGAACAGTATTTTTCTCTCACACCAAACCAGCCAGCAGTAAATAATTCACGATACGATACGGCCTCCCGAACAGGCTGCATATGGAGAACTGGAGATGGAGCACTACAATTTTGTCTCTCGTTCCGAGTGAGAGTGACCCACTGTCGTGGCGTCGTGTGCACTTTTTCTTTTTTATTTATATGTTCAGAACGTGTTAGCGGTGCTATGGAGGCTCGTGATTCAGGGAAATCTTCGAATTTGTAATGCGATGGTCCGTTGTCATCGAGTGGTTTTTGACAAGGATCTAGTGGTAGTGTCAAAGAAGTCAGCAGGTCCTGACAACTGTACTTCTCGACATCAGGAACACAACTTGGTTGCGCGAGACCATGCATGCCCCGTCAGAATATTGCACCCAGTGACACCTCCAGAAGAAAGGCAGGCGTGCATAGAACCATAGCAAAACGCCAGCTCAGGATCATGCCTTCAACAAGGAGAACGACGATGTCCATAAAACAGAAAATATATTTAGCGGAGATAGTTTTCGTGGAAAAGTCGTGGGCACAGCATAGATTCAGATGTCTATACACAGTCATCAACGCACGGATACTGCTAAATAAGGGCATGTTTGGCAGGGCTTTTCCTCGGCTCGGCTCTGGCTTCTGCAGAGAAGTCCTGCCAAATGTTTTGTTGGAGTAATTTTTCAGTGAAAAACAGAGGAGTCGGAGTCGTTTTAGAGGAGCCATAATTTGTGACTTCTCCAAAACAGCTCTGGCTCCTCCGGAGAAGCCCCTCGGGAGGAGCCCTGTCAACTACCCTCTAAATTTCGAAGGAGTAGTTGGAAAGAATACACTCAATGACAGTGCATAGACGCATGTCCTCAATCCAGACAGGTTATCACAGCTACTCCATAAGGATAGTCCACTGAATTTTCCCCCTAGAACGATATCATTGCGGTTCTACCCATCCGGAAAAGCTTTCACTTGAGGGTCCCCAATCAAAGGGGGAAGAAGTATCATGACGATGCCTCATGGGAGGAGAGTGATCGCCGTTATCAGTGTTAGATGATATAGGTTGTTGGGCCATGCGCCCGCGTTGCCGTGTATCACGGCATGTAATCTTGGCTATGCTAAGTATAGAATAGATTAGATTAGATCAAGGTGTATCAATCTGTTGTAAACCATTCCATGTAAGTGCCACGGCAGGGGCTCTTCCTGTCATATATATAACAAGGAGCCGAGAGACCGGGAAAGGTCATCTCGTTCACCCTATTTCGTTTTTCAATCAGCAAAGGCATGAGACCAAATATGTGAAATAATGCAATATCGTTGTGGTTGGTCTCGCCAGCCGCTATAACCAGGGTTTTCAATTTCGGTATTGCAAAAATTTCGGTCACCAAATTCAGCCAAAATTTCGCCGATTTTTTTTAGAGAAAAGCACATGAAGTGTGTTTTTTTCTTAAAAAATAGATCTAAACAAATATTAGTATGATTTTATGATTACACATCTATTGAATAGAAGAATATGCAATATAAACAATAGAAAATATGACTCTAAAGTTATATAGCACGTGTATTAGTGTATTACAAAATTTTGGATTTTTTCTTTGGGCCACCAATGAAATTCGTGAAATTTCGTCGAAATTTTGAACCCTGGCTATAACACCACTATAATGTGCTATTTTAAACACTAAACTTAACATAGCATTTTTTATCGATGTAAAAATATATAGAGGAAAATTCATCACCGGTTCTCAAACTTGGCGTGAGGTGTCATCTATGTCCCCGTACTCTCAAAACGCTATTTCTAGGTCCTCAAATATATATGAACTTTCAGATAATTTGGAAATACATAGACTGCAATCTCCAACGGGTGCAATACCATGCATACTTATGTGGGAGCTCAGAATTGTTTGGATGGTGGGTAGGGGTGGGGTGTTTGAAGAGAGGACATCATTTCTCCGTTACGAAGTGTCAACGTTCTTCACCCGAATTAATTGTACTGGAGTGTCAATACAAACTGCCGCTCAAATTGGGTATCAATCTTTTGGAACGTGTGAAGAAGGTCGCAGTTCCTGCAGTTTCAAGTTTTCAAGAGGTTTCAAAAAATGAGCCTAGCTCGACCGGTGGAGTTGGATGTGTAGTCATGCACATGCACCCAATCACCTAAATTTGATTCCTCTTCAGCTCGAAATTGAGTGTCTATTTTCTTCTTGATGAAATAACCGCTTAGCTCCTGGTCACAGTTTTTTTTTATTTCAAGTTTTGAACAAAAACATGTCAATGCACGCCTGCTCCATCAGATCCAAAATAGAAGCTGTTTTAAGATTACCAATAAGTTCTTCCACCATCAACATTAATTATTACTGTACATAATACATAGAATGGCACCATAAATAATTTTTACTAGATTTATGATGAAAAATATTACATTGGCAATCAGTCTTTTAATTGAAATATTATTTCCTCATAGAAAATATAGTCAAAGTATTATCTTTTACACCGTGGCAATGCCCATGCCTAAATGACTGACTTATATTTTGTGACAACGAGAGGGAGTACAACACGAGATGCTCAACTTTCAGCTAAAGAAACATATGTTCAATTCCTAGAGCTGAAGTACCATCTCATTCTGTAAGCTGTGCGATAATAATGCGCACACAACCTCAAGTCACTGACACAAAAAAATGTAACTGAATTATAGACCAATAGATATCCTATACCTTACTTCTGTGTATAAACCATGCTACATTTTCATGTATTCTTTCACAACTTTGACCTCTGATTTCTCATGCCAACCATGAAGTGATGCCATTCTAGCTTCCTAGTCAATCTTCACCGAAGAGTATATAAGCCTAGTGAACCAGAAGCAGGCGTAAAAGCCAATGGTGCCGGTGAGCACAAAGAAGGCGTAGGAGGCAATGAGCATATAGCCGAAGTAGAGCACACCGGAGACTGCCTTCGTGATCTGCATCTTCGTGAAGAAGTAGAGTGTTGCATACAGGAAGAGGTACAGAGCTGACAAGCCGGGTGTCAGGTAGGATCTCCACCACCACTGGTAGTCCTCGCTACACAGCTGGAAATAGCAAAGCACAATGGTGATCTCAGCGCAGGTCACTATTAGGATCACGAAGACGAGGAACAGGAACCCAAAGATGTAGTAGAACTGGTGCATCCAGATTATTGTCAGGATGAAAAAGAGCTCCATGAACACAGCACCGAAGGGTAGGATACCTCCAATTAACATTGAGACAGCTGGGTTCATATACCATGGCTGCTGCGGTATCGGGCGTGGTATCTTGTTTGTCCTCACTGGGTCCTCTATGGCAGGCTTCTTAAACCCAAGGTAGCTGCCGATGAAGATCAGTGGCATAGAGATTCCGAGCCACAGGAAAACCAGTGCGGACATGGTGGTGAATGGTACAGCACTGGATGATTTCACGCCCCAGAGAAGCATGTTCAGGGCAAAGAATATTAGAAAGACAACTCCAGGGAATACCAAGACCGTCCTGATGGCAACCTTCTTCCATTCCATCCCCCCGAACATCTTGTAAAGACGTGCAGTGGAGTACCCTGCAAACAGGCCCATGAAGACCCAGAGCAGGAGCATGGCCGTCATGAACCCTCCACGATTTGAAGGTGATAGGAGCCCCAGGGTCGCGATCAACAAGGTGACAAGCAGTGTTCCAAAGAACTGTACACCTGTACCCACATACACGCACAGCAGGTCAGCATTGACAGGAGGCCTGAACACATCACCGTGGAGAAGCTTCCACCCAGACTCCTCTTGGGCTTCCTCCTGGCTCTCTAGCTGGTTGTACTTGGAAATATCACGGTACAGAGTCCGGAGCATGATCATGGCAACCATCACAGAGAGGAAGAGGACCGTGGTCAGAGAATTCACAATGGGAAACCAATGACCATCAGTTGTGCGAAGGTAGGTGTCCCAGCGTGATGCCCACTTGATATCACTTTCCTGGATGACACATCATGTAAACAAAAATGAAAAGGTCATGAAATTTGAAGCTTTGCAATGAAAAACTAGACCATTTATCTGAAGTTTGCATAGGAGTGCTACATGCCTACATCTCAATAACAAGGTTGGTTGTATAGAAACAACTCGACAAGTCGAACAATCGAAACTACCTCAAAGTTAACATCATAGGTGAAAATGATCTCTTTGTTTGCCTCTATTTGTTGAGGCCCATCAGAGTTCACTACTAGATGCCCCGAGTGTGGATTACAGGTTTTAAGGCGAGTTGCATTACCCTTCCAATCACCATCAGGTTTATGTTTACAACTGCAACAGATACAATAAATGATTAAATGTACACTGTCGCTGTGAACATAAAAAAATTGTAACATGACATGGCATATATATCATGAATCATGCGAGAACTCCACAGAGAAACTCCACCCACACTGTGAGCATAAAAAAATTGTAAAATGACATTGTATATCATGCATCACGTGAGAACACCACAAAGTAACTCCACTCTGTGAGATGAAATGTTTAACCTGTATGGTTTAACCTCAAAGGCCACAATCCTAGCGAGATCTGTTTGTGCCTCCTTGTTATACTTCACCAGAAATGAGTAGTGGTTGTGGATGAAATACATGACATCTTTACTCTGCATCAGTGACATTTAGATTGGAACACATTTTTCACTGGCTGAAAAATAAGTTATTGGTATTCCCAGGTAGCTAGTATAATTAAGAAGATGAACCCACCCCAGCGTACAGGCCCTTGACACCCACATGCACACCATGCTGATAGAATGGAGGCGCATCTCTATCAAACATCGTAATTGGGACGACCATAGGAAGGTTATCAAGAATCCTGCAAGGCAAGCAAACAGGGCTCATCCTCCCATTCCAGTTATCTGGATTTCTTTGCAGCTAGCAAGCAGCATCTGATCTCACATGTTTACACGGTACTCGTCCTCGATTTTCTCCTTGATGTCATTTGCTCCCTGTTCGGTCAGAACAATCTTGCATACGATCTGACACAGCTTAGGCTCCATCATCTCGAACTGCATTTCGCGAACACAAATGAAACTCGATCCAAAACATTTTGCAGCAAAAGCAGCTCGCAGGAGGCGAATAAATATATAATGGTACAAACTGCTGCAGTCCTACAGGAATTACCACGTAGGGTGAGTTCTCGATTCGGTCGCCACGGAGGACCTGGCCGAGGTTCTCGGCGCTGTTGATGATGGTGTCCGGCCTGCAGAAGGGGAGGGAGTAGTAGGAGTAGGGCAGCTGCGTCCTGATGGAGCTCAGCTGGTTCACCTTCACGGCGAGCAAGTCGTTCTGCAACCAGCCGCCACGACCCACACGCACACAGAGATCCAGCACGTGAGGACAAGGGCCAAGAAATGAGTGAGACTGTGTGAAAGAGCGGCGGAAATAAAGCCAAGACCTTGCGGAAGTCGGCGGGGACGACGCCGGGAAGGTAGAACCCGCTGGCGGCACCGGTGCATGCTAGGACGACGAGGAAGAGGAGCGCCGGGAGGGTCGTCGCCATGGTTGTGAGGGGAGGTGGGAGCGCGCCGAGGAGGAGGAAGGGTAAGTGCCGAACAGCCGAAGTGGAAGACGGGGGAAGGGAGAAGTCGTCGGCGGCGACAGAAGCGGCGGATTACGCGGAAGGTCAAAGTTCGGTCCGCGGTTAGCTGGCAAACACACGAAATGAAGTGGCTTTTGTCACTGTCACTTCCTAGGAGAAAACATGTGTGCTCCTCTGTTCATTTTTGCAAGACGTATTTGAGCTTGAAAAATATTATTATAATTTTATATACTCTTATAAAGAAAAAGAGTTAGATTTTGTTGCCTTATCGGAACCTTGGAGAAGTGATTTTGCCACTAATTTCCTAAATAACCTATCGTAACGCCTAGACCCGGAAATACGGCTAAGATCCACTCTACTCGTTGAATGGACCACACCTGTTAATTAACTCGTTTGCGTTTTCGTCCTCGCTTCGCGCAAAAGGATCGATCCGGAGTTAATTCCCTCCCAGGCTCAGGCTTTTAAGCTGGTTCGGCACCTCCTCTAGTTCCGATGTGGGACTAAAGTCCCGTAGCTACAGTACCTTCGTTGCTACGGTAGCCGCCAACCCGAGCTACGGTAGCTCAGCCATTCGGCCCAGCCCACCAGACCGGCCCAACTTGGCCCATTTAGCGGGGGCTCACATACACCCACATTTGATGACTCGACGTTCTCGTCGAGGGCCGAACCAACCTACCCAAACGAGGACAAATGTCCAGGATCGACTCTCTTGGCCACGTCCATATTCTCAGCTCCTCGGTCCAAGTGCCATGCTCTTGTAGAGCCATGCGCAACCTGTCCGAGCTCCCGAGCCATATGTCCATGAAACCGCGAGAGTTGGCTCTGATACCATTTGTAACGCCCCGACTCGGGATGACGGCTAAAATCCACTCTACACGTTGAATGAACCACGTCGAATACTTTGAGGGTGGGTGAATTCCACAAGGGATCTTTGGCGCTCAACTCATTAAATTTTGGAACAATTATTCTCCTCCCAAAAAGTAAAGAAGCTAACCAGATACAGCAGTACAGACCTATATGTTTGCTTAATGTTAGCTTCAAAAATTTAACCAAAGTGCTTACTAACAGGATCACCAAGGTAGCGGAAAAAATTATCAAACCATCGCAAACAACTTTTCTACCTGGTCGAAACATCATAGAAGGGGCAATTATTTTACACGAGACTATCCATGAATTACACACTAAGAAAAAACATTGTATTGTTTTTAAAAATGACTTTGAAAAGGCCTATGATAAAGTTAATTGGGATTTTTTACAAGTATGTTTAAGAATGAAGGGTTTTGACCCGATCCGGTGTAATTGGATTAGGAAAGTAGTCCAAGGTTGAAATGTTTCTATTAAAGTGAATGATGATTTGGGGCCCAATTTCCAACCAACAAAGGCCTTAGGCAGGGTGATCCTTTATCTCCTATTTTATTTAATATTGTAGTGGATATGTTGGCTATCATTCTGAATAGGGCCAAACAGAACAATTTAATAAGGGGAGTAGTTCCACACTTAATAGAAGAGAGTCTGTCTATCTTACAATATGCAGATGATGCGGTTATATTTTTGGACCATGATTTAGAACTAGCAAAGAACATGAAATTGTTGCTTTGTGTTTTTGAGCAATTGTCTGGTCTAAAATTAACTTTCACAAAAGTGAAATCTTCTATTTTGGTCAAGCAAAGGATTGTGAGATACAGTATTCGCAGCTCTTTGGTTGCAAATTTGGTGCTTTTCCCTTTAAATATTTGGGCATCCCAATGCACTATAGAAAACTTTTCAATAGAGATTGGAAGCAGGTCGAGGAGAGATTTGAGAAAAAACTAAGTAGCTGGAAAGGAAAATTACTCTCTTCAGGAGGGAGACTTGTGCTAATTAATTCAGTCCTATCTAGTATGTCTATGTTAATGATGTCTTTTTTTGAAATACCGAGAGGGGTTCTCAAAAAGTTAGAGTTTTATAGATCTAGATTTTTCTGGTAGAATGATGATCACAAAAAGAAATATAGACTGATTAAGTGGCCCATTTTATGTCAGCCAAAAGAATAGGGTGGAATGGGTGTGCTTAATCTAGACTTACATAATAAATGTCTCTTAAGTAAATGGCTTTTTAAACTATGCAATTATGATGGCATGTGGCAAGAATTGATTAGAAACGAGTATATGAAAAGTAAACGGTTGAGCCAAATTGAGAAGAAAGCTAGGGATTCCTATTTTTGGGTAGTCTTATGGGTGTCAAGAATCAATTCCTTAGATTGGGTTGCTTTAAATTAAATAGCGGTACCCAAATCAGTTTCTGGGAGGATATTTGGTTAGGCAACCAAGCTTTTAAAACTCAATACCAAGATCTTTATAGTATTGTACATAAGTCTACTCCCCTAAATGTTTCCTTTAGAAGGGTTTTAGCGGGGAATAAACTGTCACAATGGCATGATCTAGCTGGACGTTTGGGTGAGGAATCAGACAAATTTGTTTGGCACCTCCATAAAAATGGATCATTTTCAGTTCAATCAATGTACAATCACCTTGTCAATAATGGGGTTAAGGTTACGCAAGAGATTTGGCGAATGAAACTCCCTTTGAAAATTAAGATTTTCTTGTGGTTCCTAAAAAAGTGGTTATACTCACAAAGGATAATCTGGCCAAAAGAAATTGGAATGGTAGTAAGGTTTGCAGCTTTTGCAGTAGCCTAGTGTCGGTGCAGAAAGTGACCAACACGTAAATATTTGTAGTTTTGTTGTACGTTGTGATCGGAGGTGGCCTAGCATTCAATAACACAGGGTTTATGCTGGTTCAGGCAACGTGCCCTACGTCCAATTTGAGTCGGTCGATGACTTTATTTCTGAGCCCAGGTGCTCAAAGTTTATTGTGGGGTTACAAACGGAAGGGAGAAAGATGGGGGTACAAGAGGTCCGGTCGGACTTTGGTCTGAAGGGCCGAGAGTGACGGGAGCTCCGCTATATGCTAAGTGTTTTGAGCGTATGCTCGGGGTTTGAACCTAGTGGTTTTGCTGTTGTGTGCTAGTGAACTAATCGATCTCCCTGTTGGGAGAGAGCGCATCCCCTTTTATAGATGAAGGGGATGGCCTTATAAGTGAGAGGGAGAGAGTGTACGTATGCTAAGTCTTGTTGCCCACACCATCGGGTACAAGATGATTGTAGGCGCCCATAACACTGTTAATGTCAGATGCAAGTGGGAGGTTATGTCATCTTCTTCTGATATGGCAGACGTCGGTGCCTGCCATACTGTTGATGCTTAGAGGTATGTAGGGGGTTTTACCATGTTCGCCTGGTATGATAAATGCCGGCGCCCACAACACTGTAGGGAAAATGTCGGCGCCCACAACACTGCTTGGGTTTTGATATGTCAGGAAGGTTGCGGATAGCCTTCTGACATGCCCTGTTGGTACTGTCTTGTAGGTGTACAGGGTACGGTCCTTGGTATTATGGTTGACTTGAGTGCCCTGCCTTACTTTCTCCGCCCATTTCCTGGTCCTTACCGAGCGGGCGTCCTCGATCGGTTGGTCCCAGTCGGCTCTGTTTGCGCCAGTCGGAGAGGAGCTGTAAACAGGGGTTCGGCATTCCCGGTCGGAGAAATGGGTCGGAGTCGGAAGTGGTGTTTTGGTCAGGCCTTCCGATTAGAGAGACCGTCCGGAGGTGGGCTAGAGTCGGAAGCAAGCATTGTTCTTCTTCCAGTCGAAGAGGCAGGATGGAGTCAGAAGCGGGCGCCGTTCCTCCTTGGCCAGGCCTTCCGGTTGGAAATTTGGATCGCCCTTCCGGCTGTCGTTTAGGTTTTTTAGGCCAGCCTTGGAGTTGCATGTCGTTCGCAATGTCGCTTGCTGGGCCGAGCCTTTGCTGGGAAGCCGGTCCATGAGGGATCCTGGGTTTATGAACCTGACAGGAGCCCCCGAGCCCCCGGACGATTCGGGTAGAATCATCTAGGGGATTTTCGTCTTTGACGGTGGGTGCGCGCGAGCGCACCCGAGGGTGTAGCCCCCGAGCCCCCGGGCGATTCGGGTAGAATCGTCTGGGGGTTTTTTCATGTTGCCAGCGGGGGAAGTTTTGTTTTTTCAGTGGGTGCGCGTGAATGCACCCGCGGGTGTAGCCCCCGAGCCCCCGGGCGATTCGGGCTGGATCACTTGGGGTTTTTTTGTCAGTAGGCGTGTGTGTGTTCATTTTAGTCGAGATAGAGTCATCAACCAAGGTGTCATGCGCAGCCGAGGTGGTTTTTAGGGATTGGGCGAGATGGAGCTCGCGGATCCTGGCGTCGGGCGTAGCCGAAGGATCGGTCGAGGTAGACTCACGGACCCGTCGTGCACAGTCGAGGCAGTTGTTTAGGGATCAGGCGAGACGGAGCTCATAGATCCTAGCATCGGGTGTAGCCGAGGGATCGGTCGAGGCGGACTCCCGGACCTGTCGTGCGTAGCTGAGGCAGTTGTTTTAGGGATCGGGTGAGACGGAGCTCGCGGATCCTGGCGATGGGTGCAGCCGAGGGATCGGTCAAGGTGAACTCGCAGACCCATCGTGCGTAGCCGAGGCAGTTGTTTTAGGGATCAGATGAGACAGAGCTCATGGATCCTGGCGTCGGGCGCACGCGTTGGGCGCAGCCGAGGCAGTTTTTAGGGATCAGGCGAGACGGAGCTCGTGGATCCTGGCGTCGGGCGTAGCCGAGGCAGTTTAGGTGTCTTGAGCCCCTGAGCCCTGATGGGCTTGATAGGGGTCGATTGAGTTTTGTGCGTTACCCCATCTGTGGTTTCTCGCAACCGGAGGTGCTGAGCTAACGTCGCTAACGGGTATGATCGAGTGAAATCTGGCTTCGTCGTTCGTGACGGGTGAAAGCTCTAGTTTGGTTTTGGTAAATTGATGAAACCCTAAGTGCTAACCTAGTTTATCAAGTGATCTTGAGATAGGTAGCACACTCCAAGTGGTAAAGCAAATAAAGATCATAGCATGATGATGATGATGGCATGGTGATGATCAAGTGCTTCGACTTAGAAAGAAGAAAGAGAAAAACAAAAAGCTCAAGGCAAAGGTATATTTTGTAGGAGCCATTTTGTTTTGGTGATCAAGACACTTAGATAGTGTGATCACATTTAGGTTTGATAGCCGTACTATTAAGAGGGGTGAAACTCGTATCGGAATACAGTTATCAAAGTGCCACTAGATGTTCTAACTCATTGTATATGCATTTATGATCTAGTGGAGTGCTAACATCCTTGAAAATGTTTGTGAAAATACGCTAACACATGTGCATAAGGTGATACACTTGGTGGTTGGCACATTTGATCAAGGGTGGTGAAGTTTAGGTGCAAGGGTAAGAAACTCCACCGGCGCCCTAGACAAAAAGACGGAGGTCACTGTAAGTGACCGGACACTGACCTCGGTTGGACCGGAGCGTCTGGTCAGTAGCAGCAGTAAGCGCGTAGCGTCAGTCACACGACCGGACGCTGGGTCGCTCACCGACCGGACGCTGGGAGGGTGCGTCCGGTCAGTGCTGACGTACGCTGACGTAGGGCGTACAGAGGAGACGTTGTGTGACCAGACGCTGGCTGTGTCCGGTCAAGCATGACCGAATGCGTCCGGTTGGGAAAAATCGCGTTTGGAACCTTACTGGAAATGACCGGACGCTGAGGTCCAGTGTCTGGTCACTTTCTAACTGACGCGTCCGGTCAGCAGACGACCGTTGAAATCTAACGAACAGTATTTGAAGCAGGGGACACGTGGCGTGAATCACGTGACCGGACACTGAGGGCCAGTGTCCGGTCGATCGAACCAGAGCGTCCGGTCACCCCGCGTTGTGCCCAGTGAAGGGGTACACCGGCTCTATTTCGTGGGGGCTTCTATTTAAGCCCCATGGCCGGCTCAAGCTCACTCTCTTGGCCATTTGCATTAACATAGCAACCTTGTGAGCTTAGCCAAAGCCCTCCCACTCATCTCCATCATAGATTAAACATCTTTGTGAGATTGGGAGTGAATCCAAGTGCATTGCTTGAGTGTTTGCATCTAGAGGCACTTGGTGTTCGTGTTTTGCTACGAGATTCGGTTGTTACTCTTGGTGGTTGCCGCCACCTAGACGGCTTGGAGCAGCGAGGATCATCGAGCGGAGGGTGGTGATTGTCTCCGGCTCCGATCATGGTGATTGTGAGGGGTTCTTGACCTTTCCCCGGCGAAGCGCCAAAAGGTACTCTAGTGGATTGCTCGTGGCTTGTGTGATCCTCATCTTGTGTTGGTTGTGCGGCACCCTATTGAGGGTTTGGCGTGTGATGCCAATTAGCACGTGAACCTCCAAGTGAGTGAATCGCCACAACAAGGACTAGCTTGCTGATAAGCAAGTGAACCTCGGTAAAAAATCAATGTGTTCATCATTGATTATGAGGTGATCGGTCTTCATTGTTATCCACACTTGTGATTGATTGGTTCATACATCTACATGGCGGTATAACCTTCTTGCCTACTCTTTACATTACCGCAAACTAGTTGTCAAGCTCTTTAGTGTAACTAGTCGTGAGAGCTTGTTAGTTTGGTTAGTGTGGTTCTTTAGTTAGCCTTTAAGAACACACTAACTTAGTGTAGTGATATAGCTATTGTGTGGATATACTCCCATCTAAACTAGATTTGTGGTAGGTGGCTTGCATTTTAGTAGGCTAGCGCAAAACTCGCTTCGCCTCATAATTGTCTAATCCTTTTGTTAAGTGTTGTTGTAGAAAATTTATTAGGCTATTCACCCCCCTCTAGCCATTAGGACCTTTCAACAGGGTCAGCATAGCCCTCATGTGACATTCCACTGCTCCTTAACCTGTAACCCGGCAGATGCCTAGGTCGTTTCGGAGACCGACCCGGGTGGCCCGCTGGCCTCCCCTCAATAGAGATTCTGTGGGTTTGGTAGAGGTTAGGATCGAACGAGAAGGTTGAGATGACCCTGTCTGCTTTGGGGCATACTAGGTGAGGGCCACTCGGGGCTCATCTGTGTTTTCTCCCCTGGCTCTGTTTGACGCAAGGCGGCCTCGAGCCCTTTGTGGGCCGGCCTTCGAACCCCTGTCAGTCGTTGCTCATGTTGAATGAGGCAACTGCCGCTTCATGATACAACATAGAGCGTTGTGATGCATTTGACTGCATATGCAATGCTTTGGTTGTATGGAATGAATGGATGTATGAATGATTATATAAATAAATAGTGGGGGTTGGTAATGTTACCTTAATGACTTGAGTGATGGGGTTTGAGGAGCTCCAATCGGAAATGTCCAACCGGGATCTATGCTCGTCGTTCGTGACGGAGTCGGCATGGCCCACATGGGGCGTCCCTATGCTCCTTACCTATCTCTCGGCATTTACCTGAGCTATCCGATCGACTCAGGAAGCCCGATGGTCTCTCCTGGGCGGAGATCCCATCACTTGGGTCTTTCCAAGTCCCGCCTAGGAAGGCGGAGGGCCGCCTGCGCGTGGTGGCGCTTTGTTTCTTGCTCCTGGTCATGCGGTAGTGGTGGGCCATACCTAGGCCACGTCTCGTCTAACCAGGCGCCGTTCTGTTGGGTAGAGTGCGTCCCATTGATCAGGGTGCGTCCCATCGGTCAGGGCACGCGTCCCATCATTTCCCATCCGCATTGAATGGGGGAAGGGAGAGGGTTTTTCGCCCCAATCCTTTCGCCTTTCCTCAACTTCTCCGCCTCTTCTTAAAAATAGGGGAAGGGAGAAGGAAAGGAGAACTCACAGGCCCGTTCGTGATTCCGGAGCGTGATGTCGAGTTGGAGGTCCCCAACGAAGATGAGATGGTGCTGGCCGCCTTCATCGAGAAGGGGTTGGTTCCGTCGAAGGAGGTGGCGCACTAGAGGGTGCCGTACGTCACTGGCTTTGTCACCGTCTGCGAGGCTTTCATTAGGATGGAGCCGCATGTGGACTCCTTCTGGCGAGTCTTCTCCGAGCGAGCCTTGTTGGAGAGGAAGACGCTCAGAACTGCGCCGATGGGAGGTTTCACCCTTGCAGCTGCTCAGGTTGGCCAGTTCATAAAGTTTGATGAGATATCTTCCAGCCACGGTAGCCATAACTCGGCGGGCAGCGTCCCTGCCTAGGAGCTGCCTCGACTGCATAAGAAAGGTCAGGAGCTCCATGCTCTTCTGCTAAGCATCTATGGGTGCGATGCCCTTGAGGTACCCATTGCGCTCGCCGAAGTCGAGGGAGCGGAACCAGGCGGGGTCCTTGAGGTACCCGTTGCGCTCGCCAAAGTCAAGGGAGCAGAACCGGGCAGGGCCCTTGTGGCAGTGGTTATGTCCGGCGGCATGTGTCGTGGCCTCTCCTTTGGCATCAGCTGATGCCACCGAGCGGCCATAGTAGTATTTGGAGTACAAGTAGTCAGCAAATGTAATCGTTAAGTTCGCGGGGGAGCCCTCGTTTGAATAGTTTTTTGTATCAATGAGTACATCAGTTCTGTTTTGTGATATAATCACTATCCGTTCTTTGTTTTTTATCCCAGCATAGCTTTGTTTTTATCCTTTGTTTTTCGCACCTGCCTGTTCGTTCCGTAGGCTGCAACTTTTAAGAACCTAGGCATGGCCCGCGAGGCTCGGCTGCTCATAACCGTAGGTCGTGGTGGGGTGCGCTCGGTCGGGAGTAAGAACAAAGTCACATAGGGTAATCAAAGGAATGGAATGCGCTTTCATTCGAGAAAAAAGTTTTTATCATGTGATAGTAAAAAAGAGAGGTAGTATTTAGTATTGTACCCTCATAGAGCCCCCGAGCGACCCAGGCTGAAAGTGTTCAGGCTGAGGTGCTTTATAGGAGCAAGTGTTGAATAAAAGCGGTAAGACCAAATTTAGGGGGGAAAACGACATAGCTGTTTAATGTTCCAAGTGTTGGAGAGAACGTTGCCGTTGTCGTCCTTCAGTCGGTAGGCACCCGATCGGATCACCTCGGTCACCGTATGGGGTCCTTCCCATGGTATAGAGAGTTTGTGTTTCTCCTTCGTTGATTGGGTCCTTCGGAGTACGAGATCACCGACTTCGAGGATCCTCCCCTTGATCTTCCTTTCGTGGTACCTACGAAGAGTTTGCTAGTAGCGAGTGGAGTGGATGACGGTCGTCTCGCGGGCCTCCTCAAGCAGATCGATTGCGTCTTGCTGAGCCTCCATGGCTCGGTCACGGTCAGAAGACTTCACTCTTGGGGTGCCGTGGTTGAGGTCGGAGGGCAGCACTGCTTCAGCTCCGTAGGCCAGGAAAAAGGGTGTGAACCCTATGGATCAGTTTGGGGTCATTCTCAGGCTCCAGAGGATCGTTGGGACCTTTGCAACATATCGCCCGGCGTACTTTATGAGTCGGTCGAAGATGCGTGGCTTAAGTCCTTGGAGGACCATGCCATTGGCACGCTCGACCTGATCGTTAGTACGTGGATGTCCGACCAAGGCCCAGTCGATCCTGATGCCGTATCCATCACTGAAGTCTAGGAACTTCTTCCTGGTGAAGTTAGTCTCATGGTCTATGATGATGTAGTTAGGAATGCCGAATCGGTAGATGATGTCGAGGAAGAATTTGACCGCCTCTTTCAAGTGGATGTTGGTGATGGGCTTGGCCTCTATCCACTTGGTGAACTTGTCGACCTCTACGAGTAGGTGAGTGAAGCCACTCGGGCCCTTTTTGAGGGGTCCTACCATGTCGAGGCCCCAGACCATGAATGGCCAGGTGATGGGGATGGTTTGAAGCTCATGTGCCGGTAAATGAGTTTGCCAAGCATAGAATTGGTATCCCTCACACCTGCGGATGACCTCCTCTGCATCTTGTAGTGCGGTGGGCCAGTAAAAAACTTGGCGAAAGGCTTTTCTAACCAGTGACCTCACGGCCACGTGATGTCTACAGATCTCGGCATGGACCTCGAGGAGGAGTTGCTTCCCCTGGTTGGTAGGGATGCACTTCATGAGCACCCCCGATGGACTCCATTTGTAGAGTTCATCACCGAGCACGACGAAGGTCTTAGCACGTCGAGCGATCCATCGGGCTTCAGTCCTTTTGGGTGGGAGAACCTCCTCGAGGAGGTAGGCGAGTAGCGATGCTCGCCAGTCGATTTGATAGAGTGCCAACACGACGACGTCAGCGGGTGATGTCGTCATGGAAGCATTGGGGTTGGAGCCCCTGAGCGCCAGCTTAGCATCGGGGTCGGAGCCCCCGGGCGCCGGCTTGGCATCGGGATGTGTCTAGATCGGACCTTCCAAGACGCGTGCGGACGGCTCGTGGAGATCGTTGATGAAGATCCCGCTCGGAGACGTATCCCGCCCGGCGGCCAATTTTGCGAGAAAATCGGCGTCATCGTTGTCCTTTCGGGGGATGTGATGCAGCTCTGTAAGGAAAATGGACCCTTGGCCCATTTACTTTGGATTTTGGTGTTTGATGATCAACACAACCAAATTGGACTAATGAATTTGCAAGTGATTGTTTTGTAGTTCAACAGGATGCAAGACGTGACCTGGACGAAGGCAACGTGATGATCCGATGATCAACACCATAAGAAAGACCTTAGAAGCACAAGAGAAGACCCAAGATATCAAGCAAAGTCCAAGCATGAAGATAGGAACCAAGCCGTATGCAAGATCGCGAAGAAACGAGCTCACAGAAGTGACCGGACGCTGGATCGGACGTTGGAGGAAAGTGACCGGACGCTCCGATCAAGAGGCTCGGCAAACAGGCGTCAGCAGCAGCGACCGGACGCTGGACCGGACGCTGGTGGCAAAATCGACCGGACGTAGGACATCGCAGAGTCCGGTCGAGTACAGAGAGGTTCCAGAGCGGCGAAAATGCGATCGGACGCTGGCAGCGTCCGATCAGTGGATCGTGGCTCCAACTGTCGGGATGACCGGACGCGTCTGGTCAGGACGTGATCAGCATCCGGTCAGTAGCAAAAAAGCGGAATTTCGTCCCCAATGGCTACTTTCTCAGTGGGGCTTATAAATACAACCCCCAACCGGCCAAATGAGTAGTGTGGAGCTGAGGAAACATATCAAGGGTGTTGATACACCATTTTAGTGATCTCCACATGCATATTGCTTAGTGATTCATTAGGTGATTAGCGTAGGTGCTTTGCAAAGTGCTTAGGTTGATTAGACCACCGCTTATGCGCTTGCTCTAGGTTTAGGCCTAGTGTTTAGTGAGGTTTGCATACCTCTTACCACTCGGTGCTTGCGCACACCATTGTTGTATATTGGAGGAGCTTGTAGTCTTGCGAGATCACACCAACCGCGTTTGTGGTGTGGCCGCCACCGTGTACCGGAGGGAACACGACCCGTGGCGTTTTGGCCGAAAGCTTGATAGTGAAGACGGCAGGGAGCATCCGAGAGAGGCTTGCCAGAAGGCACGTCGGAGACCCATTTGCGCGTGGGGAAGGCCCGAGGCTATCCACGGAGTTACTCGACCGGGAGCTTGGCCCTTGCAAGAGATTCCTTGTGAGGGGCTCTAATGAGGACTAGGGGGAAACTTGCGCGCTTCTCGATACCTCGGTAAAAATACCGGAGTTGTCGATTGGAGTTTGCATATCTCTACCTCGCTCTTTAAGCTTCCGCATTTACATTGATTACATTACTCCTTTTGCGGTAGAGATAGCAATACACTAGCAAAATCGTAGTTGCACATTTAAATAGTTTATCTTTTGCATATGTTTTGCTAGAGGTAGAAAAAGAGACCATAGTTTAGAGTTAGAATTTTAAGCTGCATAATTCACCCCCCTCTTAAGCGTCACGGTCCCCTATAATTGGTATCAGAGCCATTGAGCCGACACTATTTAGAGTGGTTGGGATGGATACCTCTAGGCCTCCGCATTTTGACAGCACTAACTTCCCCTATTATAAAGCTAGAATGGCTTGCTACCTTGAGGCGGTTGATTTAGGAGTTTGGAGAGTCACTCGTGATGGGATGAAACCCATTAAGAATCCCGATAAACCCACAAAGAGTGAAGAAAAGAAAATACATTTCAATGCTAGAGCTAAGAATTGCTTGTTTGAATCTTTTAGCATGGATGTGTTTAACCAAGTGTTCACTTTAAATACGGCACATGAAATTTGGTTAAAACTCCAAGAGCTCTATGACGGCACATCTAATGTCCATGAGCAAAAACATTGTCTAGCTAAACAAAATTATGATTCCTTTACAATGAATGATGATGAGTTTGTTCATGATATGTATTCTCGTTTGAATCTAATTATCAATGAGCTCCATTCAATAGGATTAACAAAGCTAGATGATACGGACATCGTGAGGAAGATCATCTCTGTGGTACCACAAAAGAACTATGCAAGCATCATCACCATTCTTCACAACATGGAGAACTTGAGCACCATGACTCCGAGCATAGTCATTGGCAAGATAGTGGCATTTGAAATGTCACGTAAGATGGGTCAAGAAGAAGCTTCTTCATCGAGCAAAGGCAAAGCTCTCGCATGTAGCGAGAAAAAGAAGATGAAGGGCAAGCAAGTTGAGACAAGCTCAAGCTCAAGCTCCTCAAGTGAAGATGAAGAAGATGATGAGGACGATGATGATGATGATGAAGATTCAAATTAAGATGATCAATCTTCCTCCTCCACCTCTAACCTTGATGAAGAATCAATCAAACTAATCAACAAGGTGGAGAAGATGATCCAAAGGCTCAATGTCAAGGGTGTGCCCATCTAAATCCAAGACCTCATTTTCACCAATCAAAGAAATGAGCGAAGAAAGAGAAGATGCTATGGATGCGGCGAGTTGGGACACTTTGTGGAAGTTTGTCCAAACAAGCCCACACCCAAGACAAAGAAGAAGGCATGCAAGAACCAAGCCCTCACATCAATAAGGTCATGGGATGATTCTTCAAGTGAAGAAGAACACCATCACAAGAGGCGAGGGCGCAAGCACTCATTATCAAGCTCTTCTTGTATGTGCCTTATGGCACGAGGTAATGAAAGCTCATCCTCTAGTGAGAGTGATAGTGATGATAAAATGCCTTCTTATGATGAAATTGTGCAACAAAATCTTAATTATGCTAAAGTTTGCACTAGTCAACAAAAGAAGCTCGAAAAATTAAAAGAAAAGCTAGGTAGTTCATAAGAAGCATACAAAACTTTGCTTGAACAATATGAGAACTTTGCTAATCTTAGTGTTGAACTATCTACTAAGATTGAGCAACTTAAGACTAGTGCAACAACAAATGCATGCACAATTAATGATGAGCAACTTGTAAAAAAAATGAAAAATTAATAGAAAAGTTAGCTAGCTCACAAGATGCTTATAAAAGTTTGCTTGCTAAAATGGAAACCATGTGCAAATATTGTGATGAACTAACTAATAAAGTTGCTAATCTTGAAGCCGTTAGTGCAATCCCCACCAAGGCATCTAAAAGGAAAAGTTCTATCTTTAACATGTCTAAAAAAGGATGCCTCTACTTCTTGCAATGATTTATATTTAGACTCATCCTTGTGCAACCAAGTTTGTGTTGAGAAAATTGTTATAGATACATGCACACAAAAGGTTGCAAAGGAGAATGAGCAACTTAAGCAAGAAGTAGCTCACCTCTCCAAGGACTTGACTCAAGTGAAAGGCAAGGCGAAGCAAGCCCAACTTCATCAAGATAACACCGTCAAGGGAGTGAAGAAGCTTGATGAAGGACAAACCGTGGTTTGCTACGTATGCCACAAGGAAGGTCACAAGTCCTATGAGTGTAAGGTGAAGAATGGGGAAGGAGCAAAGAAGAAAGAGAAGAAGCAAACAAGCAAGCTCTCCAACACCTACAACAACAAGGTGGATAAGAAGGCCTCCACACCATACTTGTTAAAGAAGAAGAAAAATGACAAGGTGGTGGCCATCAAGGTGAACAAGCAAGCCAACAATGGGGTCAAACGCTTTTAGGTGCCAAAGGAAATCATTTCCAACATGAAGAGCACCAAGAAGGTTTGGATCCCGAAAGAGAAGTGAGAAGTCCGATGGACTTCGGGGAATTTAGAGACTTGGCAAAGTATGGGTGCATTTCATGGGGTGCATCATGATGGACAAAATTATTGCCAAGTGGGTTAGTGAATACTATGGACCCAAATTCCCCTTTCCATGTTAGGTAACTAGATTCAATTTCCTTCAAGTAGTATCAATTTGTATTTTCTACAAGTGGTATTTCTTATAAATTAGTATTTTTAAGCATCTAGTTATTTTTCATGCCTATGTTTGCATTTGCATGCTTATATCTTTTGTCATGCATACACTAGGTATATCTTATGGTAGGCTTGCTCGGTTCCATTCTTAACCCTTGGAGCAAACCTACATGTTTTAAAATTGTTTAGGAGCACGGCACATAGCTTATCTTTCGATTGTTCATCTAATATGTGCCATAGTCCAAATTGTAGATAATTTCTCCCGAATATCGCCTTCGAAAATGATTCTCACATTCATGTGATGTCATCTTCTCAAGTGGTATTTTTTATTCTAAATCAATGTGCATGTTTTCTACAAGTATTTCATACTTGTGTGCACAAATTTAGGGGAGGTTACTCTACAAGTTGGATGCTTTGAGACTAACACCTTTTTAAGCTTATCATGTGTGTAGTAGTCTCATTGCAAGGAAAATGGAGTACCCGGAGTTAAGCATCATACTTCAAATATCCACCACCTATTGCAAGTGGTAGAAATCAAATTGATTTCCACATGTGGTATTTCTAAACCGATATCATCATGTTGATTTCATTTTAATATTTATGTGCTTTCTCCATGCATTATATAGATTAAATTCCCTTGAGCAATAATTTGCCAAATATGCATATGCCTTGCTTTCTACCATATATATGCATATATTTAGGGGGGCTTAATCTATATAATGTGAGAGTTAAATTTTGTGACCTATTCCACTCTACCCACAAAGGATCACAATGTTTGACCCTCTCTTGTGCTACTAATGTCTTCCTTTTTGGTGTTTGATTCCAAAGGGGGAGAATTTAGAGGACCAAAAGCAAGCATTAATTTATAGGGCCATAAGCTAGATCATAATAATTTACAAGTGATAATGGTCTACAAGTGGTAATGGTCCGAGAAAGGGAGGATAGTGAATTATGAATTAGTCTATGTAATGAGGAGAATTTGTAGGAAGCAAGGCTTAAATCCATAATGCCACATGGGGACATTTTGTAAGGGCAAGATAAGTTTTTTATGTAGTATCTTTTAGTCTTACAAGTAGCATCTTTTAGCATCATATAAACTTGCCCCTTGCATTGCATCCTAGCAAGTAGGTAGCTTTCAAATTTCAAAATTTTATTATTTGCTTGCTTTAGTCGTGTTGTCATCAATCACCAAAAAGGGGAAGATTGTAAGAAAAATGGACCCTTGGCCCATTTACTTTGGATTTTGGTGTTTGATGATCAACACAACCAAATTGGACAAATGAATTTGCAAGTGATTGTTTTGTAGTTCAATCGGATGCAAGACGTGACCTAGACGAAGGCAAGGTGATGATCCGATGATCAACACCATAAGCAAGGCCTTAGAAGCACAAGAGAAGACCCAAGATATCAAGCAAAGTCCAAGCATGAAGATAGGAACCAAGCAGTATGCAAGATCACGAAGAAACGAGCTCACAGAAGTGACCGGACGCTCCGATCAAGAGGCTCGGCAAACAGGCGTCAGCAGCAGCGACCGGACGCTGGACCGGACACTAGCGGCAAAATTGACCGGACGTAGGACAACAGAGTCCGGTCGAGTACAGAGAGGTTCTAGAGCGGCGAAAATGCGACCGGACGCGTCCGGTGGCATGTGACTGGACGCTGGCAGCGTCCGATCAGTGGATCGCGGCTCCAGCGGTTGGGATGACCAGATGCGTCCGGTCAGGATGTGATCAGCGTCCGGTCAGTAGCAGAAAAGCAGAATTTCGTCCCCAACGGCTACTTTCTCAGTGGGGCTTATAAATATAACCCCCAACCGGCCAAATGAGTAGTGTGGAGCTGAGGAAACATATCAAGGGTGTTGATACACCATTTTAGTGATCTCCACATGCATAGTGCTTAGTGATTCATTAGGTGATTAGCGTAGGTGCTTTGCGAAGTGCTTAGGTTGATTAGACCACCTCTTATGTGCTTGCTCTAGGTTTAGGCCTAGTATTTAGTGAGGTTTGCATACCTCTTACCACTCGGTGTTTGCGCGCACCATTGTTGTACATCGAAGGGGCTTGTAGTCTTGTGAGATCACACCAACCGTGTTTGTGGTGTGGCCGCCACTGTGTACTCGGAGGGAACAAGGCCCGCGGTGTTTTGGCCGGAATCTTGATAGTGAAGACGACGGGGAGCATCTGGGAGAGGCTTATCGGAAGGCACGTCGGAGACCCACTTGCACGTGGGGAAGGCCCAAGACTATCCACGGAGTTACCCGACCAGGAGCTTGGCCCTTGCGAGGGGCTCCAACGAGGACTAGGGGGAAGCTTGCGCACTTCTCTATACCTCGGTAAAAATACCGAGTCATCGATGGGAGTTTGCATATCTCTACCTCACTCTTTAAGCTTCTCGCATTTACATTGATTACATTGCTCCTTTTGCGGTAGAGATAGCAATACACTAGCAAAATCGTAGTTGCACATTTAGATAGTTTATCTTTTGCATAAGTTTTGCTAGGGGTAGAAAAAGAGGCCATAGTTTAGAGTTAGAATTTTAAGTTGCCTAATTCACCTCCCCCCTCTTAGGCGTCACGGTCCCCTACAAGCTCGATCCCCTAGAATTTGTCCTTGAGCTTGTGCACCTCCTGGTAGTATGCTGCCATGAGGGGGCTTTTGTAGGAGGACTCCTTCATGACTTGGTCAACGACCAACTCTGAGTCATCGCGGACGTAGAGTCACGTAGCACCAAGCTCGATGGCGATGCACAGCCCATTGATGAGGGCCTCGTATTCTCGCGGCATTGTTTGAGGCTGAGAAATGGAGGCGAATGGCATAGCGGAGCCTACTCCCGTCCAGTGAGATCAGAACCACTCCAACCCCCGAGCCGGGCACCATTATGGACCCGTCGAAGTACATTGTCCAGTACTCGTGGGTGACGTTCGGGGTCGGTAGCTGCACCTCCGTCCAATCGGTGACAAAATCCACGAGAGCCTAAGATTTAATAGCGGTACGGGGGATATACCTGATGTCATGGCCCATGAGTTCGAGTGCCCATTTGTAGATCCATCCTGTCGGCGTCGCGGTTGCGGATGATGTCCCCGAGCGGGTATGAAGTGACGATGCGACTTCGTGGTCGGTGAAGTAGTGCATGAGCTTCTGGGTCGCCATCAGCATGGCATATAAGAGTTTTTGCACCTAGGGGTACCAGACCTTAGGGTCGGTGAGTACCTCCTGGCGAAGTATATGGATCGCTGGACCATAAGGTGGTGTCCTGGCTCCTCCCTTTCGACGACTAGGGTGGCGCTCACCACATGGTTGCTTGCCATGATGTAGAGGAGGAGGGGTTCTCCCCGTTCGGGAGCGACGAGGATTAGGGCCAACATCAGTGATGCTTTGAGGCTCTCCAGTGCCTGCTGAGCTTCCTCAGTCTAGACGAAGGAGTCCGTCTTTTTGAGGAGCTTGTAGAATGGCATTCCCCGTTCGCCGAGCCGGGAGATGAATCGGCTCAGGGCAACCAGACAGCCAATGAGCCTTTGTACACCCTTGACGTTGCGTAGGGGCCCATGTTGGAGATGGCCATGATCTTTTTGGGGTTGGCCTCGATGCCGCGCTTGGAACATAATGTATCCAAGCAGCTTCCCCTTCGGAACCCCGAAAACACATTTCTCGAGATTCAACCTGATGTTGAACCTTCGGAGGTTCACGAACGTTGCAGCCAAGTTTGCGATCAGGTCACAAGCTTGAGCCATTTTGACCACTATGTCATCAACATAGACGATGATTGTTGGTTTTGGCCGCTCGGCTTGATCAGGATGATCGAGCGGGTCGATTTGGTCGGCGAAGCATTGCTGCATGCACCTTTGGTAGGTGGCACCAACGTTCTTCAGGGCGAAAGGCATGGTTACGTAATAGTATGAACCATCCGGGGTGATAAACGAGGTTGCGAGCTGATCGGACTCTTCCATCGTGATCTGGTGATAGCCCGAGTAGACATCCAGAAAGGAGAGGATCTCACAGCCCAAGGTGGAGTCGACTATCTGGTCTATGCGCGGTAAAGGAAAGTGATCCTTTGGACATGCTTTGTTGAGGCCAGTATAATCAACACACATTCTCCATTTCCCGGTCTTCTTTTTAACAAGAACAGGATTGGCAAGCCAGTCGGAGTGGAAAACCTCTCTGATGAATCTGGCCGCCAGGAGTTTGGCGATCTCTTCGCCTATGGCCCTGCGCCTCTCGTCATCAAAGCGATGCAGGCGTTGCTTAGCGGGCTTAGAGCCTAGGACGAGGCACAGTGCATGCTCGGTGACGTCCCATGGTATGCCCGGCATGTCAGATGGCTTCCATGCGAAGACATCGTGATTGGCGCATAGGAAGTCGACGAGCTCGTATTCCTATTTGGCTGGGAGCTGGGTCCTGATCCGCATCGTTTTGGTTAGGTCAGTGGGGTCGATCCCCACCGCCTTGGTTTCCTTGAGTGGGCGGAAGGCCGTTGAGGAGGTTGGTTTGTTGTAGTTCAGGACTGCTGGGGTCGACGACTCCCCGAGCGGCGGGAGCTCGGACGAGTTGATGACCGTGGTGGCGAGCTCGAAATGCTCGTAGTCGCACGTGAAGGCGTGCGAGAAGGCACTGCTCACGGTGATGATGCCATTCGGTCCCGGCATCTTTAGCTTGAGGTAGTCATAGTTGGGGATTGCCATGAATTTGGCGTAGCATGGCCGCCCCAAGATGGCGTGGTAGGACCCTAGGAAGTCCACCACTTCGAAGGTGAGGACCTCCGAGCGGAAGTTGGCTCGGTTGCCAAATGTGACTGGCAGGTCAATCTGCTCGAGCAGGTATGCTTGCGCTCTCGGGATCACCTTGTGGAAGGAAGAGCCCGCTGGGCGGAGTTCCATTTGGGGGATGTGCATAGTGTCGAGGGTGTCGACGTAGAGGATGTTGAGGCTGCTGCCTCCGTCCATCAGCACCTTGGTGAGGCGCTTCTTATGGACGATGGGGTCAACAACGAGCAGGTAGCGTCTTGGTCTCACGACGTGGGAGGGATGGTCTCTCTGATCAAAGGTGATCAAGAGATTTCGACCAGCTAAGGAAGGAGGCGACAACCGTCTCGGCGGCGTATGCCTCTCTATAGCGTACCTTGTGCTGGTGCTTGGAGTAGATGGCATCAGATTCCCTGAAGATCATGATGCATTCTTCGGGGTTAGGGAAGCTGTCCCCGTCCTTGCCTGCCGCGCCTCCCTTCTTGGCTGCCACATCTTTGCCGTCTCCTTTTGGTCCACCGGCCTATCGTAGGAAATGTTTGAGGTGCTCAGTAGTCCTTATAGAGGTGTTTGATGGGGTAGGCCTAGTTGGTGCATGGGCTATCCATGAGCTTGTTGAAGTGGTCAGGTAGGCCCTGCTAGGGCTGCTTGCCCGTGCGATCAGCTGCGGCGACCAATGCGGTGTTGTCTGGTCGGCGCTAGTCCTTTTTGTTCCTCTTGCCCCTCTGTGTGGAGGGGCCTTGTCTTGGTCCCCGTGCTTGGCCTTGCCTTTGTCCCATCTCCGTTGAAGACCGCTCCGATCGCCTCCTCGCCGGAGGCGTGGTTAGAGGCGATGTCGAGCAGGTCGTGGGTGGTAGGAGGCTTTAGGCAGCCAAGCTTGTGGATCAGGGACTCGCAGGTCGTCCCAGAGAGGAAAGCATTGATGACGTCCGTGTCGACAACATCAGGGAGGGAGTTGCATCATTGGGAGAACCTACGGATGTAATCCCGTAGGGACTCACTGGGCTCCTGCTGGCAGCTCTTGAGGTCCTAGGAGTTACCAGGGCGGACATACGTCCTCTGGAAATTTCCGATGAAGACCCTCTTGAGGTCCGCCCAATCACGGATGCTGTCATGCGGGAGGAATTCAAGCCATGCCCGAACGTGTTCCCCCACGCAGATGGGGAGATATTGAATGATGAAAAGGTCATCATCCACCCCTCCGGCTCGGCAGGCGAGCCAGAAATCTTTGAGCCAAATACCATGGGTTTGTCTCCTCGGTGTACTTGGTGATGTTGGTGGGTGATCAGAAGCATTGTGGGAACGGCGCTCTCTGGATACGCCGGCCAAAGGCCCGTGGTCCCGGGCTGTCGATGCGGGACCCACAGGATACCCCGCAAGAGAGAGAGAAGATCTAGTTCAACTAGGGTTCTTCCCATGTAATCTTAGTAATAGAACTATTAAGTAATCCTACTAGGAAATTTCATTGTAAACCGATTAGGACTCCGGCCTCCTAAATATATAAAGGAGGCCAGGGCTCCTAAAGAAGGGGACAATTAGTACGACATAACACTTCATAATCAATCCAACGCAAAAGGCAAACGCCGATCGGATCGGTCGTTACTCGATCTACGATCGAGGGCTCAAACCAGATATAAATTGACTGCCTCTTTGCGCTCACCATCGAAGTTCAAAGATACGCCAAAACCCGAACGATATCGCCACGGTACCCTCTGGTAGGCTATCGGTGGTAAAACATCGACAATGGGCGCGCTGTAGGGGACTTCGGCGACTTTGCATCCGAGAGCTCGATGGACCTCAATAACATGATCTTCCGACGGGATCGATTTTCATCTTCGCTCGTGGATCTGCGAGGCGGATAACTCTGGCAAGCTTCAAAGTCATCTCCTCAAAGATCCGGATCATCATGAAGAATCCTCTATTTCACAACTACGACGGATCAACTCATCGTAAGATTCGCAGCGACTCATAATACCCGATTCGAATAAGATTCCATCCGACTCGAATTCAAGCTCCGTGATCCGAGATGAAGTCTTATTCGAAAGTGCTTTCAAGAAGTCGAGTTCTTGTTTGGCAAGATTCCGAATACAACCCAAAACAACTCGGATTACCCTCGTAGTTTTTTCAAAAGGCCGAGTTCTTTTCCATTTGGGCTGGACAACACGACAAAATCCTATCGTGGATAGTTTGAAAGGTCTTTCAAATCAACACTTGGGATACCACTGACAGGAGCTCAGGAGGGTCTCGTTCTAACGATAACATCGCAAGACCAGATCATCCATCGGCGTGATCTGCTCCTCGAGGATAGCGGAACCCAACTAGTCGGCACAATGACAACAGCTATTCTACCTTACCAAGAGGGAGACTCAATCTACGACGTTGAGGCGCATGCATCAAGTCATCAAGAACTCCGGCGATGATGACAACTAACGACAATAACGGAACAGCTCACGACGGAAAGTGTTGATGGTTCGACGCCCTCGGTCGCCATTAAACCCCCCCCGTAAGCACCCGATGTCGTCATCGATGAATCGAGATCCAACATATCACCCTTTGCTCAGGGCTACGATGGAGAAACCGAAAGTCAGAGACAGGCTCGAGAAAGGAAAAACAAGTTGAAACAAGGGCGCCAAAGACTCAGCCGACAAAGGTAGAGAAGCTCGGACTAGATACGAGTCCGAAATTGGTGAATACGACAAAAAGAAAATCACAACAAGAGGCCAAAGGAGACGCACAAAGTGAGTACGCCTTACGATAAGATTCGAGAAGCATTAGAAGAACTCAGGGCAACTTCACATCACGGGAAGAAGTACGAACAGCTCCAGGACTTGCTCCGGTCAACGATCCCAAGAACACATGAAGAGAGAACCCGATCAAGAATACCTGCCAGATCAACAACCCATAGGCAAGAAGATCAAAATCAAAGGAAGTCCGCTTTTGAAAGACTTGGACCAAAGTGGAAGCCATAACGGGAAAGCAGGAGGGAACATAGTCGGGGCCATCAATTTGAACAACCAAGGAAGACCAGAGTAGAGGGACTACCCGACAAACCTCGCAGAATTATTCCCATCAAAACAACACTTGGCCGTAAGAGGGAGCCGAATCCAATTCAAGGAAGCCGAACGCATGATGATTCCCCCTGCTTTTGCAAACAGGTTGGCATCAGATTCGATTACCTCACAAATTCAAACCGCCTAATCACTCCAAGTATGATGGCAAAACCGAACCAAGACAATGGCTCGTAATATATTCACAATCAATTGAACTAGCCGGAGGAGACGATGATATTAAAACCTTGTTCTTCCCCATGGCACCGGAAACGATGCCCTCCAAAGGGTTTGATAAATTGAACCTGTGGATCGATCGTAACTTGGGAAGACTTGCAAAAGAGCTTTCTGCGAAAATTTCGCAGTATCATCACACACCCGATCACTCATGCCGAATCGAAAGGACTCAAGCAAAGGGGGCGAAAGTCTCGAAATTACTATCGGCGATTCGGTGAATCAAGGGCTCAAGTGCATGACATCACCGAACGAGAAGTAATTGAAGCTTTCTCTCATGGAATCATGGCTAGGTGGCAATTTCAAGATTTCTACAAAGAAAATCCGAGAAACAATGAAGAATTCAGACGAACAGTAGAAAAAATGATTACTGCAGAAAAAAAAACGAGAAAGGTTCCTGATAGAAGCAATCAAGACAACCCGGATAGGCAAAATCATCAAGTAATGTACATCAAGAAAGAAAGCGAGACCGGACAATACCGTGGCAATGGCCGACAAATCAAAGAAGTTTTCTAAACCCGTAAGATATGAAGACATTGAAAACATACGTTGCTCATTACACCCTAACGGGAGACACACCATCGAAATCGCTACACTTTCAATGATCGATACACGAGAAAAGATAGTAAGGAGAACACCAAAGAGGACAATCACAAGAAAGATGAAGACAACCACGAGGACAAAGGATTTCAAAACCCGTGGGAACGGTAGCGATAATCTTCTCAGAGCTCCAGATTGCACAAGCAAACGCCAAGAAAAACTAGCACTACTGAACCATCATGACAAAGCAGAACCGGCTACACCAAGATATCTCAATTGGTCACAATATCCAATCCAATTTTCAAGAGAAGACCAATGGACTAGCGTAGGGAACGCAGCCATTACCCACCGGGTTTTAGACCCAACTATTGCCGGGATGATCATCACCAAAGTACTAATCAATGGGGAGCTGGACTCAACATCATCTTTTCGTAAACTCTAAGGAAGATGGGACTACAACTCATTGGGATGATTACACCAACAAGCACTCCTTTTACGGAATAGTACCCGCAAAGCAGCCATGCCACTCGGACAAGTTACTTTACCCGTCACTTTCGAACTCCTGCGAACTATCGAATGTAGTTTATCAAATTTGAGGTTGCGGACTTCGATTCGTCATATCATGTGATCCTCGGACGCCCAAAGATCGCAAAATTCATGGCAATACCACATTACCCGTACTTATTGCTTAAGATGCCAGACCCAACGGTATCCTTTCTCTTGAAGCGATTTGAAGCGTGCTTTTGATCATGACGTTCAGCGATCCAAATTGCGGCAAAAGCACAGCCGACAATGGGAGAAAACAAATAGCCACAATTGCTGCGCAGAGATAAGCCAAGAAGAATTAGAAATACCGCTAAAAAGCCCAAAGATCATCACACCACCAAAAGAAGCCGACGCTAAGCAAATCGATTTGTAATCGGGCGATACCTCCAAGACAAAGAACCATCGCTGCTCACCTCTCGGCAAAATAGAACTCACGCTCACCAACTTTCTTCGGGACAACAAAGATATCTTCGCCGAAGCCGACCGACATGCCAGTGTCCCAAGAGAGTTGGTGAGCACGTAATTGATGTTAATGAAAACTCCAAGCACAGAAAGCAAATACGACGATTCTCACCCGACAAAAAGGCAAATTATTAAAAAGAAATCACAAAACCGATGACAAATGGATTCATCGAGAAAATCCTTCATCCGGACCGGCTAGCAAACCCGGTCCTTGTGCAAAAGAAGAACACGAGATGAGTGGCGATAAAGGCCGACTACACGAATCTCAACAAGCATTGCCCAAAAGATCCATTCGGGCTACCACGCATTGACCGGATAGTCGACTCAACAGCAATGGGGTCCGTGACCGTTATCCTTTCTCGATTGCTATTCGTGTATCACCAGATCGCATTAAAAGAACAAGACCAAAGCAAGACTTCTTTTATTACCCCGCTCGGTGCTTATCACACAAGACCATGTCGTTTGGACTAAAGAACGCCGGAGCCACATACCAAAGAGCTATACAAACTTGCCTTGGAGATCAAATCGGTGAAAATGTGGAGGCATACGTGGATGATGTAGTGGTAAAAACAAAGAACCCGCACACCATGATTGAAGATTTAAAGCAAACATTTGAAAACTTGAAGAGATGGAGATGGAAATTGAACCCAAATAAATGTGTATTCGGAGTTCCTTCAGGGCAACTACTCGAATTTTTGGTCAGTCAGCGTGGGATTGAAGCCAGCACCAAGCAAATTTGAGCTATAACAGAAATGAGGCAACCTAGGACTATCAAAGATGTTCAGAAACTAACAGGATGCATGGCGGCCCTCAATCGTTTCATATCAAGACTCGGAGAAAAGGGGTTACCCTTCTTTAAACTACTAAAGAAGATGCATAAGTTTGAATGGACAAAGGAGGTCGACGAAGCTTTCAAGAAACTTAAGGCATATCTCACATCCTCACCAATTCTCACACCCCCAAGGAAAGATGAAGACATGATGCTATACATTGCGCGACTACTATCAGAGTCAAGACGACAATAGTCGTGGAAAGAGAAGAAGGACGTGTGTACAAAGTACAAATGAATGACCGTATACTACATCAAGTATTGTCTCGAATCAAAAATCCGGCACCCGCATGTACAAAAAAAACTACTCTACGCCTACTTATCACCTCACGCAAGCTTTGCCACTATTTCGAAACCACAAAATTACTGTGGTGACGGACTTCCCACTCGGAGACATTTTACACAACAGATGCGACAGGGGCGATATCAAAGTGGGCGGCTTGAACTTGGAGCTCTTAACATCGACTTTACCCCACGGAAAGCAATCAAATCTCAAGCCCTTGCCGATTTTGTGGCCGAGTGGACGAAAATTCAGCAAATTTTTATCGATACAATCCTTGATCACCGGAAGATGTACTTTGATGGGTCGCTCAAACTAGGCGGAGCCGGCAAGCGTTTCTCCTCATTTCCCCGTAAGGAAAACAACTCAAGCACGTCCTTCGGATATTATGGCAAACTACAAATAACGAAGCGAGAATATGAAGCCCTCATCCACGGGCTACGAGTGGCAATTACCCTCGGAATAAAGAGATTACTTGTATATGGCGATTCAGCAAGAGTCATCAACCAAGTAAACAAAGATTGGGATTGCACAAAAGAAAACATGGGTGCTTCTTGTCTTGAAATACGGAAACTTGAAAAATATTTCCAAGGATTAGAAATTTTACACGTCTTCACATGCGATTCCAACATTGCGTGAGATGTCCTTGCCAAGCTCGGATCGACAGAGCAAAGGTTCCACCCGCGTATTTATAGAAGAGCTATCGGTTCCTCTATCAAACAACCCGTGAGACATCCAACGAAATTCAGGCTAAAGGCGTTCAGATCTTGGTAATCAACACCTCATGGACCCAAGTTTTCATCGACTATATCAAAGAAAATAAACTACCAAAGAGAAAAGCGGAAGCTACCCAAGTTGTTCGCAGAAGCAAAAACTACGCTTTAGTAGGAGATAGACTCTATAGAAGAGCGACTTCATCGAGAGTACTCCCGAAATGTGTTTCATTTGAAGAAGGCAAAGAGATCCTAGATGAGATGCACTCAGTTGTCATGGAAATCATGTCGCTTCAAGAACACCGGTTGGAAAAGCATTTCGACCGGATTCTCTTCGCCAACCGCTCTAAAAAGACGCAGAAGAACTTGTCGAAAATGCAAAGGTTGCCAAATGTTTGCAAGACAAGCCCATGTGCCACTCACAATCTTATCTCGCATCCCACCCGCTTGGCCTTTTTTCTCAAGGGGCTTGGATCAAGTGGGACCCCAAAGAAAGCAAAGGGTGGCTTCGAGTACATCTTTGTGGCAATCGACAAGTTCACCAAGTGGATTGAATATAAACCACTCATGGAAGTATAAGCGCAACCAAAGCAATCGAATTCATCCAAGAAATTACGCACCGCTTTGGCATGCCCAATCGAATCATCACGGATCTAGGCTCCCTTTCACATTTCTGAGTAATTGAAGCCGGGCACAAGACCTGTGGTTTTAGTATAGACTATGCGTCTGTCGCACATCCAGAAGCCAACGGACAAGTAGAAAGGGCCAATGGACTCATACTAGCCGGATTAAAACCAAGATTATACGAAGAACTAATTGACTATGGGTCCAAATAGATTGAAGAATTGCCAAAAGTTGTATGGGGGCTACGAACTCAAATAAGCAGAGCAACAGGCCACTCACCCTTCTTCTTAGTTTACGGATCAAAAGCCGTACTACCTGCCGACTTGATCTGGACATCACCAAAGATAGAACAATACGATGAAGGAGAAGCAGAACAAACAAGAAGATTAGAACTCGACAGCTCAGAAGAAGTAAGAGTAAATGCCACCCTACAATTAGCCAGATACCTACAAGGTTTAAGGCGGCACTACAACAAAAGTACCCATCCTCGATCATTACGAGTTGGAGACTTAGTACTAAGAAGGATACAAAAGACTGACGGACGACATAAGCTCCTCAGTCCATGGGAAGGTCCGTTCATTGTCACAAAAGTCACCGGACCAGGCACATACAAGTTAATAACCGAAGATGGAAAGGAAGTAAGCAATACATGGCACATCAACCAACTAAGAAGATTCTACGCCGTAAAAACAAGACATGCAAGCCACAAGGGACCAACATTCACAATCGACGAAAGACGATATTCTTCGACAACATATGTATTTGTTCATATTCATGATCAATAAAGATGATATTCATCCACAACATGTCTTATCATGACTTCCAACGAGTTATTTACCCGAAATAAAAAGCAAAATGGCTGAAAGTACGCCTGAGCTTCCCGACCGAGAGCAAAATAGCTGAAAACACGCTTGAGCCCGCCGATGAGGGTAGCTAAAAGCTAACACCCGAAACAAAAAGCAAAATGGCTGAAAGCACGCCTGAGCTTCCCGGCCGAGAGCAAAATAGCTGAAAACACGCTTGAGCTCATTGATGAGGGTAGCTAAAAGCTAACACCAAACAAAAAGCAAAATGGTCAAAGCACGCTTTGAGCTTCCCGTAGAGAGCAAAATAGCTGAAAATACGCTTGAGCCACCGATGAGGGTAGCTAAAAGCTAACACCAAACAAAGAATGAAGCCAAAACTAGTCAACCAAAACTGAACTCTAAAGGACCCTCCAAATCTTCGTTCCGAAAAGCAAGAGGCTCAAGGGGCTACACTACATCCAGATAGGAATACTTTTTCCTCAGAAAAAGTACAAGCGCCACTCAAAAGGCAACATTCTATGCATTCTATGCCGAGTCGTTTTCTCATAGCGCGGTGCCAACACAAAGATTTAACAAGCGCTACTCAAAAGGCAACATTCTATGCATTCTATGCCGAGTCATTTTCTCATAGCGCGGTGCCAACACAAAGATTTAACAAGCGCTACTCAAAAGGCAACATTCTATGCATTCTATGCCGAGTCGTTTCCTCATAGCGCGTGTCAACACAAAGATTTACATCTAACAAGTCACAACATAGCGGACAAAGCACTCGACAAATCAAGGGTCTCGTCAGGATAACACACAGAGTCGCTTTGGTGAAGCGAGACAGGAGACGATAACACACAGAGTCGTTTGGTGAAGCGAGCAGGACAAAATACTCAAAGGACAAGTAACTTCGACCACACCTAGGCAAACAATACATCAACGAAAAACAAAGAATCTTCATTTAAAGAGGAGTGTAATATTACAAGAAGCTTCACAAGAAGCCGGTCAATCGGTCGTGCATTATCATCGGGAAGGGAATGTCAATATCTAGATTTTCCGCAACTCTGTTGGCTAAACCGTCGACCTCGTGCTCCATCCTCTCAACGGCGTCAAGGTATTCTTGGCTCTCGACTTCCTCTGCTATCTTGGACAGAGGCGCCTCAGAGCAAGGACCCGACTGGGCTAGCACATTTTTGGTACATATTTGGGCACATTTCTTCATAAATTCTTGAAATGACCGGAATCCATGGAATGAATCATGCGCCCAAGATTGCCCGTCGTCCATTGGAGTCCAAGAACGCCGGCTACATCGAACAAAAAGATTTCCACAAAACATTCCAATTTTCAAAGGTGGCCGCCAGCTCGATCAAGCTTTCAATAGTTCTTTGGGCCTGCACAAGATCTCTATCACCTCCGCTTAATCACTTAGCAAGGGCAAGTTCTTCCTCAAAGATGAGTAATTACGTCCTCACCTTGTTATGACTAGAACGTATTAGAGCCTTCATCTCATCGATGCTCTCCGAGAGCTTCACTTCTCAAATGGAGAACTAGACAGACACCCAAGAACAAGTCAAGAAAGAAAAAGAAATCAAAATACAAGATACAGTGCAGAGCCCACGGCACCTTTGCATTCATTTTTCGCAGACTACCATGGGTCTCCGACTCCATTACCCGGCACGAAGGGTTTTCTCCTCCTTTTGGTGCATCTGACGTTCTGTCTCCAACTCAGCCCGGAGAAGGTCAAGATCGGCTTTTAGAACACTCACCTCAGAAGACAACTTTCTCTCATTTTCAGATGAGAAAAAGAAGCCGTAATGATCACGGGAGAAAGACCGAGCCAAAATGACAAAGAAAAATAAAGCGTAAACACAGAGGAAAAACGAGCATGCAAAAAAGGAACGGCAAGAAAAACCTACCAAGTTTTTCACCAAAAGAAGTCGATAGGCTCCCCAGTGTCATGGTCAGCTCCGATAATCGATGGGTGGCATCGAATCGCTGCACCACGTCATCGGAAAAAGAAGGACCGCCGGAAGCAAGAGTAGGGAAGGAGAAGCGGATGGAGCGAAGAAGGAATGACCAAAGCAACCTTCGTGGGAAGCCGGAGTTAAACCCTCGGAAGGACCCGTAGCGACAGCCACAATCACCTCCGGAGTGGCCAAAACCGCAACCGCCAGTAGCCTCAAAGCCCCCCCCAAAACGACTCCATCAATGTAATGTTGTGAGTCCCGAGGCTCGGAACTCGTTAGCACGGCGGGAGAGGCGAGAAGAAGTCGAGGAAGGAGTAAGAGAAGACGAAACACTGAATAGTGATAAAAAGGAGCGCCGATAAGAACCAGAGGAAGGAAAATAAAGGTCAAAAAGATAAAGCTGGAATCTACTCACCCGACCACTCTCTTCTTTGCGAAGCCAAGAGAAGGCTTCGCAGGGGGAACCAGGACGGTAAAAACGTCCCTGCCACCCGGCGACGAGAGCGGAATGGCTGGCAACGGAGCCGCGGAAGGAGCCGGAGCTGGAGCCGCAGAAGGAGCCGGAGCTGGAGACGTGGAAGAGCTCCGTCTTCAAGGAGCGGTAGAACTTCGATGCACCGAGCTTCCAAAGAACTCGATACCGGAGTTTCAAGAAGAAGTCGAAACGGGAGCCTCGGAAGAACCCGCTCCCGGCCTCCGATTACTTCAAAAAAAAAATCAATACTAAAGATCAAGACCAAGAAGAGAAATTCAATGCAACAGGAATATGAAAAACGACTCACCGACGCGTGATGAGGGGTACTTCATCATCTTCTTCATCCTCAGCCAAAGAAACCAGAGCACCTGCTGAAAAAATGAAAAGTAATCGGATCATGAGAGAGACAAGAAAATAAAAGAACAAAGAGCATTAAATGAGCTCACCTAAGAGCATGCTAGCAACAACTGGAGTACCTGAGAAAGTACTTGGTTTGCGAGGCTTCTTGGAGACAGGCAGGCCAGATGAAGACCCATCCGTTCGCCCCCTCTTCGGGACACTGCGAGGACCGCGAGGGACTATACGAGGAACATATTCTTCATATACATCAACAAATCCGGAAGAAACCCCAGGAAGAGCGGTAGTGGTTTGGGACTTACTAATTGCAGAAGTCCCAGCGAGTCTACCTTCAGTCTCCGCCACGACAGGGAAAGCGTCAGGAGAGACCGGGTCGACAAAGTTCCGCCCAAACTCCTGCGAAAACGGATAAAACACCGAGTCAAAGGAAAGCTAAGCAAGAGCAAACGCAGCTAGAGTGCATAAAGTACTCAAACAAAAAGATAGACAACTCACAGCTAGGGGCGGGTTGTTGGCTGAGAACTCGGTGACAGCTGGGGGAATAACGCTCACCCCTTTCAGCATCTTCTGAAGACGCTCGAGTACCTCCTCACCGGTCAGCTCAAGAGCTGGGACCATGCGTGAAGGATCCTCGGCCCCAGAATACTCAAAGCCGAGATGTTCCCGCTCCTTCAAAGGTTGAACCCGCGACGAAAGAAAACTCGAGACGATACCAAAGCCGGTCAAACCTCGCCGCTTCAAATGTTAATCCTATCAAGGAGCGGGTTTGGATCACTTGAATCTCAAGCGAAGTATTCAAGTTTCTTGTCCCATCGGTCATTCACCACGTAGGCGGACCCGGGATGAATGGCAAGGAAGGATTAAATTGGCAACATAAAACCACTCAAAAGCGCCAATCTTTTCTGAAATCGACCAGATCATAGTCAAAAACTTAATTTTGAGACCACGATTTAAATCTGAATTCCACAACCGCCAAGAACGCTGGTCTCTTCACGGCGCGGGGCTGAGGTTTCAAAGCGAAAAAAAGCAAAAAGAGAGACAGAGAAGGAGGATTCCAAGGAAAGCTTCGCAAAGGTGAACGAAAAATGTAAAGATGGAGAATGGCATTGGGGGTTAGGTGGTTCGGACTAATCCCAAAATAACCAAGGAACTGATGAAGGAAAGCGAAGCAGAAGGCAAAAAAATCCGCGCGACAAAAAGAAACGAAGAGGACAATCTCACCAGACCCGGAGCTGGAACCCGATGTTCGCCCGGAACCCTCCATTCAGCGATGACTTTGCTTTGGATCAAGCCATCGCTAACGAGCTCGCGCAGCTGGTCTTCGTTTGTTGTTGGGGTCGATAAAACCTTCCGAAGCAGCCCTCATAGCCACAAACTCCTGATTTTGGATCAATGAAAGGGATGATTCCTCGCTCTCTGAAAGGTCGCCTTGAGACTTGCTTATGGTTTTTCTTCTTTCCCATGAACTGGTGGAAGCAAGAGAGGCGCTAAATAGGATGTAGGATGATGATGCTCGGGATTCTGGCCTGGTGGTGGCGCGGCGATTTCTAAAGCTAGGGTTTAAAGGCAAGAGTTGGGCAAGCAAAGGGTCTTTAAATAGATTTTTCAAGAATACAAACGGCCCACAAGGCCCGATAAAACACAATGTGGGAATGCGACGGTCAATTTACCGACGCAGATTAAAACAATGGAGGGCACAAATCCATACAACAAGACAAACCAACGGGCAGATTTCAGACTTATCCGTCCAAAGACCACGGCGGAGTTTTATCGATCGCTACAAGAACAACTCGCCAAAACAAGAAGAAAGAAGGAAGAAAGAAAAGGCTACCTCACAAAGGAACAAGAGAACCCGGTTATTTGAGAAAGAACCCGGTAATCTCATGGATAACGGGATCGCAATGAGAAAAGTAAGAGACAACTCGTAAGACAAGATTAGTTACATTACAAGCGTAAGATTACAAATCTTAAAGACAAGATTCGTTACATTACAAGCGACTTCAAAAATAGAAGATTACAAATCTTACAAGACCCAATGAACTCGGCACTCTGAAAAGCGAGGTAGCAAAGAGGAACACACACACGGCTAGGCTCGAACGACTCGTGTCCCAAATTGCTACTCGGAAGGACAAACCGCTATCACCTCTGTTGCTTTCTTCAAAGGAAGGACGTAGTGCACTCAAAGGCGGAAATCGGCAAAGACGGCGGGGCAACTTGGAGCAGAAAGGCCAGCGGGCATCTGTCTACCCAAAGACCGATGTGATATCACATATGGTGTTGATCTCACACCGACAGCCTCAAGACAAAGCGACGAGGATCAACCCGGAATCGCCAGATGAAGAAACGAAGCCCGCATCACAAGACTTCCTCCAACTACCACCACATACATCCTAGCACAATCTTTGTCATGGGATTAGCCTACCTCTAATCCCTATCACAAGACTTCCTCCAGCTACAACAAAACACACAGAACTACAAAATATGCCCGGGGTTGCTCTACTTCACAAACTACCATGCTCATATCCACGAAGGTTTCAACGGAATATCCAATAGATGAAAACTAGCACTCCGGATCAGATTTATAGACCAAAGGAGCGGCGCGCACATGGACCAGAGCACCGATGAAATAAGCCCGACAAAGAACGCAGTGAAAGGACGGGACTCAATAATGGACGACTCAAAGCGAGAGGAAAAGCGGTGCTCAAGACGAGCATATTCGAAGGATATACCATCACAAAGACAACCCGTGAACAAAAAGCATTTACACTCAACCACCACCATACAACTACATATGACAACAGAAGCAGACTATCAAAGAATACGCCAAGACCTCGCATCCGAGTTCTTCCCGAACAAAACAAAGACGGGTATACGCTCGGCTCTCGGCTAGCATCACAGATTAATCAACACTAAGCCGTGAATCCGGCACTCATTTCAACTACTCCCGGGCTCGTAACCAAAGACAAAAGACAAAAGTACAAGAAACTCAAGACTACAACGACGACAACGCATCAAGACTCTTCAACCGACTTCTTTTTTCAAAAGAAAAGAACTCGGAGAAAGCACGAGGTCATGGGATACATAGCCTCGAAATTTTTGAAGATAGAATCGGACCCTCCAACTTTTGCAAGCAAAAGCAAGAGGCTCGAGGGCTACACTCGGTGAGTGCAATTTTTATAAAAATTGCACCCACCCAAAAAGAACCCGGACATAGGCTCGGAGGTCGCACACCACAAAACTACTCGGATGATGGTTTAATCCAATACTAAGGGACCGCCTTGGAAAGATACCACGAAACTACTCGGATGATGGCTTAATCCAGGACTAAAGAACCGCTTGAAAGATACCACAAAAACTACTCGGATGAGGACAAGATTCAAATCTCGTGGATTACTTGAGCACGGATTTTCAAACAAACATAAAGGATCAAGACCCGCCAACTTTTTGTTCCAAATAGCAAGAGGCTCGGGGCTACACTTAGTGAGTGCACTTTTTCTCCAAAAAGCGCACGCCATCAAAAAGACTTCCTCAACGCAGACTACTTCAAGACATTATGACAAAAAAAGAACCGGGAACGAGCCATATTCGAGTTCTTTTTGACAAAACTTCAACGAACAATCGAGCAACTTCAAGACAAGATCCTCTAGCTCCTTGTTCCAAATAGCAAGAGGCTCGGGGCTACAACCCAGATGGATGTACTTTTTCTTCACAAAACACTCACCACTCGAGGGTCCCAAGAAGCGCTACAAGGTTTCACTCTAGAAAGCACTCGGATAACATTTTGTTCCAACCTAACAAGACATGAAGGAGCAAAGCGAGACTTTCGAGAGCTCAACCATGAAGTGCTCGGGGCTTGTCGATCTGAGGGACCCACAGGATACCCCGCAAGAGAGAGAGAGATCTAGTTCAACTAGGGTTCTTCCCATGTAATCTTAGTAATAGAACTATTAAGTAATCCTACTAGGAAATCTCATTGTAAACCGATTAGGACTCCGGCCTCCTGAATATATAAAGGAGGCCGGGGCTCTAAAGAAGGGGACAATTGGTGCGACATAACACTTCATAATCAATCCAACGCAAAAGGCAAACGCCGATCGGACGTGGTCGCGTTACTCGATCTACGATCGAGGGCCTGAACCAGGATAAATCGACTGTCTCTTGCGTTCACCATCGAGTTCAGCATACGTCGAAACCCGAACGATACTGCCACGGTACCCCCGTGGTAGGCTATCGGTGGTAAAACATCGACACGGGCCATCTGGGCTAGGACTCTAGTCGTCTGGCCGGCGACCATGCCTGGAGCACGTTTCACCACTCCCGTCGATGGTTTGGCTAGGGTCCATGTCGCCTGCCCTCATCGCCACCCGGTGGACGTCATCATCATGCCGGGCCTGATGCCGATTGCTGATGACGCTGCGAGCGTCGTGGTGTGCACCAAGCCGTTCGCGTATTGGCGGTCGGTGTGGAGCAGGCGCCAGGTCAGACCGCGGCGCAGCCGTGGCCTCCCAAGCTATGTTTGGCAGCTGTAGCGATGAGCGGATGGAGCGATCTGTCTGTTGCGTCCCTACTCCCCCAGTGGGGAGAGAGGGCATGAGTCAAAGTCGAGATGCAGAGCTTTCCGCCTGTTGAACGATGGCGGCTTCCACCAGCGCTCGGAGGTTTCGGTAGACCGCTTGCTCCTAGGGGTCGACGGGCTCGAGAACGCCACGCAGAAGCATTGCCACAGCGGCGATGTTCTGGCTAGCTCGAGCAAACTATGGGGGGCGTTCCCCTTGTTCATGATGTCGCGCTGGACCTGGCGGGCGCGCCCCCGGGAATCGCTCACTCGGGTCACGCGCATGGGGCGCAACGTGCTGCACTTAGCGCGCCGGCGCAGGTGGCGGCTGATTCTACCGCCGTTGTCGTAGCTCCTTGGTGTGCTCTTGTGCGAGCGCGAGGGCCCCCTCACGCTGGTCCGGAGGGGTGTGATTCTGCAAAGACTCCGCAACCACCGATGGTTGTCCTAGAGCGTTCGCCATAGCGCACTCCTAGGATGGACAATGGCTAGGTGCCACGTCGCCGATGCTGGAGCTATCGCTCTCAACCTCGTCATCCAGGAGTTTGTGGAAAGTGGTGAGAGCATAGCTTGCCATTCCCACAATTTGGATGTGAGAGGGGGCGGCGCCAGCGTCCTTCGGAGCCCCCGAGCGTACGCATCCGCGGGGGACGCGAGGCCGTAGGGGAACCGGTCGTATGGTGTTTGCGGTGCGGACAATACGGTCCCTCCAGATAATCGGCTGGAGATAGTAAATAAAGAGTAAATAACAGTATGTGCATTACTCACAACGGGGTTTGAGCAGAGAGTTTGCTCGGAATGAAGCGCATGCGCCTCGTCGTTGAAGTCATCGTGCGTCCCAGAGCCGATGGAGGGCGCCCCTCCGACGGGCGCTGGAACAAGTGCCTCCTCGCGGAGGTGTAGTACGCCGAGCCGGTCGGCGACGAAGTCCAGGCTTCAAAAAGGAAGGCCTAGGACGGCTCGAAGATGGGTGGAACCCGCATCCCAATAGGTGGGAGTGCGGGAAACTCCAACGAGCCGAAGCGAGTCGTATCGCTTGAGCCCACCATGGTGAAGGTGGTGGAAAAGTGGTCCATCCGATGACCTAAAAGTGTGAACGTACAACGTCTTCCCCACGGACGGTCGCCAACTATCGGTGCAGAAAGTGACCAACACGTAAATATTTGTAGTTTTGCTGTACATTGTGATCGGAGGTGGCCTAGCACTCAATGACATAGGGTTTATACTGGTTCAGGCAACGTGCCCTACGTCCAGTTTGAGTCGGTCGGTGACTTTATTCCTGAGCCCATGTGCTCGAAGTTTGCTGTGGGGTTACATATGGAAGGGAGAAAGATGGGGGGTACAAGAGGTCCGGTCGGACTCTGGTTTGAAGGGCCGAGAGTGACGGGAGCTCCGCTATGTGCTAAGTGTTTTGAGCGTATGCTCGGGGTTTGAACCTAGTGGTTCTGCTATTGTGTGCTAGTGAACTGATCGATCTCCCTGTTGGGAGAGAGGGCATCCCCTTTTATAGATGAAGGGGATGGCCTTACAAGTGAGAGGGAGAGAGTGTACGTATGCTAAGTCTTGTTGCCCACGTCATCGGGTACAAGATGATTGTAGGCGCCCATAACACTGTTAATGTCAGATGCACGTGGGAGGTTGCATCGTCAACTTCTGATATGGCAGACGTCGGTGCCTATCATACTGTTGATGCTTAGAGGTATGTAGGGGGTTTTACCATGTTTGCCTGGTATGGTAAATGCCGACGCCCACAACACTGTAGGGAAAATGTCGGCGCCCACAACACTGCTTGGGTTTTGATATGTCAGGAAGGTTGCAGGATAGCCTTCTGACATGCCCTGTTGGTACTATTCTGCAAGTGTACAGGGTACGGTCCTTGGTATTGCGGTTGACTTGAGTGCTATGCCTTACTTTCTCCGCCCGTTTCCTGGTCCTTACCGAGCAGGCGTCCCCGGTCGGTTGGTCCCAGTCGGCTTTGTTTGCGCCAGTCGGAGAGGAGCTGTAAGCAGGGGTTCGGCGCATTCCCGGTCGGAGAAGTGGGTCGGAGTCGGAAGTGGTGTTTTGGCCAGGCCTTTCGGTCAGAGAGGCCGTCCGGAGGCGGGCTGAGTCGGAAGCGAGCGTTGTTCTTCTTTTGGTCGGAGAGGCGGGCCGGAGTCGGAAGCGGCGCCATTCCTCCTCGGCCAGGCCTTCCGGTTGGAGATTTGGATCGCCCTTCCGGCCTGTCGCTTAGGTTTTTTGGGCCGGCCCAGGAGTTGCGTGTCGTTCGCAATGTCGCCTGCTGGGTCGAGTCTTAGCTGGGAAGCCGGTCCATGAGGGACCCCGGGTTTATGAACCCGACACCTGGAAGCCATAAAACATTTATTCTTTGATTGTATTGTCGCTAAGGCTCTATGGTGTATGGTTCACTGTGTTTCTGGTTTGAGATCACCGAGGAACATAGCCCATATGTTTGGAGGTTGGTATAAATTGGGTCAACAAAAACACAGTCTCTTATTATTGACAGGTGCAGCTGCCCTTTGTTGGGTTATTTGGCTCACAAGGAATGATTTGGTGTTTAATAAATATCCAAAAACTTTTTTGCAGGTACTCTTTAGGGCGACATATTGGCTCCGGTTTTGGGCTCCATTGCAACGACTGGATGAACACAGGGTGCTTATCCAAGATGTTTGTAGAAATTTGGAGTCAAAAGCCATGTTTATTTTTGCTTCAAATGGTTGGAACTTTAGTTATCGCCTTGGAACTAGTTTGCACCTCTGTGAGTTTTGTTTGGAGTGAATTTGTAATAAGCTTGGTCTGCTGCTTCTCTTTTGTGAGAAGTTGAAGCCGAAGCATTTGGTTCTATTATCTAAAAAAATACTTTTATAAAGAAAAACTCTATTAACTATTTATCTCAACATACAAGCTACTTAACTAGGCAATGTACTATCACATATAATTAAAATCCACTAAGCAAACCTCACTAGCTATTTATCTCAACATGCAAGTTGTCCAATTAGGCAAGGCACTATCACGTACAATTAAAATTCACTAGCACATGTAATTATAATATCCACGTCACCAAGACACATAAGCATTTTGTTGTCCACGTCATCATACCACACAGTTCACTAATCCGCAATTCTCGCAGCAACGCGCGAGGTATATATCTTTTTTTTTAAATTGCTGGCAGGATTATGCCAGGCAAATATATTGATAGAGAAGACGCGAGGTATACATCTAGTTTCTATGAATCTTGACTGACAATTAATTCGATTATATGTAAATTTAATGTATATAAAAAGTTACACATAGATGACCTGTAATATTATGTACCCTTTTCGTCCATAAAAAGATATAACTATGCCCTGTGAAGGCTTTTGAAATTAAGAAACGTTCCTTGCTTTCAGGGACCTCTTTGAAATTATATGAAGTCTCTTCTTCTAAAGATAACAGTCATGCTCCAAGGTTAGAGTATACTCTGCCCATTAGAAAAGATCCTTGAGTTCAATACAAGGCTGTAGAAGATGAAACTATTAGCCATCAGACCCCTAAGGCTACATGGTTAAATCAAGTCGACTATAAATGGGAGAAATTTCTTTAACAGACTGCGTTTGAATGGGAGCTGACAGAAGTTCCGGCTGAAGCTAAAAGTCAACTAGAGTTCTTGCCTTTGGGGGATGTGTTTTAAGAGGGGAAATGGGTTAATTTTCTGAAGTTGGTTTTTGAGCCCACTGTGGTGTTTTTCTGGAGAGATTCTTCGATGTGTGCTTTGTAGACTTGTTGGAAAGGTGTTATCCACCTGGATGTTGTAGACGGTCTTTGTTATTGCTAATGCTAAGACCAGGGTTCTAGAACTTAAAAAAAGATACTATGAGATTTATGCAATTCAAACTACAATTTAATCATGTATATGTGAAGAGTACTAACATTTAGGGAAAATTTGCTATAGGACATTGAAAGTGACCTCTATTTGCTGCTGGACCTTTGTCAAATTTGCTGGTCAACACCGGACCGAATAAAATATTCATTTCCGGTTTTAGAGAGAGGAGTGGTGAAATATCCATAATACCCCTGCCTCTTTCTCTTTTCCTTTTTTTCCTTCTCTCTCTTCACCACGTCGCCATGCTTCCCCGACCAAGGCCGCCATGCCATGAGCCCCCCCGTGACATTGCCCTTGCCTGCCCTGCTGCCACCGCCACTCCATGCCCCGAGTCGAGCCGAGCCCTGGCCCCCATCCTCGTCCCGCCCCGCCCGGAGCCCACAGTGGCGCGGCTGCCCACGCCCCGGCGGCCGTGCTCGCACGCGCCACGGCCGGCGCGGCGGCCCACGCCATGGTGGCCACGCCGCCTCGCCCGCTTAACAGCTTACTACTCGCCCGCCCGGCCGCCGCGCTCCCCGTGCCCTAAGCGCCCCCCGCTTTGCGCGCCCGACGGCCCGCTTGGCGCGCCCGGTCATCGCGCTTGGCGCCCGTGGTCTGAGGCGGGCGTGTGCGTAGCACGAATCTTGTGCTCGACCGCGTCGTGGCCACCATACCGAGGGCGAGCGGGCGAGGGGCGAGGGCGAGGGCGAGCATGGCGCGGGCCACCATGGCTCGCTTATCCATCGTACGACGGCGGCGCGCCCTCCTCCATGCCGCAGCGGCCGCGCCCCTCCCCCACATCCTACCGGCGTGGCTCCCTCCATAGCCTGACGTGCGGCCATGGCGACGCGCGAACGCGCGGGCGGAGGTTGGGCGCGGTGGCGTCGAGGCGTAGCTGGTGGAGGACGACGCGTGGTCATGGCGGCGCGTGGACGCGCCGGCAGAGGCTGGGCGCGGGTGGCGTCGTGACGCAGTGGGTGGAGGGGAGGATGGGGAGGCGCTAGACCGCGACGCCGCGCTGGCGCTGGACGTCGTCCTCAACCTTGCACCGGACCAATGTAGAAGAAAGGGGCAGGGGGCAAAAAGGACATTTTACCACCCTTCTCTCTCCTCAAAAACCAAAAATTAATATTTTATTAGACGAGTATCCATCAGCAAATTTATCAAGAGCTAGAGTGTCCTCCAGCAGAACGCTTCATTTTGTATGTCCAGCAGCAAAGCGTGGTCACTTTCAGTGTTTAGAAACCAATTTTCCCTACCATTTATGTCTCCAATTAGGTTTACTGGAAAATTATATTTTATATATATTTAATTTAATGGTACTTATTTTGTATATTAAGTGTTATTACTTTTTAATATAACTTTGTTTAACTTTAAACCTTTTGACTCCTTAAAAAGTAAGAATTGCAGTTTTTATGAGAGTATATTTATAATGATTGATAACATACTCAAATAAAGGTCAAAATATTTTTATAGAATACTTTCAAATCAAGAGACACCTTATAAAAATAAAAGGACGATGTACTATTCTTAATAAAAAATACAAATAAGAAGTGCCGGATAAAATACTTGACACCAATATACCTCTCCATTACTGTAGGTTTATAAAGATGCATTTTTATAGATTTGTTTTAGAATTTAACCGCTTTATTAAGCAATGTATTACAAACTGTCTATTACTTATTTAACGGCTTTATTTGTTTTAGGATTTAATGGCTCCCAAGTCCCAACGGCTGGAAAGTTGCACTGAGTGCAACGCCCAAAGCTTCAGTTTGCAACCCTCACTGGAGTTCATGTCCAGTGGGACCTCCGGTGAGATCACCGGACGACTCCGGCGAGGGATTGAAAACCGCAAGACCAGCTAGCACCGCAGCACACCGGTGCCACCGCTCAGGTGCGCACGGCTGAGAACTAACACGAGTCAGTGCACTGCCCAAGCACTCTGGTGGGCACTCCGGTGCCACACCGGAACGCTCTGGTGAGCACTCAGATGCCACACTGGAGCACTCTGGTGAGTCCTAAACAGCTTCACCGAGTGCCTTTCGTCCCCATGTTTGCAAGCCTGTCTAGTCGACTGCTCTCTACACGAGTTGAAAGCCCCAATATGAGAGACAATCTAAATATTTCTTAGTCGACTATTGAATTCATTATTAGAGACTAAACTAAATACCCCAATATTTGGATTTAGTCTCCAATATACAACACTGCTCTCTAGTCGAAGCAGTCTCTAATATTTAGAAACCAAACAGAACGAGATTCTCTAAATTCACCCTCAACGGCACTAGAGAGCAGTCGAAGCAGGATCACCATTAGCTGGGGATCGGACGTCTGAGCTTCGGCTCGCGATTTCGACCAGACACAATGTGTGTGCGGATGTGCCACACTCCACAATCTAGGTCTCGGCTCAAAAACAACACTATCACTTGTTCTTTTGGGCACATTCGCTCTTTTTTTTTTTGGCGCGAGTTCCCTCTTGTTTTCGCACGAACACGAGGTTGAGGCGACGGCAATCGGCTGGTGCACTACATCTCTTCGTCTCTCTATGCCAGGAACAGGTTTGCTGCTTTGCATCATGTCACTTCATGAGTTCATGTGTATTTAGATTGCAGCAATATTCTTCTAATTTGGTTGCCATCTCTCTCCCACTCAGATTGTGCTGGAATTGATTAAAGAAAACGTCAACTTGCTTTCATCAAAAACGGAATCAGCATATTTGAGATGGAAGAAAGTATGGATATTTGGTGCAATCTGAATGTCTTTTGCCACTGATGTGTAATCTGAATGTCTTTTGCAAGTTTGTACAAATGCATTTTGCCTCTAGAAAAATAGTTATGATGATCTGTATGTATGTTTAGGAGCAAACATGTGTAAATCTTCACTGAAATGAGAGTATCACAAACTCATTTGCAAACATGACATGATCATTTGCAACAATCTATACATCCAGTCATTCATTTTGACAATTTAGTGGTCACAACCTCAATTGTTTACTCAATATCACACTACAATCTCACAATCCCATCTAACCACTCTGCTATTGAACTGCCAAAAGTCAACTCTGCTATTTACACTTGACACACTCTGAACATTTGAACAGCCTGGAACACACAATGAATATTTGAACAGTCTGACGAGTAGAACTGCAGAGTCAAGACTGCCCTTCCCTTGGAGTCCAGAAGCACCTGGATGAGGATGGTGAGGCATGCGAGCGAGGCATCCAGTGACCAGCGATGCTTACGATATAGGGCCTGAGATGACTTGCTTCCTCCATCATTTGAGCATCAACTGGTTGGTCAGAGCCGAAGCATGGCGCTGACCAAGGAGAGAACTCACGGGCGAAGCAGGGGTGACACACAGCAGCGTGACACTAGACGGCGGCGCCTAGGTTCTCGTCGAGCAAACCTACGGTCGTTGGTCCAGATCGGGAGGCCGTGAACGCATCCATAAGTGCGTCGATGCGCGGACGTCCAATTCTCAACAAATGCTGATCCTTCTTCGTCTGCATTAGTCATCCAGGCCAAAGTTAGAGGATTTTGTTCTGGGTGAAACCCCCTTTGTTTGAGATCAGGAGACATTTTTGAGGGACTAGAAAACTAGGGAAAGAGAGTGAGAAGGGGATCTAACCACTGCTACTTAAAAAACACAAAAGTTGAAGGCCAACAGCAATCTCACTTGAGCCACCCTCACTTGGTCCCTCACCTGCACAAGCAGCTTCCAATTCTGCAGGAATTTAAAAAGTTTGAGAATGGCATCAGCTGAATAATGAATCAAATTTTCCTCAATGAGCAATTATTTCTCATCAACCAAACAACAGTACTATATTATCCACAGCAACATCAGTTAACAGCAACACCTGCACAAACTCAAACTCACTACGATAACAATGTTACTAAGTTTAGCACACCGATATCACCATTCATTGACAGATTAGGAGTATGGATGAACTGGATTAGAGATAAATACAAGGCATCTTTAGTGTAGAAGCTCATCCAAGGAATTACTCTTTCTTTACCTCTCCAGCTATATACCTTCTTGGCAGAGCCTAAGTTGTCATGACCTTACCATGAGAGCATAACATGCATCATAGGTCAATAAATAAATTCCTAGGCATATCAAGATTGCCAATATTAAAAGGATTTAGGTAGGACAGAACAAGTAGAACACAGGATTGTGATATTTCACTTTCACAAATTCGTTATTCTTGAGCCTATCATGCCGTGTTAGTAACCAATTCTTTACTTGTTCAGGATATTATAAAACCAAAAACTAAGTAAACATGTACCTGGAGTGTAGAAGCTCATGTACGGAACAACGAAGCCAATTCCTGTGTCCTGGTATAACTCCACCTTATAGGTCTTCAGATCAATGGTGTAGAGAACGCTTCCCACAATCATGAAAACGATACCAGGACCATCCGCGAAACCAAACACGTGAGGTGAGGTAAAGACGCCATCAAGAGGGAGCAACGTCTTAAGGTCAATGACTCTACTCTTTGTCCATCCAGCATCAACTTCAGGAGCATCCTTCCTCAACCACATGGAGAGTTTGGAGTCAACTACAGTGACGAGCCCCAACACACCTTCCTCCGTGGTTGTGAGCATTTTTCACGCGATTCCAAATTGTACTTCAGAGTTATGTTTGCGTACCGAATCCCAAAATAAAGTGCATTACCCACAAGCACAGAGCGCTCCTCTAAATCAACCAAGCTGTTATCAAGGTGTTGAGTGCTGATTGGCTCACTGCATGCATCAACATCAGATAGGTAAGTGTAGATGAACGTTTCATATGGATCAAAGCCAAAAAAAACCACAAGGAAGGGTCCACGGTGGCAAAGGTGGTGGCAGATGATAGTTGCATAACAGGATCACTCGCCATAGATCTAGCATATATACTGGCATCTGATTGAATAACAAACCCTATAACATGCTAGTGCGAGAAACAGAGAGAGAGAGAGGGGGGTTGCGGAGGTGCAAACCATCGTCCGCCTTCGTAGAAGACGAGCTTGCCATGGGGTGCTTGTCGGTGGCGCGGTGAGGTCCGGCGGTGAAGTCGCGGACGCAGTGGCGGTGGTGCAGAGGCGGCGGTGGCCGATGGCGGTCTTTCCGTCGCTGGCAACGCCCCCTCACTAGATCGGCTTAGGGTTTAGGGACTGTAGGTGGGACGTCTAGCGGCTCAGGTAAACCTCGTGCCTTGTGCCTCGCCCCCCACCTCCCTTTTTATGGCGCTGTGCGACGGAGGCCCACCAACCATGGAGTAGTTGAGCGCCCTCGATCTGGGCGTGGATCCAAGGGCCCAATTAGTCATTGGGTCAATTGGTGGAGATCAGTCTAACATTCTCCTCTTTGATCTCACCTTATAACATAAACTCAACTTACTTGCTTTATCTTGTTCCCATTCTATCACAGATCAGTGCATAGAGCGTGCCTCATCGTCACGGTCTGTTGCCATTAGATTAAACAGCTACAATGCAACTCTCTATTTTAAAACAGATTCTCAACTAGGCCTTTATCGTCTAGGAATCATAGGCTTTCCCTTAAACCCATGCTGGCTAAGTGTTCTCTGAACACGCTGGGTGGTAAGCCTTTTGTAAGCGGATCCGCGAGCATCTTTTCTATTCTTATATGCTCAAGACTAATTATATGATCCTGGATTTTATCTTTCACAACATAATACTTTATGTCAATGTGTTTGGCAGCACCACTTGACTTATTGTTGTGAACATAACATACTACTGAATTATTATCGTAGTATAACTTGAGTAGTTTATGTATGTCGTCTACCACTTTCAACCCAGGCATGAATTTCTTCGGCAAATTCACCTGCCCTGTGGCCTCATAACATTCTACAAACTCGGCATATATTGTGGACGATGTAGTGATGGTTTGCTTTGAGCTTTTCCACGATGTAGCTCCTTCTGCGAGAGTGAATATGTATCCTAACGTGGACTTTCTGTCATCTCCCGCATAATCAGAATCTGTATACCCCTCTATGTGCAGGGAATTATATCTTCTGTACATTAGCATGAGACCCTTCGTACCTTGCAGGTAACGTAAAAATTTCTTTACTAATTTTTAGTGTTCTATTTCTGAATTACTCTAATATCTGCCAACTAACCCGGTAATAAATGCTAAGTCAGGGTAAGTACACACTTGAGCATACTGTAAACTTCCAACAGCTGAACTATATGGAACCGTTTTTATTTGATCGATCTCATATTGGTTCCTAGGACATTAAAATTCCCCATATCTATCGCCCTTGACTATGGGAGCAGGTGAAGACTTATAATTTTGCATACTATATTTCTTTAGAACTTTTTCTAAGTATGCCTTTTGTGATAACCCTAAAATCTCATTTTCTCTATATCGATGAATCTCTATTCCTAGGATGAACGAAGCTTCACCGAAATCCTTCATATCAAACTTCGATGACAAGAACTTCTTTGTTTGTAGTAGTAGATTAACATCACTGCTAGCGAGTAAGATGTCATCCACATACAAGACTAGGAAAATGTATTTTCTATTCTTGAACTTTGCATAAACGCAATTGTTCTCTATATTTTTTTGAAACCTAAACTTTCTTACTGTACTATCAAACTTCAAATACCACTGTCTTGAAGCTTATTTTAATCCGTAAATGGATTTCTTCAGGCGACATCCCATACGTTCTTTTCCTTCCACAACAAAACCTTTTCGGTTGTGCCATGTAAACATTTTCCTCCAGATCCCCGTTTAGGAACGTCATCTTTACATTCATCTGATGTAATTCTAAATCGTAATGTCCTACAAGCGCCATTATGATTCTAAAAGAATCCTTACATGAGACTGGAGAAAATATCTCATTATAATCTATATCTTCTCTTTGCGTGAAGCCTTTCGCCACAAGTCGCGTTTTGAATCTTTCTATATTCCCTTTGGAGTCATGTTTGATTTTGTAGACCCATTTACATCCTACTGTCTTGGCTCTTTTAGGAATTGTTTCTAAGTTCCAAACACTGTTAGTTTTCATTGATTTCATTTCATCTTCCATGGCTTGAAGCCACTTTGATGAGTGAGCGCTTCTCATGGCTTCTTCAAATGAGGTGGGATCACCCTCCATTTGAAATTTCTCACATTCATAAACTTTGTAATCTTCAGCAATAGCTGATCTCCTAATTCTTTGAGACCTTTTCGGGGCCTCGTTAGATGACGCTTGTTCTATATGAGGCTGTTATTGCTCTTCCTCATGTGTGACAACAGGTTCTATAGGATCCTAAAACACAGGTTTCTCATGTTCATTCATTGTTGCCACATGAGAACTAACAACAGGTGTTGTTACTATAATGTCTTGCATTGTTGGTACATCAACAACAGGTAGCGTGAAGAATAGTTCCTGAACCATCGAAGTGGGTACGTATACCCGCTTCTCATCAAAATTAATTTCTCACGCTACCATGCTCCCCCTAATCATATCATCCTCCAAGAACACAGTATGTCTTGTTTCTATAAACTTCGTTTGTCTGTTAAGACAATATAAGCGGTAACCTTTTGACTTTTCTGGATAGCCAATGAAATGACAACTGACTGTCTTGGAGTCTAGCTTCTCTATGTTTGGGTTAAAGACTTTAGCCTTAGCTGGACAACCCCACACACATAAATAGTAAAGTGAGAGTTTATTTCCTATCCATAACTCATACGGTGTTTTGGGTACAGACTTGCTTGGCACTCGATTAAGAATATGAATGTCGGTTTTTAACGCCTCCATCCATAAACTTATCGGCAGGGTAGAGTAACTTATCATGCTTCTCACCATATCCATGAAGGTACGGTTGCGTCTTTCAGCTACTCCATTCTGCTGAGGCTCGCCCGATGTAGAATACTAGGCAACTATGCCATTTTCTTGTAAGAACTTTGCAAAAGGTCCAGAAACTTGTCCATATGGGGTGTGTCGACCGTAGTACTCTCTCCCACGGTCGGATCTTACTAACTTAATCTTTAAGTTGTGCTGATTTTCTACTTCAGCCTTAAATATCTTAAATTTATCTAACGCTTTCGATCTTTCCTTGATTAGATAAATATAGCAAAAACAAGAATAATCATCTGTGAATGTTATAAATGAATCATAACCATCCACACTTTTCACAGGAAAAAGACCATAGATGTCTGTGTGAACTATTTCTAAAATTCCTACGCTTCGTTTAACATCTTTCTTTATTTTCTTAACATACTTGCCTTTTATGCAATCAATGCATTGCTCTAAATCTAAAAATTCTAAAGACGAAAGAATTGATTTCTTAATCAATCGCTCTATTCTTCCCTTCGAAATATGGCCTAAACGACAGTGCCATAATTTCGAAGATACATGATGCACTCTCTTCCGCTTATTTATTGCACTCATAGGCGATGAAGCATTCTCATTCTCAGTGCTCACAGCATTCACATTCTCACAAAGTGATAATAAATAAAACTTGTCTTGTCGAAAGAAAAGACTAACACACTTATTATTATAAACAATTCGACATTTGTCATTACCAAAATAGCAATCATAACCATCATCATCAAGTCGTGAGACACTTATCAAGTTTCTACGCAAAGAGGGTACATAAAGAATATCTGAAAGCTAAAGTCTAAAACCATCATCTAATTCTAGAGAGAGATCTTCAATGGCTTCAACTTCAGCTTCAACTCCATTTGCAACTTTAATTTTTCTTTCTCCTCTTTATTGGATCCTCCTCGTACGGAATCCCTGTCATGAATTTATAACATGAACAATTGTACCTGAATCAATCCACCAAGTAGATTTTACATAATTTAAATACAAGGACTCATCTATGAATGTAATGAAATCCTCACCTCTATTCAAAAGACTTTTCAGGAAGTCTAGACAGTCACTTTGGTAATGTCCATGCTTCTTGCACCATTTACACTGATCCTTCTCAACTTGAGCATTATTGTTCTTCGGATGATGGCCATTCTGAGGGGCTTTCTCTTGAGGTTTGGCATTCTTGTTAAAGTTTTTCTTTTTGTTATCCTTCACAAAGTTAGCAGAACCACCTTGTGAGCTTTTCAGCCTTTCCTCTTCTTGAACACACATTGCGATGAGCTTCTCTATATCCCACTTATTGGGCTGCATGTTATAATTAACAACAAAGGTTTCATATTCCTTAGGCAAGGAAGCAAAAACCAAATGAATCAGAAACTCATCCTTGAGCCCCAAATCCATTGGCTTCAGCTTCGAAGCCATGTTGCTCATCTTTAGTATGTGCTATCTGATACCACCACCAGTGTATTTCTCATTGAACAATTTTTTGATCAAAATACTGGCATATGCCTTTAAAGAGCCAGTGAACTGACTCTCCACTTTCTTAAGATACTATATGGCGGTATCACAATCTGGGATAGACCCCCTTATAGCATCTGAAATTATGGACTTAGCCACCATCAAGCACTTGCGGTTTGAAATATCCCATTTCTTGCGTTCAAGATCATATTTCATCCATACTTCTGCATGATCTCGCTACCGAGCAGTGAAATCTGCATCAATCTTATTTTCTTCCCTCACCGGGTCTACTGGCTCAGCAAGACACGTGAAGGTAAGTGCTAGGTCATTTTCAGATAGAGCAAGTGCTAATTCATACTTCTCTCGCCATACCCTATAGTTGCCCTCTTTAAGAGGTGGTACGTGCGAGATAAATGTCATTGGATTGAGTCCTAAAAAACACCGTCAGAGATAGTGAGAAAATATGTCATAATAATTGCATGTCTTAATTTAACATTAGTCAAAATTAAAACATACAACTTTCTTATACACTAATTCTACATCACCGTTGGGCAGAAATAGAATTAATGCATAGAAAAACTTATGAATAAACATTATAGTATTGCTATTATCAACGTTGGTCAGAAAAATAACAATATTATAATTTACTGACTAAAAATGATTGCTCTTCAAATTAAATTATCCTGTTGGTTCGAATTTAATTAGAAGATAATAAACTTTTACATTGCAGCGGAAACATGAAAAAATTATTTATCTATTTTTCAGAAGCATTTTACTTTACTAATCTACTCTCTAAAAAAATTATCCCGTTGATTTAAATTTTGATAGAAATTAAAACTGAACAAAAAATAATCAAAATTTGCGTCCGAAAATAATAAAACAATAACATAGTTTCTACTGTTCATTTAGCCCAGCCCGTTGAAACAGTGCTCAGCCTAGCGGCAAAATGTCATCCACGCGCCCGCGCTCGCGGCCCAGCAGCGGCCCAACACAGTGCGCGCGCCCGCTCACCCGCTCCCAGGCCGCAACCTGGGCCTGGGCTAGGAACCTCCGAACCCGCGTGGGCCATTTTCGGTTCGAGCGCTCAGAGTCGTTCGATCAGATCGGACGGTCGCCCGTCATTATCGCTCGCATAAAAAAGCCGACCGCGTCGCGTGCCCGAACCCTAGCTCATTCTTCACTTTCTCTTCTCTCTCTTCGCCGCTGCGTCGGCTCTCTCTCCCACTCTCACTCCGAACCACGATGGTCCGAGAGAGAAGCATGGTGGCGCCGCTGTGGCGCCCTTCGCTGGTGCACGCATGCGGCTTGATCCTCATGCGGTGCCATTGAGCGGCACCGCGGTGGTGCACTTTACGCCCCCACACCGCTACGGTGGAGCATGACCCCAAACCCTAGATTTTACCGGCACCACCGTAGGTCCCCTCGCCGGAGCGTGCTGCCGTCGAGCGGTCCTGTGACGGTGCCCTCGGCCAGGCTCGCTTGCACGGCGGCGAGCGCAGCTCGGCTTCTCCCCACGCGTCGGCGAGGCGGCGGCGGAGTTCCTTCCCCCCGCGACGGTGGTGGTGACGCATGGTGGAGAGTCCGGGTAGGTCCTCCCCTCCTTCGTCCTTACTCTAGGGTTAGGGTTAGGGTTAGAGTTTTGGGTTGGGGTCCGATCCTTTTCTTCAAATCGAATCCCCTTTCTATTTCTTGTTCTGATGTACTCCAAGAGCTAGATCTACGCCTAGTTAGGCTCTAATACCATTGATAGTTGCATAACAGGATCACTAGCCATAGATCTACCATATATATTGACATCTGATTGAATAGCAACCCCTAGAACATGCTAGTGCGAGAAACAGAGAGAGAGGGGTTATGGAGGTGCAAACCATCGGCCGCCTTCGTAGAAGACGAGCTTGCCATGGGGTGCTTATCGGTGGCGCGGTGAGGTCCGGTGGTGAAGTCGCGGACGCAATGGTGGCGGTGCAGAGGCGGTCTTCCCGTCGTTGGCAACACCCCCTCACTAGATTAGCTTAGGGTTTAGGGACTATAGGTGGGGCGTCTGGCGGCTCAGGTGAACCTCGTGCCTTATGCCCCGCCCACACCTCTCTTTTTATGGCGATGTGCGACGGGGGCCCACCAATCATGGAGCGGTTGGGCGCCCCTGATCAGAGTGCGGATCCAAGGTGGAGATCAATCTAACAGCAGACACCAGCGCCGGCGCTGGCGTAGAGAGCCGCATCAGTCGAGCCGATTGTCGGCCGTGGTGGAATGGGCAGCACCCGCTGCTCGTCCGTGATGGGATCCTAGACCACGAGGACGTCCTCCTCCTCTATAACATACCTTCGGATGAGGACACGACCGTGGCGGGCGTCCAACGCGCCCCAGTGAAAGCAGTCGGCAAGCGACGGGCAGAAGGCGGTTGTGGGCACGAAGCTGGTGTTGCAGAGGAATCCTAGCATTAGGGGAGTGCGATGGTGCTCGCGGAAGCGGGGGCGGAGATGAGGCGGCACCATGGCTTGCAGACGACGGCGGTGCGGAAGAGGCTCGCCGATTCGCCGGGCGGGAAGCGGAGGAGGATCTCCTCGATGAGCTCCTCCGTTAGGGCAGCCCGCGGGAGCGGCGGGGGCGGGGGCGGCGGCGGAGCCTTGGTGGGGGTGGGCTGGTGACGGCTCGAAGGTTTCATCGGGGACGGCTGCTAGCTTTTTTTTTTAAAGAGGGGACGGCTGCTAGCTGAAGCGAGGAAAAGTGGAAGAGAAGAAGGCCTGCCAATTAGGCCCAAGGCCCAAATTATCCAAAGGTTGAGGAGCGATTCTCACTGACAACTTGGGCCTTGGAGCCAGTTCGCAGTCGCACCTCCCGACCTCCGGCCCCCCGCGCTGCTCAGATTCCGCCGCCGCCTTCGCCACCTCGGCCCTCGCCGGCGACCGCTTCGCGACTGCGGCGTGCCGCTGCCCTGCTCCCTTACTGCGACGGCCAAGCGCGGCGGGGGCACTGCCGTGGTGCGCCGCGCCCGCCAACCGTTCGACGGGATGCGGATGCGCACCCCCTGCCGCGGCCGGCCTGGCGCTCACCGGCCACGTCGATACGGGAAAGGGGACGATGGTGCGGGCGCACGATGGTTCCAAGGCTTCGCCGCAGAGGATTCATGCCAGTTGGACCTCCATGGCGTGCGGCTCAGAGAGGCTGTTCGTCAGCATTATTATTATATCAATCCATCAGGTAATGCCTTGGCCAAAATCATTGCAAGGTTCATACATCGATTTTAGCTCTGAGAATGAATGACACCTGTTTCGTTGCATATTGTTTTCGCGTGAACACGAGGGTGAGCCGACGGAAATCGGCTGGTGCACTCCATCTCTTGGTCTCTCCATGCCAGGAACAGGTTTGCTGCTTTGCATCATGTCTGTTCATGTGTATCTAGATTGCAGCAATATTTATTCTTCTAATTTGGTTGCCATCTCTCTCCCACTCAGATGGTGTTGGAATTGGTTAAAGAAAATGTCAACTTGCTTTCATAAAACACGAAATCAGCATATTTGAGATGGAAGAAAGTATGGATATTTGCAACTAATGTGTAATCTGAATGTCTTTTGCAACTTTGTATGAATGCCTTTTGCCAGCAGAAAATAGTTATGATGATCTGTCTGTATGTTTAAGAGCAAACATGTGTAAATGTTCACTGAAATGAGATTATCACAAACTCTTTTGCAAACATGACATGATCATTTTGCAACAATCTATACATCCAGTCATTCATTTTGACAATTCAGTGGTCACAACCTCAAATGTTTACTCACAATATCACTTTACAATCCCATCTATCCACTCTGCTATTGAACTGCCAACAATCAACTCCGCTATTTACGCGAGACACACTCTGAACATTTGAACAGCCTGGAACACACTCTGAATATTTCAACAGCCTGACGAGTAGAACCGCAGAGTCAAGACTGCCCTTCCCTTGGAGTCCAGAAGCACTTGGAAGAGGATGGTGAGGCATGCGAGCGAGGCATCCAGCAACCGGCGATGCTTACGATTTGGAGCCTCAGATGACTTGCTTCCCCCATCATTTGAGCATCGGCTGGTTGGTCGGAGCCGGATCATGGCGTGGACCAATGGGAACACTCAGGGGCGAAGCACGGCGCGGCACACGGCGACGCGACACTAGAATATGGTTGCATGAATATAACTTATATATGTTCATTGGATTAAAAAAATGAAAACTTTTTTTTTTTGCTTTACTACAAACATCAAACTTTCTATGATTTTGGAAACATATATATATATAGGGGAGTAGGTGAAGCTTGGGAAATCTAAATCATCAATTTTGTAACTACGTAAGGGAACAGTTTTTTGACATTGGAATATAGGATAGTAGACAAATAACAGATCTGTGTAAGTGAATGCATCATAACTTCTGCACATATCATTCAAATGCAGGGTATTGTGGCCACGGGTCTTGCCTGGTCCCTTAAGATTTGGTGCATAAATAAGGGAGGCCCGCTGTTCATCGCTGTCTTCCAACCACTGCAGACTGTCATGGTAGCCATCTTGGCAGCAATTTTCCTTGGTGATCAACTCTATACTGGAGGGTAAAGAATTTTGAACTTGAACACTTCAAATTGGATTGTTGAACAATTGAATGTATTGGTAATTAACTGTAATCCTTTTCGTAATTTCACACAGTGTTATAGGCGCGGCGATCATAGTGATTGGCTTGTATTCTGTGCTGTGGACTAAAAGCATGGAGAAGAAAGGCGCTTGTGACCTGGAAACTGAAACAAGGTTAGCAAGGCATTTCGTTGATGAAGAGGGTACAAGAGAAAATCCATAACAGGTGTCTCACCATTCACCAGAGACAATGCTAGCAGAAAAGATTTTAGCGATCGACAGATGCATTCGTGGTGTTTCCACAACTTGTGATTGTGACCTACTCACAAGGACCTAAAGGCTAAAACACACTTTGGTGAGGTGAGCTGGATAATAATTTACTAATGAATTGAAGAATTCCCGTGCCTGTTTATGGCTATCGATTTGAGGTTTAATATCGATGAATAGGGCATGAATGAAGGCCCTACGGATATGACTGTGTTTATTGCAAGAACATATATATATGTAAACTGGCAAAGCAAATAGGAGTAGTATAAGCAACAGGTCAACAATCATAGAAAAATGCTTGTAATTTGTGTTGAAAACAATCAGCCCAACTAGCCATATTTGTGTACAGAAATCTTCAAGCAGCATCGCTCAGATCCAGCCCACCTATGAGGCCCATATGTCATTTAGGCTCAATACGTCGTCATCTATCTGTGCTGGATAGGTAGGCTGTCATATTAATGGGCTTTTCGTTGGGCCACTCTTCACAAGTTCGAGTTAGCTCAAAAACAAAAACAAAAACGTAGTATTTTATTTTGAATATTTTGCACGCGGGCTCGTGCGCTAAGCAACGTGCAAGCCACAAAATATTTTTAAACCATAAAAAAATTAAACTTGGTCAATTATCCCTAAATTTTTTTTAAAAAACACAAAAATAATTAAATTTGGTCAAAAATTTAAAAAACAATAATATTTTTTCCTTGCTCGAGACCTTCGATCTTTCAGTTTTTCATAAGTGCTTCTTGCTTCACATGAAGCCATTCAACCACCACACCACACAATCATGTATGACTAAGTATACGATGCAATGTCCTTTTGTGTTTAACTTCTACGAATCTATATTGAATATTCCATCCCTAGATGATTTCAAGTGAAAAAAGTTTCAATTAAAAAGTCTTACATCTCTCGAGCTCTACAACTTTGATATATGGTGTGTCTCCATCCAAGGTTATTTGAAAATTTCAAAAAATTGAATTTAAAAATTTAATGACTTAAAACATAATTTTGGGTAAACGATGACAAATAAAAAAACATCAACTATAAGGTTTTAGATCTCGTTAAGCTCCATTATTTTTGGTAAAGTTTGTCTTTATCTAACTTTATTTGAGAAAAAATATAAATTTGTTTGTTATTTGAGAAAAATTATAAATTTATTTGTTCCACATCTACTTTTATTTAGAAGTAGTTGACCTAAAAATGATTTTTAAGAACGCTTGACTTGTGCCCCCTAGAAATACACTCATTTTCAGGGGCAGTGCAATTTTAGGGGTGGTTGTTTTATGTCGTTAAAAAACAGGCAACTTTCTAGGGCAGTTTTATTAAGCCAAATATCCTTGAAAATTGATCTCTAGGGCTGGTCATTTACAAAGACAACTTATTATATTAGCTCTGAAAAATGGGAGGGGATTGTAAAATTCATCTATATATGTGTAGTGCATTCTTTTCTTAGAAAAATTAAGTGCCATGTTTGTTGATCCGAATGTACTTCGAATTCTGTAAGCAAGCTAAGGCAGATCAGTAGTGCGTGCCAATATCTCTACCAGTCTAGGTACCTTAATGTCTTCTAGAAAAAACATCTACGTTTTATCATACTCTCTCTATTTCAAATTATAAGATGTTTGGTTTTTTCAGGTATATAGTTTTTACTATATATTTAGATATACACTGTGTCTAAATACATAGTAAAATCAATATATCTAGAAAAATCAAAACATTTTATAACGAATGAAGTAATATATTATTACCGTGGCAGGTGCATATACAAAAACTTCTCCCAAGAAAAGCAAAACGATTGTTCCAATGAGCGTAACTGCACTCATCTATAGTCTCAACTGACTGCCAATATTTTTTTTGCATGTACGGATGCTATTATATCAGCCGTTGGCAACATGGCAAAGCAAGCATGAGACTTATCCAGAGCTAGGATCCCTTTTATTCTGTGCCATGTGTACAAAAGACTGGCGCCGCAGGTGCCTACAGAGGAAAAGAACGTGACTGACATAAGTACCTTGTTGTGTATCAATCTTTCCTCCTATTATTTTAACGCACTACGCCGTAAAGTATTTACAGGGACGGCTCATGGAGATTTCTAGCAATGGTTTAAGCAGCCGCTGCTACCCAACCATCTCTACAAATCATGTATTTGTAGGGACGATTTTCAGACCGTCCATACAAATCAATTTATAGGGGCGGCTGGTCTACAAAATTGATTTGTAGGGGCGGCTGTAGTACCAGCCGCCCCTATAATACCTGTTTGTCGGGGCTGTTCAGTCTAGAACCGCCTCTACAGTATATTTTTCCGTAAAAAAATTCGAATTTACAATTCAAATTCGACCAGAAGCACAAGAACATTATATAAACTACCATTACAAGTCTAATTCACAACAATTCAGCAAGGCCCCAATCTATCAGCCGGAGTTTCCGAAGCTCATGATCTATCATAACATTGTGGGGCTTCACATCTTGGTGCATAATACCTTGTGAATGGCAATAATCTAATGCCTGTATCCATAAAACAGAAATAGTTAGGCAAGTCAAATTCACTATAGGTTCCTTGATAATTAGTTGATGACTACAGTTCCTTGTATCTATTTTAAATCTAAATCTAAATGCTAATAAGACAAGGTCAGATTATAATGATAGATTCATAGGCACACAAATAAAGAAATGAATTATCAATCACAAAAGCTCCATAAAAGTGCTGTCAAATTAAGACAGAGAATTTATAGCTTAAGAGAAAATCAAGAAAGTGTCATCTTGGATATTCTAAATACTATTCAGTAAACCATTCAAAGCACCAGCAGAACTTGAGTGCACACTTTTTTTCAGAATATGACTCAAATTATATATATTAAATTGGTAGAAATGCAGCACATGTGTCATTATGAGCAAGGGGGAAAATGCAATTACTTGATTATAGATGGCAGATACAATCTGCATAAAAACTACAGTAAAGCAAAAGCTTCAATTGTAGATGGCAAGCTATCTTCAGGTTCTCTAAAACAGGTGTGGCATGGTATAAGGCTATAAGCTGGTTATTTGCACAGCGGAACATATGCAAGACTGAAAAACTACTCTAAATTCAACTTAGCATCCATGAAAAAAATTAAAAATCTGTTCATTGAAAAGAAATCATAAAACAGTTTCAAATCCTACAGAGAACTCACCTGGTGCATAGAAGCTAAGCATTCTGTTGGCATGGTACCTGCAGGATCAAGATGCAATCAATATCAGTATCCTTAACACAAGTTGTAGAAGCAAAAAATTAACCTAAAGAAGGCACATATAACTAGCAGTGCGTACAAGCTAAGAATAAATTGAAGGAGATGAGCTAATCTAAAAATTGTTGCGGCAGCACTAAAGATTTTTAAGCAGAACAAAGTAGTGGGAAACAAAAACACATATGATGAACTAAATAATAGTTTAGTTACCAAATTAATTCCTGAGATGTGTAACATAGTTGCCACAGTAAGGGGTGTAAATATATGATGCAAAGTTTACCTGTAGCAGCTCAAAGAATGGTGCAATAAGGAAAGCCTGGAAAATATTGTCAAGGAGAGCTGGCGCTTGCTTCTACAAGGAAGGCTTGTATCAGTAGTGTCAAGCAGTAGCATATGGCTTTATTTACACAACCCTGTATCAGTAGTGTCAAGCAGTAGCATAAGGTCTGTATCAGTTGTGTCAAGATTAAGTTACTAGTTACTTGTTCTTTATGGCCTACAACAATATAGAATTCCTTTCCAGCAAGAATAAGTTGCCTAATAGTAAGTGTTTCAATCACTATAGCTAGCACAGATTTCTTTTGCAGAAAGTAAGTGTCCAGGCCAGCTTACCTATTTCAATGTATCTTCTAAGGTCAATAACAATCATTACTTTTTAGAAAATAGCAAAAACTTACTATTCTAACAAGGTAACAAAATCTTCCATACATAAATGAATAAACTCACCGTATTTTAGTTTGGGTAGGTCTTCAAAGTGACTAGTGATCATTTAAGTCCTTTAACTCTATATTAATATAATAAGTATGAAATACTATATCCATGCGGCGTGATGCAGTTATATTTTGTTGGCCGTGATAACTATGGACTGACAATTGCATAGGAAGGGCCCGTTTGGTATAGATTCGGGCGGCTCCAGCTCCCCTGACATATCACTGTAGCTTCAAGCAACCTGAAAAATAGAATACTGGAAAGGTCAGTTATGAAGCATGGCCCTTCAGGAGCCTGCTAACCACCAATGATGTTCTAGAGTTAGTTCTTATAGTAATAAGAGCACAGTTAGTGAAAGCTACATAATTCGATCATTAACAACCTAGGCTCATGACAACTTATGGATACTTGTGTTCTACAACACCACTACAAAAATGGCACCTCTGCAAACAGAGAAACAACCTCATTTTTTAAAGAATGGAGGTGTCAGTCCAACAATGAAAAAAAGCTTTTGTTAAAGAAGTGTTGTACAATTTAGTCACAAGACATATAGCATGGATTTCCTTTTTTCTTGGCTAGATAAATTGAAGTGTTGTACAATTTAGTCACAAGACATATAGCATGGAACTATAATCATGGTCATGGATCTCAAAGGCGATTTCATTGTCTTAAGGCATGTGAAGGCATATAACAGATTTTTTCAAGGAAAGTAAAATTCAACTACAGTTAACCAATAACGAACCTGATTTCTCCAGTGTGGGCTCATCCTTTTCCCATCCACACATTTTGAGCAGGCACCTCAATGTAATCAGTTAATGAATTCTTCACTTGATCGATGTAACTGAACGGAGGTGTTACCACAAAATCTGCAGTAGCACCATAATAATGATCTAAGAATCAATGCAAAGCCAATACATATTCAAAAAGTACAAGTCAGGATTAATAAACAACCATAGAGTCAAACTGATAGGACTAATTTGAAGGTTCAATTATCTTGTCATTTGGCAAATCCCGGCATATAAATTAGTCATGTTCCTGAAGTTTGAGCCAAAATAAGACTGATTTGAAGGTTCAATTAGCTAGACAAAATCCACAAAGTCAAACGCATAATACACCATCGCCAACCAACTGTGGAGGGATGGATCCATCTGACCTAGTTGTGGAGGGACGGCCGTGGCCGCTGTGGTAGGGAGGGTCGATCTCCACTTGGACGCAGACGTTCTTCTCCTCCGTCCCCGTCGCCGCATCGGTCGTGCTCCAGTAGTGACGAGCGCCGGGTCCTGGCGCGGCTGCTGCTGCTGAGGGGTGGAGGAGGAGGAGGGCGCGGGCTTGGGTTCACGCTCGAGCCGCGCGGTGGAGAGGCGATGCGAGGACCCGGAGAAGGAGGGGGAGGGCGCACGGCGACGGCTGCAGCTTGGGGAGAAGGAGGGCATGGCGCCGCGGCGGTTGCTAGCCGGGGAGGAGGAGGGCGCGGTGCACGGGGAGGCAGCGGCGGCAGCAAAGGCGTGCGTAAGTGCGGGTTAGGGTTCGGGACGGGGAGGCAGGCGGCCGAGTGAGAGCCGGTGGGCCCCACCTATCGGCGGCGATTTGCTGTTATATTGTGAGTAGGTTGATTGGTATAGAAGAGGATCGATCGCACGGTATATTCGATGGGGTGATTCAGTCGCCCCTAAAAATGGACACAGCAGGAGCGGCTGGTAATAGTCGCCTCTGCATACCAGCCGCCCCTACAAATCGACGTATTTGTAGGGGCGGCTCGTATCCCCTACTATACTATTTATAGGGGCAGCTACTGTGCTGGAGCCCGAGCACGTCACTGGAAGGGCTGCTCCAATGCCAACCGTCCCTGGGAAAAAAAACCGTGGCTACAACTGGGCCTTATTTAGATTGCCTCAAAATTCCAAGTTTTTTCACTCTCTCTCCATCACATCAATTTTTGGACGCATGCATGGAGCATTAAATGTAGGTAAAAAAAAATAACTAATTACACAGTTTGGTTGTAAATCACGAGACGAATCTTTTGAGCCTAGTTAGTCAACGATCGAACAAAGTTTGTCAAATAAAAACAAAACGTGCTACGATGTCTAGATTACAAAAATTTACAATCTAAACAAGGCACTGTTCACGTAGTGCCACATGCATATGCATGGACATGGCTAGGCTAGCTGTGAACTTGGTGACCAGCACCCAGCAGAGAGACGCCAAGCAGCACCGATCCAAACAGTCCAGTCAGTACCAGTACAGCAGCTGCAGCAGCAGCAGCCGTGCCGCACCCGGCCCACTCGGGCCCTGCCACATGTCGGCTGTGCATGACGTGGCGTGTACGTCCCTGTCCATTCTGGCTTATCACCTGGTTTTACGACCATACTGACTGCGACTGCCCTTCACCGTACCTGCCCCCGTCCGCCGTCCCGGCCGTAAAATGCCATGCAATGCCTTCGTGAACGAGGAATTGCAGCTCGAGCCCCAGGTCTTGTTTAGATCAACTCCAAATTTTAAGTTTTTTCACTCTCTCTTTATCACATTAATTTTTAACCGCTTGCATAAAGCATTAAATATAGGTAAAAAAATAACTAATTGCATAGTTTAGTTGGAAATCACGAGATGAATCTTTTGAGCTTAGTTGGTCCACGATTAGACAATATTTACTAAATAAGACGAAAATACTACTATTCATCGAGTTGAAATTTTTTACAATCTAAACGTGGGCCCTAGCTGCGGTCCGAGGACCGGCCGGCCGGCCGGCGGGACAGAGGAAAGCCGACGACGACGACAAGAGACTCTGGCCGCAGGGCTGCCGTGCCAGCCTGCCAGGGCATGCATGCAGATGGCGTCGAGCGTACGTACTCTGTCGGTCACTCAGTCCATGCCGGTCTGACCTGCGACTGTACACCAAGTCACCAATTAATCACGCTTAGAACTGTCACTAGCTACCCCTAGCTGTGTAGAGTAGTTACGTACGCGGCGCACGCTCCGTGTGGCATGCACACCGAGAGAAACATTATTATTATACTATAATGGTGCAGTTCGTTTATCTTATAATCTATTTTTTAGTTTATTTTTTTAGTTGGAATAATATTTTTCTCTCACACCAAATCAGTTGGAATAATATTTTGGCTTGTTTTTATTTTCAACGAGGCGAACGGGTCCATGTATGGACGCGGTACGCCGTCGATCGACGACTAGCATAGTGCATGCGTGCACGCGGCACACACGGCGTTTAGCTAATAACCACCGGCCGACGGCGTGCCGTGGCTTCAGTTCCTCGCCCGGCGTGACGCACGGGACAGGGCATATGCATTGCATGCACAGTGTGATCCACGCGCGCACGCACCCGGTTACCCCCGCCGGCCGGCTTTAGCTACCGTCGCTAGCTTTGGCTCCTCCTTTTCATGGCTGGCTGGCTTGGACATGGAGCCACGGAGTGATGGAGCCCGGCCGCACGTACAGCCGGACGCCGGCCCCGTTCCCGATCAACCGCGCGCGCGCCCGTGCTTTCTCACCAGCGGTCTCGCAGCTTTAGCTCGCGCGGTGCATGCGCGGACGGCCGGCCGGACCCCCGGCCGATGGGACGTACGCCCGTCTAATCCGTCGCGCGCGGCTCGTAGCTTTGTTGGCCCAGCCAGCCGCGCGAGTTCGGGGCAGGGCCACAGCACCACACGGGCAACAGGATTCCCACTGCTCGTCGACTCGTCGTCCGTCCCGTCCCTTGCCCGTCAGTCGCCTCGTTCGGCCGCCCGCCCGGCCGGCCGCCGACCTCCTTTTGCGCGCCTTGTTTACCTAGACCGAGGCCGGCGGGTCGCCGAGTGCAGCAGAAAGCGCGGGAGTTTTTTGGCGCTTTCCACGCGCCTCACACGCCTTTGGATTTGATTTGCACATGTATTCAGTCGCGTGTGCATGCGTCTTTGGGCCTCTAACTAACCGGGTAATTAACCGCGCGCGGCGCGCACCTCTGTTCGGCAGGAAACTTAACAGCAGTCTGCGCCATTGATTGTGTCATGGGCCCATCGGCCAGCGCAGTGAGATCACGATACTTTCCCAACTCAAGAGTGCGAAGTGGAGTCAGAGCATCTCCAAGAATTTTCCAAACCGACTCCCAATCTCATTTTTTTCTGCAAGATTGAAAAGCACCTCTCTTCAACGGCTCCTTATCTCAGCTTCCAGTCTTTCCATACTTGTGAAAATCAACTCAATTGCGCAAAACGATACATCCGCATCCAATGTGTCAATCTAAATGTGGAATGACATGGGGTGGGTGGGTGGGTGGGGGGGGGGAGGAGGAGGAGGAGGAGGAGAAAGGACAAAGTACCCAATGCAAATGCACAACTAGATACAACATTCCAGTTCAAACAACTATATTTGTGTTGGGGTCGTAATTAACCTTCGGGGACGCCACCCCTTGCTCTGTGCATCGCAAAACGGCGTTACTGCTAAGGTATATGCCACTTTCCTTTATTATTATATGGACAAGTTCCGCGAAGCAATTTGGAGATGAAGGATAGGTGAGCAAGAAGCTAAAGGATGGCTCCGAATAAAATGACAAGTTGGAGAATCCCTGAAGGTATTCCGTTTTCGTTGAAGGGGTAACCTTCATGTACCATCCAAGGTCTTCGACACTTTGTGAGTTTTTTATCGAGATGAAAGAAGAATTATATTAAATTATAGCTGAGCACATTATCATGTTACAAGCACTCTGGAATACAACACGTATACCCAGAACCTGTTCTTCATCTACATTGTACCCACGCTTTGTATAGCTCCAAATCTCAATACGATTTATATGGATGACCGCATAGGCAAACACTCGGCAAAATGCCTGAGAACAGGTGCCCAACAAACAATGGCCAACATTCCTGCAAGCAAAGTTGAGAAACTTCTTCTTAATTTCTTGTGTCTTCCTTTTTCTTCCTTCTGCCACCGAAGAAAAAGGAAAACTGATCTGATTTTCTCAACTCAATACCAGTAATTTGTTTGAGGGGTAGACTTATTCTTCCTAGTCCTTTATCTTAGTAAGATCTAACCACAACAAAACGGAGAAGAGACCGGAGAAAATTATTCCATGCCAGTAGCATCATCTCCGCCTTGGTGTCCCCGTTTGCCAACGCAGGGAACAAGTGATCAAGGACAATAGAGCTGGCAGGTTTGAAAAAAAAAGATCATCATGTCCCCGCATATGTTGAGAATATGTTAGGTAGAGCTAGGGCAATTTGTAATCTTGAAGGTGGTTGTTTGCCTTCTCTATGAACTTACATAATCTATAACTGTTGAGTGGCAAGTGCTAACATTATTTTTCCATCTCGTTTTGTCATCCTTTGTACCTGCAGTGCATCTATCTGTGAAGGACTCGCGTCCTCTTAACCCTCTGGTCCGCTTTGAAGAATTAGGAGGCAGCTTGCCGCTTCAACATTATGCGAAGTGTTCTCTCTTAAGCAATTACTTACCAATAGCATTAGCAATTTATTTTTGATTATGTCAATAGTCGATGACAATAAGTTCTATAAGTTGTTAGTTTAGATAAATTTATACATTTTGACAAATAGTTTAAGTGTAGGCAATATTGATTAGTTGTAGTGGCAACATAAACTTCTACTAATACTGTGATACTCATAATAAGATTTGTACGAGCACGAGTGACGAGTTGATGGACTAGTAATGAAAATTGCAATGTCCATGATGTTTCCCGTCAATTTGAATGAAGGAAAGTTGGACATGCTGTCTACAACTTTTGGCTGCTCTAAGGGGACCTTGCCTGTCACATATTTGTGTTCAAGATTTACTGCCATTAGTAAACAAGTGTGAAAGAAGAATGACTGGTACCTCTATGTTCCCGTCTCAAGCTAGGAGGCTACAAATTACTAATGCAGTCGTCACTTCAATCCAACTTTCTACATATGCACCTTAGCCCTTCCAAAGTCTATTGTTAAGCAAATTGATAAGTTTAGGAAGCACTGCCTCTGCCTCTGGAGAGGCTCTGCTTTAAATGCAAACAAAACTCCTAAAGTAGCATGGGAAATGGTTTGCCTGCCGAAAGATGAAGGAGGTCGGGGGGTCATTTATATTGGTAAGCAAAATGATGCTCTTCTCCTGAAAAACTTCCACATGTTTCAATAAACTGGATAATCCTTGGGTACACTTAATTTGGAAAAAGCCTTACAAGAATGAAGGCTTCCAAGTCACATCAGGAAGGTATCTTTTTGGTGGCGAGATGTCCTGAAGCTTTTGCCAAATTACAAGGATCAGGTGAATGTTCAAGTTAAAAGTGGGAAACCTGTCTACTTTGGCATGACAACTGGAATGACAACTTACTGAGCCAAAGTATGCCAGAACTTTTCTCTTTTGCAAACTCATTACAGTGGAGAAGGCCTACAATGTGAATAACTTGGCACAACTGTTTTATCTGCCTTTTTCTTTAGTGGCCTTTCAGCAAATGCAGTTGCTAGAACAATGTTTTTTTTTTGCAAAATGAACCGGTGCCTCTGATGATGACATTTGGGGTTACAACTGGGAGTCCATTCTCTTCTCCTCAACCGGTCACCTCCAAATCGACCCTGCTTTCAAATGGCTATGGAAAAGAAAATGTTAATTAAAGCACAAGGTATTCTTTTGGTTGCTGTAGGCTAAGCTCCAGGAATTTTTTGAGAAGAAATCATATGAGTCTGGATTCCTATAATTGTAACTCTGTAGTTTGGCAGTGGACGAAAGCTCAGATCACTTGTTCCTCCACAGTCCCTTCGCTAGGCAATGCTGGGATCCTTAGCCTGGATATTCCTGACGATGCTAGCCTACTAGCAGTATTCTCAGTTCTCAGAGTTCAGTTAAACTTTGAATTCTTCATGGTAGCAATTTTCTCCTGAGCTGGACGATTTGGACACCAAGAAACAGATTGATTTTCGAGGGGTTGCAGTTCAGGACTGCAAAGCTTTCTTCAATAAGGAGATCTTAATAGTCAGCCACATAGCGAAGTCCCAACTTTAAGCCCTCAGTTCGATCAATGGATATCAAATCTGAATTAGCGAGTCTTGCTCTAGCTGTCCTCATTTTCTCTTGTCTCTTTTTTTTGTTTCTTATTAAGTCGTGTTAGCTGTTCCAGTCCTGTTTCTCTGTTCGGCTAATGATTTCTGCGGCTGATAAGCCGACTGATGTTGTTTTGTTATGAGAGAAAAATATTGTACCATGGCTGATAAGTTTAAGCGAGCATGACTTTTTTTTTTTTGCCTCGGGATTAATAAAGCTTTCGTTCAAAAAAAAGTAATGAAAATTGCAAACATAGCAGAGGCATGTCTGTCAGTTGCACACTGTACCACAATATCAGTGTTGCTAATGAGGGTAATCACGGTCAAAACCATGGCCTACGCAAAATGGCATCATCAGCCTAGGAGTGCCTAAAAGAACGGACAAGGAGATGCATGCATGCATGCTCACTATAGTACTGCTACTGTACTACTAGCACACTGCATGAACCCGTGCTGACACGCTCCTTGTTCCCAACCAATTAATTACAGTGCTCCCCACGCTCGAACGGGCGGTGTCAGCCACAGTACATCCTCCTCCGTCTACTCCTAGCTACTGTACATCTCTCTACCATTGCCTCGGGAACCACGCGGACAGAGAGGAGATCGAATGACGACGACCATGGATGCATGTGTGGTGTCTGTGCAGTGCAGTAGTACTCTCACGGAAGAAGCCCGTTCGGCTCGCTGAGTTAAAATATTGTGAGATAAAAACATTATTCTAACTAAAAAAGAAATCGAACAAATCAAATATGATATAAACCGAACGGGCCTTGATCACTGTACCGGATGGATGGATTGGTAGACCGACGGATGCAGGGATAGATGAGAGATGGGAGGAGTAGGCGACGAGCAGTAGAAAATTGGGCGTTTTTTAGGGAAAGTGACTGTACCGGCATGGCGGCATGCATGGCGTCGTTCGTGGCGCTTGGCGGCTAGCTCAGCGGTCAGCTCTCCCTGCTCTGCCATGCATGCAGCCATCCCCGTCGGCCGTCGCCGTCGTCGTCAACTCGCCGTCGACCCCGCGCGCGGCAACTTTTCTCGTGGCCCGGCCGGATCCCTGCCTGCTGCTGACACCCGCGCGCCGCAGCGGCAGACCCACCACTTGCCTGAGCGCGGGGCCGGCGCGTCGTCGCTCACCGGACGCTAGCTGGGCGTACGGATCCATCTTCACGTGCTCTTGCCGTCTGCTCCTGCGCCCGTGCGCGTGTATTTTTCGCTGCTAGCTGCGGCGAGACAAGATAAACCAGTAATCACTCTGTACGTAAAAAAAAAAAAAAATCAGTGGTGGCGTCTAAATTCGTAGGTTGCAGCACGGCTCTTAGCTCGGTTATAGACCATTTATGTAATATCGAAGCTTGAAACTGTTTGTTAAGACGGTCCAACATATGACTGTAAGACCTCCTAAGGCATTTGTCACAAGCATGTTATTTATACGGTTGAACTTTTCTTCTTAAATACAATGATCGATATACAGATCTTTTGCGGATTAAAAAAAAGCTATGCAAAAAACATGCAATTCTAGATTAAGTCGAACTATTTTAATTTTAATTGATTAATTTTATAAAAATAATATTAATATTTATTATTTCGAATGGCTATACTATAAAAATATATTCTATACTAAATATGTGGTACATATTTAGTATGTTATAAATATTACTATTTTTTACTCAAAGTTAGGTCAAATTTAAGAAGATCTTTTAACAAGAAAAACTTAATTTTCTTATTAAACACTATTCTAGAATTATATTTTTTCGGGACATAGGTATTAACCATATTATGTATACTTGCAAATATGTATGTACATTTATAATAAAACATGTATTTTGTTGCGAAGTCAATTAGACAACTTGCGGTTTAAAAATTTATACAAATCACGCCATTTATTCTAATACATCTTAGAGTCGAACTCCATACCATGGCTAGATGTGGACTATTTGAAATGTGCTTTCATGTTGGATTTGGATTATGCTAGTTTTGGATCGAAAACATGGTCTCATGTTGGAGTTAGATTGGAAACATGTGGACGGCAAGAGTGAGATGCTGATGGGGAGAGTGAGATGCGATTAGATGGGTTGACATATTAAAAAGTCAAGGAGAGAAATTTTCTTCTTTTTAATACTAGTATATATATTAGAAAACATGCCCTTACATTGCGATGGCATACAATTTTTTACGTAGTATAATGATCAAGTTATTTATATTGATTTAATTGGGTTTGTTGGTCTAACCTTAAATCAAATAAATTCCAAAATCCATTTGATCCGCGTATCATTGCATTTCAAAATGATAGAGTTTAAATTACAAGATTAGCCGGCCAAAGCCGGTGGCTGGAACAGACTACATTTTAACAAGAGTCTGTCTACCCAACAACCGTGTTTCAGCAGAAGGTAGCACATGGTTGTTTGCTGACTGCAAAACATACAATTTGTAACGGAGGAAAAACCATGTATTTTAGCACAAGCTAGCACATGGTTGTTGGTTGCCTGCATAACACATGATTTCTAACAGAGAATAAACTGTGTGTTTTAAAACAAGCTAGCACACGTTTGTTGGCTGCCTCTAAAACAATGGATTTTTAAAGAAGGCTCACGTAGAGGAAAATCTGTTGTAATTTCTGTGCAACTGAAGAACCCATTAACTAACATGACAAAATGGCCCATTAAACAGCAGCAACCCATAAGAGAAGCCCAAAACCATGAATACATAGGAATATAGCAGATAGACTTGGAAGAGAGCAAAGCAAAAACAGATCTGATGCGTGGGGAAAGCCTCTGCTCTGCTCACGCAGAGCAGGGGAAAGGGGCAGACAACATATTGCAAAGACGAATAATAGGAAATTTCAAGAAGTACTACAAAACTGATCCATACCTCATGAGCAAAGGTTAGTATCCCAATCTTTTGAATCTACTTTCTGAAAAAGTAACAAAAAACAATAGCAACTCAGATCAAAGACTAGGAGAATGTAGATCCATGAAAAAGATATTCAGGATGGCAAAGATGGCCTGCTACTTGTGCTTGCTACAACAGCAGGGCGTGGCCCTGGTTGCTCAGTGTGCACAAGAAGTAGGTCCAGCACTTGGAGGTTCTGATGTAGTCTAAAGGTACAAACAAGCCAACAAAAATAAAAAGAAACCAAGACAAAAGTCTACTAGCTTTTGCACCATCTTACAAAACCACCTATGGTGTACATAGAAATAAAGACAAACGGCACACAAGCACACAAGCATGACAAAAAACCTTGATGACTCATACCTACACATACAACATTGTGTAGAACTACGTGCCCTTTTACATCTGCTTTCATTAGATCAACACCATGATCAAGTGGATACTTCACAGTGGATATAACACCTGACTGTGCAGAGGCCACAAACGGTGTTGCACCTGCAAAAGAAAAACATAAAAGTGTAATTTATATAACTCACACTGTCAGGTGCCAAAGAGTTACACATACGAGAGCATACAATTTCTAAAAGCACAAAAAACTTACAATAAGAATTATATGTATGAACCTCCACTTGCAGCCATATTTTGATCACACCCTAGTTCCTCAACTAATTATTTGCGGACATACAAATGGCCCTGACATGCTGCTGGATCACAATTTTCTATGCCAAGTGCTCAATCACCATTTCCTACATATAATTGATGCTCCAACTTTACACTAATGACATCATTTATTTCTAAATGCTTGTGCTTGCTCCAACAGCAGGGTGTGGCCTTGGTTGCTCACTGTGCACAAGGAGCAGATCCAGCACTTGGGGGTTGTGATGTGGTCTAAAAGGCTAGAAACACAGAGAGCATAGTACAAAAAACAGAGAGCATGAGATCACATGCACATGTAGCTAGTAGAAATCACACACACACACACACACACAAATCAAATTTTCTGGGACAATTTTCTAAAAGTAATTCTGCAGTCACACCACTCAGCAATCCTCAACTAATCCTCAACTAAAATTACAAATATATCTGTTATGCATTTACTATATTCCTATTGTAAATAAATTACAGAAGAAAAATAAGAAAATTGCACATTTGGCATAGTGCAACTTGTACTTGCTGCTAATGCAATTATACTATACATGTATACAATTTAAAGATCCGGCTCATGCAACTTGTACACGCAAAGCAGGGCAAAGGGGCAGAAATTAGATCGAAGAGGAACCACAAACCTCAACAGCCAAGGTTAGTACACCGATCATTTGAATCCAATCTCCTTGTGTGTGTTAGATGCATGGAATATGTAATGATGAGAAACCTTCTAACTGTCAAAACATAAAATCTGGATGTTATAACAGAACATGAATCTAGAAAGAAGAACAAGGCAGCAGGAAATGTCAGAGGCACAATATCAGATTCAGAATTATGAGGAAATGATTCACCAAGAAGAAAACAACAATGATGTAAAATTACTCCTAATTCAAAACAGTTGACACAAACAATAAATAAATGAGAACTAATGGCTTCTTCATTTTCTTGTAGGTTTCAATTGCTTCCCTTATGCAACTAATACAAGCAGCAATCGAGTTTGATCAACTACTTGAGGTAAGAAATACAATTCAATGATGCAATGAAAAGAAGAAGAATATGATAAAAAGCTATATAAGTACTCAGCTGCTTGCTTTTTTTATGAAGCAGAATAATATGTATGTCACAACAAGTAGATGTGATGATTATCCAACATCAATGAACTCACAAGAAGCAATTAAGGAAGTGCAATCGGCTCCTTACCAAATATTTGCAGGCACAAATTGTTCCAGTGACCTTTCAATTACCTACAGATATAAAAAGGTGAGCAAAATCATTGCTTAGAATAAAAAAATGCCAACATAAGAAGGTTGTTTTTCGACTAAAATATATTTCAATGCAGGGAGGCTACACTAAACTTATGATGGAATAGATAAGGAACTCTCAGGAAGATAATCAGACTGACTGGAATACGCAGGTAAAATTTATAATACCAGTATACAAAAATTACAATTCAGACATATGCAAATTACACACATATATGCAATGTAATTTCAGCATAATAGTACTTTCAATGCTTCATTATAAACTGTGCAGCAACATGAAGAGATACCATGATCATTAACAAAGATGATACTTGGAAATGATAGGAATGAGGTAAAACTATATTATATATGCTTGTCAAACTAGTTGTGTTATATTATAAATGGTAACCATTCTCATTATCAAACAAATAAAACAGAATATGAGACTTGAAGATTTGGATGGAATCTTTGGACCACAAACCGACTGGTCAATATCAGAGTCAAGGTTGTCATATGAGGTAGATACAGATAGCTGAGCCAATTTGATTATATTTATAAGCAATACAAATATGTACTGGCATCAAAGTAAAACTTATCTTTGCAAAAATAGGATGGAGAAATGGCAATCATCGCTGATGATGATGGAGCAATGACAAGCATAGCTGATGATGATAGATCTAAAATTCAACAATACCATTGGCAAACTGATGTATTCAATAACATGGACATTGATGAGGTACATAAAAATGATCTCTTCAACTATTTCAGTCCACGCTGGAAAAAAATTTATTTGTATTATAAATAACATTACTCAGAAACTAAGACTACTGCTAATATATTTACAGGTGCAGCATAAAAATCAAGATGATCAACCAACAATGGGAGAAAATGACTTGAGGATCATAGCAATAGAACCAACAAGTTCAGATATTACATCAGCTATAACAGATGATAATGAGCATGTAAATGGCAGCCAGGAACTGACAGAGGAAGAGATTGAAGAATTTATAAAAAATGAGCAGGTTACAGCATCTGAAGGCAACAATGCACCAATCAACAACAAGTACACCCCACAGCTATCGATGGAATTTAAGATTAGGGATGATGCTCATCATTTCTTTAACTTCTATGCGTTCCTAGCTAGATTTCAAGTTGCCATAACACATACGATAAGAACTCAAAGTAAGAAGATAAATAATGAGGTAGTCAAAGTGACAATGAGATGCACTCGTCAAGGAAAAGAAAAGAAACCAATGTCTTTAGGAAAGAAGAAGCTGAAGTAGACAAGGATGTTGGAAAGAAATCGGTAAGGAGAAGGAAAACAAATGTTCAGCAGAAGTCAGATTGTCCTTGTGTTATGATGGTGAAAGAAGAAGGAGGTATATGGAAGATTAAAACTCTTGATTTGGAGCATAATCATGAGCTATGCCCTGAAGACAGGGATCAACTATTTTCTTATCACAAGTATATGACAGAAATAGAAAAAGACTTATCAAGACTCTGAACAATAACAATATCCTGACTAGGAAGATGGTTTCTATTCTATCATATCTGACAGGGGGGCTTATAGCTCTACCGATGAAAAAGAAAGATATCAGCAACTATAGGACAAAGCTAAACATAGAAGTTAAAGGATTAGATATGACACAAGTACTGGATTATTTCAGAAAGAAACAAACTGAGAATACGTCTTTCTTTTACAAGTTTGATTTAGACGAGGACAAGAGTGCGAGAAACTTGTTCTGGACAGACTGTTCTTATATGAAATATTATGCATATTATGGAGAATGTGTAAGTTTTGACACGACATATATGACCAACCGATACAACTTACCTTTTGCACCATTTGTTTGAATCACAGGACATGGGCAAAGTTGCCTTTTTGGATGTGCTCTCCTACATGATGAGACAGTGGACACTTTTAAGTGGGTATTTCAAACTTTCCTTGAAGCAATGGGAGGAAAACACCCTCAAACGATCATCATAGACCAAGACATGGCGATGAAATCAGCAATAGAGCAAGTCTTCATAAACACAAAGCACAGAAATTGCTTGTTCCACATAAAGACCAAATGCTACAATAAGAATGTCAAGGTCTTTGTAGCAAACGAAGGACTATATGAAGACTTCGAAGATATAGTGAACAATAGTCTAACAGTGGAAGAATTTAAGCGACTTTGGAAGAGAATGATTGAGGAAAGAAACCTTCAACGGAATCACTACTTTTCTAAAATGTGGGAAATAAGGAAAAGGTTTATCCCGGTCTACTACAAAAATGACTTCTTTCCTTTCATACAGACCACATCCAGAAGTGACGCAACAAATGCGAGGTTCAAAGACAATGTAGGGCCAACCTATAGTATTATTAGCTTTCTGAAAGAGTACAATCGGATTGTTGATACCATAAATCGAGCAGAAAGGCTAGAGGACAGCTATGGCAAGCAGAAAAGGCCAAATAAATTTATATTAGGCTATAGAATAGAGCAACAAGCACAACAGATATACAACAAAAACATATATTCAAAAAGTTCTAGCTACAACTAAAGGCAACATCAAGGCTAAACTACAGGGAAACCGAAGATAGGAAAACATTTGAGGTGTGGCAAAAAAGTAACCAGATTTAGGAGGTTCATAGGTTCAGGAGATATACAGTAAACACTGACCTAACAGAAGGCGAAGAAGAATTTACCTACATATGTGCAAAATTCAGCAAAGATGGGATACTCTGCTCTCATATCCTAAAAATAGTCATTGAAAAGTAAATCAACACAATTCCAGACAAATACTTCTTAGATAGGTGGAGAAAAAAGGATATGAAGGTACATGTTGAAAGATAAGAAAAAAAAACAGTTGCAACAAGCTCATTGTTGAGATTCAACATATTATCCAGGAAGTCAACAATACTGAATTCAAAAGCAGAAAAAATGAGGAAGCCATGGAATACCTTATGGCAGAATTTGACAAGATGGAAATCAATTTAGATAGAATGTTATCTGCTTAGCAAACAGGTGAAGCACAAAATGACCAGCAAGGAGAAACTATAGCAGCACAAGCTAGAGATCCACAGACTAAAATAGATGATCCAAAAAGAATTCAGAGAATGGGAAGTCCACCTAAACCTATCAGAATGAAGACACATATAGAAGAAATAAAGAAGAAACTGGTGGCAGCAGAAAAGAAGAAAAAGAAAAAACAAATGACACAGATAGTGCAGGTAAAAAATTTTAGGACATACAAATAGAATTTCAGTACATACAAATAAAATTTGAATCCAAATACAAAAATTCTTATTTATGTGAACTAATAATATTTTGTAGGCTCCCCGGTGAAGCCAAAAAGAAAGAAGAGGAAGGAAACATCAAATGGTAGCATTGATCACCAAGCAACATAACACTAAGGACATGGTAATCAAAGATGATCAATAGAAGGAAGGTGAAATTTATCAATTAGGAGGGATGCAGTCAAGTTCAATGGCCAATTAATTTATATAATTTATTTAATGAACAGGATGTTACATTCTTAAATTAAATTATGCCCAGAACTACAATTGCATATGCTTAGAATTAAAATGGCAGTGCCCAGTAGCTGCAAATTACATTGTTGGTGATTGCAATTGTGTAACCGAATATTTTATTTGTTTCAGAGGACAAAAAATTGGTGTGTGCTGGCACAAATCACAAAAAACAAACTTCAATATATGTTAGCACAAATCACATTAAACAATTTTTTTCTATGTAAGGATAAAATGAGACGTGCGTTGGCACAAATCAGAATTATCAAAGTTCATGAAGTGTTAGCACAAATCACAAGAGACAATTTTTTTTCTATGAAAGAATAAGGACAAAAACTTGGTGTATGTTGGCACAAATCACAATTATCAAAGTTCATGAAGTGTTAGCACATATCATAAGAGATAATTTTTTTTCTATGAAAGGATAAGGATAAAAACTTGGTGTATGTTGGCACAAAACAGAATTATCAAAGTTCATGAAGTGTTAGCACAAATCACAAGAGATAATTTTTTTTCTATGAAAGGACAAGGACAAAAACTTGGTGTATGTTGGCACAAATCAGAATTATCAAAGTTTATGAAGTGTTAGCACAGATAACAAGAGATAATTTTTTTCTATGAAAGGACAAGGACAAAAACTTGGTGTATGTTGGCACAAATCAGAATTATCAAAGTTCATGAAGTGTTAGCACATATCACAAGAGACAATTTTTTTTCTATGAAAGGACAAGGATAAAAACTTGGTATATGTTAGCACAAATTAGAATTATCAAAGTTCATGAAGTGTTAGCATAGATCACAAAGATATTTTTTTATATGAAAAGACAAAGCGGCCCGGCACAGGCATGCCACAACTCTAAGTTCAGGCACTTGTGCTCCTCCATAGCTGTAATGGCAGAAGTATTTGTTTTGTTTTGAGAACAAGTTTTAATACTGCATGTTTCTTCAGCAATGAACTCCACCTATTGGCAAAGCAGAAGCAAAACTTCTCAACTTCCTCACAAATGCAATCATTGGCCATCACAAATGTAGGAATGCAACTGAAAAATTTAACTGCAAAAGATGCTCTAAAACAAGTCAACTAGACAAGGAGGCAAACAAACCTCGGTTGACAAAGCCAAAGCCAAAACTAAACAGGCTATGAGTTCAGCAAGTTTGGTTTATGGATTCTTTTGCACTAGTTAGTATAAACATGATGAATGGGGACCAAAATTCAAAAAGAATTGCCTAATGATGCATCAACCACTCAAAAACTAATCACCCCATGAACCAACAACTTAAACTAGCCTGGAGAAAAACACACACACATGCACACAATCTTTCCAATAAAAGCAACACACACAAAGGCACTCAAAAGTCCAAAAAAACAAGAAGCTTATTCAAGAAGAAAGCGACATCACATTTACTGCAACAAAGAACAAGAGCATCGAGCTTAATTAGTAGTTGCATCAAGCAAATGATCAAATACACAACCACAACCACACAGAGAGAGAGAGAGAGCATCAAGAAACATCAATGGCAGCAAGCATCGATGGCAAGAGCAAAAGCAAAGCGACAGCAGCACCAAAAAATAGAAAAAGGGAGCAAAGAGCTCCAAAAAGCGAAAAAAATGGCAGCAGCGGGTCAAAGCGAGCAAGGAAACAAAGCGGGCCGGCATAGGCATGCCACAACTCTAAGTTCAGGCACTTGTGCTCCTCCACAGCTGTAATGGCAGAAGTATTTGTTTTGTTTTGAGAACAAGTTTCAATACTGCAAGTTTCTTCAGCAATGAAATATCAATTGGTGACATGTGCTTATGCGAACAACAAAAAGAGGAAAACAAGCCCAGAGATTGCAAAGACAAGATGAAAAAATTACCAAGTTCATGTACCACTATAGTACATGTCAGCCGCAAAAAGGACCATAACTAGACATAACATCAAATCATCCCTACCAGAATATCTCTAAAAGCCATTTTGGTGAGTCAAAAACACATTAAGCTACACAAATATTTATGTCAGGATACTAGTTGATCTTCAGGGCACGCATCATGTAGGGCTATTATACAGCAAAAATTCCAGAAGTGGCACAATCATTACAAACTAGTAATGTAAAAAGAAAAGGTATGGGAAATGAAAACTACTTAGCAACCTGACATTAGACATACGATGCAGTTTGTAAAATGGCACACACATCCACTCATCACACACATAGAGATCCAAAACAAAAAATGGCACGCGAAAGGCGGCGTAACCAAGTACCTTAGGCGTCATCGAGGCAAAGGACACACAGTAGAAAAATGTGGCTCATCTTGTCGAGAAGCCCACCCTTCTCAACAAGAGACAACAAAATCACCACCACGATGATGATGGTGGTGACACCCTTTGTGGTTGTAAACTCAGCCAACTTCTTAGCAAAATAGCCTGAAGAAACACAAATTATCTAAAAATAATGATATATAAAAAAGATAGATAAGACACAAAGCCATTTTACCCCCATCCTACTCAAAAAGTACCTAAATATACTTAAAAGATCATAAGCAGGGATGACATTTTATTACCTTCTGCATGAGGAAGCGAGCACACAGCAGCCTTCAAAAAATACTTGGTAACTCCTTCAGTTGAAGGATGAGCTCTATGTGCCGTGCTGAAAAATGCATCATTGACAAAAAAAGGTCAGCAACATATGCTAGCTTCTTAGCAAAACACAGTGTCGTTCTTCTCTTCCTTCTTGTATAATCTAACATTCTCTAGGAGCAGAACTCCACCTATTGGCAAAGTAGAAGCAAAACTTCTCAACTTCCTCACAAATGCAATCATTGGCCATCACAAATGCAGGAATGCAACTGAAAAATTTAACTGCAAAGGATGCTCTAAAACAAGTCAACTAGACAAGGAGGCAAACAAACCTCGATTGACAAAGCCAAAGCCAAAACTGAACAGGCTGTGAGTTTAGCAAGTTTGGTTTATGGATTCTTTTGCACATAATTAGTATAAACATGATGAATTGGGACCAAAATTCAAAAAGAATTGCCTAATGATGCATCAACCACTCAAAAACCAATCACCCCATGAACCAACAACTTAAACTAGCCTGGCATCACAGAGAAAGAGAGAGAAACACACACACACACACACACTCTTTCCAATAAAAGCAACACACACAAAGGCACTCAAAAGTCCAAAAAACAAGAAGCTTATTCAGCAGCAAGCAGCATGCAGCTGCAACAGCAACAGTAGCATCTTGCTTAATCTGTAGTAGCATCAAGCAGCAGCAGTCAAATACACAACCACAACCACACAGAGAGAGAGAGAGGCATCAGCAAGCATCAGTAGCAGCAGACAAAAGCAGGAAGCAGCACCAAAAAACAAAAAAAGGGAGTAGCAGCTCCAAAAATCAGAAAAAATGGCAGCAGCGGGTAAAAAATGCAGATCTACTAAAAAACCAAAAATCAGCTACAAATACACAATCAACAGAACAAGTAAATGGAAGAACACATACCAAACTATATAACTTTAGGAAAAATCAACTTTCTCAAACAAGTTTCTGCTCCTGATAAGAGTTCCACCTCTAAGGGCGAACTTCCTCCATTAGTAACTGAAAACAACCAAATATTTACAACAAGTAATGGGAGAAAGCATGTGTCAATACAACATACAGCACATCCAGTAAAGTATATCATGCTCAAACTAAAAAAACATAATGCATGTAAGATCACTAACCGGATCAGACCGTCATCTTTACAAGAACAAGAGGGACCTCCACAACCCTCAAGCTTGTCCTTGTCTTCGCTGTCAAAGGTTACTACACTGACATATAGTGGACAAAAGAGACACACTAACACAGAAGGACATAAACTTAGAATAATGGTAAAAACAGTTAACATCAAACATCTAAGCAAACCATCCAACCAAATCTTATCATCCACTTTAGTTTAGCCTCTTGACTGTAGATTAATATTTCCAACCATTTGAGCACCAACTATTTTCATCAACGTAGCTGCTTCTTTACAAAGTACCATGCACTTATAGTATGAACCTACACACTACTTGATAGGAACCTAAACACAAGATCCAAACACAACATGCAGGTGATGCTCTCTTATAGTACTATTCATAGACCTGAGAAAAAATATTAGAAACAAAAATCAATTGAGTACATGGTGGAACAATACACAAAGTGACATTGCAACTAGTACTACCTTAGCATCATATTTCATCACTTTAGATCGACCATCATCATAACTATTGTATTCATTGAAAATCATGTCATTGACGTACTTGATACGAAGATGCCCAATATCAGCTTCAGAAAACTTGTCCATCAAATAGACATTTAGCTCCCAAAGCTCTAGATTCTTCATCGCAAAGATACCACTATCATTGTTGAAGCTGAAACAAGATATGAGAAAGACAAGACAATATTATAAGCACCACACAAAATGATATGATCTCAAAAAAATTAAAAAAGAATATACACTACCTACTTCTCAGTCTGCTGAGGTACATCAGCATAGATAACTTCATATCCATGGAACCCAAAGTCAATTTGAATAACTTCACTCCAGATTGTGGTCAAGTTTGATATCTAAAAGCAGATAGAGGAAATAATTAGAGTGCAAATATATATATTTTTTCTTATTTGAACAAAATTTCACATTACATTCAAACAAAATGATGTGAATCAATGTGCTGCTGCTACTTACAAATTCATCACGGATAGCTTTATGGAAATGTGAGTCTGCTCCAAAATGTAGAGTACAGGAATCCAAGATTACAATCAGTCTTCGAGTGATATACACAACAACCACATACCACCGATCATGGAAGAGAATTAGAAAATAAAGCTAACAAAATAATACAAAATGAAAAAGAATGGATTATTAGCACAACTACAATGCACACAACATATGTGCTAAAGCTTAAAAAAATTAAAAGGATATGTTACTCACATATTGGCTGTATGCTAATGACCTTGCACCACCAGCACCCTTAAAGCATTTCACTACATTATCATATAGCTCCTTCTCCTTGCTATCATTAGGACCGTGATTTCCAATAAAATAGTCCTACAAAAACAGATTGGTTAATATTATTTTATTTGATATAGTTACCATATGTAATTGAGAGAAAAAAAGAAATAAATGACACTTACACCAACTTTAGAGAAGAAATAATGCTTGTAAGAATTCTTAGGGTGTTTTCTATGGAATAACAATCTGCACAAAGCATTCACTATAAAGTAATAGACCTTTCATTGAGGCTTAAGAGAACTTGCAAGTGCACTTAATTTCACAACCACTTGCCCATAATCGATTACTGCAAAACTGAGACAAATGAAAACAATTCATAATTACTTGATTCAAGTGTACTCACGAGTGGTGAAAACGCTATGGAGGTTGTAAACATTTAAAACTTACTTGGAATATTTAGTTTCTGCCATCTTCAAAACAACAGAATACACGTCAGCTTCAAGCCTCAACATTGTCATCTTTGAATGAGGCATCATATATGGTCTCAACTTGTATTTGCTTGGGATCACTGTCCTCCTAGGACGATGAACAACCAACTTTGCACTAGAAGAGTACCAAGGACCTTGGTTTGAAAAGGGCTCAGAGTCGTCTGATAAACCATTGCTTCCCATACTTTTTGCAGAAATAGAAGTCCCACCTCAATGGGATGCAAGAGGTGTAGGTGCCTACAAAATTAGGAAAAACATAAAGTTGTTCAAAAATCATAAAGTAAAAATTGACATAATAGGGTTCATACTATTTCATTCTATTCTCCAAATACCTAACAAACAAGCACACAAACAAATACGGCTGAGAGGTATAAAGAAGGGGACAACAGAAATGCTTCTATTGCCTTTATTCTCAATATATACAGCACTAGTATCGCTAAGGTACACTAGAGTATGGATACTACTACAACTACTTGTACTAGCTATTATATGACCGAGAGCAGCCCCAACTACTAACAATTGTCCTTCCACTACCATGGCTGCACCAAAAGCAAAATCAGCAGGTTATCTCACAAGACAATTGTTCCAAATTGATAAAACTAAAAATGCTAATTTACAATGTCATAGTGTTCTCTAGAAGGGCTGATTGCAGCTAGAGGAACAACAACAGTTGGATCTTCAACAATCATAGAATAATCTGTAAAAGGTAAAGGCTCCATATGGACAAGGTCCTAATCAAAAAAATACTACCATATTAGTTATAGAAAAGAGACAAAAGAGAACACAAGATATGTCACAATACAAAATTGATCTAATCTAATAAACAAGCTTACAGTTTCAACATTGTCATTTCTTTTGGTCTGAACAGTTTCCTGATTGCTCACATTACCGCCTCCACCAAATGGATTAGACCTCATCCGGTCAACAAACATCCAACCCTCTGATGTAGGGCAAAATTGGAAGTAGAAGCTGCTCTCGGATTGAACCTATCAAAGAGTGAAAGTAAATCAAGTGTTAGTACAATAAGACAAGTTACAAGAAACTCTTTTTTTTGTTCTATGAGATAATCAATGACAGAGCACCAGCATATTGACTTCAAACAAAAAAAATCTAGAAAATACAAAACTCACATTTAGTTGGACATTCTGATGTGTAGTTGCAGCTTTAGAAGGTAGCACTCGGGCTTCTCTCTGAAGATTATCATCTGAAGTACAAGTTGTACCAGATACTGGACCGACAGGACGCCTCAGTTTAGGATCTTCAACATAATTTCCTAAATCATCCTCATCATCAAACATTCTAAAAGATGGCATGCCAGGACTATTAAAGTAGGGAGCATTATTCTTCATACAAGGTTTCTGAACAGGTGCTTTCCTTGCTTTATCAAATACTAAATTGGTAAAGAAGGTTCAAACTTACAGGTGACAAAGGACCGATATTGCACATGTCAAATACCATAATTGTAGTATTTCAAAAGTGCAATTTACTGCTAATAAATGTGCAATCTAGAAAAAGGTACTAACTAGTACGATCCAAAGCATGAGCTGCATTTTCAGCCAGTTGAGTTTCTTTTAAATGGCAGGGAATAGCTTTTGGGTCTGAAAACATTATCTGTGCACTAGAAGCAGTTTGGACATTCTTCAATGCATCTAATTTCACATTGTCCTTGGACTGAAAAACAAATAGGAAAAATGGCTGTCAGCTATCACATGATCAAAACAAGATAGTTTGGACTAGAACACAATTCAGTTTTAGTTCAACCTTCTAACATTTGGTTGCAGCTAACAATGGGCCTTCTTCAATAAGTACAGGATTATCCTTTGTACCTCCATTTCCATTATGATCCAGCACAATTGCCTAAAATTGACAAATACATTATTAAGGCAATAGATAAGTCATGCACTACAGATTGTATATCTATAGTGCATCAGTGATCAATCGCAGGGATTTATTATCCATTACACTGGTAAGGTAATAAAGCATCAGTGATCAATTGAAGGGATTTATTTTCCATGACACTGGTAAGGTAATAAATATTACCCAATGATGGAAGGGAAATGAGCATGCGATGAGGATAACCTTAACTTGGCTCTATTAATTGAAATTAATTATCCTATTCTATGGCACAAGATAATGCACGATGCAACACTACCAGATTGTACAAGATCAATACTTTTTGTGTCCAAGTATATCATACAAAAGAATATGCTCATTTCTTTGATAAGGCTTAGTAGCATGTTTTAAAAGGTACACGGAATAAATTAGCTTTTAAGTGCTATGGACAATCTTTTACGCCCACTTCTAGCTTTAGTTTCTCTTGCTAAAACCTAAACAGAGACCAAACAGCTGCCTTCTACTATTGGTTTTTAGAGAACCTAAGGCTGCCATCAAGAAAGAAGCCAAGAGTTTTTCCTTCCTAGCTTTTGTCTAGCTTTCCCTCTGTTGCCCACCCACCAACCTACTGGGCTTCTCCCACAAAACAGTTTGGAGTGCCATCCAATAAGAAGTTAGCATCTTCCAACCTAAGAAAGCAAAATCTAAAAGGCAGAAAAACTAGACCACTACCAAACATGGATACATAGCCACAATCATAATGAGATGAAGACTTGCTTCCTAGTTTAGTGGATGACCACAACGGGCATGCTGCCACTGGCATTGCCCACACCTACCCAATGGACCATTCCCACACCTACCCAATGGCTTGGTCACTGCTGCATAGTATTCTAAATCTAGAGCACTACAGGAATTGTGTGAAGAGATGTGTGGAAGCGGAACACTTGTCAACGTAAAGGACCTTGGTTAAAACCTTTAATGACCTTGTCCTATATGTAATTCTGTTCCTCAAGACTAGGCAACGCTGCACCAACTTCTTATGGACTTGATTGCCCTTTTTACATACTGCACCAATGCCATTTAGACTTAGTTGTTCAACCATTGAATATAAAATAAACACTACATTTTTGGTAGAAAAAAAGGTTTAAGAATTTTGTAATGAATCTAAACTAGAAGTGAAGATCATGGGACATCATCATATTTCAGTTATAGGAATATTCTCTCCAACAAGAAAAAGTTGCTCAAATTATCAAAAGTGTTACTTCAGATATGTATATCTTCCTTAGGAATCAGTGATCTTGACAGACACAATAATGTAGCTATGCAGAGCAGTATGTTGCTGCCTTAAACAAGGCTGATCAATGACATAGCTGATAAAATGGGAGGAAAAAGATGCAACTTATGCTAAATGATGGACTAATAGGTGAGAATAGTGCACAATAACTAGACACATTATTCAGGCTATCTATATATAGCAGTGAGGTGCACACACAGAAAACAAAAAAAAAACAAAACATAGAAAGTCACTTTTAGAACAAGCTTCTGACGTTTGGTTGTAGCTTTAGAAGCTGAACATTGGGGCTTCTTCAACAAGTACAGGAATATCCTTTGTACCTCCATTTCCAGCATAATCCAGTACACTTGCCTAAAATTTACAAATACATATTATTTAGGGAAATAATTTATAACTGGAATCTCTATTCAAAACACAAGAACATATTCAAAACATTGACCTCAGCATCATCATCTTTTCTGCAACTGAGAGGGGATTTTCCAAGACGTTGAGATAGTCCATGTCGAGTCCTAGAAGCTACACTATCATGAGTGGAAGTTTGTGATGCATAGTTTTTCCTCTTCCTTTTCCTTCTACCTGAATCTGCACCTCAAAAATATTTATAAGAGTATGAACAAGAGATACAAAGTTAACTCAATGCTAAAAAAATGCTACAAAAAACACTTTATGTACCTTGAGCTGATGAGTTATTGGAAGAAATAATTACAGTTGCCTGAGAAACACCACAATTATCACTATCAAAAACATTGTATGCACTATCTGAATCAACTTTTTCAGTCATAGAAACTTCATCATTAATTTTAGTAGTAGCATCCATTGTGGGATCAACAACTTCCACATTAAATGCAGCAGCAACAGGCAATGTGGTATCCAAAACATCTTCCACAGTGGTATGAGTTGAAGCAGTAGGCATTGGGGCTTCAAATTCATGAGCCATTGCATCATCATCTTTGTGACTAACATTGGCTGGAGAAGGGATCCGACAGCAGAATTCTTAGGCAGTGGATCATCATCAACTACATGACCATGATGGCTTTTCATGTACTAGAATATTGAGATGACAAGTTTGTCGGGCTCCTAAAACCATGTATTGTGTGATGTTCTTGGAAAATGCCACACAAAGCTTCATTGTCCTGTCATGTCAAATTAATAGTAATTTAAAATAGCAAAAATTGTGGATTCTACTATTAAAATAGCAATGAACTAAACCACACAAATATTAAACTAAATAAATACTCATGAACATACTGAACAAGGCACCTACTTGTTCATCAAATAATCTATAATCGATATATCTGAGAGAATCCCTAAAAAGAAGCACAAGCATCAACCGGTAAACAAAAGATTCAAAGATAATAAGTTTCCTCAATAGATTTGACCTACACAAAATATATTACAGTTAGTCAGTCAATAATCTAAACAAGAACAAAACAAACATGACAACACTCATAAAACCTCAAACCAAGACTTACCGGACGCTTTCCAAACTTATCAGCAGAGACACAATCATATGAAGCATATTTTTTATCATAGAACCTTTCCAACATAGAATTCTTGGCAAATTTAGGGAAGCTGGTGACGAGATCCGAAGTTCAAGAAGTATAGATAGTAAGCCTACAAGAAATTACAAAGTGGTCAGTAAATACATTACATATAGATGACAAAAAGTAATTGATAGGAAAACAAGCAATGGAAAAAAGATATACCGCAAAGAAGTATATGCAGCCACCGATTGTCCTTCTTTGCTTTTTTTTGTATAATGATATTGAAGCAAACAACCATTCAAATACAAACTTGGACCAGTCCCAAACTTTCATAGTCGAAACATCAATCAAAGCACCTAGATACTTGGGGCTGGGAAGAGTACTTGAGTTTGGGCACAGAAAAGTTGACAATGCAACAACCATGAAGTATCGGAAGATGTCATCATCAGACAAAGTGTTGCCTACCAACTTCTTGCCAAAGGTCTTGATGAGGGGCAAAGAAGTCTCATTGATTTCTTTAAGAAAATTGGCCTTTGTAGACTCATCTTTCTGCTGCCTGATGTCTTCACCACCAATTGGAATCCCTAAGAAAAGGTGAACTAATTTTACAGAAAAAGGGACTACTTTGCCTCCAACAAGTATATCACAACAGTTGACATTGACTTGATCCGCAATCCATTGGACAAAGTTTCTAGGCACTGAACATCCATCATACTCAAGCAAGATCCTAAATCCATGATCCCTGATGATCTTTTTCTTATGCTCATCCAATTCTCTTATTTTATGTCCAAAATACTTGTTATTGCACCTGCTTCTTGCTTTACCAGATGAACTCTCACCGGTAGTTGATTTTCCTTTAACAGTGCCTTTAACATCTCTAGTATTCTGAAAAAACCGATGAAAAAATAAGTTTTCAGTTATGAAACTAATCATCAGTTCACTAAACATGGTGTCAAAAAAACCACATGCTACTGAATTTACCTTTGCAGCACGCTCCTGAACTCCAGAATGTCATGATTTCCCTTTCTTCTGAATAGACTTAGAAAACTAAAAAAACAATATCAATAGTTAGTTCAAAAAAACATAGTGGCATGGACTGATTCGATTAACTTAACTGCTGGACAATAAAAACAAAAAAGGTTGATATGTGCAATTGAGACACAGACTGATGTCCTACTCCTATGACTATGACATAGTGAAGGTAATAGTCCAAAAGAGATACAGAAATATGCATAGTTCAGTAATAAAAATTTCAGAACATACTCCAGAAAACACTCCTTTCAAATGCTTGAAAGCCTGGACCGCTACAGCAGGATCAATATCATCATCTGAGGAGTTTGGATCCTAAAAAGGCAACAACAACAACAACAACAACAGCAAAGCCTTTAAGTCCCAAACAAGTATCATATTATATACACAGGTGCATAAACAAACAAAATCAAGTAAACTTATTACCTCGTCAATATTCAATGAATCAGAGTTGTTGTCTTCTTCAGAGTTCATATCAAAGTCATCATCACTCTCACCATTTACAGATTGAGCATCAGAACCCAACTCATCATCATCCATGGCTATATAACAAAAAATAATAATGTTTAATCAGCTACTATTTTCTTAAAAAATTGCATGCCTACCATTCAGTAACTCACATGAGTGAGCTCTTTTACTTTAGTTCAGTACTACTCGTACTAGGTTGGCATACACCATAACATAATGAACAAAAGCTTTCAAGCACGATATTAGAATCAGGTATGAGCAAATTGTTGTTGCTTGCATGAAGTAATTACATATATTGGCAAATCAGTGATACAGGAGCAGGACAAGTTAGATTCACCGAGATTACATAGTTACAAGATTACATAGGAAACTAATATATAGTTACAAGAATTTCTTTGGTGCAATAACAACTTGGAAAAATAGATAATAGATAAAATTCAGGATCCAAATTCCTTATAGAATTCACAGACTATATCAAAGTCGAGATAACGGCGCGTAGCCAAAAATCCATGTAAAAAATCATGAGTATGTAAATAGAACTGATGCTCAAGCTTAGCCGGGAAACCAAGGCATGGATCATGGATGGATGGTCCAACAATGACCATACATATGCTCAACAAATCATGAGTATGTTACAGAGATAGTATTAAAAGTTTAGCTTCACATTGCACTCTTAGTTCTCACCACCATAATCAGTGCCATCTTCCTCTCACATGAACTAGACTGGAAGTATGCTAACTGTGACAAGTACAAGTTACTGTTGTGACAGGAATAGAACTTGAAAATAGGCAGAACCTAGCCTAAAAAAGGAGACATTTCAGATGTTAGTGACCCTAAGAAGCAGAATAGTTGAATTATTTTTTAGAAATATTCTTATTTTTAGACTACAGTCAATGTCACTCAAATGGCCAAAAAATTATTAGCTAAAGTAATTGCAATTTGGATACATAATTAGATAGAAACCAATTTCAATCCACCCAAGATTAGCAAAGGAAAAACATTCATAATTAGACAGAAACCAATTTCAATCCACCCAACTGACAAATGATGGACAGTTGACAGTGCAGATTTATCAGATCTATCTAACATTATACTGAAGAATCCATATGCATAAATCATATAATGATCAATCGAGTTTGGTTATTAGTATTGTGACTATATGACTATATATAATTATATATCATTTGATCATATACATGAAAATTACAATTATAGTCAACAAGCTCAGTCAAATAAATATTGTCAACTGTCAGATTACCATGAAACTACCATTAAATATTTAAATCGCAATGGTAACTGAACTTCACCTCAACAAGCTGATATCAGAAAAGTAGGAACCACCAAAATAGACCAAGCAATTAAAACTTTAAAAGATAGGTGCTCACTATTTTGTGTGTTTCATGATGGATTGTTGAAAGGTCCTTGTTGGTTTTGGTAATTGAGTGACAACCTAGGTGGACTAATTGTGTTTATGTGAGATACACAGGTGATTAGTCCACAGGAACATGTGTATGAGCAACATATGCCATGGAGGTGAAAATGGCTTGGAGATGTTGCAAAGCTCACACATGTGATGATGAAGGACCTTATCGCACATGACACATGACATTGAGTCATGTGATCAAGGTGGAGAAGATCAAGACAAGACTTGGCTTGATGGACCGGTTGCAAACATGAAGGGCAAGTCAAAGGCTTTGGAGTGATGGACCGCGTGGCGGTGAAGCTTGAGCAAGACTTGGCGCCGATGGACGATAGCAATGGTGAAGAGCAAGTAGAGTCAAGATCGATGAACCAATATGATCATGTGATGATATGAAGTGGATCATATCATTGTTGATCGTGTTGGTGCGTGTGTTGCATCGACATTGAAGGAGATGGAATGGAATGCATAAAAACAAAGGTATAACCTAGGGCATTTCATTTCACCGGTCATAGGTGTGTAGAGAAGTTTATGACCGGGTTTAGGATAGATGGCTATTATCAAGAGGGGCAAACTTGTTTGCATATCGGTCATCTAGTGCTACTCGAGTGATCTAACTTTGCATTGTCGCTAGGATCGAGTGGCGTGGCAAGTTGATGGCTAACATCCTTTGGGAAATGATTGTGAAAATGCTAACACACATACACATGGTGGTGTACACTTGGTGGTGTTGGCACATTTACAAAGGAGGTGGTGTTTGCTGAGATGGGTTCGGCGCTTTCGGGAAAAAATAATGCCTATTTTCTATTGCGCGGATGCAAGTTCTTGTGGTTAGCACATTGGAGCAAGGGTGATGAAGTTAGAAGTGAAAACGTTAGTCGCGAAGATGTTGGCGCCGGTCAACCGACCGGACGCCGGATCTCGATGCACCGACATTTGGCAAAATGCATCAGGCTAACGTCATTATAACGCAGAAGCCGGAGTGTGACCGGACGCCGGCTGCGTCCGATCAAATGTGACCGGACACGTCCGGTCGAGGTCGGTACTTTTATGAAACGACCGGACGCTTAGGGGTTCAGCGTCCGGTCGCTTGAAAGTTGCCGCGTCGGTCAAATCAAGTGACCGTTGGAATCGAGACACGTGGCGTCGCGGCGAACGGACGCACGAGGTCCAGCTGCGTCCGGTCAACACGACCGGAGCGTCCGATCGGCCCCGACCGTGCCCAAAGGAAGGGGTAACGGCTAGTTTAGCCCTTGGGGCTATAAATAGAAGTGGCCCTCGGCCATGGCTGGTGCTGAGCACCTAAGGGGACTTAGTGTCCATGCTTGTGAGTGCTTGGGAGCCCTCCATCACACATATACTTGATAGTGATCATTCGATTGTGTGAGTGAGCGATTCTAGTGCGATTGCATCGTGAGGTTGCATCGAGTGGCACTAGGTGGTCGTGTTGCAAGCCGGTGGTGCTTGTTACTCTTGGAGGTTGCCACCTCCTAGACGGCTTGGTGGTGGTCTCCGTCGAAGCCCGCAAGAAGCTTGTGCGGCGCTCCGGAGAAGTGCTTGTGAGGGGTACTTGTGCTCGCCCCGTGGGAGTCGCGAAGAGCAACTTTAGTAAAGCGTGTCATTGAGCTACCCTCACTCAAGGGGTAGGTTCTTGCGGTGCCCGACGTGCGGGCTTAGCGGGTGATGCTAATTAGCCGCCGAACCACCAAGTGAGCGGTCGACACAACGGGGACTAGCGTGTTGGCAAACACGTGAACCTCGGGAGAAAAATCATCGTGTCAACCTTGTTTTTCCCATTGGTTTGCATCCCCATTACACAAGCTTGCAATTACTTATATATATATCTTAAGCTTGTGTAGTTGCTCTTATAATTAGATAGCTTGTGTAGCTAGCTAATTACCTTCTTGCTTGTGTAGCATAGAAGTAGCTCCCTTGCGTGGCTAATTTGGTTTTAGTAACCTTGTTAGTCACATTGCTTAGTTTGTGTAGCTAAGTATTTGCGCTCTCTAATTAGGCGTTGGTTGCCTTGTTATTGAGCATTGCTAGTGAGCTTAGTTAGCTTTGTGCTTTTGCTTATTAGCATGTGTAGGAGCTCCCTTGTTACTTAAAGTACTAGTGGCATAGGTTTGTGTGACCTTGCTCCTAGAATTGTTTAGGAGAGCTCTAGCTAGCCTGGCACCTTAGTTGCTTTATTAGTATCTTTGCAAGGTGCTAGTGAACATATATAGAGGGGTGTAGTCTTGGCTAGACCGATTGTTTTAATTCCGCATTTATATCGGTTAGCCGACGCGATTAATTTTAGAAAAGACTATTCACCCCCCCTCTAGTCCGCCATCTCGACCTTACAATTGTCCTATTTTGCAGTTTGCAAGAAATGCTTGAAAGAGCATTGCAGCGATTAAACTGATATTTACCTAGCAATCTGATGATTATAAATTTTTCATTTGCAAAGATAATGCCAAAAAAATAGGTAAAACATTGATCTTCTAAGTATAAAGCATTCAACAGTCTAATCCAAAACTTTGCATGATAGCAGCTAGCTTTATACTTATCCATATGGTGCTGGTAGCTTTCAATGTATCACAATCAACTACTTATAACATTGATGAACCAGATTGGATCTCAGTGCCATACAACTATGCTATTTTAGAAATGTCCTAATTTCAGAGCTGATTATATACACTTACACTCATTTCATACTCTAGAATACAATCTGATACCATATTCGTAAACAAGTATCAAGAAGCTATATCGAATACCTCCATTCTTCTAATACCAAAGTTGAAATACAAGTATCAGTTTGATTACAACAGATATTTGTGTTTTTACCCCCTATTCTAATTACACATACAAGGCAACACACTGCAAATTAAAACACCTCCGCCTATAAAACGGAGTGACAAGCATCTCCTAGCAATGGAGTGACAAGACACAGTTATGAAATAAAAATAAATTTACAGAATCAGAGCTTCTGTAAATTTACAGAATCAGAGCTTAATTCACGAAATAATACAAGGAGAATTTAATCAACTCCTAGTAGACAATAACAGATACAAGAAGAACAACTTTCTTTTGCATAAAGAGTGAATATAGCATGTCAATGTTGTCATACGCGTTTAAGTCCTACAGTTTCATTAGTTTAGGAAAAATAATTACCTTTCCCACTGTTAAGCCTATTTGCCGATAGGTTCTATCTATCTATGCCAGAATTGTTGGATGCAAACCTGCAGTACTACAGGTCATCTGGTAGAGGCATATTAGCTCCTACAACATTAGTAGGAAACACCAATATCTGCCTAGGTGAAAGGTTGCAACATTCAGTACTCTCATCACAAACTGCATTCAACATCCAGTCAAAATGTTCAGTGAACTCTAGATGCACGCCATCACCTGCCCTGCTGCCTGGCTACCCCTACATCTGAAGCCTAGCTTCTCAAGCTATTGTTCCTAGCCTCATACAAAAGACCAGAAGCACTGGCGGGCTCTCCGTATGGCTTAGTAGCTGCCCTCACTGATTGATCTTACAAGTTACAACAACAACAACAACAACCACCACAGATCAAATATGCCTCTATGTGTTTCCTGCTACGAGGAAGAACATGATAGAATAGAAAGACAGAACAAATCAAAGGAAATAATGCATGCATGCCTGCTTCTCTACTACTACTACAGGTGTTCCTACGACACGGCGGCAGAGTTCGTCGAAACCAGACAAACCACCGCTGCAGCTCGCCCCGCGCGCTCTCGCCGTCCCAACGCTGCAGCTCACCCCGCATGCTGCTGTAGCTCACCCCACGCGCTCTCGTCGTCCCGACCCTGCAGCTCACCTCGCGCACCGCTGCAGCTCGCCCTACGTGCTGTCGCTGTCACGCCGCTGCAGCTCACCCCGTGCGCTCTCGCCGTCCCACAGCCGTAGTGCCACTCACCATTCCGCCGCTGTAGCGTGCCCCACGCGCGCTCGCCGTCATGCCGCAATGCTCCACACACATCGCTGGGCCTCAGGAAACAGAGGAACGCGGATCTACAATCGGTGGGCAAAGAGGACAAGAGCGACGACGAACTCAAGGGAGAAAGCGGCGAACTTATGTACCTCCAGAACTCGAGCAATGGCAGGCGAGAGGGAGGCAACGCGCAGATGGAGACGGCGCGACTCGCCGTGACGTCGAGACAATCGCCGACCGTCGGGACGAACCCCTTTCCCCTCTCGCCGGGAACCGACAGGCGTGACTTCTGATTCATCGAGGGGGAGACGAGGCAGGGCGGGGCGATCGGGCGGGCAGTGCGCCGAAAGATCGCCGCAATGGCACATAGGAAAGCGCCTCCACTCCGCTTCCTCTCCTGGACAACGACAGCGACGACGAGTCATGAGAGCGGCGGCATGAGGGAGGAGTCTCCGCGACGGAGCTAGAGCGGAGGCTGCACGAGTTCCATCCGGGAACAAACGTCTTTCTCGTCTCGCCTGGACGATGCGGGGAATGAGAGAAACCGATAGGTGCGACTTCCGATTTCAAGCAGTAACATTTCGAGTGGGCCCTACACGTCAGCGACACAAAGCAACCAGCACACAGATCGGGCGTTCCATTCTTCATCCTGCGGCCAGAAAATTCATGTGCCAACAAACCACAAAACATACATGTGTCCTATAGCATTTCTGTTTTAACAAACACAACAACGACAGGCATCACGGCGAGACGCTGCTAACGTTCGGCCAACGCCCGCATTCTAGCCGCTCAGGCTTCGATCCAGCGATCTGCCTCCATCTTGATGATATGAAGCATTTCAGCGATTGTAGCAGCGGACTCTTGGGACCATCTTGCATTCCGTTCCTTCCACACCTGCCAAGACACTAGCACAAACAATGAGTTGATCCCCTTACGTTGCTGCCCATCAGAAAGCTTTCGCTGCTTCCTCCACCAGCTTAGGGGGTGTTTGGATCTAGGACTAAAATTTAGGAGGTGTCGCATGGGGTGTTTGGATACTAATAAAAAAATAAATTATAAAATCCGTTGGTAATCCACGAGACGAATTTATTAAGCCTAATTAATCCGTCAATAGCAAATGTTTACTGTAGCATCACATTGTCAAATCGTGGACTAATTAGGCTTAAAAAATTCATCTCGCAAAATAGTCTCAATCTATACATTTAGTTTCATAAATAATCTATATTTAATACTCCATGCATGTGTCCAACATCCGATGGGACAGCAACTAAAGTTTACGAGGTGGAACCAAACACCCCCTTAGTGTTGATTGGGCTCCTTGGAGGAGTTGGAAGCCAAGCGCATGCAGGATGAAGTGCTAGAGTTCTCTAGTTAACAGACAAGAGGCGATGATGTGGTCAATTGTTTAAATTTCAAAATCCATAAATGCTAGTCCCATAAAGATTAATCTTATATGAAAAATTAACGCGCGAGTGGCTCAACTCAGGATGAAGTGCCAGAGTTCTCTAGTTAACGGACAAGAGGCGATGATGTGGTCGATTGTTTAAATTTCAAAATCCATAAATGCTAGTCCCATAAAGATTAATCTTATATGAAAAATTAACGCGAGAGTGGCTCAACTTAAGTGGCAACTGTGTGATCCTGCTGTAAGTTTAAAAAAGGTAAATAGCAAATATGCCCGCCCATATGCACGTGGGTTCGAGAGTGGCCGGGTTATGTCACAGATGTTGTGGCGTCAATTAAGATTTTGCATCTCTAAACTCAAAATGGAGAAGGCCAGGATAAAGGCAGGTCGTGAGTTCTAATCATGGACATACGGGATAATAAACTAATTTGGACTTTTATTTCTAATTCATCACGTACGATATGGCTCTTAGTAAAACCTATCAAAACTTCTATGCTTGGGGAGGAGAGAGAGACACACACAGATAAGACAGTGAATTCTTTAGTATTACTAGCAAATATGTCTGCGTGTACTAATGGGATGTTCAACTTGTCCTAAGGCGGTTGTGAGCGATGAAGGAAAAAGAAATCTTTTATTCTTTGTGAAATTTTACAGTGCTGGAAATAATAAGAGCCATCCATCAATCTTGATCGAAGGGTTACAGGATAGGAGGTACCTCTTGAAAAGAACTTAAGTTGTGGACCAAACTAAAATTTTGTGGGCCTGGAACCCATTGAAAAAATAATAACATAGGGTATATTGGTCATTTGCATCCCTTTATTTCTTTTCTGATCCTATCATTCTTGACCTTTCGTTCCCACCTAATCTCAGACGACTGTCCATTACCGCCGGCTACCTCCTCGTCTGAGGAGCTCTAATGGTCTCAGGCCAATGCAGAGGGCTCCATAATGTTCATCTCAGCGTCCAGTCGGTGCTCGTGAGTCTCCGTCCACCCTATTCCTGGCCTCTGCGTATGCAAGTATCCGACTACTGGCCAGGTGGTCGACCGTCGATCAAGAGCAGCAGCATCCAGTAGATACTAGGACGGGAGGCGCACTCCGCTGTGCCCGCCCCAGTCCAAGCTGAAACTAAACACAATAGAAGGCTGCCGAAAAGCGTAAATAATTTTTTATCTAACTGCTGATTAGAGTCAAGATGGTTTCATGTGCAGCGGACCAAAAATATTGGAAACACACGACATGGCCAGCCATATATGTAAAAGAACCGCAAAAAATTACAAATTGAATAAAAAGAAGTATCTGTAGGCAAACAATACATGACGTATTGGGACATCTAAAGTTCTAAACATACATGTTAAATCGGTGCATGAAAATAATAACAACAAAGGATCATCTTGAAAAAAACCATATGATGTTTCTAATGTATCCTTTGTTTATCCATGTCCATAGTAATCTTCTCTATATGTCCACTGTCCAGCCTGTCAGGCTGTAAGAGGCACCGAGTCCTATTTTTCTTACTGCAAAATTCCAAAAAAAAAAGAGAAGCACAGGTAAATAACAGGCATATACTTACCGAATTAGAGATGTTAATGTTACACGGAATTAGACATGTTGTTGACGTTGCACGCTGCAAAAGCAATAAAATCATATTGATCATATAAACCTGAAAAGGGAACTAATATGAAAGCGAAGGTACGCAAAAGAGCGACAATAATACTAACCAAACATGAATGCCCTCACTTAATTTCTTATGACATGGAAAATCGAGGCAACTCAGAATGGGAAATTTTTTGGACTGGAAGTTGTTTCCTTTTGGTTAACCAATTTAGTACTGTAATTTGCAAAGGCAAATATAAACATATCAATAAGAAACTAAGAATCAATGGTTTCCATATTCTGGCTGCAAATTAGTGGTTTCCATAAGATCACAAGAGCAATGAAGTTTATTGTAGTTGTGCACAATAACAAATATGAGAGAGATAACCAGGGACTAATAACTGTATTTTGTCAGGAACCTATGTACATTGGCAATGAAATTAGATGCACAGGGGCATTGACACTTAGCCTGCTGAAGAAAACGATAACACAGAGCAATATTTGGATTTAATGATCTATCTATTTTTGTTCCAGCCCATACAGATACCATTAGCACTCCAATGTATGCTCTTTAAATTATGGAAACGATCTAAGCATGTCAATTGAAGCACATCGTATATAACAAAGATTTACCTTAGCATATTCATTTGCAGTACTAACGCTGACATAGTCAGGAAAGCATAATTAAGTCTTACATTGGCAAATAAAGAAAGAGAATGAAATGAATAAGGCATCTAGGATATCACTCTGTTATCTAGTTCACCCTAGGTGGTTTGAAGAGCACAAGGACTGTCCAGTTTACATTGGATATTTGCCTGTTTAATATAATAGCCAGTAATGGTACTTTTGGACTGTATACATATTTCACCTATAACATAGTACTTTTTGGAAGTTACTTCTGATATAACTCTCTATTGCCTTATTGGCATCTTAGATAGCATAATAAATAAAATCAAGAAATCACACGTAATCACACAGAGCTAATGCTGAGGTTGTTAATGAGAAACACTTGCTTCAGTCGTCACAAGCTTCAGGTAAATCGCATCTAGTATGCGTATGGTAGCAGCACTGAAGGAAAACATCACTACAAATTTTCCCTTTTTCATCAATCTAAAGCCAACATGAAGGCCAAATGCCCGGTCTTCTCCATGGCAATATGATTAAATCTTATAGCCATCGCTTAGTGATGACAATATGGAAAGGAAGTAGATTGAAGCTTAACTCAAAATTGGAGGGAATATAACTTTAGAAATATAAACATGTGTTTGTATCAAAGGTTGGGCACATATAGTTGTCAAATACTGGGTTGTATAGACTACAGTGTTAGGAAGAGGAAATTTTATTTCAGGTCTGGCTAATATATACCACCCTGTAACTGCAAAGGTAAAATAACTGCTGAACTTGAAGACATGGCGTGCATACATTGACATTGTTGTGAGCGTTTTGCTAGCAGCCGTGCATCTCCGTAGATAAATTGGTTGAAAAGCATTCGATACTACAGAAGATTGTTCATATCAAAAGCAATAAAATTTGAGTAAGGCTATATCTCCTAAGACCAAAGAAAGGAACGGTGAATCTTTGCAGTGAGAATTTTCTAGTAAGCCTGCATCTTTCCATATTTAAGATTTTACTAATCATGAGTTCCTTGTTAAGATTAACATAGGACCAATTCAATGAACGTTGGGTGAGGTGAAGTTCGAGCATCTACAGATCTTTGAAAAAAAACTACAACATCTAACATAAACTGGTATGGCAAGAATATTTATGTAGTGTTGCACAGTGTTTGAGAATGGAAGAAAGCAGGTGCAATATTACATACATCCATTTAAACACTAACAATCCTTACCATTCCTGAATGCCCTATTGAGCTTTCAATAAGGTTCTGGATCTATTAAGTGGAGCATATTGTACAGATTAGTAAGAGCTGTTACGAAATTAGTCTGGTAGTCTGAAAAATCAAAGACCAAACACAGGATCTAAAACCATGTTAATGACAGCTAACGCACCTGATCAGAATTGAAATAGCCTGCAATAGATGCTGCATGTAGATCAGTACATTAGATATGCCGAGAAAGAATAGTGTATCTAGAGAAATCGCAGAAGCACCTGGCGGTGGTGGTAGACCAGCTCGAGCCTCTCGTAGCTGGAGATCTCAATTAGGCAGGGCGTTCCCTGATTCCGTCTGCCACCGGCCGCATGGTGGTGAGGCAGGAGCATGTGTCTGATGCGGCCACCCCCGAGGTGCTGTCGCTGGATTTCGATGTTGCTGCTGGTGTGAGGAAGTGCAATCCACTGTAGGGGCTGCGATCCATCACCGGTAGCTACGTACTGTGGCACTTACCAGAGGCTGCGCGCGCGGTAGCCATAGCACTGCCGTGCCGCTCGCAAGCACACCGCCCAGGTCGCACGTGGCCACATCACACACAACACAGATGAGAAAGATGGGAATTAGGGACTCTGAATGAACAAAAGGCAGAGGGAAGCAGGGGATGGTGGGCATCGTTGATGAACATACGAACATACCTCTCCGCTAGGGCCCAAGGAACCGTCCTCGTGGTAGATGATGGGGTAGCCACGTCCGCCGGGGCGGAAGGAGGCGACGAACCAGAGGACGAAGAAAAGAGAGAGGGCAGGCAGCAACGGACAGGAGGCAAGGCGGGCGGGTGGAATGGAGACAACGATGCAGCCGGGAGCCAAGGGCGACGCCGAGACGGAGCGGCCGAGGATTGGGGGCAGATGGCGTGGCCTGGTGACAGGCGACATATTTTTAATTGGCTGACTCGTGAGTCCTTTTCCAGCACGTGACCGGTTAAGACCGTAAATAAGCAGAGTTTTGACTGGCACTGAGCAGTAAAAAACACCACGTGAAAGGCAGCCATAGACCAATGACACACGGATGGGCTGGCCGTGCTCCAATTTATTCACCGTTGAAGCTCTACTAATTGCCGATCGAACCTTTCCACCGTCTCGACATGACTACAGAATTGCGCGGTGGCCAAAAGACTGCAGCAAATCAAAATTGTTGTTGTCTGACACAAAATAGCAAATGCTTCTGACCATGGAGTTTATCAAACTCCTGTATATGTATAGAAATTGCAGAGGAAGCAAGATAACTCTTTTTTTTTCCAAATGGAAGCAAGATAACTCTGAAGCTCATTTGTGGCAAAAACTAAAGCATAAGAGTGAATATCGGCCTTTCAATTCAGTTGCAGTAGTGTGCAACCTGCCTGATCCACTCTGTGTGCGAGCGGTTGCGACTGCCGGCAGGTGCAGCGGTGCTTGGATGGCGCCAGCCGCTGAATTTGGAGGGCCATGGCGAGACGTTGCTACTGACGGCACGAGAGGATGGGCCGGATGCCCCGGACGGCAAGGACGCCCCTGCGCTGAATAGATGATGATCATCTCGATCTGTCGGTTAGGTTCGCGAAAGACGCTGAAGATGCCTGGATCAATTAAACTACAATGACTGAACTACCCATGCTTATACAAATTAATGTCTTTACGGCCCATGTGTTTTAGCGCTGAGGAAACTCGGGTTCCTCCCAAGAACTGTAGCAACCTCTTATTCTTTTATAATATTACTATTAGGAATAGACTGTAGATATAAATTAGGTGGGTGTATTCGCGGCGAGCACACGCGTGCATCGGCCTCACGCGACTCGCCGGTTGTGGGGAATGCGCGTCATTCATTCGACCATCTTGTTGCGCTCGCTGGAGCTAGGAAGACTGCAAGATGCGCCCCGTCTTCTTACCCCTGTTGCGCGTGTGAATGGATTCGCAGGCGCAGCGAATGCGACATGGAGAGAGCTCTCGATCGCCGCGGCCGGTCATTACACATGGATGCTTGGCTGTTTCCAAGTGGAGTGGAGTGCAGAAATCAGTCAAAAAATATTAAGCTGCAGCTGACAGGTCTACGCTGGAAAAGACATTTTTTTCGGGAGAAATATTAAACTGTCGAATAATAATTCCTTAAGTATAGAACCATATAGTCCATTTAAATGTTAAAATGCACTTTATTTTTTAAGTATAGAACCATTTTAAAATAATATACAAACAAACTAAATATAAGCTATCATGGAAACAATTCAATAACCATGAAGTGCGTTATATAACCATGTTCATGTTCATATATCATTAGTGTAGAATCTCAAGAACGGGTTAGGAAGAGGTGAATGGACGGTAACACTAAAAATAAAGACACTAAGCAAATTTGAAGTAGTACCACAAGAGAGCCATAATATACTACTTCCTAGGCCCTGTTCGCTTGAGCTACTTTTCAGACATGGAACACTGTTTTTCTCTCACAATATTTTAGCATCAGCATCAGCATAAGCCAAATTTCAGCATAAGCGAACAGGACTCCTAAGATGACAAGTAAGAAACTCAATGCTAGGAAAGTAAACAGCACAAATTAAGAATGAATTGGACTTCAGCCCAAGGGATAGAACAAGAAAGACACAAGATTTTATTCTATGGTATTGATCATTGATTTGTCGGTCACCCTAGTCTAGTTGAGATGAGCTCATTGTTTCACTGCTCCTCTATTAAGCTTCTAACCCGCAAGGTTGTCTCGATACCTTGAGCGCTTGATCTTTGATCTAGCTAGAACCAAGGAGCTACTCAGTACCCTGATTCCACTGGAGTTGCTCTTTGTCTTTTCTTGAGAGGATGAGCACAAGAGCCCGGCCCCTCACAAATCTCGAAATTAACAAAGTTATCACAAGCGCTTACTTGTTGATGGGCACCATGCCTACTACTAAAAGAATAACTTCGTTAAATCCATGAAAACATGCTGAGGACTTTGATCTAGATGCACAGATTCCATCACAAGCAATCTAACTAGCTAAGCGTGCTAAGTTCAGACACTCTAAGAACGTGACTTATAGATAGGGAGCCTACTTATAGATGACTTTATGACTAAAGATATACTTCTACCGTCCAAAAAAAATGTAATTTTAATTATGAACTAAGTTGTTTTTAAAGTTTGGTTAAATTTATAGAAAGCAATGTCAACATTTATGTCTCTAAATAAGTTTACAGTATATTACATAACTAATCTATTAAATATAAATATTAGTAATTTTTCATTGATTTGATCAAACTTGATTGATTCATTCACTTAAAAAAGCTAGCTAGAATTCTATTTTTTTAGGAGGGACCATGTAGCTATATACTACGACATACTATCATATAACAAGAAGAAGAGTAGGCGTTAAGAATCGTACACGTACATATCTATCCAGCCGAGATAGGGTCGCATCTTTTGCATCCGTGCCACCAGAATGTTACTCCTATCAGTTATAGTATCAGCTTAGCACGAAGATTAGACCGACAGAGATTCGTCCTATTTATACGAGCATCCAATCCAACTCCAACCCATCGTGTGGCGGCTGCGGCATCCACGAATGTTTTGGCCTTTTGGGCCCGACAAGAGATCTTTCGTGCCGTGCAAAAGCCACATTCGTTTGCCCCATGCGCACACGTACCCGCACCCTTTTTTGTGTTCCCATGCCACGCATCTACTGCAGCCAGCTTCTTTTCTACTCTTGCTTGTACGACTCCTATGCACGCAGGGATGAACAGTGCTCCGATGGAGTGGTGATCAATCAGGAACTGTGGCGTGTTGGAATCTGCATGCGGGCCGTACAGCTTCACCCATGCATGCATGCATGATCTCACAGCACGACGTCTACAGGGTCAGAGCCTCCCGTGTGACCGAGTTTTTTATTTTTTAGCCTTTTTGATTTTTTTTCATAAATATGTCCCTGGAGGTAAGATTTCAAAATCTGGACCCTTATCTCGGCGCCATCGTTGCTGGCGCCGAGCTCTTGGGCTCGACGCAGACGTGGCGGTGACATGGCAGGCAGCTTGGCGCCGTAGATCTTGGCGCCGAGCTCGGCTGGGCTCGACGCAGACGTGGCGGTGACATGGCAGGCAGCTTGGCGTCGTAGATCTTGGCGCCGAGCTCGGCGCCAAGATCTATGGCGCCAAGGTGATGTTTTAACCCTAGCCCCAACCTTCCTGTCCGAGCCTTCTTCCTCTTCTTTCTCCTCCCTCTCGGGTTTTTTCTCTCCCACTTCACCCTACCTCACGAATCGACATATTGATCTTAGAAACTTTGATTTGATCCGTAGATCTTCGAGAGCAAGGTATCCTCGCTCCCCTCCTAGTTTTTTTCGCATCAATTCGATATATATTAGTCGGATTTTTCAACCTAAGAATCGTCATTACTTAGGGTTTCGTGCAATTTTTAATATTTGTATTATACAACCGTAGGATGCTAAGACATGGAAAAGCTAGCAAACCAAAGTAACCTCAGCGCATGTTGTTATGTTATGGGTTCATTGTTGTGCATCAAATGGGAAACCCTAGGTTTAGGGTTTAATGTTAATTGCTTTCGGTTCTTAAAATGAAATTGGTTGAATTGTAGTTATGGCCGGATGACTGGAAATGCCTTCGACCCATTGCCTCTGCCTAATGGTGTTCCGGTGCCCATGTGCTTTTGCGGCAATCCTTGCAAGGTAGCCAAGTCCGATGAAGAGGACACGTATAGGCAGATGTATTGGATGTGTTCCAATTTTACGTTTGAGCCTACACTTCGTCAGTGCCGCATTAACAAGATGGTGAGGAATTGATGTTTGTGTCATATGACATCTTGCATGATTTTTTGTTTTTTGTAACAATTGTTTTTTTTGACCCCTCCATCGCTCTGTGATTTTGAAGCAGTGGATCGACACTGAGATCAAGCTTGAAGACAAAAAATGGATGCAGAAACTGTTGCGGTGGGAGGCAGAGGACAAGGAGATGATGGAGAAAATACGCGGAGAGGAGGCTGCAAAAAAAGAGCACAAGGAAGAGGAGGAAAGGAGGTGTATTGCTGCGTACAGGGAGGAGATGGAGAAGAAGCTTGAGCGTGCACGCCGAAGCGAAAGCAGCGATGGAGGAGAATCCCGATGCCCTGAGTAATGGAAAGTGGTCTCGTTGCACTCAGTAGTCTCCCTGACTTGCTAGTTCTATAGTTTATTCATGAACACTGTTGTCTACTGTCGGTATATACTTCTATTATTATTATGTTGTTTAATGTGGCATAGTATTGGACTTTTTATTATGTGGTTGTTTTCATTATTTGTGGTCATAATATTCAGCTTAACATTACGGACGTAGTGAAATATGATCACGTGCTGCAAACAAAACCTAACGAAGTAGGGCATTATATAATTCAACACACAAAACACATGAAATGGCATGTGAGATCATGTACCGAACTAGGGTACAGAGTTCCTTAGACTAAACCTAACAAGCCTTAGGTAATTAAACCAAACAATAAACACATAGATGTGCCATGTGAATAAGATAAAGTCATCCTAGTAGTGTGGCCACATAGCAAATTGTGTTGCACCTTCTCCACAGTAGCCTCCCATTGTTGGTGGTGGTGGTGGCGGGGGTGATGGCGGAGGCCCCTTGTTCTTGTGGTTAGGGCAGGTGCAATATGGATCATTGCAGAGTGCCTCCTGTGAATCGGCACCATTGTTGTTGTCGTCCTGTCCGTCATCCTTGTAACCGCTGCTAACTTTCCTTTCTAGATCGAAGATACGGTCCTGCAGGTAGTAGATGTACTCCGCATGCGGATAAATAGGTCGAGGATCGACCCACCTAGTGAACCCATAGTTTTCTTCGGCCAAGGAAGACTGCAATAAGTATGTCATGTAAGTTGTATAGAAGAGGAACATATTGAAGAAACAAATAGTAATAGCAATTACCCATGCTCGCGGGCATTTGAAGAAACGACGACCTTCATCTATTCCCTCTTGGAGAACATCTGCACTAGGCGGTCCTCACCATGCATGCATTTTGGCCACTCTTCTTTCCATTCATCGTGTCCTCTCAGTGGTGTCTCTTTGGTGAAATCGCTTTTGCTCTCAACTGAGAACCTCTCATAAAGAGCTTCCTCAAAGAAATCGGGACCAAGAGAACCCTCCCACACAATGGTAGTTTCCTTCCCCTTTCCTCTCCCTCTGGATGACCCTCCAGACATTGGTACTACATCGAAAGAAAATACTGAGGAGTGCTCTTCTTCCTTGTTGTGTGTGTGAATGAGAGGGAGTGGGGGTTATTTATTGATTGAGAGGAGGAATGGAGGCCTCTCAATGTGCCATGTCAGCGATCTGTGTGCCTCTTCACCTCAGCCCTTGGATCAAACAGTCATAAGATGGATGGTGGAGATGGAGTGGAGTTGTGCTTCCTTGCATGCCAGTACTATGTAAGCGAAGTGATAAATCGCTGTTGTCATCATACTCCTCGTCCTTGTAACTGAAAAATCTATTTTTATTGTCTGAAAAGCCTAGATTCGTTCACTGTTACTTGAAAAGCCTAGATTCATCTGTAAAGCGTCTGTACGATATGATTGGACTATACACGTTCTAATGAATTTACATTTAATTTGTGTATTATATTTGTGCCTTTTTAGCAGTGTAGTATGATTAATGATTCACGAAAAAAATTCGTAAGAGTTTCCTTTGTTTCAGGAGCATCTACAGTTACAAACAGAGACATCATTATATAATCCAAACATTTAATCATCCAAAGAGCACAATGCAACCACAACGAACATCACAATCAACATAACATGTCCTGCATAGTCCACAATGTCCATATAGTCCCAAATAGTTACAGAAAAGTGACTACAAAATCCATAATAGTACATACTAACATCTACCACAAACCCTCACTACCTCCTAGTCTTACCCTTACCCTTGTGACCAAGAGCGCTAGTACCTGGAGTGTACGGGTCAGGTGGACGGTGTCGCCTAGTGCCTAGAGGCTGTGTAGGCTGAGTCGAGGTAGCGTCCTAAAGCTGAGAGGGCCAAGCTCCTCGTGCCTCTGGTCCACGTCGTTGTCGTCCTCATCCTCATCCTCGTCCTCGTCCCCTGTAGCTGCTTGGCTAGAGGAACCTAAGCCTCCTCTGCATGCGGAAGGAATGTAGATGGCTTGCGTCGTGTCTGTCCTGCAACCACAACGAGCAGCCGCACGGCGTAGCCGACGTGACAGCCTCTATTGTACAAAATTATGTTAACTGAAAGAATCTAACATATTAATAATATGTTTAAAAGAATATTTTGAATCTTACGTCTAGGAAGCTACGCGTGTCGTCGTCCCTGACTCTCGGACGAAAGCGCTCAATGTCTTCAGTGGAGCATTTGAGGGTATTGCCCTGCAACAAAGTTCTCAGTAATAATACTTCTAATAGATAGCAACATGTTTTGTTTACTTTTGTACAAGAATCTAACATATTATAAGGATGCTACGGCTCAAAGGTGGCAATAACTAAAATAGATACCTCTAACGCATAATGTATTGGTATGCAACTTAACGTAGAAAAATAAGGCAATTGACTTACCACTCTGTCCAAGATCGGTCCTGCCTCCACCTGCCTTCCTACACGAGTAGATTGGTCGTACGCCGTGTCTTCATCGTCGGAGGACTCGATGTCGGCGTAGTCATCTTCTGCCCACTGTAGCCTCAGCCTGCAACACGTCGCATGTTGGTACCAAGCTTGGTACCGCCTGAACTCATGGTTCATGTGCGGCTCGTTGTTCTCATCCACGTTGTCGTGCATCTCCTCCCATTGCTGAATGTAGAACTGGTGGTGCTTCTCCCAGTCAAAAATCTTTCTGTGACGATCCAACCTGTACGTATGTCATCATTACTTGAATCCATGTACATGTCACCATATTAATGGAAATGGACCATCACGAGACATTTGAAATAGCAAAACACTTACTTGTGTAAGTCAACGCTAGTCGAGAATGGAGCCATTGGCTAAAGCTGTCTCACTCTAAATTGGCGTGCAACTCTATCTACAAGTAGAACTTGACAACATAGAAACAGATTAGAGGGCACCTCATCCTATAGAAGTCGTCGTCGAACCCACACATGTTGCTCAAATGAAAAGGAAGTTCCCCCTCTCCATCGTACGGCTCCCACTCCACCTGCAACATGTTCAAACAAGATGTTAGATGGTATACTAATCCATTTCAAACCAGCATGGGAAATAAAATTTACTTACACTAGACGTCGTGAGCGTGTCTAGCTCGTTCGTGAACTCAATGCACACCCGTTGTAACCTCGCGTGTGGAACCCTAACCTGGTCCCAAAGGTACACCCACGTCGGCTGCTGACGTGGAGGCTGACCTGCGAACCACTCACAACGAGCCAGAACCTTGGGACGGCCAACTGGTAGACGAGCCCACATCCACAGCTGGAGCAGGTACACACATCCACCAAGTGACATTGTGGATGAAGTCCGACGACACCCCTCGCACAGCTATCGGTAAAGAAAACCCAAGACTGCAGAGCCCCAGCTATACTGACCCGCCTAGTCCCAGTCACTAAGGCAGTGGACCCACATCCATGACGCAGTGTCACCTGTGGCGTCGGGGAAGAGAATGAAGGCAAACAGGTGTAGGATCCATGCCATGCAGTAGTACCCAACTGTCTCCTCATCTGCCTCCTCGGGGCACTGTGCGAACTCTTACCGGAGCCAAGAGATTAGAACTCCAGAAGTGTGAGCCCCTTGCTCGCCAATCTCACGCCTAAGGAAGGCCTCTACTCGTGCTCTCCAGCCTTCTAACCTGCACTGCCCGGTGATTG